>JAQQAC010009165.1:14555321-14770335 GCA_029783875.1 Phataginus tricuspis | reverse complement strand
TGTAGGCAATAAGCTATTATTGACTGAGTCACTATATAAAGAGCTCTGCCCAGCGCTCTGCATGGTCGGGGGGGCGGGGGGGGGGGGAGCAAGACAATGGAGGATTACAGACCTGCAGACTGTTGGATGCAGATGTAATTCCAGTGCTCAACCTATTATCAGGAGAACAAGTCAGGTAATAAACCCTTTCACCCCAAGAACGTTCCATTGTCATTCCTCAGTCTCACTGAATCCATAGTGAACTTGCTTGGGGTTGAAACCCATTGGCAAGACAGGCACATACATGCTAAAGGGTTAGAGCTCTCATGCCCTCTCCAGGTGCACCAACCTCCTGAAACCCATATGCGCACCAACGTAGAAATGCTCCAAATCACCTTATTTAGGACTTTCATGGCGGCTTCATAATATAGGTATGATTGATTAAATCTTTGGCCATTGGTGATTAAGTCAGTTGGCTTTCTCCACTCCTAGGAGGTCAGAGGGGGAAGCTGAAACTACCAACCCTCTAATCACAAGGTCGGTTCCACATTTAGGGGCTTTCCAAAAGTCACCTCATTAGCATAAAAGAGGTTTGTTATGATAAAGAAACCTTTATCACTCTTATCACTTAGGAAATTCCAAGGGCTTTAGGAGCTCTATGCCAGGAACCAGGATGCAGATCAAATATATATTTCTTATTATAAATCACATATCACAATGGTAAATCCCCCTCACCTAATATCAGAAATGCTGATTTTTCACTGGAGAAGCTGGTTCTACTCGAGTAAAGGAAAGCATTGTTCAAATGAAAAAAAAATCCTTTATGACAGTTCTAAAATTAGGCGCTCAGGAAGTATATAGGCACTGCTGACTTAAATAAGTCTCAAGTTTCCTTTTCTGCTCAGTGGTTTTTATTTTTCCATGATAATTTTCCAAAGTGTCACTCTATGCAATGGCAAATTAACCAACCAAGATTAATTTATGGGCCAGTAGGCTGTCCTGAAATAAAATAGTGGATAGTCAATTTTTCAGGGGGTACAGAAGTTCTTAAATAAATTGAAATAAAATTTTGGTAGTCCTATACCTGTTATAAAAATAGAAATGCCTAATAAACTAGGGTTGTTTTGTTAATTATTTACTAAATACTTAAAAATTATTGATAAGTGTGTTACTGCTCTGAGAAACACCTTCTAGCCAGGCTGACACAATTTATACTCTGAACAGTTACTTTCTTGGTAGCCCTCATTTGAATATTTTTTCTATGCTTTATATTAGAAAATATGGGCCAGGATACATGTGTTGAGTAGCTGTTTCTGGACTCTCAAGATTGTACTGTACATACTACAGTGCTTTCTTTAGGAAAGACATTAACATAAGTAACTTCTGTCCCTCTTAAACAGACTTTGTAGAATTTTTCACATTTGTATTTTAAAGACATCAAGAAAAAAAAGGCCTGCAGATCCAAAATATAGAAAATCAAGTTAGGTGCACTTTGTCCCTATTAAGTTAGCCAAGGAGTTGAAAATGGACTATAGGGAGTGAGGTTTTTAAATAAGAACAGTAAGGTAATAGCAAATGTGACAGACTGTATGTACATGCAAACTCCTAGCTGAAGATGCTGTCACCTCTGAGGCTGAGGGCAGGTCAGTGCTATTTAGGTGGCATTTACTTAATAGCACTTCATGCCCCAGGGGTTTTCCTGGGTTGGGACTTTGCAGGTGGCAAAACCAAATAAACCAACTCAGTGAGAGGTGAGAATTCTTGCCCAAATCCTTCAGGCTGTCAAATCTGTCATTCAGGTGGTTGGGAACGTTTTGCTTTTGTGACTCAGAGTCCAAGCCTCAGCAAGTGACTTACAGAGTTTGTGTGTACTGCTGCCTGCCAGCTCTGGTCAGTGTCACCAACACCTCCGTTTCATCCTGACAGCAAGCCATCAGCACAAAGAATGCCACAAACCAGGCCCTGCTTCTAATTGTCCCCCTTTCAGTTCTTTAAGACCTTGACTGCCCTGGTCTAAGCATAAACATTTGCATGTGTTCCGATTTATCTAATTGTGTGTATATTAGCATTTTTTTTCCCTTCCAGATGGTGATGTGAAAAAGGGCAACCGTTGAAACTCAGTCACCCAAGTTAATATTGTGTCTCTTTCTCCATAGGTCAGGCTGACTGCAAATACGTTGGGAACAATTTGAAGCTGTGTGTGTGCTGGGAATTAAGGGTCTTTGCTAGGTATGGGGGAGGGGACTGGTCTGGGAGTCCAATTTTCAGAGAAAACTCACCAGTTCCTGTCAACTGAAAGAAACGTTTCATGCACATGGTGGGTCAGAATGTTACTTTTATAATATAAACCACCTGGCCTTCTCATTTACCTCTGCAGCAAATGCTATTCTACACACATACCTAGGCCAATGTCCCAGGTAACTATTGCAAAACCATGTTGTGTTTTGCTCCTTGAGGTTTTTTCTTCACCCATCTTTCTTTTCTTCTTTTTCTTTTTTTAAGTTAAGGTGAAGACAAGATGAATTGATCAGAGCTCAAAGTTTTGGTTTATTTTAATAGTTGCTTTGATGTGAAAGGGCTTGGCGCTGATTGCAAGGAGAGGGATAGAGGGGGGTTGGGGAAAGATGGAATCAGACTTTCTTCCTCAACCAGCAACTCTTGAGACAGAGGATCTTCCTAAAGCTTGTTGGCCAGAGGCTGGGAGACTCCTGTGGAGATAGTCCCAAGTCTTTATTTATCATGGAAGCTTTTCCCACATGTTCCCTTCACAACACTCCACTTTTCTATTCGGAGGCCAAGCATCTCTATTCACATTGCATGATAAGAAAAGACACGGATTAAAGGTAGGGAAAGGGTCTGGGGAATAAACACAAGGTCTCATTAAAACAGTATGCGCTCCCAGGTTCAGGGACTCATCATTAGCGGACCCATGACCTTCAAATGGAAGGGGTTATGACTAACCTTCCTCTCTTTCGGTCTCATTAGTTGCAAAACAGGATGCATTCCTGTGGAGATTTCTACTGGGAAATACCTCCTTTAGAAGTTAAGTTACATTGCATAGCATATCCTGCATCTGAGTCAAGGTATACAACTCACCCTAGAGTCAGAGAAGAGGTCATGGCTAATTTCAAATAGAAATACTTGGCATTAAAACAGCATTAGTGCTGGGCAATAGTCTCAATTTTATGGCAGGAACTAAATCTCTATTTGGGACATGGAATGTTAAGGTTAGGTCTTATTTAATAATCAGTAAAAAGAAGCATTACAATTCCATTTAGTCAAGTCTATGGATTAATCAAATTTTCTCTTAGTCCTTCTCTCCTGGGAAAAACTTAATTTTGTAAACTTAGTTTACTATGATTTAATCTACTTTTAATTCCCTGAATTTTAAGAAGTATCATTCAATGCATAAAAGTATAAAGCATGTGTTTTACATCTGATAATACAGGTGAAGTGTGCTTACTGCGCCTTAAGTAACTAAAACAGAACAAAATTAAACACCCTTCTTTTAGGCAGGATGCACCTTGGGAAGGTAATTCTTCTAGGTAACTTTATAGGCAAAGGCTTTGGTTTGAAAACTAAGAGACATGAAAGTGAAAGGCCTTTCATAGACAGAGCTTTGCAGGGAACTCATCTGCTTGAGTGTTCCATCTCATGGCTCCCAATGGTGCAGTCCTGTTATGCAACACCAAACATTGGTGAAGAAAAAAAAAATCTCCACAGCTTGCCTATGGAAATATTAAATGTCTCAATTTCACATGGTGCCCAGCATTATACAAACCACCTAAGTATCCTATCCCAGTGTTTAACCTGTATTTATTTTCAGTGAAGCAATTTTTTTTAATTTTGCTTTTATTAATGTACAATTACATGAGCCACAGTATGGTTACTAGACTGCCCCTATTATCAAGTCCCCACCACATACCCCATTACAGTCACTGTCCATCAGCATAGTAAGATGTGATAGAATCACTACTTGTCTTCTCTGTGTTATACTGCCTTCCCCGTATGCCACATCCCCACCCCCACTACATTGTGTGTGCTAATCGTAATACCCTTTTTTCCCCCTTATCCCTCCCTTCCCACCCATCTTCCCCAGTTCCTTTTCCTTTGGTAACTGTTAGTCCATTCTTGGGTTCTGTGAGTCTGCTGCTGTTTTGTTCCTTCAGTTTTTTCTTTGTTCTTATACTCCACAGATGAGTGAAATCATTTGATACTTGTCTTTCTTCTCCTGGCTTATTTTACTGAGCATAATACCCTCTAGCTTCATCCATGTTGTTGCAAATGGTAGGATTTGTTTTCTTCTTATGGCTGAATAATATTCCATTGTGTCTATGTACCACATCTTCTTTATCCATTCATCTACTGATGGACACTTAGGTTGCTTCCATTTCTTGGCTATTGTAAATAGTGCTGTGATAAACATAGGGGTGCATATGTCTTTTTGAAACTGGGCTGCTGCATTCTTAGGGTAAATTCCTAGGAGTGGGATTCCTGGGTCAAATGGTATTTCTATTTTGAGTTTTTTGAGGAACCTCCATACTGCTTTCCACAATGGTTGAACTAATTTACATTCCCACCAGCAGTGTAGGAGGGTTCCCCTTCTGTGAAGCAATTTTAAGAACAATAAAATACTTAAGTGAAAAAGATGATACCCCAGTGAATTAGAGTTCTACACTTCAAATAAATCGAGCTACATGTCAACCAGGGGATACCTTTTTTTATTCAATCATAGCTCATGCACATAAATAATCACATGGTCTAATACTCGACTCAAAGGAACTTTTTGCTTTTTATTCCAAATAAGAATGAAAATCATTAATCCAAAGCAGACTATGTGGAAGACTGTGTCACTGGCTTGTGAACAAAACTTGAATCACAAACCTTTTAACAAAATATAAAATAAGAGAAAATACTCAATTAAGCTCCCCTTTTGTGTTTGGAAACAAAAACAGCTGCTGAAACAATGAGGGGCTTTCCTTCTGAGTTCATCAAAAGGGGAGCCAGACGTTGATCTGATGGCCCTTGTCTTGCTCTTATTGTAAAAAATGGAAATTACTGCCAGTTTTCATGGTCATGATATGTGGCTAGGGAAGAATGAACTGCCTAGACAAAAATGGCATAAAGAAAATACATTTAAAATGCATGAATTCCTACTTAATCCCTGTAATATTAATAGAAGTGTTCTTTTATAAAAAGACACAATAAGAATGAGTTTGAATATAACTTTCTAAAAGGAAAATAATTTAATATCAGTAGATGATTTTATTTAGAAATTAAAAAATGAATCATATTTTCATTTCTCTTTTTCCATACTATAGAAGTTTATGAACAAAGGTTTTAAAGGCAGGATTATAGCTGCTTCTTTCCCTCTGGCTCTCTGGTTCTTGTGACTTGTGGTGTCAAGACTAACTGAAAATTCTTTAATTAGTCTTCCTGGACACAAGCCTCCCTTTTTACTTCAGTGGGAGGTTTCTTTGCATAAAACCAGTGGTTTGTGTCCATCAGAGCCCTTTGACTGCTTTCCTTTGATTAATCAAAAGACTAAAGCTCAGTCTGAATACCACGTTTCTAAAGAATGAATGAATATAATCTCTTACAGCTTTCCTGAAACCAGGGGGATTAATCCTGCAGTCCAGTCCCATACACCACTTGAAGTATTTTCAATTACTTGGCACCATTGGAGGTGACGTCTGTGGCTCAGTGAGAGGGCTACTCCTGGCATAATGGTTTCTCGATGTCTCAGCACATGGTCTTGGCATTAATAATCCATCGTGAAATGATTTGCAGTGCACAAGGGTGACATTTGATTACGGGAAAGATATCACAGGAATGAGCATGTAGTCTCTTAACAGGCCAACTGCTGGCAAAAACATGATGAAATGTTATATGGTGAAAATAGCATTTAAGATGGTTTCTGGACTGACAAAGGAAAGTGTAAGGACATTGCTTTGGGAGAAATTTTCTTTTTTCTTCCTCCCTGTTTTTTCTTTTTCAAATCTTATTTTGGAGGGCCAAATGGGTTAAGGGACCAGATTTGACAGCCAATCACCCAAACACATTTTCAAAACATATTTGATTCAGGAAATTCTGGATCTTTTAAAGCAAGGATGTTAACAATCCTCCTGAGAATCTTAAAATATGATGATTTAAACATAAGGAAAAGGATACCCTGAGATGATCAGAGAGATCAACAAGAGGCCTCCCTGCTGAAGAGTTCAGCTTTTCATTTTGTTTTCTATTTTTTAAGACCACAGACAGTATGCTGAATGTACTACCTAAGGTAAGTCGTATCATTTGGGGTAGAAACTTATGAGACACCTGGGCCATTCATAATTCTCAAGGTAGCCAAAATAAAAATTAGAACATTAGAGTTCCTTAGACTTATGTCCTGTAGATCCATTCACTGATCTGTCAAATGCATTGTATTCTAGATATAGTATAATGAGGATATTTATTACATGTGAATAAACATGATGCACACCTGGGTGTAAGTATGGCCAAATTGTGATTGTTTGTGTTCATGGGTATAAGGTGGAGGGAAAGTTACTATGCATAAATTAAATTCAGAGAGAATTAGAATATTTTTTAATATAACTACTTTCAAATTAATCCACTTTCAAAACTTTAACCATAGATAGGAGCAAAATATTACCTTGTTTTAATGTTACTGATTTTTTCTTCCCAGCCCACTATCTTGCAGAATTAGGTGAAATGCCTTAGTTGATATATTTGTTGTATAGTATAGTGTAGGGACCAAGGGCAGGCTGCCCCAAGATGTGCCATTGTGACATGCAAATTATTTTGAGCTGGAAACCATCAAGGCCCAAGAGACTCACTCAAAAAGAAATTTTGACCTCCTACCCCCCAACTGCATAAAAAGAATTCAGACAGAGGAACTACTACAGGAGGAGAGCTAGCACCTTAGATAGCTGTGTTATAGTGCAGACTAGTTGTGGTACAGTGATGTGGCTAAGTCTGTTAAAATTCCTCTTTGTGTCCCCTTATTTTTTGTGTGTAGCCCAGCAATATTTGTTTATCATTTTTTCTTTTCATATTCCTGGGAACTATTTCCCTTTTCCTTGAGGTCTCAGACCCCTATGCCCGTCTCCTCGGTTCAGGATGACATATATATCTAATTTTCCCTGACTGTCTTTGGAACCCATGTCTATGGCTTCCCAGTCCATAAATAATTAAACTTCATTTTTTTTTTCCTTCTGTTAATCTGTCTTATGTCAATTTAATTCTTAGACCAGCTAGAGGAAGGTCTAAGGGTAGAGGAAATTTCTTCCTCCCCAACAATAGTATATACTGTTTTGTATATCATTGTAATTATATATAAAAATGGACAAATATAAACTTCATTGATTCTGGGATTTGTTATTCATTGATTTAGCTAATGCGTTCAACACAATTTTTTTTGCTTTGTTTTTTAATCTCTATTTCCTTTTTCTGTTACAAAAGTAGTTCATTTACAATACTCAAATACTACCACAATCTATAACATAGAAAAACAGGGTCTCCTGTAATCCCATGCTCCAGAAATAGTTAATGGTTTACAATCCATCCTTCTAATAGGCTCTATTTATATTTTTTAGGTGTGTTTCTATAGTTCCTTCTAACCAAATTCCCTTGCTAAATGGTAATGATTTGAAGTCAGGTTAAACCAGCTTCTAAGCTCTTTCCCTCTCCCTCTCCTGCCTACCTTTGCTCCTGCTTAAGCCCTAATAGCCAGCAATTTTGACCATAGTCCTTTGAACAGTTCTTGTATTCTTGCTCTCAGTCATTTTCTTTTCTAATCAGTTTATACTGCTTAGTAGGTAAGTCTCAGTCTCATTGTTTTGTTTGACAAGCTCAGGTATCCTAGTGGTAGGAATTCAGAAATTAAGTTGAAAAAATGAGAAAAAAATAGGATCAGATAATGTAAGGTAGTGTGGACTAGAAACTAATACATATAAGTAGTTTTGCTATTAACTTACTATGTGGCCTTGGACAAATTACTCGAGGGGGTTAGCCTAAATTAGCAGAGTCTTTTGTGAGTATTTTTTTCAATTAAAGCACATTTTTAATTACAAGTTTTATTTGGCATAGAAATATTAGAAAACATAAATTTTTAAAAATGAAAATTACCAGTACCCAGAGTTAACTACTGTCAGAAGATTTTAAAGCAAGCTTTTTACCCAAAGCTTTAGTCTTGTTAAAATAGTTCTTAATCAGTACAGTATGGTGGCACACTACCTTCTTAAAAAGAATACTATCTCCATCTTACATATTGTAGTAAAAGTAAATAAGGATCAAATCGGTAGATTAAAATTTTTAAAATAATTTTTCAAAAATTTGAAATTCAGATTTATAGAAAAGTTGCAAGACCAGTGCAGATAACTTTTTCTGAGCCATTTGAGACTAAGTTGCCAACCTGATACTCCTACACCCGCAAATTCTCTAGGGTGTATCTTCCACAAACAACATTCTCTCATACAATGAGTACAACTATTCAAAATTACAAGATTAACATTGATTCATATTACCACCTAATCCTCAGACCCCAGTTGAGTTTCACTAATCATCCCAATAATATTTTTTATAACAAAAGTATCCAGTCCATAGTTACGTGTCTCATTAATTGTCATCTCTCTTTATTCTCCTTTAACCTGGAACAATTCATCAGTCTGTCTTTGACTTTCATGACCTTGACAATTTTGAGGATTATAGATGAATTTTTTTGTGGAATGTCCTCAATTCAAATTTTCCTGATGCATCCTCATTATTAGAATCAGGCTATGCATCTTTGGTAGAAAGTGATGCTGTATTTTTTTCATTGAATTTTATCAGATGGCACATTATTTAGATTTGTCCCATATCTGATGATGTGTGTTTTGATCCCTTGATTGAGGTAGTATCTTTCAGACTTTTCTACTGTAAAAATTATTTTTTCCTTTGTGTAATTTATTAAGTATCTTGTGAGGTAGTAATTGAAACTGTGTAAATTTTCCATTCTCCATCAAACTTTCAATTTATTCATTTATTTTTATTTGTATGGAATCATTGTTTCATATTTTATTTAAATGGTTGTAATCCATTACTCTCCTTTATTCTGATGCTTGAATTATTTCAAACTTGGTCAGGGAGAGCCTCTTCAATCTGGCTTCTGTGGCTTCTTTGTCCTTTTTTTTTAAGGTATTATTGATATACACTCTTAAGAATATTTCACATGAAAAACAATGTGGTTACTACATTCACCCATATTATCAAGTCCCCATCCATACCCCATTGCAGTCACTGTCCATCAGTGTAGTAAGATGCCACAGATATGCTATTTGGCTTCTCTCTGCTACACTGTCTTCCCCGTGACCCTCCACACCATGTGTACTAAACATAATAGCCCTCAGTCCCCTTCTCCCTCCCTCCCTACCCGCCCTCCCATACCCCTCCCCTTTGGTAACCACTAGTGCCTTCTTGGAGTCTGTGAGTCTGCTGCTGTTTTGTTCCTTCAGTTTTGCTTCGTTGTATTACTCCACAAATGAGAGAAATCATTTGGCACTTGTCTTTCTCTGCCTGGCTTATTTCATTGAGCATAAATATCCTCCAGCTCCATCCATGTTGTTGCAAACAATAGGATTTGTTTCTTTCTTATGGCTGAATAGTATTCCATTGTGTATATGTACCACTTCTTCTTTATCCATTCATCTACTGATGGACACTTAGGTTGCTTCCATATCTTGGCTATTGTAAATAGTGCTGCAATAAACATAGGTATGCATATGTCTTTTTGACTCTGAGAACTTGTATTCTTTGGGTAAATTCCTAGGAGTGGGATTCCCTGGTGAAATGTTATTTCTATTTTTAGTTTTTTGAGGACCTCCATATTGCTTAGCACAATGGTTAAACTAGCTTACATTCCCACCAGCAGTGTAGGAGAGTTCCCCTTTCTCTGCATCCTCACCAGCATTTGTTGTTCTTAGTCTTTTCAATGCTGGCCATCCTAACTGGTGTGAGGTGATATCTCACTGTGATTTTAATTTGCATTTCCCTGATGATAAGTGATGCGGAGCATCTTTTCATGTGTCTGTTGGCCATCTGAATTTCTTCTTTGGAGAATTGTCTCTTCATATCCTCCACCCATTTTTTATTCGGGTTATTTGCTTTTTGGGTGTTGAGACGTGTGAGTTCTTTATATATTTTGTATGTTAACCCCTTGTCAGATATGTCATTTACAAATATATTCTTCCATACTGTAGGATGCCTTTTTGTTCTGTTGCTGGTGTCCTTTGCGTTCAACAAAATTTATTAGTCACTTACTATATGCAATCAGTGCTTGGAGTCAGGGATACAGAGATACAGAACCTGTCCCTGAGGCATTTATGTTTTATTATAGAGACAGAATATGCACATAAGTGACTGTAGCATGAAGTGAACAACATTAAATACTGAATGAGAAATGGGGATAACTGCTTTGGGAAATCAAAAGAGATTGAGATTTCTAGCAGGGAGATCCAGGGATGACGGACAGGGTTTAGACATGAAGAGAAGGTAACAGTAGTAGTCTGGAGTGGGTTCAGTGTGAGTGTGGGAGAGGCCAGAATAGGTCGAGGCATGGATGAGGAATAGCTAAGCTGAGCACTGAGTATCAGAAGAGGAATTCAGGGGGATAAAGCTGGATGGCAAAGTTAGGAGTTGTGGAGTCTTTCTTGCCAGAATAAGGAATTTAGATTTTAGTAAGAAGGCAGTAGGTAGCCATTGAAGCTTTTAAAAGAAACTTTAATTTTGAAATAATTTTAGACTTATAGAAGAATTTCAAAGAATTCCTAGAAAGTAGTCAGTATCATCTAAGTTTTCATTTACATGTTTTTAAATTTTGATTGTTTATATAGTATTCCTATATTACACTGGTATAATTGCATCTACTTTCTCATGCTTAGTGTAGTATATGTCTTGGTTTTTTTCTTATTCAGAAATGCCAGATTTGTCTTTCTTATTTATCTTTTCAAATAAATAATCTTTGGTTTCACGGACCAGGTTTTCCAGTTTTTGCCCTATTTCATCAGTTCCCACAAAGCTACCTTACGTATACATTTAATCTAGTTAAAACAAAAGCAAACAAACAAACCCCAGTAAGAGCAATGTACAAATGCACTGTCAAAAAAGTCCCTTGATCCATCTTTTAAGCAGAATGCTGTCCCTGAGTCTCACACAGCCATGGAGCTGCGTGATGTCACGATGATGCTTCAAATAAGGCGGGCCCTTTCAATATGAAAACATGTGCTTTTCTTTAAGTCAAAGAAAATTTCTTCTGCTTTTTATTTGCTCCCCTGGTTTTCCTTTGTCTCTTTCTAGAACTCTTATTAATCTTTACTTCCAGGATTTATCCTTCTGTACTATCTTTTTCCATCTCTTTGTTATTTTGTTCTTAGAGGATTTACTTTATTTTTTACTTTGTTGTCTCTTTCACTAATTTGGCTGTGATCTATGTCTACTTATCTGCTTATTCCTCATTTATTTTATTGTTCTAATTTGGCAATCATATTTTAAATTTCTTGTTCCTTGCTCCTTTTTTCTTAACTGTTTTAAGAATAAATATCCACCTACAATTTTCTGAAGATACTCATTGTAATCCTCTTATGATCTCTGCTGCTTGAATTATTTACGTTTTTTGTTTGTTTAATTGAAATATAATTGGTATATATTATAATGGTTTTAGGTATGCAACATAGTGATTTGGCAATTATATACATTACTAAATGCCCTCCATGGTAAGTTTAGCTCACATGTGTCAACATTCAAAGGCATTACAATATTTTGACTATATTTTCAATGCTGTACTTTCATCCCTGTGACTCATTTATTAATTGGAAGTTTGTACTTATTTATCCCCTTCACCTGTTTCATCCATCCCCCACTGCCCTCCCTAATGGCAACCACAAGTCTGTTCTCTGTGTTAATGAATCTATTTCTGTTTTGTTTGTTCATTTGTTATGTTTTTTAGGTTCTCCATGTAAGTAAAATTATGTGGTATTTATCTTTCTCTGACTTATTTCACTGAACAAAATACCCTCTAGATCCATTCATGTTGTCACAAATGGCAAGATTTCACTCTTTTTTATGGCTGAGTAATATTCAATTGTAGATATGAACTACGTCATTTTTATCCATTCATATATGATGGACAGTTAGGTTATTTCTGTATCTTGACTCTTGTAAATAATGCTGCAGCAAACATAGGAATGCATGTATCTTTCAGGATTAGTGATTTTGTTTTCTTTGGGTAAATTCCCAAAAGTGGAATTACTGGAACATATGGTATTTCTATTTTAGTTTTTTGAGAAACTGCCACACTGCTTTCCACATGGCTACACCAATTTACATTCCCACCAACAGTGTATGAGGTTTTCCTTTTCTCGATATCCTCACCACTTGTTATTTCTTGTCTTATCTGGTTTTTATTTATTTTTTTATTTGCTTGACTTGGTCTTTTCTCTTTTGCTTTGATTTTCCTCAAATGTTTGGTGATCATTAAGTCCACTGACATTCATGTATAAAGAAATAGATTCATTTAGGCAGCTGGCAAGACCCTGCTCTGTGGCTGAGTAGCTCTCTTTCCCTAAGGAGGTCTCCACTGAATGGGAAGTCTGATGTGAACTCTGTATGAGTGAACAGACTTCACCTTAGACTGCTCAGTGATGGCCCTGCAGGTTCATGTGGATTAGGGAATCCCTTCCTCAGTTGCTTCTTTTTCTTCCCCCTTCCCTCCCTCTCATTTACTTCTAAGTGGCTAGGGTTATATCAAGCTCTGTTTGGAGGCTCCTAGACCCACTTTCAAATCATCCTCATCAGGTAACTCATTTTCATTAATAAGAGGTCAAAAGCCACTGCTGACCATTGCTCAAGGTAGGAGAAGGCAAGACCTCACTGGCTGGCTGAGTCAGAAGTTTTGAAAGCACTTCTCTAAATAGCCTTAAAATTACCCCATACTACTGCCAGAGTAATCTTTCTGAAACACATTTAAATATCTCTCTCCAGTTCAGAAGCCTTTAGGGGTTCTGATTTTATATAGAATAAAGCATGCATATTCCTTTGTAAAGCATTCATATCCCTTTGTAAAGCATGCATATCCCTTCTGGCTTGATGTGAGTCCCTAATCATCAGATCTCACTGTTTCCCTGCCACAGATGCACTTAGGCTCCCTAAATTCTGAAAATGCTTGTGATTTTTTCTTGCTCCGTGCCTTTGCATACACTGTTCCCTCCACTGAAAATGTCATCTCCCCTTTACCAACTGGCAAAGATACACCCAGCTGCACATCTTAGCTCATGATTGCATTCCCTGCGAATTCTTAACTTCCCCTAGGCAGAGATAGGTTCATGACTTGCTTTATTAAAACTATAGCCTCTCCTTTCTCCACAAGGGACTTGAAATAATGCAACACAGTTACAAGATAACAGGATAAAAGAAATGAATGAGACACACTAAGTTCAAAGAGAGAGTAAAGGTAGAAATATAAATAATATTAAGTATAAGGTTATTTCTAAAAATTACATGAGATTAAGTTTTATAGATTTACACTACAAAGAGATAGACTGAGAATTTGCCTCTGAGCTTCCTAGTTGTCAAAGCTAAGAGAGAAACTTGAATGCCTGTGAGTTTCACATTTTCCATAAACTATAAATGAGGCATTTTTGCCAGTTATTAAAAATTCAGAGATAGTTTACTATACTAGGGAGGTACTTATACTGGTGACTGTTAAACTGAGAAGGTCCTTCCTTTACGCTTCCACTGACCCTCAATTATAACCCTAAGTAATTACTAAATTTTTTTGTACATCGATTTCCTCAAGGTCTGAACTATACCTCATTACTTGGCTCAATGCTTGATATTTCCTGGTCACTAATGAGTATTTGTTACACACACTGGATAACCAGATGTTGATGGTTAATGTAGGGAAACATTTTTGTGTGAATAGCTGTACAACTAGAAATATATCATCATTTACACCCATCGTAATATAATAAAGATTTAACCAGTTAGAACAATCTTTATAATAATTATCAAAACAACACTTGAAATATCTAGTTTGTACCACATAAACACATTGCATGAATATCTCAGATGACTCCTGACCAACCTTGTGGTTATTATTACTCATCTTAAAGCCAGGGAAATCAAGAAGTTAAGTAAGTTTCCCAAGGATATACAGTTATTCAGAGGCACAACTTGGGCTTATCACTGGCGCCTGAACCCAGACCTGAGTCTCAACCTTTACTGTTGCCTCATACTTTGGTGTGGAGAAGATTGATTAGTATTTGATTACAAAATTCAACTAGACACTTTCTACTGAGGGAAGGACTTCCCTAAAGTCCTCCTATTCTTTAAGGTTTATTCCAAAATATTTTGCAGTAAAAAGGCAGTAGCTATCAAGGCTGATAAAATGCTAAAAAATTCATTTTCCATAAAGAAATATCAGAGGATACTCTAATATAACACACTTCCATTTTAAAAATTGGAGCTTCTGACCAATTTTCCTGTTTATATAATGGAATATGGCACAACTCTTTTCACTATAACCAAGAAAACTTATAATGTTACCATTTAATAAAAGGGCTTACTCATATTAACCCAATTAGCTTTCAATGACCAGTTTATGGTTACTTCTTACCTGAAAGTTGCCAAAACAGCTTCCCCCTGGGAGGGTCACATAACTCACAAAGGGAGGTCCAGGAGATGGCAATGACTCATAGACTACCACACCTTCACTTGAGAATATAGCCCTCTGTTGCTGCTTGCTTTCCCAAAATTCCTGTAACATTGACACAACATTCACTGAAAAAGACAAGAAATACAATCAGTTATTAAGGATACATATACTCTGGCAAAAACAGAATTTTAGTTGCAGGCTGGATTCTGTAATATGTCATTTCTAGTTTAAGCAGAACAGGCATGTATGTGGAAATAGGAAATGATATTTAACGCAAATGTATTTTTTTTATGAGTATGGCTCGAGTAGTTTGGAACCCTAATTCTAATAACATTGCAGCATGTTAAATTTACTTTATAATTTTTAATATTAAATTAAAAAATCTCATTCTTCCTTCTTTGAAAATTTGCCTTAATAAACTTTGTCCAGAGCTATGATTATCTATGGCCCCTGCTCCAATTTCTTATAGATCCTTAAACGTGCAAAGTGAAAGCCTAATTTGGAGGTAAAGATATAAACAATGTAATTTTAATTGGGACTCACCTATTATAAGATTTAAGAGGAGAAAGGCGAAAAAAGAAAAGCCTTTTATGCTCCTCTCCACTCCAATCTAAAGGAAAACGAAAGGCAACTATAATAAGTGGAGGCTGGAAAGAGCCCTAAGTGAAACTAATAACATGGAGACCTTGTTAAGGCCCACGTCTGTTAGACGACTTCAGAAAACGTAGTAATGGCTATAGCCATGTGTTTTAGATTAAATGACCTGTGATAGCCTGCAGAAGTTCCAGATCAAATTAGGTTGGTTTGTTTATCCTGTACTGCAAATTGAATTGTGGAAATGAACAAGGATAATAGAATTGTAGAGTCAAAAGAGATCTTATAGGTCATGCAGGCAAAGCTCTGCCTAATGAAGGAATTCCTTGAACAGCACTACTGACAGCTGCCCATCTGGCTTGTGCCAGAACACACGGAAGGACCTGGTACTTGGCACATCTTGAGGCAGCCTGTTTAAACTGCTAATGATTCTAACTGTGAAAAGGTCCTTTTTGGGAGTGAGCTGGAATGTGCTTTCCTGTAAGGTTCATGCAAATAGTCTGCTTCTCATTTCTGGGGCCTCACAGAAGTTTATCCCCTCATCCACATGGGAGCCCACCACATATTTGAAGGCAATGTTGGACATCAGTTGTTTTTGCCTGCCTGGCATGTTATTCCCCCCCCCTCCTTTGTGGGAATAGCACAAAGGTTTTCCTTAAAGAACAATCTTTCCTTCAATCATGTCTTCTCCAGGGCCAAAGGTGGGGATTTGATCAAAGTCAAGTCATTTAGAGTCAATGAGTCCAGGACTTTTGTTGGAAATGTTAGATGTCTAGATTCTCCTTTTTCACTAGGGTTGCTGGGGGCATAGGAGGTAAGTGTGGTGCAAGCAAGGAGGAAACATGGCTGAGAAGAAGGCCGACACAGAGAAGGTAGACCAAAGAGATGGAGAAAGACTAAGTTCTGATGACATAGTTTGAGCCCCTGAACCAACTCATCTGCCTTTTCCTTTAACCATTTTGAACTGCTGTCTCTCACTTGCATATGAAAATATACTAATGCAATCAACTCTCAGAATTCCTCAACTTCTAGATTAAATAATTTTTGTTCTTTCAAACATTCTTTTTGCAACCTTGTTTCCATACCCTTTGGCATTCTCTTGAATACATTCCTGGATGTACTTCAGAATGCTGGGCTTTGATATTTTTCAGGGAATCAAGAGAAAAAAAACATGGCACAACTACCTTTTAAGCTGTTTACTAGAGCACCTAGCTTCTTTGCCTCATCCCTAGGTCACCGGTCAACTTCACAGTGTGCAGTTCAGGCAAATTCTCAAGACACCTGAGGAATTGAATGCATGTGTATGTTTAAAAACTGCAGTGTTTTAAAGAAATGTTTTGGGAGAGAAACTGGGAAAATGTAAAACTATCAGAAGAGAAAATAAAATTAATCAAATAAAATACATGTTGAAGTGGTCAAAGTGAGATTGGTCATTACAGACCTTTTTCATTCATTCAAAAACATTTGAAATATCTTCTATCGGTTGATGTAACTCAAAGTAGAATTAAAACTTTTTTTTCCTAAACTGTGTTTCTGCTTTCTTCCCGTGTCTTCCATCTCCAGGAAAAACTAGGATTTTTGAGCTGCTGACTTGTGTTTCTACTTCGTTTTGATCTCCAGAATGCCACTGAGGTGTCTTGAAGACTAAAGCCTAAAACCAAAGTCAGTGTGGCCTGTTCTTATAGTCAACAAGACACATTAGCCTGCTATTTTAAGTTAGTTCATTGTTGAATGATGTTCACCTAACAACTGGAGTAGGAAGATGAAGACTCATGATTATCTAGGTAAAATGAACACAAGAATTTTGGCATGTAAAGCTATGTGGATTAAAGAGTTCAAAGGTATGTACTAAGAAAAATTTATGTGTGAATAAAAGTAGCTTTCAAATTTTTCATTCTGCAACCTTGGAAGACTTCTTTGATAGTCCTATGTATGTCATCACCTCTAAAGAGTGAAACATCTGTACATGCACACACGCAATCCATCTTTCTATCTCTATCTCCTCTTGTCGACTAGAAAACCAGATGAATTGAGTGCAGAGGGAAGAAGGCCAGCTTGCTGTTTGTAGTTAAGATCGGTGTGTTAGAGGGTGCTCTATTTATGAAACACATGCTCCTTTATTTTTTTTGAAGTAGTAACAATAAGGTTCATGGACAGTGTCAAAGAAAATGCAAGCAGAGGGTCAAGTACTGCTGAAGAAAGCCACCTATGTTTGAGGATGGGCCTCACTACACAGCTTAGTCTCTAGCTGCAGTTGCACCTTCAGTGCTCAGCTAATGAACCTGCCTTCCATTACCAAACAAACTTGGCATGTGATATCCTCCCTTACATCTAGTGGCCCATATGCACAAGTGCCCAGCTCCACCTTATTTCCTCCAGTCTCAAATTAATTTATGTCACTTCTTCTGGGCATTGTTCTATTAGTCATTCTCTTGATCTCCTATTTTTAAGTGTTTCCTCTTTACTCCTTCTCAGCAGCCATAAGTATATTCAAGACCACGAATAAATGAATAAATTAATAAGTCAATCAGTTAAATGAAATAGTCAATGTTGGGACTATTTTTGGCTACTGGATATTAAAATTTTTCCCGTTTTAGCCAAGCTGCTAGAAAGAATATGTTACATTACTATCTCTTTTTCCTATCTTCCATTTATTTTTAACCCACCACAACCTGGCTTTCCTCTACATTATTTCACTGAGACTACTTTGGCAAATATTACCAATACCTAATTTTCAGTCTTTATTTATTTGACCCCTAACTGCATTTGACACAGCTGATCAATTTCTCCTAGAGACTCTCATATCCCTAGGCTTTTTTGATAGTATTCTTCCTGATTATGCTTCTCTATTTCCATAATTTTTTCTCAGTCTCTTGTCTAAGTTTCTTCCTCCACCCATTGCCCATGTTGATTTGCATGAGAATCTTGTCCTTGTCTTTTCTGTTCTCCTTGAATGATGGGGCCTATCTCCATGACTTCATCTACCATAAAATACACTGAAAGTAAACTGGTGCAGCCACTATGAAAAGCATTATGAAGGTTCCACAAAACACTAAAAATAGAAACACCATTCAACCTAGTAAGTCCACTCCTAGGAATTTACCTGAAGAAAACAAAATCCCTCATCTGAAAAGATATATGCACCCCTATGTTTATCACTGCATTATTTATAGTAGCTAGGTATGGAAGCAACCTAAGTGTCCTTCCATCAAGAGGTGAATGGATAAAGAAGATGTGGTACATATACACAATGGAATATTATTCAGCCATGAAAAGAAAAGAAATCCTGCTATTTGCAACAACATGGATGCATCTAGAGGGTATTATGCTCAGTGAAATAAGTCAGGTGGAGAAAGACAAATACTGCATGATTTCACTTATTTGTGGAATATAAGAACAAAGCAAAACAGAATGAACAAAACGACAGTTGACTCATAGACACTGAGAAGTGACTAGTGGTTACCATGGAGGAGGGGTTGGGGAGGGTGGGCAGGAAGGGGGAGGTGGATAAAGGGGCACAAAAATTCTCAAGTTGGTCATGGGCACAATAGTACAGCATGGAGAATATAGTCAATGATTCTATAATATCTTTCTATGTTGATAGATAGTAACTTCACTAGTGGGGGTGAGGACTTAATAATATGTATAACTGTTGAATCACAGTGTTGTATACTTGAAACTAATATAAGTATCAATAAAAAAAAAGTATAAGATGCCCAGGGTACAGTCAGACAGCTACTAAGTCTTAGACCTGGGATTTTTAACCTAGTTCTGTCTATGCTTTTGTTCACCCTGAGACACTCCCTTATTTTAATGGAATTTGAGTTGTTTTCATGCTTGTCTACCTCTAGTAGAACTAGTGCTTTTTAGAGGAAGAATTAATTTTTCCAACATCTGAACATAGTAGGAGCATAATAAATATTTGTTGTGTGTTTGAATGTTATAAAATGTGCTACATTTGTGAGGCTATTAGTAGGGGAGACATAGGAGACTCTCTGCAAGAATTACTTCACCTACCTTTTCCCAGGGGGCCATTTTTCTGACATTTGTTCTTGACAAAGTCTAAGAAAGCAAAGGCCAATATTTGTGTTTTTTCATGCAAGTGATATGACATGTTTTCAGCTTGGAACTGGGAACTGTCTGTGAGTTCCAAGCAATCTGTGTCCATGTGAACAGGTATCTAGATGATCAATCTTCAGCCAACACATTGCTCTGGTTTAAGCAATGGTTTAAACACCCTTTGATTGTGTGCCTCAGAGGGGATGGTGACTGGTCTTCCCATTCCAGTACTTCCTTTCAAAGAAAGATGGCCAAAGGAGAGACCACAAGAGGAACAAGAGGAAATGACAGAACACTGAGGAGGGGCATGAAACAAACTTTCTGGGAAGAGGGGCATAAGCAAAAGTCAAGGTCAAGTCTCTCTGCCTGATTGTGTCCTCCACTCAGGTTAGGAACACATCCGTTTTGGTCATGCATTACTTTTTCCAAAGTTTAGTAAGGTTCTTTCTGAAAACTTTCTACTTTGTCTCAATGGAAACCTAAAAAAAGGACTTTATTGACATCCAGGACAAAGACAAATTGGTCGTCGGTATTGAATCTGGACACCAGACATGAGAGAGCTAGTGAATCCTTAGTTGGAGACCCAGAGAATGCAGGTGGTTACCAATTTGGCTGACGCTGGAGTCAGGAAAGCTGAGTAGCCTTCTTAGTTCACAGTTTAATACTCATGAGTCATTCATTGGTGTTGCCTTTTTCAGGGTAATGGAAGTTCAACTGGTAAAATTGAAGAAATAGAATATCAAATGGCTGAGGCTAGAGGTATGGGAAGAAGTAGGAGAGAGAATTGTGGGGAGATCCTAGGAACAACAGCATGAAATCCAGTTCTTGTTATGACTTCTATTAGTTTATAACAAGGAGGATAAAGGAAGCAATTTAACCTCTAAATTGACTCTGCACCCAAACTTTGTAAACAATTCCACTGCCCCAAATTGCTTTCTCAGACACAAAAGACTGACTCATAAGGACTGGATATTTGTTGTCCCCTGCTCTTCCAACCCCAATTCATATGTTGAAGCCCTAACCCCCACAAGATGGTATTGGGGGTGGGGCCTTGTGAGGTAATTATGTTTAGAACTGTCATGGGGGTGGAGTTCCCATGATGGTATCAGTACCCTTATGAGGACAAAGAAGACACCAGAGCTTCCTTTCTTGGCCATGAGGATACAGCAAGAAGGCAGCCATCTGCAAGCCAGGAAGCGGGCTCTCGCTGAGAACTGAATCTGCTGGCAGTTTGATCTTGGAGTTTCCCAGAACTGTGGGAAATAAATTTCTGTTGTTTAAGCCACCCAGTCTATAGAATTTTGTTACAGCAGCCCAAGCTGAATAACACAAACCTCTTCGGCAGTTTGAGTATTTGTGCATCAACAAGACAATTAGCTATAGACATTAGTGCAGCTACTTTCTTCCTTACTGTGTTTTGAAATCTGAACATGACAGTTTTCACGGTGGTGATTACATCCCCAAGCAAGTTTTTCATAAATGAGGTTTTCATTTTCCCCTTCCTCAAGTTTTCTTTTCTATTGTAAAGTTCAGCATGGAGGCTTTTACAGAAGGCAGTTGACCAGTGAAGACATCCAGTGGAATACCTTGACCAACTAACCCTTGACCTTCTCTAGCAGAAATCCTCAGCAGCTTCAGCAAATGCAGGGTCTTTAGTTGTCCCTGAGCATACATTGCTTATTTTTCACCTGTGCCTTGCTTCAAGTTCTCCTTCCTCCCTTGAGTTTCTGTTCCTCCCCTGTATCGTCCAATTTACTCCCATACTTCAGAGGAAATACCACCTCCTCCATCATACCTTATGCAGTCATTCATGTGGGTTCCAGCCCACATTGATTTCCTTTTCTGAGTTCTTACTCCATTAGTGGCCCTGTGTTTTAGCACCTAATCTTTTCAAAACCATGCTAATGAGATGGATATGGTGTGCCTGGCTAAATTTATTAAATTTATCAAGACAAACTTGGCTGGACTTCCTCTTGGCCAGAAGAATGAAATGCCTTGTGATAATAATTCGTTTTGTGGTTTTTTGTTATTTAACTCACAGCAGACTGTGAGGTTCTAGAGGGCAGGGACTCTGGTTCGTCTTCTTTGTAGCCTCCTTCGTATCGAGCATAGGGCTATTCACCTGCAAGCAGTTGTATTCATTAGAAATCTGAGCAAGCTCTACGTATCTGACAGTTCGAGTGCAACTGAATGAATACATAGAAGTTAAGTAAAGTTGTTATGATTCATGGAGAGGTCAAGACTTCCTTTTAGAACAGGAGGTTTCACGTATGAACCACCGTGGAACCCACATGACATGAATGTGTTGGTGACAGCCACGCCTCACCTGCAGATGGTGAAGCAGGTGCAGAAAGATGAAGTCTGGTCAGAGTAGACAAGTGATTGCTAGTTGCTTGCTAGCTAGGGCTTTACCTTCATAATAACTAGGGTTTAGGAAAACCTGGAATGGGGATGGTAAGTACTTTTTTTCTTACAGTGCCAAGTTTAATTCATTTATGTTGACTGCCTGAGCACTCTGTTGAAAAGGAATTAAAAGTAGTTTCTGCGACCAGTGGAATAGAACACCACAATTAACCAGCAATGTGGCACTGCTGTGGTCTATCTGGTGACCCTGACCTTGACGTTATGGAGTAAAAAAGTTCAAAACAGGGCTTTGGCCATAAAGATTTATAATTTGGTTGTAGAAATAATACATGCGTAATATAATTAGTGAACAAAATATGAGAGTGCTACAGTGTAAAACAGATTTTTTAAAGTAATATTTAAAACAAAAATTTATGGCACAATAATTAAATCAATATATGGGGAAAAATAGATAAATGTGGGCTGAAAAGGTCAGGAAAAATCTGCATAAAAGGAGGGCCTAAGTGGAGCCACCTCAGAAGAGACTTAGACCAGGATGGGAAAGGGAGGGAAGGTGTGCTCCTGAGAGTAAGGGTGGCATTTGACAAAAAGAGAAAAACAATAACGCCTCAGCTGAGGACTTGTATAAGGGAGCAATAGTAAAGGGAGACATTAGGAAAGGGGCACAACTGGACAAGAGACAGGGAAAGGGGATTTAGCTTCTCTTAATAACTGGAAATCAACTCCATCGTCCTGGTGCCCCAGCTGTCCCCAAGTGGGAAAAGCAGGAGCCCAAGTCCCTTGTCCACTGTTCTTGCTTATGGTGCTGTTCTGCTCATGGTGGCTCTGTCCATGATGAGAAAGGGCCCACACACTTGGAGAGAAGTGCAGTTGCTCTTTTGCATCTGGGTGAGACCAAGAAGAATGTTTCTCTGGGAGGAGCTTGGACAGAAAAATCTATGAGAAGCAGGTAGGAACTGAAGCAAGTAAGAGAGTGGTCCTTCTGTAGCCTTCACAGAAGGTTATTAACACCTGGACTCTCAGAGGTCTTTTATCCTGAAAATTCAGAGCTTGTCATTTTCTCAGATTGGACATGATGAAGATGCCAATAGGGACATATGATCCATGTTTTCATATGAGAATTCTGAGATGTAGAGGAAATAATTGCCCCATGGATCACAGAGTATGTTACAGAAGAGTCCTCAAATATAGGCACTTGGTTCAAACACAATAAAATGTGTACTGCATCTGTCTCTCCACCTTTTATCAACAAGCAGGCAGTTTACATAGTAGTTAAAAGAAAGCATGAACATTGGAGCCAGAATG
Organism: Phataginus tricuspis; assembly: GCA_029783875.1. NCBI lineage: Eukaryota > Metazoa > Chordata > Mammalia > Pholidota > Manidae > Phataginus > Phataginus tricuspis. The sequence goes on along the minus strand of JAQQAC010009165.1, from coordinate 14,747,345 downwards.
TCTGGTTTTAAATCCTGTCTCTACCACTGTAAGATACCTACCTAACTACTCCATTTCTACCGTAAAATGTGGTACTTACATCACAGGGGTGCTGTAAGGCTTCAAATGGAAATGCTCAGAATAAAGCTTCACACATAGTAAGCATTAGAGTACTAACCATTATTTGTGGTTAGAAAGGGTGCAGGAAGAAAGGAAAAGGCATGATTATATGTTTGCATATTACATCTTTGAAACTGAGTGTTCCTGGCTTGGAAACCATATCATTAAATAGTCTAAAAATAGTCTGCAAGTCTGAAAATTCTCTAATTATACACATTGTGCTATTTAACTTACTTCCAAAATATTTAAAGAGTTCAGAGATGGAAAAGAGAAAGCTCTTTTGATATCATTCACTGGTAAAGTGAAAACTTCATTATAGCCCGAAAATAAATGGGTGAAATGCTACATGTCTCAAAATTGGAGACATCAATGTTTGTCCTAATTTTTCACTTTCTAATAGATGCTGAAGGTAATAGACCTGCTCTTAGCAAAAACTACAGAGAGGAGCTAACTTTCATTTTATATTAATGTTTAATGACTGCTTATGCTTCAGAAAAGTAGAAACATTATAGTCCATTGCCCATTTCAATTACCTAATATAAGTCCTGCATGGAAGACAGTCTTTGGTTGCAAAAAGGGATCTTAAGAGTATGTTATTAGTTTATTATAAAAAAAGAACCAATTTCATTATGTCTTAAATGAGAAAAAATTTAGCTAGGTAAAATTTCCCTTGCCAAAAACAAAGACAAATTGGAAAGGCTACCATTTAAGGATAAATCATTAAAAAGCTTTCAAGATGATTAATGTATTTTCAAATAGAATCTCTGCCTCCAAACAGATGGATTTATGTTATATAATATTTTAATATAATTTAATTAAATTAGCCTTAGCAGGTGATTTTAAAATAAAGTAAATTAGAGTTTTCTATGCTAGCTATTCAGTCACATACAACTTGTTCTTGCCAAATGTGATTTCCTAGTTTTGTTGAAAAACAGGAAAAGGACCCCCAAGGAATTTAAGGGGCAAGCTCAAGGCATGATGCCAATTTGCCATTCAGGCAAAATGGTCTGCAAAACAGGGTACCTTTGGGTGTTATGCTTAGCTTGGCAAACTCCAGGACACTGACCAACAGAGCCATCTGTCCAATTGTATATAACCATCCTCAGGCTTTGTCAAGTTTTGACCAGGCTAATGGAATGTTGCTGACACAGCGTGTGTGTCAGGTATAACATGTAGGAATCTTGAGCCCCTTTTTCTTGTGAGTAGACACTCTTTTAAAGGTAGCCACAGACACACAGCAGGACTGAGACAGCTCGGAATTTTGCTTTGTTCTCAGCAGAGGGACTTTCTTTTAGCAAAGCTCCAGAGTCAGAACTTAGCTCCTTCATCAGCTGGGAAGCTGGTTATGTTACTTCTTTTGTTTCCTTTTCCTCTCTTCTGGTCTGGTCCCCATCCTCCACCCTGATCACTTTTCTGGGGGGAATTATGATTCTTTGGGTTGTTTTACAAAATTAACCTCTTCAGAGATAATCCAAAATATGCAAAAAGTGTATCTTTTTTGTTTAATTTTCACCTTTAGAATTTAAAATTTCTGAATTGTAAATCATTTGGGGGGAAATTTAAGTAAGTAACACTTCTTTTCTATATCTTCAGAAGTACAGGGTAATTTTTTTAAGAAGGCAGGTGGGAGAGAATATGAAGGAGCAAGAGGGAATCACAAAGACAAGTTCAAATAAAAGGTCATCAAGTATTCTAGAATCAAACAGCAGTAGTGGCATGCCTGAGTTCCCATGTGTGGTTTACATGTGCACTGTAGGTCAGATGATGTCATCCAATCACAAAAGCTATATAAAATAAAAACCTGATGTAATCTATTTAACCAGTCAGAAAGTATATATCTTTCCCATGTTCCACTGGGCATTAACATTGCACAGACTTGAGACTTTGTAGGATTGTTAATTTTAGATAACCAACCAACAAAGGATCAAAAAAAAAAAAGTAAACACTGGTCAGTTTACTGACCAGTTCTATATAGTTAAAAGGATCAAATTTGTACAAATGAGGCTTAGATATATAACGTACCATCCCTGGGAACAGTCATTATAAGAAAGCCCCTCACTACCCTGCCACAGCTATCTTACTAGGGTTTATGTACAAGGTACAGAGTCTGGCCCTAAAGAGCAAGGTGCACAGCCTTTGATGACCCACAGTTGAGGGCAGACTTCGAAGATGAATATAAGGATTGGCAAGCTAAGTCCCTGGCCGATGTGTTATATGGGGGTGATTTGGGCTGCTCTACAAGGCTGCCCCGAGGTATTGCTCTGAGGAAGTTGCCTGTGGTGGCTGGGTTTATTTTCAGAACGTCTTCTTCCTCCATGTTGCCTCCTGTCTTATCTGGCTGTCAATTTAATTGTGCATGCAATTAGGTTATGATTAAAGTTTCAGTGAATGATGGCTTAGAAGGTCTCAGTACAATTTATTTCATCATAAAGGAGAACACCTGAAGGTGGGAAAAATCTTTTTGTGAAGGAGAAAACCAATCAATCAGCAGCCAAAGCACCTCAGTTGTGCACCTGTTAAGTGCCTGGTCCTGTGGCAAGGTGCATGGAAGTGCAAGGTGTGGCTTTGCCCTCTTGGGACTTCCAACTTAAGTGTTGTCAAAAACATGCCAGTGAAGTTATAGCCCCTAAAACAGAGCCACATAAGAAAATGTAAACTACACAGTACAGACCATAAATGCCAAAGGAGTGGTGACTAAATGATGGGATCCCACAGCTGCCTAAAGGGATGAGATCAAAATAGGGATCAACCGAATATCATCACAGCAGGGAAAAAAAAAAAAGCACAAAACGGTAATTCAATCAGCATTCCATGGACACCACAGAGAGAATATAGAGAACTCAGGGAATGTAATAATTGTCTATTTTGTCAATATTAAACTTTCAGTAGGATTCTTTCTGCCCCACCCCCACCTTTTAAAATAGGATTGTTTTAACTACCTTGACAGACTAAACTTACATAAGCATTTAAACATGGAGGAAAAGAAATAAGAGCCTTTGGGGTTAAGACTTCAATATGAAATGTATTAAATAAAGAAGATTCTTTTATGAAAGGCTCCTAAAGTTGTCTTACATTTCTTAAATCAATCTGTAGCACATAATCAGTAAAACTGTATCATTTAAACAGAAAAATCCTAACTTAGAAACTCACCCTTGTGCAGCTGTATCCTATTATGGGCTGTAACTTAACACATGAGTTTCAGAAGTTGTTAAAGTTGAGTTCAGGCTAACAAATCTTAACTGTTCAAAAAAAAGGGCCTAAGGTGAGATGAGACAGCAACCATGAAGACGCACCAGACTTGATCACAAGATGGGTGTCAATCATATATTAAGAAATAAATGTTTTAGAACAGATATGGGCATTAAGTGGTCAAGAAGCCACTTATTTTTTTCCATTTTGAAGAATTTTCCCTTGGGGTTGAGACATTCAAATGTATATTAACTGAAAAACGAAGAAGAGAACTTATGCCACTGAGAGCTGAACTGAAATCTGCTTTTTTCTCTTAAAATAAATTCAAATAGTTGCATCCTGTAATAAAGTAAAATTAGCATTTAAATAGGCTTCATTCAGTAGGATGAACATACACAGTTTAGACACTAAAATTATCAGAGTTCAACTTATTGTAATTAAATGCAGTCATTAATCCAAAATAAACTAGTGAGCAGTGGAGGCTGCTTTTTTAACCATATTCTTTCAGGCATACTTTATATTGTGGAATGCTTGCTATGCGATATGTTTAAGGATTTTACTGCACAAGTATCTTTATCCCTTACACCCTATTCCATTCCTTTCTGTGAAATGCAAAAACCATAAATGTATCATCAAATTTATAGGTTTCAGATAATTACACTAAAAAGCATGGGATGGAGAAGACTTGCCTCAAGGATATTTGCTCTCTTCTATGGCATGATTACTGATATTTGTAATAGCTTTAAAATCTGGTCCTTTTTTTCCAAAATGTAAAGACATATTTTTTTAAGTATTCACCTGATATACATAAAACTTCTCATGCACAAAAATATTTCCCCAAATGGAAGAGTTAATGCACCTCAAATATATGAGGAATTTAATTGGGCAAAGTTTAGTAAAGGTTCCATTTGATTTTTTCATTATAAAATTTAGGGGAACATATTAGTGAAATACAACATGTCAATTAATAAGTCAGTGCTAGAAACTAACACATTCTCATGGCTTCAATGACAAATAAGATAGCTTTTTAACAATCTATTTGAGAAAATTGCCTCGATTTTGGCCTTCAGTTAGTGAATGTGATTACTCCCTATTTTACATTCACAAATCTTGCATCTTGCCTGAATGGGCAAAAAATTATTGCTGTTAAAAACCTGCAATTCTGCACAACTTAGTATCCAGAAGTGTACCTCCAACAGATGTCAATATAACCTTTTCCCCAGTACAACGTAAGGCCATAAACTTCCAGAACTAATCTAGGATCATTGTTAACCCCAATGGCTCCCTACTGCCTGTACTTCAGTGTGACTCCACATGCCTTCTCAGCCTTGTCTCCACCTTCCCCAAATGCAACATTCTTGTATTGCCTGATCTGCCTTTGGACAAGCTGTTCTCTCTCTTCAAAAATGTCCCTCACTCTTCTGTCACCCTCCTATTCAGATGCGACTATGTAATAGGTTCCTTCCACTCTCCCAGAAGAGTTCATTTCTATCCTTCCCTCGGTTTTCCTAACAGATACTGCCTTGACAGCGTGAATGACATGGTCATGTAATACCTCTGAAAGGCCATGTCTTGTGATGGCCAAAGGTGAGGAGTCAGAGAATAGAATTTGAATCTTGGCTCTGTCAATTACTAGCTGTGTGACCTTAGGCAAGTCACTTTAACCTCCATGATCCTCAGTTCTCTCACCCATAAATAACAATAGTACCTACATTACTGGCTTGCTGTGAAAAATAAATGTTCCTAACATAGGACCTGTCATCACATGATAAAGACTTGACATTCTACTATTACTGTGAATGGGTGAAGGAAGAGCCCAAAGATGGCAGATGAGCATATTATGCTCAAGTAATTTGAAGAGTTAACTCTTGGAGTAGTATCTGAAAGTGCAGCCCTCTTGAAATCATGTGGTGATTCCTTTGAGAAAGCATGTGAGGAACTATCAAATAGTGGCAAATCAATAGTAAATTCACACAAACATTCTCAAAAGAGCTGACAGAGGCTGCTTTTAGGATAGCTCATCTTTGGTTATGACACACGAAAGGAAATTAGATGTTGCACAAAGCCAAGAACAGAAAGCAACGTGGAGATACACCTTAATTTCTCTGCAGAAAGATTCTATCTGGTGGTATGGAGACTCTCAGTGCTGCATGTTAGAAATGGAGACATTTAGTGAGTGGAGAACAGTCCAGGGTCAGTTTAGATGAGTAAACTTCAAATTTATTTAAGATGTCTTCTCATTATTTTTCATTTGAAATGTGAAATAGGGAAAAGGGGAAAAAATGTTATGGAATTCATTTCCTTCCAGGAAAGAAAATAAAAAACAAATCACAACTATTTCCATATGAACACCTTGTCTAAAACAAATGAGAGATTTAATGCATTACAAAATGACACTTGGAGGGCCTTCTTGGCTGAAAAAATTCAAACTTTATTCCCTTAAATGAATGTACTATCCCCATGTGCATTGGTCTCAGACCAGAAAACCCTCTGGGTGCTTTTCCTAACCAACTTGAAGAGAAAATGCAATTTACTATTATTTGTTTTTAAACAAATCAAAAGCCAACCGAGGGCAGCAAATTAATGTAATGGTCACTGACATCCCCTGCATTAAGGTGTTTCCGAAGAATGAAGAAAGAAAAAACTGCCTTTGTATTTATAGAAGAGAAATTTAGAAACACTCTCAGAGTGTTTTTTTAATGCTCCTTTGTTCAACTGTGGTGAATTTTAAAAATTCTTGTATTGACTTTTTATCTTGCAGGAAAGCAAGGGAGCAATTTTCCTTAAGGAATTGGCAGTGATACACTCAAGTGCTTAGACCTTTCCTTCCTTAGACCTTGGCAGGAAGAGGCTGTAGCGGAAGAGCACCTAGGAGTACCTAGGAGGAGAGAAGGCTGCTCAGAACCTGCCATTCCAGGCTGAGGGCAGCTTTTTACAGGCTGCGTAAAACAGTAGTGTGGTGATAGGAACTCTTGGGTTTGCCAAAGAAAATGAATCCACGTGTTAAATTCTGGCATGTGCATGATAGGTTGTCAAGGCATAGCATAGCCATCAGGCAGATTTCTGATCTCCTGCTCCAGAATGTCAGCCTATTTCCATTTATTCCATGAAGATAGTGAGTGGTTGGATACTATGTTATAAAGAGTCCTGGTACAGAAATTTGCAATTTGGCTTACTTTCATTTAGTTGTTTTTTAAACTAGCAACACCTGAAGGGAGAGGATCAGCAGTTCCATATTCACATCTATTAAGCCATGCAGGCAGTTGCATAGTGTCAGCCCATTCTTGGGTAAGCAGGCAGTGCTGTCTGATCAAATACAGGTTTTGTGTTAATAAAGGAAACACATAAAGTAGGATACTTCTTTGTTTTTCCATATAAAAGAGTTCCTGCAAAGGTCTTGGTGACAGAACATAATACATACTTGATTTTAACCTTTTTTTCTATTTTATTCTCTCTGCTAAGATGTAAACAATCGCTGGGATTTAGTTCAGCTTAAAAAGTGGGCCATACACAATTAATATACAATAAAGGAGCCATGGATATATAATGGGCAATTGGCAGCCTCTTCAACAAATGGTATTGGGAAAACTGGACAGCTACATGTAAGAGAATGAAACTGGATTATTGTCTAACTACATATATAAAAGTAAACTTGAAATGGATCAAAAACCTGAATGTAAGTCGTGAAACCATAAAACTCATAGAAGAAAACATAGGCAAAAATCTCTTGAATATAAACATGAGAAACTTTTTCCTGAATACATCAGGCAAGGAAACAAAAGCAAAAATGAACAAATGGGACTACATCAAATTAAAAAGCTCCTGTACAGCAAAGGACACCATCAGCAGAACAAAAAGGCATCCTATGGTATGGGAGAATATATTTGTAAACAACTTATCCAATAAGGGGTTAACATCCAAAATATATAAAGAACTCACATGCCTTAACACCCCCCCCAAAAATAACCTGATTAAAAAACGGGCAGATGATCTGAACAGACACTCTTACAAAGAAGAAATTTGGATGACCAACAGGAACATGAAAAGATGCTCCACATTGCTGACTATCAGGGAAATGCAAATTAAAACCACAATGAGATATCACCTCACACCAGTTAGGATGGCCAACATCCAAAAGACAAGAAACAACAAATGCTGGTGAGGATGTGGAGAAAGGGGAACCCTTCTACACTGTTGGTGGGAATGTAAATTAGTTCAACCATTGTGGAAAGCAGTATGGAGGTTCCTCAAAAAACTAAAAATAGAAGTGCCATTTGACCCAGTAATTCCATTCTTAGGAATTTACCCGAAGAAAACAAGATCCCTGGTTCAAAAAGACATAAGCACCCCTATGTTTATCGCAGCACTATTTACAATAGCCAAGAAATGGAAGCAACCTAAGTGTCCATCAGTAGATGAATTGATAAAGAAGATGTGGTACATACACAGAATGGAATATTATTCAGCCATAAAAAGGAAACAAAATTGTAACAACATGGATGGAGCTAGAGGGTATTATGCTCAGTGAAATAAGCCAGGCAGAGAAAGACAAGTACCAAATGATTTCATTCATTTGTGGAGTATAACAAAGAAGCAAAACTGAAGGAACAAAACAGCAGTGGACTCAGACTCCAAGAAGGGACTAGTGGTTACAAGGGAAGGGGTTGGGGAGGGTAGGTGGGGAGGGAGGGAGAAAGGGATTAAGGGACATTATAATTAGCAGTCACAATATAGGTAGGTCACCGGGAAGGCAGTATAGCACAGAGAGGATAAGTAATGACTCTGTAGCATCTTACTACACTAAGGGACAGTGATTGCAATGGTGTGGTGGTGGGGTGGGTGGGTGAGACTTGTACTATGGGTGACTGTTGAAACCAAAATGTTGCTCATGTGAAACCTTCGTAAGATTGTATATTAATGATACCTTAGAAAAAAAGTGGGTCATATAATTTCAGATTTAACTTCTTAAATTCACAATGAACTCAGTGAAAAATTTCCCGTTTCTTTTTACTGCTTCTGCTATCTCAATACTCAGCATAAGAGCCCTGGTCCTATCTAACTTCCCCAAAACTTTGGGCAGGTCAAGCGCCCTTTTCCCCTTCACTAGTGAATTCAGCACTCTTATAAGAGACAGACATTCTTTCCTTTCCTTTTCACTTAAAGAAACAAACCTGAATAGACTACAGACTAGACTGGGAGAAGGAGTGATTTTTATGATTTTTATTAGTTCTAACATAGTTATTGACACATGCTTGAAGACAATTTCTTAAAGAAAGAGAGTGGTGGTGGTCAGGAGGGGCAAAAATTAAGAAAGGGCTTTCACTTTATGCCTTGGAAGGCAGATTGGTTACACTTTAATTTAGAAGAAAATTCTATAGAATAAAATGGCTTAAAATTTATTTTCGTTTATCACACATATGAGAAATATAAACTAAAAGGACATCTGGAAACTGACATTATTCAGCAATCAGAAAGCAAAAATCCAAACCACTGATGTTTTGATGGAGACAAGCATAATGAGATTCACAAAGAAGAAAGCTGTAACCTATTGAAGTAAAAAAAAAAAAAAATCCATATGCATTTTACCTTTTGGGCAGTTCCACAGCAAAGTTCTATTTCAGAAGCCCTTTGTAATATGAAACCCACTGTAGATAAGATACAACTCAAAGATAGTCTGTTTTGCAGCAGCAGGAAGTGAAATTGATTCCAGAAACGAAGTTACATGACAAATGGTTTAATAGTATTTCTAGAATTGGAAAGCTTGATTGAATTATTTTTCATAATCATTTAAAAAAGCTTTTGAAATAACTGCCATAGGCAGATTTTTTTGAGGGGAGGATGTTGCAGAGGTAGGAAGACATCTAATTTCATTGGCCTGTTAACTAACATGTTATAATTTGTTATCAAAATTTATGAGCTCAGTGATTTATTAACTTTTGTTTGTCACAATAGTTTTCAGACAAACACTTTATTTAACATAGCTAATCTATGTTATGGAGGATTAAGCAGGTTAATATGGATATATTGTATTGTCATATTCAAGTTATTTTTAATTTTAATCTTAGTACCAATCAACCCTGCTTTATTTAAAAAAGCATCGGGAAAAGTTCATTAAGTCTTAGGCGGGTCTTAGATTTTAGGAGAGATCTTGTAACGGTCAGCAACTGACGGTTCTGTCAGTAACACTGACAGGAAAACCTAGCGACTGATACCCATAGGTGAAATGAAATCATTCTACTGACTGAAGTCAGGAACAAGTTAAATATCACTTAGACCACAGTACACGACTACAGAGATTTAGGAGAAATCATACTTAAATAGGATGTGACTAGACAGTTAGGACTAGTTTCTAAAATAGTCAAAAAACTTTTCCCCTCAGTACTTACAGTCTTTGAAGACTAGAGCCGGGTCTCTGTGAGGCAAGACTTGGGCAATGATGTGTCTCAGGGATTCCAAGGTTCTGTCCATCTTGGGTCTGCTGTGTGAGCCTGCTGCACAGTGTCCTCATGCCTGAATTCTTGCAGTTCTGGGCTGAATTTGTGCAGCTCATTGATGCACAGGATTACCAAAGAATCCCTTTTAACATCTGCCAATCAGACATTTCCCAGAATCTAAAGACCCCTCAGGGGGCCCTCCTCTCAGGCTTACTTATCTTTGTTGTATGCTGAGCTAATTAGCTCTAAAGGCTGGCTGACAGGCGAGTTCCCATTGCTTCCTTCTGTTAAACACACCCACCTACAGGCTAGCTGGGGAAGCTTGCTAATCATTGGAAAAGCTTTCCTCTCCAACCAGATTTTGCCTGAATGGTATGCAGCTTTGACTTGGATATTTCTTTTGGTCCCCCGTCTTTCAGGTATACAGAATCTAGAAGGTTATTTTGCAAGGAAATTTCATTAGTAACAAAGGACATTCAGGCTCAGGTCTTTTAGCTCAGAATCAGCATAATCTAAGTAATTCTTTGATAAAGAAGTGCTATAAAGATTGTGGATGTAGCAGGGCCCAGATTATGCCTTCTATTTGAATTCAGGAGCATGATTTTGGGAGCTAACTTTAAAATTTTTCTTCCAACCCAAAGTATACTCATTTATGATGGACAGTGGCAAGTAAAACCATCACAGACTGTCTTTTGGCTTGCCTGGGAATATTTGTTTCTCTACTTATCCTTCAAAACAAATAATTTCCAAGATTGACTTTAATGAATTCTGGTATCATTCACTTCTTTTCATTTCATAATTCTTTCTATTAAAACTTTCAGGAGAAGCAAAAAAATATTTTTCAAAAGAATATGGGTAGTTATTAAAAGATTTTAAGAAAACAGATTCTTTTTTCTAACTATATCCTACACCACTCACAACAATGTCAAATAATCCCGCCACAGAATACATAATTGTAAGTCATGGGATTCCACTGTAGTATAAAGATTTATGCCAGATATAAAATAACTGATTTTAATAGCTGTAACCTCTGTTAGTTGTTGAAGGCTTCTTGGACTTCCTTACTTAAAAATATTTTTTCCAGGGTGGGTACAAGAAATTGCCTTATAATATTTTTTCCAAGTTTCAGATTTATAATATTTTTTCCGATTTTCAGAATTAATTCATAATTAATGTTGTATTATATGATTAACTTAAACCAGCCATTTTAAGACTATGTAAAAATAAAATGTTTTCCATGTGATCAGCTTCTTCAACTAGTTGACAGAAGATGGACTTCATGAAAGCAAACAGCAGGAATGAGCTGTAATAATAATTCCTATTATGACTATCACTTAGCCAATGCCCACAAGGAGTATATGCCTTGAACAACAGAGACAAAGATGTTATTATAAAAAAAGAACTTGAAAGAAAGAGCACTTCATCTTAAGACATTTATTTAGGGTCCCAAAGTGTATTTTACATGGATTGTACCAAATAGGAAATTGTCAATGTCCTGCCATCCAGAAGTTTATAATTTAAAAGGGATACTAGATGGTTTGTAGACAAAAAAATACAGGAATTGAACACAAAGCATAAATGAGTGCAAGTATTTTTAATGTGATTTTGAACTGGAAACCAAGATTTTTAAAGTTCCCATTTGAGAAACAGGAAAAGTAATATGGAATTCTCCAAGGCTGATAATATAAAAACAAAAATTAGAAATGGTTGATGCTGGGATTTCAACCAGTAAGTTAACTTTTTATGGGCTTAAACTTAATTCCAGTAGTACATAAAAATGTTGTATCGTGCAGAAGGAACACTGAATTTGGGATTAGTAAGACCTAGGATTTGATTTTTGTTATCTATATAACTCTGAAGAAGACACTCATCTTCTCTGGCTTAGAGTCAGTCCTCATGTAAAAAATTAGAGGCTTGGGCTGGGTGCTTTCTTTCAGATCTAACCTCTGTGATTGTATGGCTAAATTACAAATGAGCACAAATATCAACACACATTTTGTAGCCTTCTGGAAAGTCATGTATTTATTTCCTAAAACCTGGACTGGTCTTCAGACAAATCACTTCTATTCCCATAGTCAGCCTCATATCCACAATATGAGAGACACACCTTAATAGGAGGAATTCAAAGTTACCATTAATGCTAACTAAAATGAAAGTTAAGAATTTGTTATTAAAACTGATCTTCAATGTCCACAAGATTTTTCTAAAGAAGGCAAACAATGAACATCTGCTTAGGAACCCAAAACAGCTTTGCAAAGGTAATGTCATAAAACTATCCTGATCTTTAATGAGTTATATGTTAAGAAGGAAAAAATTCTAGAAAAGTAGACTATACAATATTCCAATTGGATAGTATAATTTCTTCTTTCTGATTAGACCCAGTTCTTCAATTAGAAGTTTTCTGAAACTTTTGCTAACACATTTCTTCCTTGTCTGCCCATAATGACTTCTAAACCTTAAAATGCTATTATAAGACATTCTAGCAAAACAACTCAGAAGTTTCTTACCATTCTCTCTTTGATGTAGAAAGCATATGATGGAGATGGAAGAGTCTCAGAAACCCCCGTACAGTTTGTTTATTTTAGTACAGATTCTACAATTCACATTCAGATTTCACTATCAATCTCAACTATCTGTAGGCATATGCCAAAAGCAAAATTAAAGTATTGAAACAAGGGAAGATGATTACAGTGAAAACCCAAATAATGTTTTTACAAATTCTGTTAGAGTACCACTCAGATGTATGAGAAATGGCATCCAACTGACATACTCAGTGATCAAAACTTATCCACTGGTAAAAGAGGAAGGCTTAGTGCAACAGCACATTTATAGAACTCCCAGGGAGTACAGAACTCATTTAGAAGATGAGAAATCAAGATGGTATACTTTGAACCATTTCGTGCACAAAGCAGCAAAAAAGTCTATGGAACAATAATTTTGCTAATAAGGAAAAGAAAAATTTATTCCTATCATTCCAGTAGTAGTTTTGTTGTTAAAAAGCTTGTTACAGGTACAGAAATGATAAGGAGGCAGGGGCCACCAGTTGAAATAACATCCAGAATATTAGAAAACATAATAAATGCATCAAAGAACCATCTTTAGGAAGAAACCTTTACTATCCTCCTTGCCTCCCTAAGCTGGAGTAGGTGAATCAGAAGAGTGGGCCTGTAGGTGAGGCTGCAGTGAAGTCGGTGAGATTCCAGTTCCTGGAAGATTTCAGCGCAAGGCATGCAGACTCAAAAGATTCAGGCCTGCAATGACTGGCCTGAGCCAACTTATTATTAATCATCTCTAGGGCATCAGATAACTGAGGGAGAGGATGCTGATTGAGATTTAGGAAGACTATTTCCCTTGAAATAATTTCTTCACTTACTTGGTAATGCCTTCATTCTTAAAAATTTACAATTTAAGATAAATAAAATGAAAAAGAATTGGAGTTTTGCAGTTAAGTAAATTAATACAAAGAGCAAATAGTTTACAGAAACAATGGGAAACTGACAGTCGCTCCTGTCAGATTCCAACAGATGGGAGGAGAGAACTGGAAGGGCCTAAATGCTGGATTGGCAAAAGGGGTTCAGCGTTGTGTGCAGGGGTTCAGAGTGTTTCTGGGGGTGTGTGGGAGGGTGAAGAAGGGCAGGGCCAGGAAGTAACTGACTTTGCAGAGGTAATGACTAAAACTGTTTAGTGTCATCTTTGTTTAGCCTCAACTAGGAAGAGATGAGTAGGAGAAATGAATGGCTGGTTAGCATCAACTTTGTTTACTCTCAACTGGGAAGGAATAAGTGGCTGCTAAGTGTTAATTTGTTTACTCCCAACTGGGAAGGGACCAATGGGACGTTTGGATCAAGGCGTTTATGAGAGGGTCAGTTGGAAAGGCAACTTTTGATTACCAAAGACGTTTAAAAACACAGGTGACATAACTTTGTATCAGGTATTTGTTCATTGATACTTCACTACATTTAGGCAATCATCAATAAGTACTAATACGTTGAGCTACATGAGCAAATTAGAAAATTCTACAAATCAAAGGAATGTACATTTCTTTATTTTAATAGAAACTTGTGAAAAATACTTTTCTTAAATAATTCCTCCCCACCAGATAAAGCCATAGTGAATGGCCCTTTATCATTGCCAGGGCAATCAATCAATCCTTTTAACCAGAAGTACAAGGAAAGTATACCTCTCATTTATCTGAGACTTGTTTTATATAAATATATATACATCCCAGTCCTGTCTTGGTATTTGTTCTCCAAATAAGTAAAATTGATTCTTCCAAGAAAAACTTAGATACCAAAGGTATCATAGGGGGAGGCTTTCCTGTTCATGGGTTAACACTTTCAGGATAAACTCAAGAGTGATTTAAAAGTGGGAGAACTTGGATGTATAATTTACAAAGATAGGAGATAATGATGCCAAGTCTGTGGGTCATTAGATATGTTCTATGAAAACTGAATTATCTTAACAGTGGATGGCTGTCTTCCAGCATAATATATATTTTGAAAAGGATGATAAAAAATTTTTTGGTTTCTTTTTGGAGTGAATTTTGCCAGTGGCCTTTACAATATTTTCTGTTTTATAATATAAAAGTTTATTTAATTATTGTTTCCTCACTCTCACATTTTCTCAAAGGACCACCCTCAACCCCCAGGGCCAACTCCCTCTTCCAGAACAGGAATTTATTTTCGTGGGTGTTTGGGCAGGGAAAAAACCTTTTTACAAGTTGTAGCTATAAAGTGATCAGACTGAGACACACACCCAGTTTACATGGGCTAATTTGAGTTACCTTTTTTCTTCTTTAGATAAAGTCATGTTTCTGGGGGCATAAATTTCATGGAATGTTTCAATCTTTGCAACAAAATGAACAAATTAAGATGAAAATATAGACTATGAAAAAAATTAATATTAGGTTAAAACATACCAAGGGAGAATGTTTATTGCTTATAAACAAACGACTTAAACCTTAGGTTAGTTGATGGCGATGTTAGGTTCAAACAAGCTAGTAATTTCAGTTCCATATATTTTAGATGAAGCTTCCTGTAAAGATTGCATCATTAGTATACTCTTAATTCAATTTAGGTTACACTTATGGATATGCTTACATTAAGATAAAAGTCTTCTGCCCATCCATTTCACACTGTAAACTATAATTTCCATTTTACTTCCTATGCAGTCACCACCAGAACACTGCACTTAGCATGCATCCTGCTGACACAGAAGAAACATTATTTCTCTTCAAAATTTGTTTAAAGGAGGAATAGAAAACGGCATAGAAAGGGGACATATTTTTCCACAAATTGAAAACTGGAGAAAGACCAAGTTAAAAGAATAATATATTCTTCTGATCCTGTCAAGGTAACTCAATAGCCTTAAGCTCAAGGAAAAAGAATTACTCCCCCAACACCACTCTGTTCCCTCCCACCTCCCCATGAAAAAATAAGAAAAGTTCCACTCAGGGCTTCTGTCTATTGAGAAGGGTTTTCCTGGGCTTATGAGAATATGAAAAGGAAGGAAACTTTCTGGAGCATAGGACTCAAAACCTGGACCTGGTTGTGAAGATTGTCTCAGCCTATACCTCCACAGGACCACGAAGACAAGTCAAAGTTTGTGGACCTTAGTGACTTTGCCTAAGAGACCTCTGGGCTGGTTCTGAACCATCTGAGTCTGTTGGTTTTCCTACCATTCATTCACCTTTCTGGTACTTCTCAATTTTGTATTTTCCTCCCACTCACTCCCAACCTTATCCACTCAATGTGACTTTGGGTAAGTAATTTTTTATCTAAAAATGGTTTTATCTCTAAAATAAAAAAACCAAGATAATAAAAAACATAACTCTAGTTTGATGTAATGGGCTTCTATTCCAGATTGTCTTAGCCTTAATACTTAGGCTGACTCGGTAAACTTTTAGATTGTATTCCAGATTCCCTCCAATTCATTGTGTAACATTGATAAAGTTACCTTAGTTCTACCCTGTCTTCCCTTCAAAATCCAATCATTGCACTGCTTAGTCTCTAAGCACTCTTTTTAATTTGAAGTTAAACTTAAAAAATTTTTTTTTCAAAATCCTTAATTTGGTCCTTTACTGCACAACACCCTTTTCCCAACTACAGCATAACAAGATTACTACATTCATCTTCTGGACTTTCTGCATCATTTTCTCTTTGTAAGCTCTTTTTTCACTCTACCTATTCAACCAAATCCCCCTTCCCCCAAACATCTCACCAAATCACTCTGGCCTTTCGTTTATCGGTTGTCCTTGGAATTTCCTCAGCACTAACTAAATCAGTGGTACCAGTCTCTTGAGTAGTTTACTTTGTATTGTTATATAATTGTTTATCCTTGTTTCTCTAAATACAATGGAGGCTTTCAGTGAACAATAAATTTTATCTTAAAAATCTGTGTACTCCCTCCTCTGATATCACTTTGCACAATAATGAACACTTGGAAAACTGATGTGTAAACATGTATTTTTCTTCCTAATGTAGCCAAACATTGGTTATGGTAAGCAAGGTGTTTTAAAGTTCATTTAAGTGATCACTTCTTTAAAATAAATGGAAGTACATAATACTGTGATCTACAGCTCCCCAAATCTATTTTTGTATTATGAAGCATGCTCTGGAATCAAGCCTACAATAAACCGATTCTAGATGTTATATAAAATGTTAATTTTAATGTCAGCATTTACAACGTTAAAAGAAAAACTTACTATCTTGTCTTTCTGAGTGTGGACTCATTTCCATGCTCCTAGTTCTTATACAACAGTGTAATTAATGGCTATTCTGAACTTTACTTCATCCCTAGTCTTATACAGTTGCATATGATGGTTCCAGTACTTCATAAAGCAAATCAAGGTCAAACTAAGATATAGCCTGATAGCCTCTAGGTAGTTGTTCTAATGAGGGATGAAGGACGATGAAGATGGTGAGCCCTAGCCCACCTGGAGTATTGAATCTGTGACGTGAAATAAACCTACACCTCAGAAGAACTTAACCCACTATCCTGTGGAAGTTGCTAATAAACCTGTAAGGCAGCAGGTTTAACCTGCTGAGTTCTTTAACTAGGCAACTATATGCTTTGTCAGAAAATGGATTGAGTACTTAGCTGAAAGAATGATTACTTTCCAGTTAGTTCCCTTTAAAGATCTTTATGGATTTTGGAGAAAACTAAAAAAATACCCAGCTGTGCACACTAAAGAAGAGACCAATGTCTAACAATACCACAAAGTTAGCACAAGAATAAACTGCAAATCTTAGAGGGAAAGCTTATTTAAGGGGATCAGCAAGTAGATAATGCAAGGCTACAGGCAAAGCATTTGTGTATCTTGATAAACACAGAACACCAAAAGCAACATAGTTGAAATATCAGAGACCTTGTAAATAGGAAAGATTCTTCTGGAAACTTCCTTTTAGTAACTTTAAATCATTTGAGCAATACTTACTGAAATATAGTATGTATCAGGGCACTGTGCTAAGCTCCTTAATGGGTGTTTGTTAATCTAATCTTTACAACCCCAAGGCAGGCACTTAAACATTCTTGTTTTACAAATCAAAAAAGTGAAGTTAGAGAGGCTACAGAAGAAGTAACCTGAGGGTTGGGAAGTGGGAGAAGCAGAATTTAAAGCTCTCAGTCTCAGAAAGTGGTGTTAACAATCAAAATCAACACATAGTTTTACTCTATTAATAGTGGACATAACTTTTGGTTTTGATAGTTGTTCACTATGGATTTTTTAAAATGTGAGGGTTGTATTTTGTCTGATAGGGCAAAATCTCTTTTAATTCCTAATTGGTGGCTACTCAATTAAAAATAATTGTGATTGGACCCCAAATAATTTGATTTGGTTTGTGCACTTCATTAATTTGTTCTGTAACTCACAGAAAATCTTAGGCTATTTAGGGTAAGAACTATGCTTATCTAGCTTCTAAGTTTCTGAAATAGTAGTAAGATTTTTATACAGTATGTACTCAAAAGTGAACTGAGTCAACATTTTTGTAAAGCTAAGTAGGATGAAATTAGTTTCACTCACAATTTACTTTTGATAATCTTAAGAAAATGTATTCCAAAATAAACGTTGTTTGTATTAAGCTGTTTCAACATTATTGTTATTAGAGTACTTTAATTTAAATTATAAAAAATGAGTACCTGAATAAAAAATTCAAAGACAACTAAAATTCAAAGCTATGTAAATACTTCCAAAATTAGTATAATTTTCAAGGGAATTGGATTTGACATTTTCTTCATCCATATTATTAAAGTGAATTTATTAGATAATGATCAGTCTTGCAAATAACCAGTAGAATTTTGCAAAGGTGAAAGGGAATATCCTGTTATTTCCTCTCATGGGTCATAATCACAGATAAAAGTAATTTAAGGACTTCCTGTTTGGTGACTGTGAAGTGACACTGCCATCTAGTGGCCACTTTTTTTTTGATGATGTCCTTTCCTGGCCTATTGGGCGATGCTGTAGAGACTAATATGTATTAAGCATCCATCTTCATATCTCACTGGATTATAAAGTCTTTGAGGGAGGAACTATGTCTTATGTATTTTCTTTCTTCTGCAGTCAGTATTAGTTCATGGTAAGTGAAAACATGTTTTGGACCCAGCCAGCTAAGAATATTAGAACTTTTATTTCTCATGCCTTCTAATCTCTGACCTTTAAACTCTTCTACTTCCGCTCAGGCCTGCATAAAAACTAGCAACTGCAGAAATTGTGGTGGCACTACCTCAAGTTTCCATGACCACATTACAATTTAAATAGCAGAAAATAAAATTATCGTTTACTGGCTTACCCTTAATACCAGAGACTAAAAAAGTTAAATGGCAGTAAATCTTCCAGTGGTTAAATAAAACTTATTTGTTAGCAAAATTTCAGAAAGATAAACAACATTGTAATTATTCTATGGCTACACTTCACTGAATGCTTATAAAATGCTAAGTGCTGTTCTAAGTGCTTTCTGTGCATTGTCTCACGTCATCCTCAAAACTCTATAAAGTAGTTATAAATCCAGTTTTAACAGCAAGAAAACTGAGGTGGAGAAGGAGAGAAAGAGGGAGAGAGAAATATGACTTGCCTAAGGTTGTTTTCACTAATAAGTGGAAAAGCTGAGATTTGAAATCAAGCACTCTGTTTCTGGTAGACAGTAGAAAACAACAGTCAGTGATATTTAGATAAAAATCAATATCCTAATAAAAATTATTTTGAAAAATAGATTTTAGCATATTTACTAGTCATCTAATACATTACTTGGAAAATTGGATTGCTTTAGCAGAATTACTATAATTATTCTACAGAAGACATGTACTGAATGAGTTAAATTTATAGATGACTTTATTTATCTATTTATATATCTGCCTTGACCCAAAAAAGATTAAAGGTGTTTAAAAAGCGATCATAGTAATTACTGAAAAATATTCAAGATATTAAATATATTACTCTTCCCAAAAGCTAGCTGCTTCTAAGCTTGATTTAATATTTTGCATGTTTTCTCTCCGTTGCTTGGTAAATATATTAGCTTCTCCTTTCTGCAATCGACGTCTGACAGCTGACTTCTGTTGTTTCGTTAACTGACGTTTCACCTTCTGTTTCACCAATTCCTAGAAAGATTTCATGGATTAGTATCACTGATAATTGATCATTTGGATAAGTAAATATTCAATAAAACAAAGATATACGTTGTTAATATTTTCTAAATTTCTGTTAAGAGCATGAATTTTAAAAATGTCGAACAACAGACAATACTATATTAAAATCCAATAAAACACCAAATTAAATTCCTAACAAAAATGTAGATTACAGCAAAAAGTAGTGGTCACATTTCTTAGAATAACAAGTCACCATAGTGCCACCTAGTGTCCATCAGAAAAACTAGAAAAAACAAACACCCAACAAGATAAAAACTGCTTTGTTCCTCTACTTTCTAGGTAAAAGTAGGCATGGCTCTGTAGTGGAAAATTGTGTTTGAAATAATTTGCTACTAGCAAAAATATATTCAGGAGTGCCTGTTTATGCCTTTAGGTTAAGGAATGACCTGACGGCAGCAACACCCATAACAAGTCTTCACAGCTTCTGGGAGATGCAGCAAGTCTTACCTAGACAGGCTGCCAATGTCACATGACTTACAAGATGAATAAAGAATTGGAATATTCCATTCACAATAATCTTTTTTTCTCCCCCTCTCAAGCACTATAGCCTGTTCTTTAACTATATATAACTTTGCACCATCCAACTGGTCTCCTAGAAAAGAAGATAAACCATTGCAAGGGTTGAAGCCAAGGGTTTCTTCTTAGTAGGTCCCACTCTATGCTAGGCACAAAGAAGCATTTATGAAAAATCTTTCAAGTTAAAAATTAAAGAACAATGGATTTGAGAGGTATAAAGGGGTTGGAAGAACTAGTGTGCCTAATGTACCATTTCTTGGGTTGTAAATGTATAACATAAAACTTTGGATCAGATTAGTTAAATGCAGACTTTGCATTATTTTACATATTTAAGTGGACTCTATTAAATTACCAGGCTTTAAAAAGGTATCCCTCTTTGTTTTAGTCTAATGTTTCTCAAAGGGAGAAAGGTTAGAGAGGGGGGAAACAGATGGGATGGACCCAGTAAGGTGGGAGACTTAGAAGGACCTGGTATCGCAAAATTTCAGAATGCAAAGCAGTAGGATTAGCTTAAAGTTAGCCTTCAGCTACCCCAGGATGCCAGGCAACGATCACAGCCTCCTCACCCCAGGAAGGAGACTGGAAACCTGAATCAGAACAGCATCTTAACTACAAAAAAGATAACAAGAGCTTCACAATTCTGAAGGAAAATTATTTCCAAACCACAATTCTAATACTTAAACTCCCAATCAAGTGTGAGGACAGGACAAAAACACATTTTTAGTAATAAGAAGTCCCCCCAAAGTTCAAATAACTATTGGAATCTATACTAACAAAAAAGTAAAGTAGGTAAGAAAGAGAGAGGAAACTAGGAAAGAAGGCCCTCAACAGAAGGGAGATGAAAAGTCCTAGGAAGACATCAGTGTAGTGTATATATTTAAACTACAGGAGTTCAGACACAGGCTTCTAGAATGTTTCCAAGAAAAAAAACAAAACAAAACAATTTCTTCTCTAAATATTCTGCTTGAATTTCCCCTCGGTTGTTCACTTCAATGATAATCAAATCAAGAAGCTGAAGAAAATAAGGGAACAATGGATTACTATGTGTGTATCTCCTAATCGAGAACAATTTACAAATCCAGTAAGGTTAATTAATTTTCTTCATGTTAAAAAAAGTAGGAGAAAAATCCCGTTAAGTATAAATTTTTAAAAATGATGAAACGTGAAATAAAATACTTGCATATTATTTCAGAGAGTACATAAAAAATTAATAGAAAAGGTCCCAAGTAAAGGTCCCAGAACTACTAAAGATGTGTTGATGGTGGCCACATACATATTTATTAAAAAGCAATATACTTTAACAAATGTTTAGTTATAATTTAATTCTGTTATATGTTAGGAAAAATAGGGTTCATAAGTGGCAACTTTGCCAAGAAATAAGGACCTATAAAAGTATTTCAGGGAGGAAAACAAAATCTTACAATTATAATTCCAAAAAACACAGAAAATCATTTACCATTGCACAGACACCAAACAATTATCAAATTAATGGATGTAACAAAATAATTAACCTTTAACTATTAAAGATTAATAATATAAATAATTGAATTAATCTTTTAGCAAACTAAAATGTGACCTCAGGGAAAATAGTGTGACCACACTTCCATAAAATTGTAGAGTTAAGATGACCAATTTATTTCCAATGATTAGAGGGAGACTTTTTTGATCAAGCTAAAACAAAAAGTTTTTCCCCTTAGACAGCAAATTTCTTTTTTTAACGCAATTCATTATAGCCTTGACACCATTTTAAACTTTCAGTTCCTGTTGATAGAGTTAAGGGAAATGGGATAAAGTGAAGACCTAAGATAGTGCCATCATCTTTATGTACAAAGACAGCATAACCAGAATTCAAGGAAGTAGCAAGAATTAGTAATCTATCTTTAATTTCTAAGAGCAGTCAGGGAATCATAAAGTGTGAGAAATTCTTAATAAAGACAGTACTTAAAGGTAGATTTTCTCTTTAATGTAACTACTAGATGTTTCAAAGATTTCACAGATTTAAATTTTATGTTCAGAAAAACAGGTGTATGAGGCCATCAGAAATGAGTACATAAAATCAACATATTGGTAGAATTTCACTCTTTTATTTTGGTCTGAGAAGCTCTAAATGTTTCTATTATCAAGTAAAGGTCCCAGAGCTACTAAAGGAGTTTGCTGTTTTATAAAATAATAGTACTGCTATTTTTAGCTTGTTTTTGATAATTTTGATTTAATTTTGTAAATATCCTGTATTATCCATCACAGGACATATATTTTAACTTACTGACAATATACCCGAATGTGGAAATGGGAAGTTCACAAAGAAACAAAGTTTTTTTCTTTTGAATTCACTTTCCACATAATAATTTTATTTACTTCTACCTTCTAAACCGATTTTCTTCTTTTGCTTATTTTAAGTAATCGCTAAAAAATGGTTTCAATGGTATTCAACTTAATACCTTTAAGCAAAAGGAAAAAACCCAACACACCAATTATGTAATTTTTTCTCTCTCCTTAAGATCTACAAAGAAAACAAACTGATTCTTCCTGAATAGCCTGGAAAGAAGTCTGGCAGGCAGAAAAGCTCCTCAGCAGGAGCTAGACTATTTGTATTTATTATCCTGTCCAGAAAATGTCCCTTATAAGTCTCTTGGACACTGCTAACTGTCCAACAAAAACTTGTGATAAAACTTTAATTACCCATTTTTCTCTTTCAAAATTTAAAAACAAATTAGCTAGTCTGACACATCTTCATATTTCATCGCTGTCACTAGCTAGGTAATCTCGAGCCAAGTCATGTAAGCTATCTGAGCCTCAATTTCCTCACTGAGAATGCAGGGACTAGACCATATGAGATCCCAAAAAGTCCCCCTTGGATCTGAATTTCTATCATTTTATCCTTTAAGTTCAAGCTAATTTACATGCTACTTTTTCCTTGAAAGCTCTGATTATTCCAGCTAAAAGCAAACACTCTCTCCTTTATTACTAAATTTGTATTTGTTATAATTTTATATTATTAATGTGTAAACCAAATGGCAGAGGCTGTCTCATTCATCATGTAATCCTCACAGGGCTTTAGCTCAGTCATCTGTCCTCAGTAGTGACCTAATCAACATTTGTAAAAGGAATGAATACTTACTGGAGGAATTGTTGAACAGCTTAAAACACTGCCTCCAGAAGTAACACTCAAAGTTCTTGTTCTGTATTGATTAATATCTTCCACATTTTCTTCATTTCTAAAATTAAAACAAAATCACAATTCATCTAGCTAAGCTTTAGAATTACACTTGATTAATTTATACAATTTCTTACATGATAATAAAACTTAAAGAAATAAAATACTTCAAAAAGATAATTGTATTTAAAATTTCTGTGAAGGTAAAAAAAGTAAAACTACCCACAATTCACCTCAATATATTTACAATTTTCATTTTTCAGCATTGATAGTCACTATCAAAATTTCAAAATGTCAGAATGTTTTGGCCATCAAAATTTGTTATCACTTCCCCACAGTTCATGTCTTTCCCATTCCCACTAGTCCTCTCCTCTTCTTTCACTGAACTATACCCAAATCTGCTTCTCATAATCTAAATCCTTGGGACACTTTCCTGCCATCTTCCCAAACAACAGTAGATGTAATCGGAACAAAGATAGTACTCCATAGTCTGCTCAATTAAGGCAGAAGACACTGCAAGGATGGAAACTGTCTAACTTGTTTCACATGCTGCTCAAAGTTTTAGTGGATACAATGACAAAAACTCAGACAACATTAACTCCTAACAGTCAATATTTTTCAGCAACATTTACGTTTCTACTCTGAATAAAAATTTTGTCTAACATGTATTCAGAGAGTGAGGACAAATTATTCTGTGCTTATAAGACTATTTCACTTACATTAGATTTTCTTCTGTCACTCAAAATCATGAGCCACTGCCACTCTTATTTTAATTTTAATTTTACATATTTATTATACAAGCAGTAAAGCTGAGTCTCAAGACAGAGTTGTTATGGTGAAAAAAAGGAACAAAATCCTTGTGTTTTGCATCATAATAAAATTCTGAAGATAAAGGCAGCCTTGGGATGTAAGCCTGAGCATGTATTGAAAAATGACTAATAAATGTACTGGTGATTTAATTGTAATTGTCATCTTATAATTTAAAAATAAACAAAACTGTCTCATTAAACTATAGTTGTTTGACCCTGGACTATTCCAAATGTAAATACTAAATTTTAGATCTTTTGCTAATCTGAGGTGGATTCATTAGTATTTGCAGGAAAAAAAATCTTAAAAGAAAAAGTAGCTTAGTAAATATTATATAATTTTAATCGTACATGAACGAATAAGGACAGAGGGTCAAAGTACCAGAGAATATTCACTGTAAGTAGGTATTTTATGGAGAAAGAACATTTACTACATGTTTACTGTACTATATATAAATAAAACATATTAGATATATAATTACAAAAATATATAAGCCATCTCAAATCCATCAGTTTATCAAAAGATATGTATTAATTCTTTGAAAGTTATTAGCTTGTATTTTAAGGCAGAACTATTTAAAAATAAATCAACAGGCTGTCTAGAATCAGGTCAACTGTAGAGGGTAAAGTGAATTTTTAAACAAGGTTATTATTTGCTTTCACTTTACATATAACAGCACAGAATACAGCTGTCACAGCATCTAAAAAAAATTCTCATTTACCAAAACTGAAGAAAGTACAGGTCTCCAGATTAAAGCAAAAAAAATCAATCAATAGAAATACATACCTGGAAGGTCTGAATTCTTTCTTTAATGATGACAAAGCAATCAGATGAGGGCATTCATCTTCATGCTCTACAGGGTCTGTGGTGATTCCTCCTTGACCTGTCTTACCATCTTGCCTGATGTCACTTTCAGTTTTGTTTTTCTTCCCAGAAAACTCAGTTACAGAACTGTTTTCAACAACCTGTTCTTTTAGTTCTAAACATTGACTGAATTCAGTCATTTCAAAACTGTGTGCATCAGTACTCTCCTCTGACCCACTGTCTTCCTGTATTTGTTCATGGTCTCCAGATGATCTGCAACAGTAGTCAACTGATTCATCTGCAGACTTTTGTTCACTCCGACTTTCTGATCTACAAATCTTTGCTTTTTCTGGCGCTTCTTCACCAGAAAATGAGAATTCAGATCCCTCCTCTGTTATTTCAGTATTTTTATCACCTGGACATACTGGATGAAGCAGTTCATCATCTGCCTGCATTTCTTTTGTGTAGCCACTGGCAGAAACCTCTACATCAACAGAGTCCTCTCTCCTAGAAAAAAAGAACGTCAAGCATTCAGAGCGAGCAAAAATAATCCAACTGACGTGGATATTTATTACTGATATTTATGATTCTTAAGTAAGTTTAATAGTTATATATTTTAAAGATCTTTCTTTGCCTAAAATGTAATACTTTAATTACTTAGGTATGTAATTATAAAAGATATATCCTGGTTGTCATTTAAAAATAAAATGACTGTGAAAGACAACAGGTATTAGTAGATAGGTTATACAACTTCAGTTGATTCTGACTTAATAAGTGAATTTCCAAAGGGGACTAAAGATTTTTTCTTTTAAGTTATGCCAATCATCCCAAATCAGAAAATCATATATTAAGTATATAAAATAAATGAGAAAATTTGGCTTTGGGAATATACATGTAATTATGTTCCATGAATCAATTAAAGATAATGTTCTAAATAATGAGAAACATAAATTCTGACACTTGGCTTGATTCCATACAAATGGGTTTATTCACATAGTATCCCACATTGAATAGAAGTTCTTAATTTTCTAAGAAACTAGGTGTGTTTCCCATCCAAAATTAGTAACATTGCCTTAATGTACCAAAGGCAGGTATTTTCTAGTTTGTAAGTTCATTTACACATTGTACAGCAATGACACTCAACAATCACTGACACACTTATAATGTGTCAAAGGTCACTACTTGGAAATTTCTTACATGAAAGTGTTAACTTTTACAACTAAATAAATCAGGTATTTAACAGAGTTCCATTATTTTAAGTAATGCAGAATACAAACCTAGTATCTTTAAAGGTTGGATAAAGCTCACTTTCATAACTGAAACGTTTCATGAAGAAATCTCGAATGCATTTAACATCTCTGTCAAAATACCTGCAAAAACAAGAACCATTTTTGATACAGCTTTTGTTGCTCATCTTTTTCTTTATTAGCCAAAGACAATATCCTTATTTATTGACTCTTCAACTCCTTACATAAAAAAAGGAGTTACTTAAAAGAAAAAAAAAAATCAACCAGTTGCCAGTGTTTGGGAAACTAAAACTAAAAGCTGAGGAACAAACAAGAAAACTATAGGCTGTCAAAAGCATACAGTTCTTATGGTTGGAAAACTCAAAGTTTTCCCGTACTGTAGCTGACATGCTAATATACAGAGTATGAATCCCAGAAAAGAAGACTATTGGCCTACAGTTTGGGAACGAGTTTCCACTTTTCATCTTTAGTCTCCAGTCTGTCTGCATCCCATCAGCTACACCCAGTAGAACCCCTAGTCAACTGAGAAAGCTGAAGATAAAGATAGATTACTGACACATAAGGGAAAGTTAGGGAACTATTGAATTATGTTCTATGTATCTTTATTATCCATTAGCTGATCTGCAATAATATCTAAGAGAGACAAATAATGCTGTAGCTTATAAATAATGATCTGAAGACGTTAATGTGATGGAGAGTAGAAGGATCTCTTGTCCTTCTGAGGAATATATACATTGATTTTTTTTAGGCCACTAAAGCGGCAAGAGCAGATTAAATTCTCTAGAAGATTTACAGATAAGGAAGTATTAAGAGACAGGGTAACACAGAATCGACTGACTCCTTGAATTTTAACTAAATTATTACTTTAGAGAAAGATAAAGTTTGCAAATAGGAAAACAATGCAACTGTTCTTTCCTCTTAGGGCACCCTGGGAAAAACCTCAGTAAATTATTTAAAAATTATGTTTTTATGTATGTTTACGTCTCACCTACTAGACAGTAACTTCTTCAAAAGTAGAGACACATCTTCTAACTTAATCTCTAGTGCTCAGCAGAACTCCTTTACCCCAGTACTTGTCCATAAAATTTCAAGTTTAATCACACTGTCTCCCTACAGAATAATGTAGCCTAAACATAGAATATCACCATCTGTCATCATTTCCTTCTCTAATTCTTGTGGTTCTTTGATGTTTCTTCATTGTACTACTAGGTTACTCTGTATTAATACAAATGGTGATTAGTTCTCAACCAAAGATATATTAATCACCCAAGCACCAGGCATTAACCTATTAATATTGTTATTAGATATACTCTTTAAATTTATTTTAAATGAGTAAGTACAGACATTTTCTAATAAAAATTGGGAAGAAGAGCTTCACTGAACACAAACTAGTTTAAGCCTCAACTTTTAAGAATGGATATACTTCATTATGTAAGTGACAGCAGCTGCTCTCTTTGGGATAAAGAAGTTTCTCATATTATAACTTGGAACAGGAGGAGAAAACAAAATAACCTTAATTTGATTATGCTCAATTGCATCATGGAATACAAATGAGTAAAGGAAAATACTCTGTCATATTTCACCACTTGGCTGGTTTAAATAGTAAAGTAATGTGAGGAATATATAAATTGATTCTGCCCTGTGTCAAGGATTAGGCTTTATATGAATTCTTTTCTAATAATAAAATAAAAGCTAAAAATGACACAAAAGATATTATTGGTCTGGCAACCAAGTCCAGTCCAAAACCACAATTTTTATTAAAGGCCATCAAGATTAGTGAATTAAGCTTAGTGAAGTCCTTCTGGAGGCAACCATGTAGCAGAAAGATAAGGGGAAAAGGCAAAGAATGGTCTTCTAAAGTTTCCTTCTCCATGTCCCTACTTCTTCCAAACAGGCTTTTGTTTTAAAAATTGGCTTCCACCTAAAAATCTGTCTGAAAAAAGGGGTGCACAGCTAAGAAAGTCTGACTTTTTAAAGTCTGTCAGATTATAAGAGTAATTAAAATTCTTTTGATGGTTTATAAAAGCAGTTTCTTCAGATTTCTAGTACATAGCATAAACTTAATAGGTTTTAAAAACTGGATCAAAGTGCATTTTTTTCTCCCTTTAAAATACTGAGGAATAAGAATGATTCTCTTAGGGGGAAATTCCTAGTAATTCCATATGCTTTAATAAAAAAAACAAATCTCTAGACCATTAATACCAGTCGCTTCAAACCAGTTATTGACCCAAACAATATGAAAATTGAAAAATTATGGCTAAAAAATGATTGCATCCCATATAAACACACCCACATCCACAATCAATTTCAGCATATACCATTCAGCATTGGGATGAGAAGTTGAAACCATTTGTGGAAAATCAATCATGGTGATATGGTCATCTTTATCCAGAATGATATTGAATTCATTGAAATCCCCATGAATCAGTCCATGATTTGCAAGTTTGACAATTAGTTCCATAGCTTCATTGTATACTGATGCAGGATCTTCAACATTATGTATCTGACATCTGAAAAGTATTTTAAGTATGAAAATGAAAAATTTTAAGTGCTTATCAAGACTACCACTGACTTCCATTTTGCTAAATCCAGTGGTTAATCTTGGTCTTCATTTTATCTGGTCTGTCAGTTAACCTCTTCTTCCTTCTTGAAACACTTCCTTCCCTTGACTCTTGGTACACCAACTCTTCAGGCTGTCCTCTTTCCTCACTGATCAATCCTCAGTCTACTCTGCTAGTTTTTTTTTTTTATCTCTCCCTGACCTTTCTCATCAAGGCTAATGGCTTTAAACACTTCAATCTAGACTTCCTCAGAACTCCTAGTCATCTCAAACTATGTCCTAAACTGAATCTCTGATTCTGACCCACCCTCTAATTCCAAACTGCTCTTCATGCAGTCTCTCCCATTTCTGTAAATAGCAACTTCATCTCTCCAACTAATTCATTATTCAGGCCCCAAACCCTGCTGCTATTCGTGGCTCATGTGCTCTTCATACAGACAGTCAATTCAAAACAAATCATACTGGGTTTACCTGCAAAACATATCCAGAATCTGACCACTTTTCATCACCTTAACACCTACCACTCTAAGCTACCATCATCTTTTGCCTGAATTATTACAATAACCTCTTATTGTCCTCATTCTGTCCTTGTCTCCTTTCAGTCTATCCTCAATACAGCAGCCAGAGTGATCCTTTTAAAACATTAGTGAGATCATGCCTCCTCTCAGTTCAAAATCCTCCAATCACTTCACATCTTAATCAAAATAAAAAAGTCCTTGTGCTAACTACTGCTACAATGGCAATCACATTACATATATATCTCAAATCAAATATTGTATACCTTAAATTTATATAATGCTATATGTCAAATATATTTCAATTAAAATTATTAAAAAGTCTTTGCAATACTCTACAAACCTTAAATGATTTGGTCTCCTCCTGCGTCTCTGATCTCATCACTTGCAATTTCTCCCCTCATTCAGGTCAACTCCAGCCACACTAGCCTCCTCACTGTTCCCTGAACATGCTGGCATGCTCCTATCCCAGGACTTACGCACTTGCTGTTTCCTTCTCCTAGAATGTTTTCTTAGACATCTGCATGGTTTCCCCTCTCACCTCTTTCAGACTTCTGCTCAAAAATCACCTCATCAATAAGATCTTTTCTGACCACACTATTTAAAACAGCAGCCTCCTACACCCACCTCAGTACTTCCTGTCCTCATTACCCTGCTTTATTTTTATCCATAGCATTTTCTACCATCTGATATATCACATAGTTCCTTGTTTAGCTATTTATTGTATGTTCCCTTCCATCAAAATATAAGCTCTATGAAGGCAGGGGTTTTGTTTTGTTTACTGCTGGACCTAAAACACTGCTTGGCATAGACTGTTAATAAATATTTGTTGAATGAATCGCAGAATTACAAAATCCATACCATTAGAATGAAACTGAATTTTCAACTTATCTTTGAGCCTACTGCTTTAATTTCTAACTTACAGAAGCAATAGTCCATTTAATTAAACACATTCATTTTTAAAAATTGAAACTTACATTTATTTATTAGGACCTATGGTTTCAATAATAATATATACTTACAGAGGATAGCCATTTAGGAGTTCCATCACCACTGCATGGCGATTATAATCAATTGGCTTTGGAACTGGAAATTTCCTCTCATACAAAGCCTAAAATAGCAAAAGAGGTCTAAACTAATGGAAAGGTCATTACTTTTCAGGAAACAATAAAAGTAACTAGAAGAAAAACATACAAGCCCACAACTAGAAGAAAAGCATACAAGCCTTCACAAAATTATGGCTGCCATGATTATGTATGGCTTATTCATAGCCTAGAATGAGTCATACATAAGAACAAAATTTGAAACCAGTTCACTTCACTTTTTCACTGAACATTTACTACATATCATACACTACTCAAGGGATAAAAAAATGAATGCAGAAAATGTCTCTGTCTTCAAGAAGCTTAAGAGTCTTTTAGGCTCTATCCTCTTCTATTTTTTTAAGTTTCTGCCATTTATGGGAATGTGTTTAAAAAATGAAAATGAAAATAAATTGTGATTTAGGGAGTATTCTATCTTCTGGATTATTAGGAAATGAAATACTCCAACAGATTAGTCATTTTAGTGTACTGAGCACTGATCATTTTCTTCAGACTACAGTATACAATATGAATCTATTATGTGACAAATATACATACTATAGTAGTCTGAGTCAAATGTTACTTCGGATCATCCATAAATCCATCTTTTTCCCTATGTCTAACTTTTTCTATTCTATTGCTTACAAAGTCTGTTATTATTTACTTCAGAATATCTTAGATTTATACCCTGAGCCATTTGGCATGCTACCATTTCTGAGCAGGCCTTTGTTATCTATACTGATTACTCCAACAGTGGTTCTAGCTCTTGCCATCATATCTAACCTTTATTCTGTCTTTATTCTCAAACTAACATGTTCCATTTGAAAAAATCCACAATGACTGTAAATATTGACTTCAGTCTGAACTACTTTTTCTAGTTTTCAAAACTCTCTTTAATCTACTTATCCAATCCTAGTTCTCCCAATACTCTTGCCAGCAAGCACTCGAGTGTGATCAGTACAGTTACCTTAGTGGCTGTGACCTATAGACACAGGGCTCACGCCTATATTCCTGTCTTTGCTCATACTGGCTCCTCTGCCAAGTACACTGTCTGTCTTCTCCTTACAGCCAAATGATATGCATGCTTCATGACTCTACTCACCTCCCACTCATTTCATGAAACCTCTTTCATCAACTATTCTCCACAGAAGTTTCTCTAAACTCAGCATATAATTTGATTTTTAAACCATTCTTTGTTTTGTGTGTGTTCTTGTTATCCTCCCAACTTTAAGACACAGACGGTTATTCCTTTGATAACCTCCCCTCACCCCATCCTACCCAGTACTTACAGTCGTAGGCATACCACTGATATTCAATACATACTTATTAAGTGGATTAATTTAAAAAGGCTGTCTACTCTACATCCTATGTTCTCTGGACAGAAACTGAACTACTTCTCATTCCCCAAAGATTTTTGTTTGTTTGGCTTTAAAAATTTCTTTTTCAATCCAGGAAGTTTTGAATATGCCTGGCAGCTCAGTAACACATAAAGACCTTAACTATTGTTACAGTGGTCTAGCCTTTGTACAATAGCTTAACCCTTATGCTAGAGCTCAATCTTATCTTATTCTGTTAGGAAAAGAGATAATAAATTGAAGGAACATATTTATGCATAACCAGGTTCTTTTCCTATACCTTCACATAAACATTCTGAGAAAGCACCTAATATAGATAGTGTTGGGAAAATGTGTTAATAATCTCTACTTACTATCATTGGATACAAATTATTAGTGTAAGATAAATACATACCATGCATGGTATATCACTTATTTATACTGTCTTGAGAATTCATCCCCCATGATTACTAAAAATTTAGGGAGATGAATTAAAATAATCTACTTAAAACCAAACTGAAACTTCCAAGAAACAACTGGTCATATACCAACTGGAGTGACTTTAAATAAGTCAAAATTAAAAAAATATGAAGATGTAACAAATCCTACTGGAGAGAATAATAAAAATGCAATGATATATTCTATTTAATTTAAATATATTTGAAGATATTTAATTTTGTTATTAAACCTACTTAACAAATCTATGCTGAACTTAATTTTGAAGGTGAAAGGTTAAAAAATAAAAGATTTTTACCACTTCTAATACACATGCAAATTTGTAAATTGACATTTTTTTCCTTACATGAAAGAAAAATACTAGTCAACTCATCTGAGACACTGAAGTTTTTACAGATGGTAATTATCTGGTGTTTTCAATGAGAAATAGACATCATATAATTATATACATTGAATGACATACATTCACACATACACATTTGTGGAACATTTACATCATTAATTATTTTGGGCTACTCTATCTGGTTAATATTGCAGAATACACATTACCTTTATGCATTTATAACAATTAAAAATATCTTCACAAAGAAATTATCAGAAAAATAACAAATAATCAAGAGAGTTAAAAGTGATTGACTAGAAAGGATTGGGACTGGGAGTAAGGAGATGTGGGGGTGACAGACTGATGCTTATTATTACAACTTTTCAGCTACATGTAATATTTGGTTAAAAAAATGTAATTATTTTATAAATACCTTCATATAGGCAAATTCTTTCATGGCAGAGAGGCGAGATAAATAAAGCCAAGACATGTTATGCCTGTGTTTATGGTAATCACGCTTGTTTTTCAAGTTTCTAAAGGAGGTTCTTCCCAGTCTGTGAAGTTTTAATGCAAACTGCTGCCCTTCTTCATCTGCAACAATGTAAATATCTAGAGCCAAGATTTTAAAAGGATCATTATACTTTTAATACAGTAAGTTGAAACACTTCTTTCTGATTTTTACTTGTATTAAATTTATCTTTTCTACTAACAAAAATACTTACTATTCAGCAAAATACTTTATTTTAATTACAATCCAAAACGATAAAATGATATGTATTCACATGTACTACAAAAGAAAACAGGGATGCAATGTATCAAAGGTTGTTGCTTCCAAAGGTGCTTAATTCAATTTAGTAGAAAAACATCTTATTGGTTCCTTAGTGTCCTACATGTATGAGAAATGATTTTATGATCTTTCTTTCCAACATAAAATCCAATTCTTCAATCGTTTAAATGAATACTACTACTCAGTTGTTAGAATATATTCCTATAATTATCATAATGGCAGATCATCCTGTATTCCAACTATCTAAACAAATTGCTATTTGTGATACTGACATTTAGAACATGTTCAAATTATTCATTAGAAACTTTAATTACTACATATTAAGAAACAGTCTCTCAAAAGGGGCATTACAATTGGCAGACATAGGGTGGGGGGGCACGGGGGGGACTGTACAGCTCAGAGAAGACAAGTAGTGATTCTCATCTCACTACACTGATGGACAGTGACTGTAATAGGGTTGGTGGGGGGGACCTGATGAAGGGGGTAGTTTAATCACCACAATATTGCCCATGTAATTGTAGGTTAATGATACTAAAATAAAATAAATTGTTAAAAAAAAAAAAAAAAAAGAAACAGCCTCTCTCTCACAGTGGTGGGATTACAAATTGGTGCAAGCTCTGTGGAGGGAAATTTGGTAATATCAAAATTTTAAATATATGTAACTTTTGTTCTGATAATTTAATTTCTAAGAATGTATTTATGGTGTTCTGGGAAGATGGTAGCGTGAGCAGGGCGGCAGAAATCTCCTCCCAAAACCATATATATTTATGAAAATACAGCAAATACAACTATTCCTAAAAGAGAGACCAGAATATACAGGACAGTGCACAGCCTGCATCTGCACCTGAGAGGACTCGGCACCCTGCGAGGTGGGTAAGGTTCGGAGCCGTGACCCGGCAGGACCCAAGCACTCCCACACCCCAGCGCACTAGCGGGAGGAGAGGATTCAGAGCCGGGAGGGAGTGGAAGTACAGGCCCGCGAAATAACCAGCCCTGGTGATTTGTGCCAGGAGCGGTGACACACATCGCCCGGTGTCTCGGATATTCGAGAGGCAGAAGGTGCAGGTTTTGAGCTGGGAACGTGCCTAGGTCCTTGAAACAGGCTCCCGGGGTCAAAAGAAAAGTGTGCACTTTTTTTTGGCTGTCTTAAAGAGGCAAGGGCCCAGGATCGTCCCTATACACTTGGCCCAGGAGGCTGGGAGTCCTGAGGAATTTTGGACCCCTTGGCTGGCAACTGGAAAAAAGTAGCCGCACTGAAACTTCACATAAAGAACAACAGCCTCCCATTCGTTCCCGCCCTGGCCAGAGCTGCAAGCAGCACTGCGGAGCTGCATGGCCACGGCTGTGGAATAGTGGAGCAACAGCGCCACCTACAGCATCCTTACAGAATCTACTCCTGTGGGTGTATTTTTTTTCCTTTCTTTTCTTTCTTTTTTTCTCTTTACTTTCTCTTCCTTCTTTTTTTTTTTTCTTAAAGTCTTAAAGAGCCCAGCTGACATACGTGGCACCTACCAGCGACCACTTCTATCGCCATGAAAAGACAGAGGAATATGGTATAGACCAAGCTCACCCAGACCCAGACAACACCAGAGAGGGAGCCTGAAGGGATGGAAATGCACAATCTTCCTGAAAAATAATTCAGAATAAAAGTCATAACCATGCTGATGGATCTAGAGAGAAATATGCAAGAGCTGAGGGAGGAAGTGAGGGAAGTGAGGAAAGACAATGCAGAAATGAGACAAGCCATCTACGGGCTTAGCAGCAGACTGGACGACATGCAAGAGGCTGTTAATGGAATACAAATCAGAGAACAGGAATACAGAGCAGCTGAGGCAGAGAGAGATAAAAGGATCTCTAGGAATGAAAGAATATTAAGAGAACTGTGTGACCAATCCAAATGGAACAATACTCGCATTATAGGCGTACCAGAGGAAGAAGAGAGAGGAAAAGGGATAGAAAGTGTCTTTGAAGAAATAATTGCTGAAAACTTCCCCATGCTGGGGAAGGAAATAGTCTCGCAGTCCATGGAAGCCCACAGATCTCCCAACACAAGGGACCCAAGGAAGACAACACCAAGACACATAATAATTGAAATGGCAAAGATCAAAGATAAGGACAGAGTATTAAAGGCAGTTAGAGAGAGAAAAAAGATCACCTATAAAGGAAAACCCATCAGACTATCATAAGACTTCTCAACAGAAACCTTACAGGCCAGAAGAGAATGGCATGATATATTTAATGTAATGAAACAGAAGGGCCTCGAACCAAGAATATTGTATCCAGCACGATTATCATTTAAATATGATGGAGGGATTAAACAATTTCCAGACAAGTGAAAGCTGAGAGAATTTGCCTCCCATAAACCACCTCTACAGGACATCTTAAAGGAACTGCTCTAGAGGGAAGCACTCCTAAGGCTAAAAAGATGTCACCACAGAAAATAAAATCATAGCAAAGAAAGCAGACCATCCAAATACTAACTAAAGGCAAAGAATAAAACACCTAGTATATAAAGAATGGAGGAGGAAGAATAAGAAGGGAGAGAAATAAAGAAACATCAGACTGTGTTTACAATAACTTAACAAGAAAGTTAAGTTACATTGTTAGATAGTAAAGAAGCAACCCTTGAACCTTTGGTAACCACGAATCTAAAGCCAGCAATGGCAATAAGTACATATCTATCGATAATCACCCTAAATGTAAATGGACTAAATGCACCAATCAAAAGACACAGAGTAACAGAATGGATAAAAAAGCAAGACCCATCTATATGCTGCTTACAAGACACTCACCTCAAACCCAAAGATATACACAGACTAAAAGTGAAGGGATGGAAAAAGATATTTCATGCAAACAACAAGGAGAAAAAAGCAGGTGTTGCAGTACTTGTATCAGAAAAAATAGACTTCAAAACAAAGAAAGTAGCAAGAGATAAAGAAGGACATTACATAATGATAAAGGGGTCATTATATGCACCCAGTATGGGAGCACCAGCATATGTGAAACAAATACTAACATAATTAAAGGAGGAAATAGACAGCAATGCATTCATTTTAGGAGACTTCAACACACCACTCACTCCAAAGGACAGATCAACCAGACAGAAAATAAGTAAAGACACAGAGGCACTGAACAACACACTAGAACAGATGGACCTAACAGACATCTACAGAACTCTACACCCAAAAGCAACAGGATACACATTCTTTTCCAGTGCACATGGAACATTTTCCAGAATAGACCATATACTAGGCCACAAAAAGAACCTCAGTAAAGTCAAAAATATTGAAATTCTACCAACCAACTTCTCAGATCAAAAAGGTATAAAACTAGAAATAAATTTTAGAAAGAAAATAAAAAGGCTCACAAATACATGGAGACTTAACAACATTCTCCTAATTAATCAATGGGTTAATGATCAAATCAAAACAGAAATCAAAGAATATATGGAGACTAATGACAACAACAACACAAAGCCACAACTTCTGTGGGACGCAGCAAAGGCAGTTCTAAGAGGAAAGTATATTGCAATCCAGGCCTATTTAAAGAAGGAAGAACATTCCCAAATGAATAGTCTAAAGACACAATTACTGAAATTGAAAAAAGAAGAACAAATTAGACCCAAAGTCACCAGAAGGAGGGACATAATAAAGATCAGAGAAGAAATAAATAAAATTGAGACGAATAAAACAATAGAAAAAAATCAATGAAACCAAGAGCTGGTTCTTTGAAAAAATAAACAAAATAGATAAACCCCTAGCCAGACTTATTAAGAGAAAAAGAGAATCTACACACATAAACAGAATCAGATATGAGAAAGGAAAAATAACGACGGACCCCACAGAAATACAAAGAATTATAAGAGAATATTATGAGAATCTATATGCTAACAAGCTGCAAAACCTAGAAGAAATGGACAACTTCTTAGAAAAATACAACCTTCCAGAAATGACCAAACAAGAAACAGAAAAACGAAACAGACCAATCACCAGCAACGAAACTGAATCGGTAATCAAAAAACTACCCAAGAACAAAACCGCCGGACCCGATGGATTCACCTCTGAATTCTAACAGACATATAGAGAAGAAATAACACCCATTCTCCTTAAAGTTTTCCAAAAAATAGAAGTGCAGGGAATACTTCCAAACTCATTCTATGAAGCCAGCATCACTCTAATACCAAAACTGGGCAAAGACCTCACCAAAAAAGAAAATTACAGACCAATATCCCTGATGAACGTAGATGCAAAAATACTCAACAAAATATTAGCAAACTGAATTAAAAAATACATCAAAAGGATCATACACCATGATCAAGTGGGATTCATCCCAGGGATGCAAGGATGGTACAACATTCTAAAATCCATCAACATCATCCACCACATCAACAAAAAGAACAAAAACCACATGATCATCTCCACAGATGCAGAAAAAGCATTTGACAAAATTCAGCATCCATTCATGATTAAAACTCTCAACAAAATGGGTATAGAGGGCAAGTACCTCAACATCGTAAAGGCTATATATGACAAACCCACAGCTAACATCATACTTAACAGCGAGAAGCTGAAAGCTTTTCATCTAAGATTGGGAACAAGACAGGGATGCCCACTCTCTCCAGTTATTCAACATAGTACTGGAGGTCCTCGCCACGGCAATCAGACACAACAAAGAAATACAAGGCAACCAGATTGGTAAAGAAGAAGTTAAATTGTCACTATTTGCAGATGACATGATATTGTACATAAAAAACCCTAAAGACTCCACTCCAAAACTACTAGAACTAATATCTGAATTCAGCAGTGTTGCAGGATACAAAATTAACATATAGAAATCTGTTGCTTTCCTATACACTAACGATGAACTAACAGAAAGAGAAATCAGAAAAACAATTCCATTCACAATTGCATCAAAAAGAATAAAATACCTAGGAATAAACCTAACCAAGGAAGTGAAAGACCTGTACTCTGAAAACTACAAGACACTCCTAGGAGAAATTAAAGAGGACACTTAACAAATGGAAATTCATCCCATGCTCTTGGCTAGGTAGAATAAATATTGTCAAATGGCTATACTACCTAAAGCAATCTACAGATTCAACGCAATCCCTATCAAAATACCAACAGCTTTCTTCAATGAAGTGGAACAAAAAATTCTAAAATTCATATGGAACCACAAAAGACCCTGAATAGCCAAAGTAATCCTGAGAAGGAGGAATCAAACAGGGGGAATTAGGCTCCCTGACTTCAAGCTCTACTACAAAGCCACAGTAATCAAGACAATATGGTATTGGCACAAAAACAGACCCACAGACCAGTGGAACAGAATAGAAAATCCAAACATTAACCCAAACATATACAGTCAATTAATATTTGATAAAGGAGCCTTGGATATACAATGGGGAGATGACAGCCTCTTCAGCAGCTGGTGTTGGAAAAACTGGACAGCTACATGTAAGAGAATGAAACTGGACTACTGTCTAACCCCATACACCAAAGTCAACTCAAAATGGATCAAAGACCTGAATGTAAGTCATGAAACCATAAAACTCTTAGAAAAAAACATAGGCAAAAATCTCTTGGACATAAACATGAGCGACTTCTTTATGAACATATCTCCCCAAGCAAGGGAAACAAAAGCAAAAATGAACAAGTGGGACTATATCAAGCTGAAAAGCTTCTGTACAGTAAAGGACACCATCAGTAGAACAAAAATACATCCTACAGTATGGGAGAATATATTTATAAATGACGTATCCAATAATGGATTGACATCCAAAATATATAAAGAATCACGGACCTTAACAAACAAAAAGCAAATAATCCAATTAAGAAATGGGCAGAGGACATGAATAGACACTTCTCTAAAGAAGAAATTCAGATGGCCAACAGGCACATGAAAAGATGCTCCACATCACTCATCATCAGAGAAATGCAGATTAAAACCACAATGAGATATCACCTCACACCAGTGAGGATGGCCACCATCCAACACACAAACAACAACAAATGTTGGTGAGGATGTGGAGAAAAGGGAACCCTTCTACACTGCTGGTGGGAATGCAAATTAGTTCAACCATTGTGGAAAGCAGTATGGAGGTTTCCTCAAAAAACTCAAAATAGAAATACCATTTGACCTAGGAATTCCACTCCCAGGAATTTACCCTAAGACTGCAGCAGCCCAATTTGAAAAAGACATATGCACCCCTATGTTTATTGCAGCACTATTTACAATAGCCAAGAAATGGAAGCAACCTAAGTGTCCATCAGTAGATGAATGGATGAAGAAGATATACAGAATGAAATATTATTTAGCCATAAGAAGAAAACAAATCCTATCATTTACAACAACATGGATGGAGCTAGAGGGTATTATGCTCAGTGAAATAAGCCAAGCCAAAAAAGGGAAGTATCAAATGATTTCACTCATATGTGGAGTATAAGAACAAAGAAAAAAAAAAAACTGAAGGAACAAAACAGCAGCAGACTCACAGAACCCAAGAACGGACTAATAGTTACCAAAGGGAAAGGGACTGGGGAAGATGGGTGGGAAGGGAGGGATAAGAGGGTAAAAGGGGTATTATGATTAGCAGAAGTAATGTTGGGGGGGTATGGGGAGGGCTACACAACTCAGAGAAGACAAGTAGTGATTCTATAGTATCTCACTATGCTGATGGACAGTGACTGTAATGGGGTTGGTGGGGGGGACCTGATGAAGGGGGTAGTTTAATCACCATAATATTGCACATGTAATTGTAGATTAATGATACCAAAATAAAGTATATAAAAAAAAAAGAATGTATTTATAAGTTTATTTGCACATTTGCATAGAGACATCTGTACAAGGCTATTCACCACATCATCACTTAAAAAAAAAAAAAAGACTATAATTAACTAAATGCCCACAACAGTTGCAACTGCTAAAATCAATTATGGAGCATCCATAAATTGTAATACTCAACAACTGAGACATATCTGATATGAAATGGTTTGAGTGGAAAAAAAATCAATGTGTAGACTATTAAATACTGTTTGCTCTCATCTGTGATTAAAAAGATGTGAATGAACATATATACTCAGTACATTGATGAACTCATATTTATGTAAAATATTTCTAGAAGAATATGTAAGATATCAATAAACAGTGATAATGTTGGGAAGTAATAACAGGAGATTGAGACTTGGGTAAGGAGGGAGATTTATTTCTTATTGTACTTTTATTGTTTTGCATGCAGTAAGTTTTTTTTTCTTCCTGAAAATTTGTATCTCTTGATCCCCTTCACCTATTTTGTCTACCTCTCCATTTCACTCTCCTCTGGAGCCACCAGTTTGTTTTCTGTATTCATGCGTCTCCTTTTGGGTTTTTGTTTGCTGTCTTTTTTTTTAGATTCCATATGTAAGTGAAACCATATGGCATTTGTCTTTCTCTGTCTGACTTAATTCACTTAGCAAAATACCCTCTAGGTCCATCCATGCTGTCACAATTTCATCCCTTTTTTGTGGCTGGATAATATGCCACTGTGCACATGTACCACCTCTTCTTTATCCATTCATCTGGGATGGGCACTTAGGTTGCTTCCATATCTTGGCTATTGTAAATAATGCTGCAATGAGTTTTGCATGCAGTGAAGTTCTTAAAAATATAAAATGCCATTTTTTTTAACTGAAAAAATTGAACATAAGAAAATTAAGAGGAAGCATATCTCAAAAGAGAGGTGTTTCATTACCTCATTTTGTTTCACACACACACACTGCTTTATTTAGCACTTCTGCATTACTTATTAAATATATACCATAATCTGTATATTAATACAGAAGACATACAAGCCACGTGTAGTGCCACAGCAACCTCCTCTGGGGTAAGCCTATTATTCTTTTACTCCCAATTTTAATTTTGCTTCCTTGGTTTAGATAAATAATATATATATAAAGATAAATAATAAAATATGTATAAAGGATAAATCATATAATACAGGGTCAAAAGCAGTGTATAAGTAGGCATGGTATAAAGAAAATCATTCCCTGTTCTTTATTTCTTTTTCCACATAGAAAATAAATACACAGTAATTTGTTCAATGCTATTTTAGAATGCTTTTTCTCTGTGTCCTACACAGAGCCAACTCTGCCTTATTGTTCATATTGCTGTTATGGAAAATGTGTTTGTGGTTTTTAGATATTCACTGACTTCTAGTATTTCCTTGTGTTATATTATTTTTACTATTACAAATATGTAATTTATCAGATATAAAACAAGAGAAAATAAAATATTTGCCCAAAATTCAGTTATTAGAGGAAAATTAACTCTTGGTATAACTAAATTTTCAGTGATAGACTTATGAAAAACAATAACCTAGTAAACTACAGGTAATTTTATAATCTTCATTGCTTCCAACCAACTTTTCAAATTATTGTTTAGCTGGAAAAAATGGGAAAATTAAAAGATGAACACATTCTCAAAGGAAAATAGAGACTAAAGTAAAGAAAATATGATCAACAGTACTGTTAGCACTTACCAGATTCTTTGCCAACACCCATCTGGTTTCCAACAGACTCAACTACTTGTCTAGAAGAAAGTGTTTTCAAAGCTAGGTAGTCATAGCCTGCATTTGTCAACCGATAGCCCTGGACAGCTACACAAAATCAAAGAGAAAGACTACATTTTAATTACATTGTATCATCAAGTCACATTAGTTCAACTCATGAGAAGAATTTAAGCCTAGGAAGTCTTAGCTGGAAAAAGATCAGCTACCCAGTCTTTGGGGTTTGGCTTTTCTTCTGATAATTTGTGTTTCTTCTCTAGAGCAGTGTTACTCAAAGTAACACGTTAGGGTTGAAAAAAAGAAACTCATCTCCCACCACAGATAGTTTGACAATTCTGAGACATAATTATTACCTTCTCTGGACATATTTTTAATTTGAATTTGATATATAATCACTGATATTCATATTCTGTCTCTCCATATGTACTTCAAGGGTAAGTGGTTAAAACAGTTACTGATGTGGTGAATAGTAAAATATTGGCATCTAAATATTTGTCCTTAAAAACTACAGATATTCTAGATATTAAGAAAGTATTTAATTAGAAAGTATCACATGTAGGCATTGTGGAAGATTAAAAAATAATGACCCACAGACTGACAACTGTCTATAAATATTTACCAATGTGACAAGATACAAATGGTGAAA
This sequence comes from Phataginus tricuspis, assembly GCA_029783875.1. NCBI lineage: Eukaryota > Metazoa > Chordata > Mammalia > Pholidota > Manidae > Phataginus > Phataginus tricuspis. The sequence goes on along the minus strand of JAQQAC010009165.1, from coordinate 14,705,215 downwards.
TGAAGTGGTTAAGTTTAGGAATTTTTATATCAATTTGACCAAGTTATTTTATGTCAACTCTAATAATATGAGTTTGTGCCTACATTTTATCAGTTTTTTATTTCACTTTTCTAAGAATTAGTTTTTATTGTTATCTTATAAAAGTATGAATCTATGACAGATGAAAAAATACTCATCTCCCACCATAGATGGTTTGAAAAGTAATGCTTTAGAGACCTGTGGCAGACTGCATTTTCCAAAGAGTGCGACAACAATATCTGTATCCTACTTGCTCTTCTGCAACTGGAACTTGCTAATCCCCTACAGGGGGGCTTTCTCTGATCTGGGTGGGCCCTCTGTGATTGCTCTAACCAACAGAAAATGGTGAACGTATTCTCTGCCAGTTCTAGGTCTAGTGTTTTCCTGGTCTGGCAACTTCTACTTCTTGACTTTTGGATTGCCTGCTTTGGGGAAGCCAACCACATGAAAAATCACACATGGTGCCTCAAATACTTACTTTTAGTATGTTCCCAAGCTATGAGTTTATGTTTCACTAATTCTCTTAAAACTTTATTACAGCCACCATGTTTAAGGCTGGCTATAGAAGCAATCAAACTGCAGGGAACTATTTCATGGTTCTTCATGCCCATTTCAACCTGAAATTAGAGCAATCATTAAGTAATTATAAACAACAGAGAGACACTATCCCTTGTTAAGAAATTAATTCTTCAAATTTTTGTGACTATGCAGTTTCCCAACCAATTCTGAGATATAATTACTACCTTCTCTGGACATATTTTAAATTAGAATTTGATATATAATCAGATATTCATATTCTGCCTATGTATTTCAAGGGTAACAACTATAAGTGATTAAACAGTTACTGACATATGGTAAATAGTAAAATATTGACTTCTAAATATGTCCTTAAATACTACAGATATTTTAGATATTAAGAGAGTATTTAATTAGAAAGTATCACATGTAGGCATTCTGGAGGATTAAGAAATACGTAAAAATACTCTCTACCCCTGGAGAATTTATTATCTACTAGTGGAAATATGAATGTACACATCTAAATCTTTTAGAAAGTAAGAAAAGGTAAGTGTTAAAAAAGAGGTGGCTCAGGGCAGAACCAGAATACTTCTAGTAGTGGGTCAGTTTCCAGGAAGAAGTAGAACTTGAGATTGACCTTGAGTGGTTCAGGAATATAGAAAAAGCAGACAGGGGACTATCGGGGAAAGAAAAAAGATTTAGAAATGGTGCCTATGCAAGAAAGTACACAATAGTAGCTAGTATAGTGGTAGCTCATATGGGATGGCCTGCAGAGTTCATGACAAGAAGGCTAGAAAATGCTTTTTAGTAAGATATAGAAGTCCTTGAAATGAGACCAAGGAGTTTCAGATTTTTATAATGAGTAAAGTAGTAAACTCTTGAAGATGTTTAGATGAGGGCATGAGTTTTAAGGACATTATCTAGTAGGAATCTGCCAAGTGGTTTAGAGAAGGCAAAAACTGGAGATGGTATACTGGAGAACTAAGACTATAATCCAGGCCAAAGGAAATAGAAGCCATAACAGGGAAGAGGCAGTGGGTATAGAAAGATCTTTAGGAAGTAGTATGGGAGGGACTGGCATTATATGTTGGAGGGTAAAGGTAACAAAGAGTTGAAGTGAGGAGTAAGTACAGGTTTTAAAATAAAAATGAAAATAAAAATAATTATTTTAATGGAGTTTGGGAAAGGAATAAGGGGCCAGACAAAGTTGATGAATTTGATTTGAGCACAGTGAGTCTGACGTGTCAGGAAGTCCTTCAAATGAGATGTTTAAAGAAAATTGGAAAGGCAGATCTATGTTCAGGAATGAAGTCATAATTGGAGGGAAAGGCATGAAGTATATGTGACCATCAAGCCAGAAAGGAGGGTTGAGAGAAAGAACTTGGGGGAAGTTCACATTGAAAGGTAAGGGCAACCAGTCAAGTATGATTACTGATATCGGAGGGGCCAGAGAAGTAAAGTGAAGAGAGGGTCAAGGAAAGCTGGCTACTGACAGCAAGGCTGGTGACACTCCACTGAGAGTGAAATATATTTTATTATTTAACAAGTAGGTCATTCCTTGGTGAGCTTCAAACAAGAAAAAAACAACCTAAATATTGCAGATATAAATAAATCTGGCATTGTTTTGATGTGCCAACCAAAATCTCATACTTTAACTCATCTTCCATGCTTAGTTACATCTCTCCCAGCCTCAAACATTCTTTCTCTTGAGTCCTCTATTTCTGTTGGAGGCATTAAGGAATGAGTGAATGTAATAAGGAAGCAGAGAAAGAAGGTATCTTTCAGAAGTGACAATAGGTAGAGAAAGCCCTGCTGAACTCAATAATCTATGGGAGGGGAAAGAAAAGTGTCTTCCAAATTTCATATTGATTTTGCACTTTAGTTTAATCCTTAAGAACTAAGCAAAAGACAAAGCTCCTAAATAAATGTTTTATTCTGCAAATGCTTGATCTGTGTTGATCTTTGTGCCATAAGACTAAGACCATAAAACCAGTTTTTGTCACTTCCCTGCTTAAAAATACTCAGTGAGTGGTCTTACTTAGAATATATTCCAAATTCTTTACCAAGCCTGCAAGGCTTTATAGAACATGATCTGGCTCTCACCTTTTCCAGTTAATCTCCAATCGTTTGGCCTCTTCACCCATGTGCTCCAGCCACACTGGCCTGTCTTCTAAACCTGTTTCTGCCTTGGTGCCTTTGCACTTACTACTGCTGCTTCCTCTGCCTCTAACTATTTCCAAGGACTACACTGGGCCCTTCTCATTCAGCTATTATACCCCCTCCCAACCCTCCCAGTTCTTTCTTTTACTTACGAGATTCTTAGGCTCAGGTAGTCTTCTCTAACTACACATTTAAAGAAAGCATTCGTGACTCCAGCCCTTAGCACATACATAGTTTCTAAACCGCTCATCTCTATCAAATCACAGCACTTGTTAGCTGATACTATCCTTCTTATCCATTCGTTTCCTTGATGATCTGTCTCCATAAAACATGCACTGGAGTTCAAAGATTGTCAAAATCTCTCCAGTCTTGCACGCCTCTGAATTCCCTAAGACTTGCACACCTCCGAATTCCCTAAGACTGTTTGTTATTAAAAAACTGACAAATTGAGTGCGGAACTCAATGCTGTGAATTCTCTTCAGAAGCCTTAAACCCTTCTCAGCTGGTCGGAATCCCCGGGTCAGAGAGTGTCAGTGATGCGTGTGTGGCTGCGGCGGCATGGGAGCAGAAAGGAACGAAATGATTAGAAGAGCGGCTTTGCTCTATTTGGGGATAAAAGCTTCCAAACAAAGGCTTTTGAAAAATTGGACTCTGCGGTCTTTTCGCCATTGCCAACATCCGCCGCGTTGCAGGGCCTAGGGAGCACTCAGCCCAGGAAATTTCAAGGACAGAAGAAGATGCACGGTGGGAAACGGCGAACGTCTTACCGCGGTCAGGACCCTGAAGTCATCCCGGGTCAAGTAACGCAACTTGGCCACATTCACCTTCCCCATGGCGAACCCAGAAGCTTCTTCAGAACCAGAGAGCGGAAGGAAAGGCGGTACAGAGGAGTCTCAACAGCTTCTCAGCGGCTGCTCGCGCATGCGGAGCTCCTCGCTACAGGTCCTTAATAAACGGAAATACTATTCAGACTGACATGGAAAAATTAAACGTCTTCTGGGTTTTAGAAAGAATGTAGTGAGGAAAAAGTCGGAGTATTTTCTTTTAGAGTGCTTTTGTTAAGTGACTAACTTTATGGACTGTAAGTGGTCTCTACAATGTCATTTTATTTTTCATATCTGTCAGGACCGGGTGCCTAATGGACGCCACCCGCTTCGAGGAGCCCAGTGGTAACTTAATGGGAGGAGCAAATTTTATCTCCAAACAACACTTCTACTTCGGGCAAAGTGAGTTCCAACGAGAGAGGGGGAAGAAGGAACCTGTGCGCGATCGGACAAAATCAGCGCCCTTAAAGGTAAAAACTACAGTAATTACACAAGCCGCCCCTTTTCTATTGCGCCTGCTCAGGACAGAGCAAGGCGTGGTCAGTGAGAACTCTCCTGCGCCTGCTCGGTACTTGGTCCTCGAGACCCCCGGAGTGCGCCTGCGCACGGCGGGGGTGGGGCTTAAGGGTTTAGTGTGGAGGGCGAGGCTTCCGCGGTTGCGTTTCCCGCGCATTTCCACAGAAAGCGGGCATCTTGATGGTTTTAGAGGGGACCTACACGGGTTGGATATTCAGGGCCCAGGCACGACTTAAGGGTTTTAAGAGAGACCTGTACTGGCCTCTCTACCTCAACAAAAGTCGTAACCAGAGCTCGACGGTAAACAACCCCAGCAAAGGAGGGTGCGTACTATACTATGCTTTCCTTACAACAGCAACAAAGATAAAACGTGTATGATAATGTTCGCGTTTTTATATCTTGTTTCATGAACTTTTTCTAAACATTTAAAAGGCAATTATTTTGGTACTCCCTTCTCCTTAGGCATGGGTGCTGCATATGGTCATTGAGGGTTGTGGTCCACCTCAGCCTTGACCATTTCCAACTTCTGCTGTTTAGCCTCTCTCGGGGTCTGGCCTCAAAACTTTAAGTGTAAACTTTGGAATTCAGTATTCACAGTTCCTTTCTATTTTTTTTTTTTTTTTGAGGTTCCACTGACTGTTGTGCTGATTTTCCTCTTCACCAAGGTCCTCTTGTCCTTGTTGCTGGGTCCAAACACAGAGCTAGTCCTTTTATAAAACATGCACTGGAGTTCAAAGATTGTCAAAATCTCTCCAGTCTTTCTAGCCAGAGCAGTTAATACTCTGATGTCACAGATACAGAAAGCAGAACCCTTTATCCCTTCTACCCTACAACCTTTGGCTTCTTTTTTACTTGAATGTGGTAAATCTTTTATTAATCATGTGCAGCTAATAGAAACCTCCATTGAAATGGGATTTTTCTTTCTGTACTTCACATAAGACATAGAAATTGAAAGTTTTTTAACAAATGGAGTATAATTGACATAGAATATTGGTTTCAGGTGTGCAACATAGTGAACTAACAATTATATGTATTACAAAGTGCTCACTATGATAAAACATGACAAGTTTTTTTAATTAATAATTTATTTTGATATCATTAATCTACAATTACATGTGCAATATTATGGTTATTAAACTACCCCCTTCATCAGGTCCCCCCCACCAACCCCATTACAGTCACTGTCCATCAGCGTAGTGAGATGCTATAGAATCACTACTTGAAAACATGACAAGTTTTAAAAGAAACCAAATGACAAACTTCTAGAGCAAGAATGGGATGGGAAACAATTAATTTGGGTGCCTCTTCTTAATCCAACACTTTAGCAGACATTGCTAATCTATTATGGCACAATCCTTATGTTCTTAACTCTGATCCAGGCAACCACCACTAACTGGATTTGGCTAGAATTGCTGTCCTAGTTCTGGAGTAATCCCCGGGGCTAATAAAACTGGGCTCAAATTTTTTCTATGTTAAATATTAACACATATTTTTATAAAATCATCTTAGACCTTTGAAGGGTAAAAGTGATTCAAATACTGGTCTGTATGCTGTTCTATTCTATCATACCATGCTTAGTAATAGGCACAATATTCTTCATTTGCTCATTTTCTATTTATCAAACATATATGCCAGAATTTTTATTTGGTCCTGGAGAAACTCAATCCCAAACCTTAAGCTCTGTGGTGAGGGGAGAGGAATAAAAAAATTAGAGACTGGTATGACGGAGGTATGCAAAGGATAATACATCATTATTTCCTTTTCTTAGACCCTGGCTCCCACTACACATGTGCACATGCACACATGCACACATACACACAGCTTGTCCTAACAAGATCTTGACTGTCTATAAAGTTAAAACTTGTTAAAAATTCAAACTTCTTAGGCTGGCATTCAAAATCTTCAACAGTCTGTATCATTACTTGCTTTCAAGTAGCTTATGCTCTTGCCTAATTTAACTATTTGTTTTTTTCCTTGTACAACTTCCTTGATTTCTTGTCTAATTGCCTTTTCCCTTCATCTGTAATGCTCACCTTCCCTCCCCTTTTCTTTTTTTTCTTTCTGATCACCATAGATGTACATCCTACTTACCATTCTTAAAATGCAGTGCACCCCATAAAGCCTTTTCTTTGTTATCCCCGTATATCCTAGAACTGCTGTAATAAATTACCACAGATTTAGTGGCTTAAAACAATGAAAATGTAGTCTTTTACAGTTTGGAACCACACTGCTTCTGGAGGCTCTAAGGGAGAATCTGTTCCTTGCCTATTCCAGCTTCTGCCAGCATTTGGTGACTGCTGGCATTTCTTGGCTTGTGGTTGCATCACTTCAGTCTCTGCCTCTGTAGTCACATTGCCTTCTCCACTTTTGTGAGTGTCTCCCTCTGTATCTATCTTATAAAGATATATGTAATTGCATTTATGATCTACCCAGATCCTTAGTCACATCTGCAAAGTCTTTTTATTTTTATTTTTTTACCATAAAAGGTAAATTAATAGTTTCTGGGGATTAGAGCACCGATATATTTTGGGGAGCTTTGATTCCATCTATCATAATCCCAAATGGAAGCATACTCTCCCTCCTCTAATCTTCTTTAACCCTTTATCTTTTATTATTCTGGTCTCTTGTTAACCTCACCTAATAGCCCATAAGTTAGATTAAGTATGGAAAAATTTGAACAAGGAGATTGAATAAAAAGTTTAGAGTCAAGGAAAGGAAAAATATATTTATCTTTAAGATATTATACCTGCTAAAGCTCAGAAAAATTGTGAGAGACTTTACTGCACATGGGCTACAGTGCCGTACATTTGGATATTAAAAGTATCAGTGGTGGGAAAAGACACAGTATTAGCAAGTGGTGGGAAAAGACACATTGAGATTAGCAAGCATGCCAGCTGAGGAATATATGGATGTGTGGAATTTATGGCAAGTACCAAAGAGAGACTCACATTAGGGTTCTGGAGCATGGCAGAATATGCAGTAGAGAATTATATACCTTCTGGGAAACAGCTCTTGGCATGCTGCAGAGCCCTGCAAGAGATGGAGTACCTGCTATTGAGACACCCTGTGACACTGTAGCTCAACTGCCCTTCATAAACTGATTTCTTTTGCATCAACCATGTTATCAGGTTGGGCAAGCTCAGCAACAATCGATCGTGAGGTAAAAGTGGTACATTCAGGACTGAGCACAAGCAGGACCAAGGGTGCAAGTGAGCTGCTTGAGCAGGTAGCCTGGACTCCCATGTCATTCACTGCTGTTGCCCAAGTGCCTCTCCCTCAGCTCTTAGCTCCATGGGTGATCCCTTATAATCAGCTAGTGAAGGAAAAATAAGCCCACATTTGGTTTATGGATGAGTCAGTTTGATATTCTTGACTATATAGCCCCAGTTGGATGGCCTTGAAATAAAAATGATCAGGGAATATTGTCTCAGTGGGCAGAGCCTTGGAAGGTGCGTGTAGTCCTCCACTTCGTGTAGTGAGAGAAATAGTCCGAAGTTAGAATATGCATGGATTTAGGGTCAAGGCTGAATAGGTTGGCTGGTTGGTCAGGGGTCTGGAAAAGAAAAAAACTGTTAGACTGGGGACAAGGAATTCTGAGACAGAGGCATGAGGGTGGGTGTAGAAGAGTGTACAGGAAATATGAGGATTTTTGGACTACATATTAACACCCACCAGAAAGCATCTAACACAGAAAAGACACTAAACTAAAACCTTGCCTAGTTGACAACAGCCAATCTCTGTCAGCAATCTGCCACCTCTGTGAAGGCACAGTTAGTACCAAATGAGTTAGTGGTGGTAGCAGAGATGGGAGAGGCTATGCATGGGCCTGATAACATGGGCCTCAAATTACCAATGCTACTACTGTTCCTAAATACTCCATCTGCCTTCAGTAGGCACCAGTGCTGACTTCCCAGTATGATGCCATCTCTTGAAGAAACTATTCAGTCACTTAGTGTCAAATTGACTACACTGGTTCCTTTCTGGGCCAGAGCCAGAGATTTGAATAGACAGTAATAGACATAAATTATGAGCATAGGTTTGCTTTTCCTGTCTGCAGAGCCTCAGCTTGCACCAGTATTATAAGGTTTACAGAATGTTTGCTCTAACAGCATAGGACTGCACTTTACTTCAAAGGAGATATAACAGTGCCTATGACCCTGGGATCCCTGCTCATGTCACATACCACATCGTTCGGAAGCTGCTGGTATGATAGAATAATGGGGAAGTCTTTGAATGAACAGCCTGTTGAAGGCACTGCTGAAGCATCACTCAGAGAACCTGTGAGTTCAGATTGCTGTCTTCTAAGAGATCAGTAACTTCTATATGGTCCCCAAGAGGTAGAATACATGGGTCTAGGAATTAAGGGTTAGAAATAGTATTGGCTCTACCTACTGACATTCTCATTCATCCACTTGTGGAATTTCCATCTCAGCAACTCTGGGCTGTGAGGGCTTAGAAGTTTTGTTTTTCAAAGGCAAGGATTTTCGCCAAGGGGCACAGCCAGAATTCAATTGAATAATAAGCTGTGGCTGCTACCTGTTCTTCAGACTACTTGTTTCAAGGAAACATGGCATGAGAGGGCATAGAGACCGTGGGATGAGAATATGGAGTATGTTGCCAGACAGGTCATTGAGATTAGCAAGCATGCCAGCTTAGGGTGAGAGGAATCTAGTATGTTTAGTAAATGAAGGCAATGATGATTTGTAGCCCAAGACTAGCTGCTGTGATGGGGGCTATTGTTTATCCATTTACCTTCCTCTTCTAAGAGTCCCCCAGGAAGAGTGGCTCATGGGAATGCTGAAGAAGCTGCTTCCAGAGTTTAAAGTAGATCCAAACAGCAAATGGTTGGACTGTAAAGGGCACTTTGATACACTACCCAGCTATCTCGTTTCAGGAATGAAGGGCTTACTCTCCCCAGCTATTGAGGGTACTGCCGGCAGAAAATGCTCAGCTGTAAATCTCCATTTGGGTTACATAGGCCGAATGGAGCTTCCTCATGCAAGGTCACACTTCTTTTTTGGATTTTCCTGGATCCAGTGACTGACTGATATGGACATTTAAAGGCTCAACCTCTTTGCTCCAACTCAGGTTAACTCTGAAGGATCATCCTATCTTCAGAATTCCCTGTAGAATCAACTGAACCCTCCTTTTGTACTGCATCACAGTTCAACTTTTCCTTTGCTTAATCCTGTTTCTCTCCCTGTTCTCCCCAGGTTGATCATAAAAGCACTCCCTGTTAATACTCCTAATACAGAACAAGTTTACTTTCTGGGGAGCTCAACCTTCACTAGCATTTTTCTAAGCCCTCAGCTTAGTGTTAATGGGACCCTGCCATAAAAATGGAATAAGATAAGACCTCCAATGGAGAGTTAGGTCATTGGCTTAATTCTTCCACTTGGCTTAATTCTTCCACTAACTAGTTTTTGACTGGGTGAATTCTGAACTTCTCTCATTCATGCAAGTTTTTATTTTGAATGTTTTATCCAACACATTTTGGTAGACAAAACTCAGTTCCATTCCTCAAGGTGCTTATAGGTCTAATGAATCTTAGGTTCTTTATATTGTGAAAGGGTTGGACTTGAATTCGTATTCATAAACCTTTTGTTAATTTAAGTCCCCTTCTCAGCCTCCATAATCAGTGTTCATTTCTGTTTGAGAATCACTCTCTTGGTGTATCTCTAGGAAACAAAAATGTTTGCTAAAGATTTGTTTTATGAAATACTTTTTCATTTTACAGATGGACAATTATATAACATGATATTAGATATGCCTTTTCAAACTGTACCTCCCAAGCCCTTGGTGATTTTGATAGCACCATTAACCTTAGGAACTACTGGATAGGTGATCGGGCTGGGTTCACTCAGGGAAACCATATTAGTTACTTTAAAACAGGTAATTTAATATTAAGAACTATGAATTTGGCATAAAGCCAAATAGAAAATTGAAAAGGGGAAAGGAGAATATGAAGTCACCACAACTACCACCACTAGGGCTGGAACAACTAAAGTAAGGGACTGTAATGACTAAAACTTAGGAGCTTAGAAGAAGGCCCTATAGGCCTGAGAACCAGGCCTCTGAGGAGGGGCTCTGCCGTGTTGGTACCAGTAGCTGTGGGGCAGGAGGACATGATAAAATCAGTTAGCAAGTGCTGGAAAAACTGTGAACTAGATTCCGATGTGGCCTTGAGAGGTTGCTGCTGCTGAGCTGGAGAAGCGTTGAGACAGTGTCAACAAAAATGCTTGTATTCAGGATGCCTGGAGAAAGCAAACAGGAAGCAGACAAGAAACAAGGTGATGTTTCGTCCGTCCAGGATTCCTTTTTGGCAGAGCCCAACATGGAGCCGCCTGGCAAAGCAGATATTTGTTTTACAGCATCCCAGCCCAGCACCAGGAAGTGGAAAGCGTAAGTCTAGGTTTGGAGCTAAGAGACAGTAGCTTACTAACTGGTGCAGTCTCTAAGATATTTTTGATATCTGTCTGTTAATAGACCTGCACAGGGTGATAACCAAGTAAGAATCTTTATAGTGTATCTTTTTTGAGATGTTTTCTTTTTATGTGCCCTGATTCAGAGAATAAATAACTTGTTTCAGATTTTTGGTCTTCTCCTTCATTGAATTAATGGGTGTACTTGAATTAATGGGTGTACCTGTTTTAGTCCTTTAGTTGTTTTGTTATTGTTTTGTTATTATAGCTTTTCTTTACAAAAGTTAAAAATAATCCTTTTATTCTGTTAGAGATTTTTAATAAATAAGGGCTTCTGAGTTACCTAAAATAGTGCGATTGCCTTGGTTACAAATTAGAACACTTAGCATATTATTCCGAGTTACTATTTCAAATGCTACAATTTTAAATGTCTCCACACATTAAGTTTTACATAGTTTTATGATTTTTTTCTTTGAATAATGAATCTCAGCTTTAGAAATATTTTCCATACTATGGAACATTTAATTGGCTCTCTATTAGAAGAGCTTTATTTGGCCTAAGCTCCTGCCTGACTTCCAAACTTGCTTAAACATTCTTACTATTCCCTTTTTAACATGGCTCTTTAACATGAAAACATTATTGGCTCATAAGGAGTTCTTATGGAAATAGACTTTATATAAAATGTGGTACTAAACTTTAAGTAGGAAATGGTCAAATAGAGAATATTAAAAATGAGGTGTTCAAAAGTGGAATGGTGGTTTAATTAGCTGAAGAATACATAAAAATGTCTGTTGACATAAACTAACATGAAAATGTAGTTATTTAGTCACTTGTGCTTTTCAGTTGAACTTTATTATAAGGCATAAACAATGAAAAGACTTTCTTTTTAATTTTTTAAAATTAAGATATCATTGATATACACACTTATGAAGGTTTCACATGAAAAACATTGTGGTTACTACATTCACCTGTATTATCAAGTCCCCCTCATACTCCGTTGAAGTCATTGTCCATCAGTAAAATGTATTTTCTATATAAAATGTATGTGATTGTCCAAAAATACACATTCTCTAAAGATCCATTGTGAAAATAGGTTCTAGTTAAACTTAATGAAAGGCAGTAATGATGCCAGACCCCCAAATCCTGCAAAATTCTTTTCCATAGGTAAATTTAAAAATGCCTTCACATGCTTGCTGAAAGTACATCCCGAACAGGGCAGTTCATATACTGGGTTCTTTCATTCTAATTTTGGGGAACCACTGTTCATGAGACATGTTCAAATAGTCATACTTTTATTACTGCAGGTGTCCCTTTTTAAACATGTTACCCAAGGATAAGATTGTTTAGTTTTCTTAGAATTTTTAACTTGTTAAGCTGCCATCCATAGTCAGAGGACATCTGGAAACATTGGAATTAGCTTTTAAAAAAAGTAACCGTAGTCACTACTACTCTGCTAGTGTAAGTTCATTTACTAACCTACTAGGGGGTTCTCATCAAGGAAGTCAGAAGTTGACTTAATTGATCTGTGGGTGCTACGTGATTATTAGTTTATGTTGAACTGATTTGTTTTTGTGAACCCATCTAACTTGTGTTAAGTCTGTATTTAATAAAGCTCACAATGTGTAGTTTAGCCAAAAATAACCTGTTGGCTGGTAATTTTTAGAACTTTCATTATTTCTATAAATATTAGAGGTGGTATCTTCTAGTACTTAAGACATGGCCACTTTACAGTCACTGGAGGAATTGATTATTTAGTTTGTGAATAAACTGAACCCCCTTCTTGAATTTTTTCCTTGGTTCCTGCTCTAGGCATTTTAACTCAGGGTAGGTGGATAAAAATGAGGAGAAATGAAAACTATGTTACTTTTTTTTATTGGTTTGGATAATGTTTCTTAAGAGTTTGAAGGCATTACACTGAGGGTTGGCTCATGTAGGGATCTTTTTTTTTTCACTGTTTTCATTACTTCTCTACATCACTGAAAGTATATGTCAATGATCTCAACATTAGTTTCTTAAATGTCAAGACATAATAATTTATGCATGTTTAAGGTTTTTTAGGGCTAAATTAAAGTATATTCTGAATGTAGCACTGCATGTTAAACTTTTTCTTTCTTTTTCAATATTCACTTTTCATTTTGAACTTATTTATAAGGGATTGTTAGCAGAATCTGCTAATTATTTCCACTGTCCATTCTTTCCTTTTTCCTTTTAGCACTAGAGGCTGCTGATCTCCAGCTGGGCATGTGACCCCTGGGCTGGAGACTACATTTTCCATCCTTGTTAGAACCAGATGTGGTTACATGTTTAAGTTTTTACCTATGGCATGTGAGTAGAAATTATCAATGCACCTTTGAGTCTTGCCTTTAAAAAATTGGGTATGCAAATCCCTCTATTTCATTCCATTCTCCTATACGCTGGACTTTGCCATCATTGTAGTGAGCCAGCTTCAACCATGCAGATAAGGGCAGTATTCCGAGGGGAGGTCTGAAAACAGAAGGGCCCTGGTCCCTGGGTGACCCCACAGAGCAGGCTGCCTTCCCATTCTGCTCCACCTGGCTGCCTCTGAATGTTACATGAGAGAGCAATAAACTTCTACCTTATTTGAGCAACTATATTTTTGGGTCTTTTTGTTTTAACTGAATATTAGTTCATACCTTAACTAATACAGATAGATTTTTAAGTAAAACTTTTTCTGATGATTTGGAGTTTCAAAGGAGGCTGTAGTGGCCAAGGCTCATAGATGCTAAGTATCTACATTCTAAACTTAAGCACTAGTCCATTTAGGCAAGGTTGAAAAAGGGGGCTTCCAAAACTCAGTTCTGCTCTCATTTACTTATCACCTCTCTCCCTCCTATGTAAAAGAAGGCTGTGGATTATTGAAGATTGAAGGATGAGGCCTTTATTAAGTATTTCTTGGACGAGAGATATCAGTGTTTAATGATGTTTCCCCTCCCACCTTTCCCACAGGGGGAAGTGTGGTGCTTGCCTCTACCTCAGATTAAGTGATGGGGCCATGAGGAAGCCTACTTAGAGAACTTTACATGTGGCTGTGGAATTCAGGAGGTATAGGGCCTGGCGATTGTCTTACTCCTTGGAGTCTAAAGTCAAAAGACTGGCTGAAAGGACCTACTGGTAAAAAACAAAAGGAGAGGATTGTATTGAGGTCATTCTGTGCTTCCAGGGTTTGGTTAGGCAGCCCTCAAAGGGGTTAAAAACTGTTGCCCATTTATAACAAGTGGCTGAGTATAAAGCCTTTATGGATTCTTGTATCATGCCAGGTTGGTCTGTTTGGGGTCACTACCTACTATACATGAGCAGGATAAATTCTGTGATGTCATATTCATGGGCTATGTGCTAGGTTTTATTGAGGACAGTGAAACTTATAAGGTGAATTGGTTAGAGCCCAAAGAAACAGGAATCATATCACTTATTTTAATATAGAATTATATATAAAGAATCATTAGCCAGGAATGAGAGAACAGATATCCCCTTTAGGTCTGGGGATATAAAAGGGGAGAGGTTGGTATGAAATCTGAGGCTTAGAATAATGATCCTGAGCTGGGACTCAGGCCTCTAAGGTCATTTGCCTGAGTAGTGCTGGTACTTCAGGAATATGTATACTGGGTTGAGAACTCGGGAAGGGCACTGGCCATTTGGTACTAGTACCTCTGAGGGACACAATGAAGATGGTTTTGGGAGTGAAACTGCAACCCACTGTTGTTTTAGGATCAACTGTTTCTGCCAGGGGTAGGGTGTTATTGTTGGGTGATGCTGACAGAAATAGGAAGCATACAGGAAGGGGCAAATTTTTTCCCCTCTTCCTTTCCTCTAGTCTTCTTTGAATGATCCTATTGACAAAATACAATAGAGTACCAGATTTTCTTCTGGATAGGATTCTAGTTTGGATGATCCCAGGCCAACACACTTACCATGAGTTCCATATTCTGTCTTCAGGAGTCACACATTTTGATCAGCCATTGGCGGGAAGTGTAGAGTACTTTCCAGAGGCAGCCCTGTCTATTTGCTGCCATAATCTGCTTTAGTTCTCTCAGGAGCAAGTCATTCAATAGATGTGGGGAGTTCATGAGAAGTTTTTTAGGTTTTTTAAGTTCCTCTCTTTAGGCTTGGGGTGAAGTAAAGATATCATCCACACTCTTTCTGGAGTGAGTTGGAATTACAGCTTTCTTCATGGTATCCTCTTTACAGATACTTTTTAATCCCCATCAACAAAATCCTTTGCAGCCTTGATAAAGATGAGTTGTCTATTCATTTCTCAGCTACCTATTTTGAAATTTTCTCATGGTGTAAAAAATATCTTTGGTAATGGTGAACCAGATGTTGAAGATATATGAGAAGAGTTGAATAAAATTGTTTCATCTAATTCTAAGTGAAATAAAGCAATATTTCTAGATTACTATGTACTTTTCTATAATATTTTGATTTAAATATATAACTGACTAAATTATTAATAGACATGGTGATTTATCTACATACATGAAAGTTAATATATTCATTTGGAAAAAAACTTTTAAAATTGCATTTGCCGTTGAGAAAATAGGACATTTTATATTAAGGGTAGGTTTATATCTACACATAGGTTATGGCACAAAAATGTGTTCTTCTACAACTTAGGAAAAATGCCATAAATTAATATTTTCTTCTCTTGGTATTTAAATATACCAAATAATATAAAATTGAGGGTATTCCATTATTTTTCATACTTGTAATGAAGAATGTATACCACAAATAGTTTAACATTTCAACAATTCTTAGCTGTTGAACTTCTTACTAATGATGGGTTATGTATTTCTGGGATTTAAATAGCTGGCATTTAAAATTTAATTTTGATGATATGCTTTTTGTTTTTGGATATTGTATTGCTGATAATAGTTGACTAGCCTTTAAAATGTCTTTTGAATAGTGCCTTTCTAATTTAATTTGTTCTGAGACATTTTCTTACTAATCTGAATCTTTCATCATTTTTGACTTTGATTTAATCTTTATGAATTTTAACAATAATTAGAAATATATTTAAATGTTTATTATTATAGTGATCTTACTGTCCTAAATATCATACATGTGTGTGGGTCTATCTTTCTAGAACTTCCTGTTGAATCTTTTAAAAATAGTTTCCATTTCTCTGCATACCTCCCCATCTGTTCACTCATAATGTCTATTTTTTTCTTAGACATTTGAACATATTTATAATAGTCTTTTAAAAGTCTTTTCTGCTACTTCTAACATCTGGGATTTTTCAGAACTTTTTTCTCTTGATATGGGTCAGGTTTTATGTCTTTTCAAAAGTAGTGCTTTTTTATTTTATAGTAGACATTGTGAATGGTAGATTGTACAGATTATTGTATTGTCTTCCTTTGGGTGTTGAGTTTCTTTTTTCTGGAACATTAAATTTGCCAGTTAAATTACTAGAAGATCCTTTTGATCTATCAGAATTAGAACTATGGTTTGTTAATGTGGGTCTATTTCAGATTTGTCCTAAGTTCTAGAGTTTGTCTCTTCTTTTAGATTGTGGGTCTTTCTGTTAAGCATACCCTTTTGGGAATTTCACCTGAGTAAACTCTGCAAATATACTGAGAAACTGCAAAATCTTCCATTCCCTCTGGCCTGAACATATTTTTCAGTCTTCTGCAATTTCTGTTTTTCATTTAGCTCTTAGCAGCTACTGTCTGCTAGGCCACATGGGATCTCAGTTAGAAATGCATGGCTCTGGCCTTGGCCAAAGCCCTGAAGGGAACTCCTATGCACATTTCTTTGTCCCCCTCATTACAACTACCCCCTCTGTGAATCCTTCCCCCAAAACTCCAGTTGCTTCACTATCCCAACTTCTAAGACTGACGCTTTCTACTTGATCTCCTCACACTGCAACATTGCACAGAAAGAGGTCACCTAATATGTTTCCATTTTGTACTACTGGCTGTGCAATTTATAAAAGTAGTAAATCATATATTTTATCCAGTTTTATAGTTGTTTGTGGCAGAAGCTAAGTCTAATTGTAGTTACTGCACTATGGTCAAAATCAGAAGTCTTATGTTCCTATAAATCCTTTCTGTAATTATCTTTTTCCTACTCAAAATATGAATGCGAAATGACTACATAAAATCTTACAAAAATGTATTAAAAAAATTGTTCTGCTTTTACAAAGGTAGAACAGGAGGGAAGGCTTCCCAATTCTATGAAGCCAATATTACTCTGATACCAAAACCAGATATAAAGACATTACAAGAAAACTACAGATCAATAGCTCTGTGAATGTAGAGCCAAAAATATCTCAAAAAAATGCTAACAAACTGAATGTAACAAGTTTCTAAAAAGGATTATACACTATGATCAAGTGGGGTTTATCCTACGAATGCAATGTTAATACAATATAAAAAAACAATATAATAAACCATATTTATAGGACAAACATGAAAACCCATAGTCATGTTCCCCTCAAACGATTCAGAAAAAACATTTGAAAACATCTAATACCTTTTCATGATAAAAACATTCAACATACTAGGAATACAGGGAATATCCTCAATCTCATGAAGGGCATATGTGAAAAATCCAAGGCTTGAAAAATGGTGGCGTGAGAGGTGAGACAGAGGCATCCTCCTAAAACTGAATATAATATGAAAATATAATTAATACAACTAATCCTGAAAGAGCAACAGGAAAGAGGACTGCCCCAAATTGCATACACCTGGAGAAAAGAATGAACCTCATGGAACAGGGTAAAGTACCAAAGCCGTGGCAGGGCAGGACCCAAGCCCTTCCCCTACCCCAGATCACCAGTGGGAGGAAGAGAAACATAGTGGAGAGGGAGTAGAGGCCTGGGACTGCTGAATACCTAACTCTGGAGATCTGATCTGGGAGCACAAACCTACATTTCATGGTGTTTTCATGGTACTCTCGTGATTAGGGAATTGGAAAGATAAGACAGGCAGAATATCTGGAGAGACTGAGATTCCAGCTGCTTGTGAAAAGCAGGATCCATATCTGGCTGTTCTGAGACAAAAGAAAGGTGGGCAGTCTGAGAGACTTCCTAACAGCAAGAGGGCTGCTAAAGGAGCAAGGATTGCACAGAGCTTACAGCTCAGGAGAAAGGACATGTAGACAAAATTGTCTGGGTGCACTCTGCCCAGCAGGTTGGGAACTTACACGATCATCAGGAGCTCCAGCTCCCTGACTGGCTACAGAGCTCCAAGGATACCCTCCATGATACACAGCTTACTGAGCCTTTCTCCTGGCCAGCCACACCTGGTTCGCAAACTGGCAAACCCTACCCTGGCTTTAGGCCAGCCAGAGGGAAGCCCTAACTATAGCAACTACAAACGCAAAGCCCAGAGGCTTATACCTGTGTGTTCAGACCACTGGTTCTGGCACTGGAGACAGGCATTGCAGCAGGGAATCAGGAAACAGCTCTTTCCTCCCCACAGGCACCAGTACTGCTCCCTTGTGACCTATGAAAGTGCTTCAGGGGCTGAGCAGCTCCAGAGAGTAGAGCTTCTGGGCACTAGAGGGCGCCATATACAACTATGAAATGCCAAAGGAACTTGGTTCAAAGTATTTAAGAATATGAATACAACCCCCGAATAAGATTCAAATGAAATCGACCTCATGAATCTGCCTGAAAGGGATTTCAAAATAAAAATCATTAACATGCTCATGGAGGTACAGAAAAATATTCAAGAACTCAGGGAGGAATTCCGGTCAGAGATCCAATCATTATGGAACACAGTATCAGAAATGAAACATACAATGGAAAGTTTTAAAAGCAGATTAGATATGGTGGAGGAGATGATAAATGAAGTAGAAATTAGAGAAGAGGAATACAAAGAAGCTGAGGCAAAGAGAGAAAAAAGGATCTCTAAGAATGAAAGAATATTGAGAGAACTGTGTGACCAGTCCAAACAGAACAATATTCGCATTATAGGGGTACCAGAAGAAGAAGAGAGAGAAAAAGGGATAGAAAGTGTCTTTGAGGAGGTGATTGCTGAAAACTTCCCCAATCTGGGGGAGGAGATAGTCTTTCAGGCCATGGAGGTGCACAGATCTCCCAACACAAGGGACCCAAGGGAGACAACACCAAGACATATAGTAATTAAAATGGCAAAGATCAAGGATAAGGACAGACTATTAAAAGCAGCCAGAGAGAGAAATAAGATCACATACAAAGGAAAGCCCATCAGGCTATTATCACACTTCTCAGCAGAAATCTTACAGACCAGAAGGGAGTGGCATGATGTATTTAATGCAATGAAGCAGGAGAGCCTCACACCAAGAATACTTTATCTGGCAAGGTTATCATTTCAATTTGAAGGAGGGATTAAACAATTTCCAGATAAGCAAAAGCTGAGAGAATTTACCTCCCACAAACCATCTCTACAGTGTATTTTGGAGGGACTTCTATAGAT
Source organism: Phataginus tricuspis (assembly GCA_029783875.1). Classification (NCBI taxonomy): domain Eukaryota; kingdom Metazoa; phylum Chordata; class Mammalia; order Pholidota; family Manidae; genus Phataginus; species Phataginus tricuspis. Next base: position 14,686,342 of record JAQQAC010009165.1, on the reverse strand, counting down.
GGAAGTGTTCCTATGGTTTAATAGCTGTCAGCAGATGTAATAAAACCACAGTAAAGAAAGTAGAACAGTTAATTACTAAGCAACTGCAAAATTAAATCAACTATCCCCAAAGTCAATCAAGGGATAGGAAAAGAGTACAGAATATGATACCTAGTATATAAAGAATGGAGGAGGAAGAAAAAGGAGGAAAAAAAAAGCACCTTTAGACTGTGTTTGTAATAGCACATTAAGTGAGTAAAGTTAGACTCTTAGATAGTAAGGAAGTTAAACTTGAACCTTTGGTAACAATGAATCTAAAGTCTGCAATGGCAATAAGTACATACCTATCAATAATCACCCTAAATGTAAATGGTCTGAATGCACCAATCAAAAGACATAGAGACACTGAATGGATAAAAAAAACAAGACCCATCTATATGCTGCCTACAAAAGATTCACTTTAAAACCAAAGACATACACAGACTAAAAGTGAAGGGATGGAAAAAGATATTTCATGCAACGAATAGGGAGAAAAAAGCAGGAGTTGCAGTACTTGTATCTGACAGACTTCAAAACAAAGAAAGTCACAAGAGACAAAAAAGGACATTACATAATGATAAAGGGGTCAATTCAACAAGAAGATATAGCCATTATAAATACATATGCACACAACACAGGGTCACCTACATATGTGAAACAAATACTAACAGAATTAAAGGGAAAAATAGAATGCAATGCATTCATTTTAGGAGACTTCAACACACTACTCACTCCAAAGGACAGATCACTCACTCTGAAGGATTTATCAACCAGACAGAAAATAAGTAAAGAGACAGAGGCACAGAACAAAACATTAGAACAGATGGACGGGACAGACATCTACAGAACTCTACACCCAAAAGGAGCAGAATACACATCCTTCTCAAGTGCACATGGAACATTTTCAAGAATAGATCATATCCTAGGCCACAAAAAGAATCTTGGTAAATTCAAAAAGATTGAAATTGTACCAACCAGTTTCTTAGACCACAAAGGTATGAAACTAGAAATAAATTATACAAAGAAAATGAAAAATCCCACAAACACATGGAGGCTTCACAGCATGCTCCTAAATAACCAATGAATCAATGACCAAATAAAAACAGAGATCAAGGAATATATGGAGACAATGACAACAATAATTCAACGCTGCAACATCTGTGGGATGCAGCGAAGGCCATACTAAGAGGAAAGTATATTCCAATACAGGCCTACCTTAGGAAAGAAGAACAATCCCATATGAACAGTCTAAACTCACAATTAATGAAACTAGGAAAAGAAGAACAAATGAGGCCCAAAGTCAGTAGAAGGAGGGACATAATACAGATTAGAGTAGAAATAAATAAAATTGAGAATAATAAAACAATAGAAAGAATCAATGAAAGCAGGAGCTGGTTCTTTGAGAAAATAAACAAAACAGGTAAAGCCCTAGCCTGACTTAGGAAAAAAAGAGAGTCTACACACATAAACAGAATCAGAAATGAGAAAGGAAAACTAACTACAAACACCACGGAAATACAAAGAATTATTAGAGAATACTATGAAAAATTATATTCTAACAAACTGGATAACCTAAGAAATGGACAGCTTTCTAGAAAAATACAACTTTCCAAGGCTGACCAAGAAAGAAACAGAAAATCTGAACAGACCAATTACCGGCAATGAAATTGAGTTGGTAATCAAAAACGTGCCTAAGAACAAAATCCCTGGACCAGATGGCTTTACTGCTGAATTTTATCAAACATTTAGTGAAGACCTAATACCCATCCTCCTTAAAGTTTTGCAAAAAGTAGAAGAGGAGGGAATACTTCCAAACTCATTCTATGAGGCCAGCATCACTCTAATACCAAAACCAGACAAAGACACCACAGAAAAAAAAAAAGAAATTTACAGACCAATATCCCTGAAGAACATAGATGCAAAAATACTCAACAAAATATTAGCAAACTGAATTAAAAAATACATCAAAAAGATCATCCATCATATTCAAGTAGGATTTATTCCAGGAATGCAAGGATGGTGCAACATTCGAAAGTCCATCAACATTATCCAACACATCAACAAAAAGAAGGAGAAAAACCACATGATCATCTCCATAGATGCTGAAAAAGCATTTGACAAAATTCAACATCCATTCATGATAAAAACTCTCAATAAAATGGGTATAGAGGGCAAGTACCTCAATGTAATAAAGGCCATATATTACCAACCCACAGTGAACATTATACTTAACAGTGAGAAGTTGAAAGCTTTTCCTTTAAGATCAGGAAGAAGACGATGCCCACTCTCCCCACTTCTATTCAACATGGTACTGGAGGTCCTAGCCATGGCAACCAGACAACACAGAGAAATAAAAGGCATCCAGATTGGCAAGGAAGAAGTTAAACTCTTCCTTTTTGCAGATGACGTGATATTGTACATAAAAATCCCTAAAGAATCCACTTCAAAACTACTGGATCTAATATCTGAATTCAGCAAAGTTGTAGGATACAAAATTAATATGCAGACATCTGTGGCATTCCTATATACCTAGGAATAAACCTAACCAAGGAAGTGAAAGACCTATACTCTGAAAACTACAAGACACTCATGAGAGAAATTAAAGAAGATACCAATAAATAGTAACACATCCCATGCTCATGGATAGGAAGAGTTAATATTGTCAAAATGGCCATCCTGCCTAAAGCAATCTATAGATTCAGTGCAATTCCTATCAAAATACCAACAGCATTCTTCATTGAACTAGAGCAAATAGTTCTAAAATTCATATGGAACCACAAAAGACCCCACATAGCCAAAGTAATCCTGAGAAGGAAGAATAAAGCTGCGGGGATTATTCTTTCCAACATCAAGCTCTACTACAAAGCCACAGTAATCAAGACAATTTGGTATTGGCAGAAGAACAGACCCATAGACCAATGTAACAGACTAGAGAGCCCTCATGTAAACCCGGCCATGTATTTTCAATTAATATACGATAAAGGAGCCATGGACATACAATGGGGAAATGACAGCCTCTTCAACAACTGGTGTCGGCAAAACTGGACAGCTAGATGCAAGAGAAAGTGGATTATTGTTTAACCCCATACACAAAAGTAAACTCGAAATGGATCAATGACCTGAATGTAAGTCATGAAACTATAAAACTCTTAGAAGACAACATAGGCAAAAATCTCCTGAATATAAGCATGAGCAACTTCTTCCTGAATGTGTCTCTTCAAGCCAAGGAACCAAAAGGAAAAATGAACACATGGGACTACATCAAACTAAAAAGCTTCTGCATGGCAAAGGACACCATCAACAGAACAAAAAGGCATTCTACGTATGGGAGAATATATATGTAAGTGACATATCCAACAAGGGGTTAACATCCAAAATTTATAAAGACTCCACACGCCTCAACACCCAAAAAGCAAATAGCCCAGTTAAAAAATGGGCAGAGGATATGAAGAGAAAGTTCTCTAAAGAAGAAATTCAGATTTCCAACAGACACATGAAAAGATGCTTCACATCACTAATCATCAGGGAAATGCAAATTAAACAATGAGATATCACCTCACACCAGTAAGGATGGCCAGCATCGAAAAGACTAACAACAACACAAATGCTGGCGAGGATGCGTAGAAAGGGGAACCCTCCTACACTGCTGGTGGGAATGTAAGCTAGTTCAACCATTGTGGAAAGCAATATGGAGTTCCTCAAAAAACTAAAAATAGAAATACCATTTGACCTGGGAATCCCACTCCTTGGAATTTACCCAAAGAATACATCTTCTCAGATTCAAAAAGACACATGCACCCGTATATTTATCGCAGCACTATTTACAATAGCCAAGATATGGAAGCAACCTAAGTGTCCATCAGTGGATGAATGGATAAAGAAGATGTGGTACATAGACACAATGCAATACTATTCAGCTATAAGAAAGAGACAAATCCTACCATTTGCAACAACATGGACGGAGCTGGAGGATATTATGCTCAGTGAAATAAGCCAGGTGGAGAAAGACAAATGCCAAATGATTTCTCTCATTTGTGGAGTATAACAACTCAGCAAAGTTGAAGGAACAAAATAGCAGCAGACTCTCAGACTCCAAGAAGGGAGTATGGTTACCAAAGGGGAGGGGTGTGGGAGGGCGGGTAGGGAGGGAGGGAGAAGGGATTGAGGGTATTATGTTTAGTATGCATTGTGTGGGGAGTCACGGGAAAAACAGTGTAGCACAGAGAAGGCAAACAGTGAATCTGTGTCATCCTACGACACTGATGGAGAGTGACTGCATTGGGGTATGGGTGTGGACTTCTTAATATGGGTAGAAGTAGTAAACACATTGTTTTTTCATATGAAACCTTCATAAGAATGTATATCAATAATACCTTAATAAAACATAAAAAAAAAGAAAAATCCAAGGCTTCTCATTTAATGGTGAAAGATTGGTAGTTTTACCCCGAATCTTAGCAATAGGACAAAGATGTCTACTCTAATCACTTTCATTCAACATTTTACTGAAGGATCAAGCTGGGGCAATTAGACAAAAAAAAAAGACATATAAAGCATCCAGATTGGAAAGGAAGAAGTTAAATTATCTGTGTACACAGCTGACCTGATCTTGTTTATAGAAAATTCTAAGGAACGCACACGTACAAGAATGAATAGAACTAATAAATAATCAAGTTCAGCAAGGTTGCTGTATACATGATCATTATGTAAAACTCTATATTCTATATCTGTTCGCTAGCAATAAATCAAAAATGCAACAAGACAATTCTGTTTATAATATCAAAAATGATAAAATACTCAGTAATAAAGTTAATAAAAGTGTGAGAGGCTTGTACACTGAAAATTATAAAACATCACTGAAAAAATGAAAAGACCTAAATAAATGGAAATAAGTGTATTGAAAGACCTAATATTGTTTAAGTGGATCCTCTCCAAATTGATCTACAGATTCAATGTAATCTATTTCAAAATCTCAAATTTCTTTTTTGGTGGAATTGACAAGCCGATGTTAAAATTCATTTGGAAAAGTCAGGGAAGCAGGCGAGCCAAAAATCTTGAAAAAAGAAAGAAGTTCTGAATTAATTAAGATACTCTTAATTTTAAATCTTACCTGAAAGGCAACTGTAGTTGAATCTGATACTGGCATAAAGATAGGCATGCAGATCAGTTGAGAATCCAAAATGTGCTTGGACAAGTAGGTATCTTTATGCCAAAAAAAGAAAAAAAGTTAGACCCTTATCTTATGCCACATATAAAAGTTAAATGAAAATGGATCAGAGACCTAACTGTAAGAACTCAAACTATAAAATTCTTAGAACGAAACATAGACATAAATATTTGAGACCTTGGATTAGGTAATTGTTTCTTAGGTTAGATATCATCCTAATACTAGTTAGGATGGCCTACATCAAAAAGACATGGAACAAGAAATGCTAGTGTAGATGTGGAGAAAAGGTAACCCTCCTACACTGCTGGTGGCAATGTAAATTAGAGATTAGGTGATATCTCATTGTGGTTTTAATTTGCATTTCCCTGATAGTTAGCGATGTGGAGCATCTTTTCATGTGCCTCTTGGCCATCTGAATTTCTTCTTTGGAGAAGTGCCTGTTCATATCCTCTGCCCACTTTTTAATCGGGTTATTTGCTTTCTGGGTGTTGAGGCATGTGAGTTCTTTATACATTTGGATGTTAACTGCTTGTCAGATATGTCGTTTATGAATATGTTTTCCCACACTGTAGGATGCCCTTTTGTTCTACCGATGGTGTCATTTGCTGTACAGAAGCTTTGTAGTTTGATGCAGTCCCATTTGTTCATTTTTGTGTTTGTTTCCCTTGCCTGAGGAGATATATTCAGGAAAAAGTTGCTCATGTTTATATTCAAGAGATTTTTGCCTATGTTTTTTTCTAAGAGTTTTATGTTTCATGACTTACATTCAGGTATTTGATCCATTTCAAGTTTACTTTTGTGTACGGAGATAGGCAATAATCCAGTTTCATAATCCAGCTGCCCTTGAACCTTTGGTAGCCATGAATCTATAAAGTTGCAATGGCCATAAGTACATATCTTTTGATAATCACCCTAAATGTAATTGTACTGAACGCACCAATCTAAAGATACAGAGTTATAGAATGGATGAAAAAACAAGACCCATCTATATGCTGCCTACAGGAGACACACTTCAAACCCACAGACATACACAGACTAAAAGTGAAGGGATGGAAAAAGATATTTCATGCAACTAATAGTGAGAAAAAGCAGGAGTTGCAGTACTTGTATCAGACAAAATAGACATCAAAACAAAGAAAGTAACAAGAGATAAGGAAGCTCATTACATAATGATAAAGGGGTCAGTCCAACAAGAAGATATAACCATTATAAATATCTATGCACCTAACATAGGAGCACCTACATATGTGCAAAAAATACTAACAGAATTAAAAGGGGAAATAGAATTCAATGCACTCATTTTAGGAGACTTCAGCACACTACTCACTCCAAAGGACTGATCAACCAGACAGAAAATATGTAAGGAGAGAGGCACTGAATAATACATTAGAACAGATGGACTCTACAGACATCTACAGAACAGTCCACCCAAAAGCAGCAGATACACATTCTTCTCAAGTGCACATGGAACATTTTCGAGAATAGATCATGTAGTAGGCCACAAAAAGAGCCTCAGTAAATCAGAAGGATTGAAATTGTACCAACTAGCATCTCAGATGACAAAGCTATGAAACTAGAGATAAATTATGCAAAGAAATTTTAAAAATCCCACCAACACATGGAGGCCTAACAACATGCTCCTAAAAAATCAATGGGTTAATGACCAAATAAGAGCTCAACCAGTATATGGAAACAAATGAAAACAATAACTCAACACTGCAACATCTGTGGGATGCAGAGAAGGCCATGCTAAGAGGGAAGTATATTGCAATACAGGCTTACCTCAGGAAAGAAGAACAATTCCATATGAACAGTTTAGACTCACAATTAATGAAACTAGGAAAAGAAGAACAAATGAGGCCCAAAGTCAGTAGAAGGAGGGACACAGTAAAGATCAAAACATAAATAAATACAATCAAGAAGAATAAAACAATAGAATCAATGAAAGCAGGAGCTGGTTCTTTGATAAAATTAACAATATAGATAATACCCTAGCCTGACTTATCGAGAAAAAAAGAGAGTCTACACACATAAACAGAGTCAGAAATGAGAAATGAAAAATCACTGTAGACACCACAGAAATACAAAGAAATATTAGAGAATACTATGAAAAACTATATGCTAACAAATTGGATAACCTAGAGGAAATGGACAACTTTCTAGAAGTTCCATGACTGACCCAGGAAGAAACAGAAAATCTGAACACATTGTTTATCAGTAACGAAATTGAATTGTTAATCAAAAAACTACTTAAGAATCAGTAGATGATAAAGAAGATGTGGTACATATACACAATGGAATACTATTTAGCCATAAGAAAGAAACATATCTTATCATTTGCAACAACATGAATGGAGCTGTAGAATATTATTCTCAGTGAAATAAGCCATGTGGAGAAAGACAAGTACCAAATGATTTCCCTCATTTGTGGAGTATAACAATGAAGCAAAACTGAAGGAACAAAACAGCAGACTCTCAGAGTCCAAGAAGGGACTAGCGGTTACCAAAGGAGAGGGGTGGGGCAGGGCAGGTGAGGAGGGAGGGAGAAGGGTATTGAGGAGTATTATGATTGGCACACATGGTGTGGGGGGGATCATGGGGAAGACAGTGTAGCACAGAGAAGGCAAATAGTGACTGTGGAATCTTACTACACTGATGGACAGTGACTGCAGTGGGGTATGGGGGGGACTCGATAATATCATGAATGTAGTAACCACATTGTTTTTCATGTGAAACCATCATAATAGTGTATATCAATAATAATGTAATAAAACAAAACAAAACAAAAAACTAAAAACAAAATTTCCAGATGGCTTCACCGCTGAATTTTATCAAACATTTAGGGAAGACCTAATACCCATCCTCCTTAAAGTTTTCCAAAAGGTAGAAAGAAGGAATACTTCCAAACTCATTCTATGAGGCCAGCATCACTCTAATACCAAAACACGGCAAAGAAACCACAAAAGAAGAAAATTACAGACCAATATCCCTGATGAATATAGATGCAAAAGTACTCAACAAAATATTAGCAAACCGAATTCAAAAATACATCAAAAAGATCATCCGTCATGATCAAGTAGGATTTACTCCAGTGATGCAAGGATGGTACAATATTCGAATACACATCAACATCATACACCACATCAACAAAAAGGACAAAGATCACATAAGCATCTCAATAGATGGCGAAAACGCATTTGACAAAATTCAATATCCATTCATGATAAAACTCTCAACAAAATGGGTATAGAGGGCAAGTACCTCCACATAATAAAGGCCATATATGAAAAACCGAAAGCAAACATCATACTTAACAGCAAAAAGCTGAAAACTTTTCCTCTAATATCGGGAACAAGGCAAGGATGCCCACACTCCCAACTTTTATTCAACATAGTACTAGAGGTCCTAGCCACAGCAAGGAGACAACACAAAGAAATAAAAGGCATCCAGATTGGAAGGAAAAGTTAAACTGTCCCTTTTGCAGATTACATGATATTGTACATAAAAAACTCTAAAGAATTCACTCCAAAACTACTAGATCTAATGTCTGAATTCAGCAAAGTTGCAGGATACAAAATTAATACACAGAAATCTGTTGCATTCTTATACACTATTGATGAACTAGCAGAAAGAGAAATCAGGAAAACAATTCCATTCACAATGCATCAAAAAGAGTAAAATACCTGGGAATAAACCTAACCAAGTAGATGAAAGACGTATACTGTGAAAACTACAAGACACTCTTGAGGGAAATTAAAGAAGACACCAGTAAATGGAAATACATTCTGTGCTCATGGATTATAATTGTAATTATAATTATAAAAATTAAAGTTGTAAAAATTGACACCCAGCCTAAAGTAACCTACAGATTCAATGCAATCCTTATTAAAATATCAGCAGCATTCTTCAATGAACTAAAAGAAATTGTCCTAAAATTCATACAAAAATGCAAAAGACCCCAAAAAGCCAAAGCAATCCTGAGAAAGAAGAATAAAGCTGGGGGGATTACACTCCACAGTTTCAAGTTGTACTACAAAAGCACAATAATCAAGACAATTTTGTACTGGCACAAGAACAGAGCCACAGATCAATTGAGCAGAATAGGCAGCCCATATATAAACCCAAGCATATACGGTCAATTAATATACGATAAGGATCCATGGATATACAATGGGGAAACGACAGCCTCTTCAACAACTGTTGTTGGCAAAACTGGACAGCTACATGCAAGAGAATGAAATTGGGTTATTGTCTAACTCCATACACCAAAGTAAACTCAAAATGCATCAAAGACCTGAATGTAAGTTATGAAACTTAAAACTCTTAGAAGAAAATATAGGCAAAAATCTCTTGAATATAAACATGAGCAACTTTTTCCTGAATACATCTCCTCGGGCAAAAGAAACAAACACAAAAATTAACAAATGGGACTACATCAAACTAAATAGCTTCTGTACAGCAAATGACACCATCAGTAGAATAAAAAGGTATCCTACAGTGTGGGAGAACATATTCATAAACGACATATCTGACAAGCAGTTAATATCCAAAATGTATAAAGAACTCACACGCCTCAACACCCAAAAAGCAAATAACCCGATTAAAAAGTGGGCAGAGGATCTGAACAGGCATTACTCAAAGAAGAAATTCAGATGGTCAACAGGCACATGAAAAGATGCTCCACATTGCTAAGTATCAGGGAAATGCAAAATAAAACCACAATGAGATATCACCTCACACCAGTTAGGATGGCCAACATCGAAAAGACATGGAACAACAAATATTGGTGGGGATGCGGAGAAAGGGGAACCATTCTACACTGCTGGTGGGAATGTAAATTGTGTAAAACAATATGGAGGTTCCTCAGAAAAGTAAAAATATAAATACCTTTTGAGCTGGGATTTCCACTCCTAGGAATATACCTGAAGAAACCAAGATCCAAGATTCAAAAAGGCATATGCACCCCTATGTTTATTGCAGCACTATTTACAATGACCAAAATATGGAAGCAAACTATGTGTCCATCAGTAGATGAATGGATAAAGAGGTGGTCCATATACACAATGGAATATTATACAGCCATAAGAAAGAAACAAATCCTACCATTTGCAACAACATGGATGGGTCTAGAGGGTATTATGCTCAGTGAAATAAGCCAGGTGGAGGACAAGTAACAAATGATTTCCCTTATTTGTGTAGTATAACAATGAAGCAAAACTGAAGGAACAAAACAGCAGCAGACTCACAGACTCCAAGAAGGGACTAGAGGTTACCAAAGGGGAGGAGTGGGCGAGGGCGGTTGTGGAGGGATGGAGAGGGGATATAGGGGTATTATGATTAGTACACATCATGTAGGGTGGGTCATGGGGAAGACTGTGTAGCACTGGGAAGACAAGTAGTGACTTTGTGGCATTTTACCACGCTGATGGAAAATGACTCCAGTTGGGTGTGGGGGGTACTTGATAACATGGATGAATGCAGTACCACATATTTTTCTTGTGAAACCTTCATAAGAGTGTACATCATGATACTTTAATAAAAAATAGTTTTTACAATCCTCCTCAGTCTATTTATTGTATTTTGAAACCTTTAATACTTTTGTTTCCTTGACTCCAGAATACCATATTGTTTGGTTGAAAAATCTGAATGTTATAATTCTTAGTCTATTAAGTAATTTGAACGTATAATTGAATGCAAGTGTCATATTTCAATTTATTTCAATTTAAAATAAAATGAATAGTATTTTGTCTTTTAATAATGATAAAAATAAGATTAATATGCTGTTAATATTTATTTATATTTTATGTCCTACTGATTTCTGAAAGTTTCTTGAGTAGGTTACAGTAAAAAAGACACATAATTATTTAAAAGTCATGTTTTAGAAAAATACTTAAGGATCTGGAAAGGTAGTCATTACATTAAAATAGTTACATCAAGTTTACATTTTCATATTTTTGCAAAAGAGAATAAATGTATAACCTGGAAAAACATATCAAAATCTTAACAGGAATAATTATCTTGAGTTGTAGTATTTAAAGCTTTTCTCCTTACTCTGCCTTTTAAAGAGTATGTACAATTTATGTCATTACTTTTGCAATCAGAAAAATATAATGTCAAAAACATAGATGTGTATAATAGGATAAAGAGATATTTAGGGAAAGAAAGTATATTTTGTTCTCAGTAAATGACACTAACATTTGCAAGATTTTTTGCTTCTTGTATATAAAACATCTACAGATTGTTCATGTTTAGTGTTTTAATTTATACACACACATTTAAACACAGATGCGAATCTCCTTTATGTTTCCACTTGCACAGTAGACTCATGGCCTAAATTTAGGACAGTGAATTTTCAGTTCCCAAAGAAATTATACTTTAAATATCTTAATAGATGGCTGCCTATTATATTGTACAATAACACCCCATTTACCCAGTGTCATAAGGCTAATATAGATTTTTCAAATACCTAAAGCTTAAATCTGTATCAAAGCTTTTGTTTTAGTTACTTCGAATGAAAATAGTTGTAGAATGCTTAACTTCCCTGACTTAAATCTATCTAAATCTCAAATATTGAACTAAACTGTGCATTGAAAAATTGTTGAATATGTTGTGTTATCATTCATTAAAATTGAGTATCTTCAGATTGTAACAAATAATCCAAAAGAAGATAAAATTTTGTGTACCACTTCTAAATTTTCTACTAGCTCTCCTCACTGGCTATTGTGTCCACATATAATTTACCATTATATGGTTTTCTTAATTGTTGGAATCTACATGTAACTCTACTTGCCCTGTCATATAAAGCTCATGCATTTTATCATAGGCCTTTTTTTAAAAAATAAGCAGTGATGTTTAATCAGAGGTGGATCCAATAAAGCTTCATATGCTATTACAAACACAACCTAAGGGTTCTTTTTTTTCCCTCCTTTTTCTTCCTCCTCCATTCTTTGTATGTTATGAATGATATTCTGTACTCTTTGTCTATCCCTTGGGTGACATCTATTTAGCCTTAGGAATACTTCCATCTATAGGAGTCCCTCCAAAATGCACTGTAGAGGTGGTTTGTGGGAAGTAAATTCAGCTTTTGCTTATCTGAAAATTGTTAATCCCTCTTTCAAATTTAAATGATAACCTTTCCGGTTAGAGTATTCTTGGTTCAAGGCCCTTCTTCATTGCATTAAATATGTCATGCCACTCCCCTCTGGCCTGTAAGGTTTCTGTTGAGAAGTCTGATGATAGCCTTATGGGTTTTCCTTTGTATGTGATGTTTTTTCTCTCTCTAGCTGCTTTTAAAAGTCTGTCTTTATCCTTGATCTTTGCCATTTTAATTATTATGTCTTGATGTTGTCCTCCTTAGGTCCCTTGTTTTGGGAGATCTGTATATCTCCATGGTTTGAGAGACTATCTCCTTCCCCAGATAGGGGAAGTTTTCAGCAATTACCTCCTTAATGACACTTTCTATCCCTTTTTCTCTCTCTTCTTCTGGTACCCCTATAATGCGAATATTGTTCCATTTGGATTGGTCACACAGTTCTCTCAATATTCTTTCATTCTTAGAGATTCTTTTTCCTCTCTGTGCCTCAGCTTCTTTGTATTCCTCTTCTCTAATTTCTATTCTGTTTACCGTGTCTTCTACTACATCTAATCTGCTTTAAAATCCCTCCATTGTATATTTCATTTCAGATATGGAATTTTTTAATGATTGAATCTCTGACTTAAATTCATTCCAGAGTTCTTGAATATTTTTCTGTAGCTCCTTAGGCATGTTTATAATTTTTATTTTGAACTCTCTTTCAGGAAGATTGGTGAGTTCAGTTTCATTTTCCCTTTTTCTGGGGTTTGTGAGATTTTGGTCTGAACCATGTTCTTTTGACATTTCATATTTCTGTGTGGTGCCCACTAGTGTGCATAAACTCCAGTCTCTGGAGCTGCTTAGCCCCTAGAGTGATATTGGGGGTTGTAGGGGAACAGAGCTGGTGCCTGAGGGGAGGAAAGATCATTTTCCTGATTCCCATCTGTGGTGCCTGTCTCCAGTGTCAGAGCCAATGGGCCAAGCACACACATGTAAGCCTCTGTGCTTTGCATCTCTAACTGTTGTAGGCAGGGCCTCCCTCTGGCTGGCCTGATGCCAGCACAGTGACTGCCAGTTTGCAAACTGGTGCTAGCAGGCTAGGAGAAAGGTGCAGCAGGCTGAGTGTCTCAGTGGGGGGGCCTCAGAGCTGAGTAGGCAGGAAGGGTGATGGAGCACCTGAAACTCCTCAAAGTTCCCAACCAGCTGGGCAGAGCATGCCCAGACAACGTTGTCCAGCTCTCCCTTCTCCCGTGGAGCAAGCTCCGTGCAAACCCCACCCCTTCAGCAGCCCTCTCACTGCTAGGAAGCCTCTCAGACCTCCCGCCTCTCCTTTGACACAGAGCAGCTGGATTTGGATTACCCCCTCCACAAACTGCTGGTGTTGTGCCCAAGTCGCGAGCCCCCAAGAGACAACCAAGGAGCCGATTGCGATGCAAACACAAAAGGGTCATTTATTTCAAGCTCGAGCTTGGACTCACACCTGTCACCGATGCAGTGGTTCCAAAGTGAGAGCCCTGAGCTCAGGGTAGGCAAGGTTTTTAAGCATTACAAGGTGCAGGGAGAGGGGGGCTCTAAATTGGACATTTTCCATGGGTTAAGTCTGGCTGGTGCCCAGCTGCTGGCTGATGTACCATGTAAGGTATTTTATCTGTAAGGGTAGGAGAGCCTGGACCTTGAGTGTCTGGACCTTGAGGTCATTGCTAGGGAACTATCTGGGGTGAGGGCTACTGAAACAATGGATGGTTTTTCCAGTAACTGGAACAAAGTTTTCTTAGAACTAGGTCAGGGTTGAGGCTTTTTTTCTTAAGATGGTCTTTTTAAAATGGAGTTTCAAAATGGAGTTTCTTTTGCTCTCACACTGGAATGTCAGTCTCCCAAGCACTCTGCCCGTCGGAGCTCCCCAACATCCAGAGCACCACACAATATAGGCTTCCACTCTCAAAGCATATCTCCAGGGCTAGGCGCTCAGCAGTCTGAAGCTTCCATCCCCTCCCTGGTCCGTTTCTCTTCCTCCTGCTGGTGAGCTGCGGTGGGGGAAGGGCCTGGGGCCCACCGGATTAAGGCTTTCCTATGTTACTCTGTTTTGTGATGTCTGCTCTGTTCATGAGGTCTGTATGCAGTCTGGTTCAGCCTTCTTTCTTGTTGCTGTTTTAGGGTTAGTTGTATTAATTAACTATAGTTTTGTACTATTTGTGGTTTTGGGAGGAGTTCTCCATGTCACCTCTCATGCCGCCATCTTTGATAGGCCTTTTTTTAAAAAATCAGCTTCTAGTGCAAGACTAGGGAGTGTTAGAGGTCTGAGCTGAGTTAAGTGGGGATATTATTGTTTTTTGAGAGATAATTTAATTTTTTAAAATATGACTGAATAACTTGAGACAAGTGCTTGCTTGTGAACTAATAAAGTTCTTACATTTCTGGCAAATCTTTATTATAGAAGGCTTTAGTTGAAGCACATGTGGTGAATCCTTTTATTAAGGTGTTGTAGTTGGCCCTTTCATGGCAAGGCACTTACTTCTCTTGTGGAAATGATAACTACACCTATCATATAAGATTTTAAGGGAATCAAATGAAGGTATAAGTAAAGCCCTTGACACAGTGCCTGGGGGTTAACAAGTGCACTGAGAGAGAGGAAGAGAAACTGAAAGGTCAGTGTGGATGGAGAGTAAGGCAATATGCTGTGTTATCAGAGGAGGAAGAGTAGGCAAGGGTTAGGTTCAGCTTGTGTTAGGATTTTGGACTTCATTCTAGCATAAGGTGGGAATCACTGAAGTGTTTTAAAGAAGGTGTGACATAATCAGATTTGCATTTTGCAAAGAATATACAGACTGCTGTTAAAAGACTGGAAACCAGAGGAACCAGGGCATATATTCTTTCCTGTGAATTTATGTTTCTGAGTTGAACATCTTTGATTTATATCAGTGGTTTTAAATCCTTCCCATGAGTACACATATGGAATCTTGGTGTCTTACTTTATTTTGACATAGCACAGTTTGAAGACATGCAACTTCTATGTTGTTGGTATTTTTTTGAAGAAAATTACCTGTGTAAGGCCACCCACATTTGGTAAAGAATAGCAGGATGTCAAGTAGCAGACCAGCATTTCATATGGCTCTGTAGTATGATGCATGCTGCCTTTGACTTCTTCTCCTGGCCTTCTGTAGTCTCAGGTAATACTTCAACTCAGGTAATACCTTTAACATGGAAGCTTTTTTTCCCTCTAGCTTTTATTACTTTAGCTCCCAGATAAGGAATAACAACTCTGTGGCATAGGTGCTACCATTTCCCTATTCCCCACACATCTTGGATTTTTTTCCCTCTTTGGAGTGTCAGAATTCTCATAAAAGCACTCCAGGTGCCTATCAAATTGTTAGAGTTGGCAAGAACATTAGAACTTAGTAACATTCTGATGCAGATGCTTGGTTTACTGCTGGCATCTATGTGGTATAATTTCACTGCTGCCTTACTCTACATATATGTCCTAATTATTGGATCTTGGACTGCAGCTACTATAAATGCCTTTGAGTTTACCATCTTTTGGTGTGCATGTTGGATCCCTTCTTGTAGCCATGGAAGGCTTGCCGTATTTCATGTCTAGATCTGGGATGTCTGCTCTGGTCACTCCCATTCCCCCCTCACTTTGTCTAATTAATCTCATTCTATTGTTGCCCACTTTGGGTTGATCATATCCAGTTCATCCTGAATATCTTTCTTTAGAGGGTAAATATATAAGGGGAACCTAAAATATCAATTGGTGAGATAACATGTTGTCTAAGATGTGCTTTTAAATACTCTAGCAAAACCATTAAACAAAAGAGTGATAGGACCGAAGATGAAAATGACAAGATCAAAAAACAGAATGTTGATGCTTGTTAAAACTGGGTGATGGCTACATTATAGCCATACATTTTACTATATTGTGTATGTAACATGGATTTTCTATAATAAAAACTGGAAAAGAAGACACATGGAGGATTCTAACATACTGACTTTCAGCCAAACAGAGGTCCTGGACAGGTAAGACAGAGGTGTGAGAGGCAATTGTGTGATGGCCAGAAAGAGGGTGCTGCATTTTCCTGATATAGAGGCCATTCATGTTGTCTTCTAATATATTGCTCTTTTATGACCTGTTCTTTATGAAGATCACTATCCCTGCTTGACCCTGCTATCCTGGTCTTAGCTGATTGACTGAGGAAGGTGGTCTTAAAGGCATCTTATCTGTATAGGAGGCTGTCTCAACCTGGGTTGTATTGACATTTTGGATTGGATACTTTTTACGTGGGGTGCTGTCTTGTACATTGAGAATGTTTAGCAATATTCTTGACTATCCACTAGATCCCAGTAGCACTGCCTTCCTTTCCCTTCAAGTTGTGGTAACCAGAAATGTCTCTTTACGTTACCAAGTGTCCCAGGAGGGCAAAATCACCCCTAACTGTGAACCACTGAAGTATAGGGATCTGAATTTTTAGCTAAGCTCCATCCTTGTGGGTACTGTCTGATTTGATTTGGGTATTTAAGCACCATAATTATTCCATGCTATATTAAAAGGCTGATTGTAAGTATTTTAAATAGATAATACAGTAAAAAATAGAACATTCCAGGTCTTCCTACATGCTTGTTACAATAATATAAACTTGTTTTAGTCCAGGCCCCCTAGTTTTTCATCTCTATCATATGCAGTCTTGATTTTTTTGCACGAATGTTTTTTAGAACCATTTCTCCAATTTCTGCATAAGATACTTTATTAAAAAAAATCTTTTATACATTATTCTTTTCATAATTTAAAGAATATGATTTTTTCTTTTTCTTTTTTGTTTTTAGATATGATATGTAGTGCTAATTTTAATTTTTTAAATTAATCTGAATTTTACAGTGTCCTTGGAAATGTAGCCTTCACTTGGATGGAAGAGTCTGGAAATTCGATAAATTCTGTGGTCCTGGGCACAGTGTAAATGAAAGATTTTCAGGTGCTGTAGTATATAAATAATGAATGTTTTTCCTGGCTGAGCTTTGTACCATAACTAGCCAACAACTCTTGTATTAACTTCTTCAACTGAGTGGACGCATAATGGTATATACTTTTGATTTAATAAAATGCTCAAAATAGGTTTTTGTGCTAATATATTTATAACATGTAGGTGTTTGACACAGAAACATAAATTACATGTACCTAAAAAATTGGTTCAGGGAAATACTGAACTGTGCTGGGAGGATATTAAAATATATATTTGAGCATTTATAATTCAGTTTAAGCATTTTTCAGAACAGTTAGAGAGTTCAAAACTCTATTATATGATTTATTTTTCTGTGTTAAATATTTCTAATCTGGTGTGGTTTTTATCATTTATTTTTCTTAAAGTGATTTTATTTAGTCTGGTTGTGTAATTTCTTCTTCTTTGGAGCACACACGGAGATCTGAGCACTGAAAAAAAATCCATGTAATTATTCCCAGAAATCTTATTTATTAGTTCTTTTTATACTATAGAAATTTGTAGTTTATGGTTGCTCCACAAGAACCACAAATCTGCTGGTCTGCTTAGAAATGACAGTTGTATTTGTCAGTTATGCTAAAGAATATTGGTCACATTTTAAAGTGATTTTAGAAAGATAACATTATTAAATGCATTATTTAAAAATGATGTTTAAATTGGGAGGTCATCTTTGAAATTTCAACATGCTAATTTATTTGCCTCTTAAACAATAATTATTAAAAATGTGTTTATTGAGTGCTCACTAAATGATGTTCTTTTTGATCTTTGTTTTTTTGATCCTTGTTTCTCACCATCTACTGGAAAGGAATTTTTCAAGTAAGAAAGAGTAAGAAAAATTT
The DNA here is from genome assembly GCA_029783875.1 of Phataginus tricuspis. NCBI lineage: Eukaryota > Metazoa > Chordata > Mammalia > Pholidota > Manidae > Phataginus > Phataginus tricuspis. The sequence goes on along the minus strand of JAQQAC010009165.1, from coordinate 14,668,261 downwards.
GATATAATTAAAAAGAGGATTAATAATTAAAGAATTAATAATTCACACATTAAGAAATTATTGATTATGCATCTATTTTTAGAATGATATCACATAGCCAAGTTCCTCACCTCCTTCAGATCTTCCCCTAAATGTTCCCTTCCCAGTGAGCCCTACTTTGATTACCCAAATTGAAATTATAATCTCATGCCCACTTACCCTGTTGTTCCAATCTTCCCATAGTTGGCTATTTCTCTTATGATAGCACATCACTTGGTTGCATGCCATATAATACATATGTATGATGTTTATTATTAATTGTCCCCTAGCCCTCTACCCTCAACTCCCACCAAATATAAACTATTTAAGGAGTATCTGTTTATTTAATATGTTGTCATGCAGATACCTGGTGCATAGTAGTTCAATGCATTAGAAGGGTCTTTATTTGGAATTCTAGCATTTAGTTCTCTGCTAACTGCCATTTCTGCTATTGTTTTGTTGGTTATCAGTTCACACTAAGAACTCTGAAAGATCGTGAAGTGTGATGAATTAGAAATTATTAAGCAATTATTAAAAGGGTTATGCATTTTTAAAAGTAGTTTTCAATAAAAAAATTGTTTCCTCAAAATGGTAATAACCATCACTTTTGACCAAATGGTATGCCATATACTTCACATTTACTGTTAGTTCTCTTGCCATCTTTAATGAGGTAGACAATGTTATTTATTTATTTATTTATTAAGGTATCATTGATATATATCTCTTATGAAGGTTTAACAAGAAAAACAATATGGTTATTACATTCACCCTTATTATCAAGTCCCCCCATGCCCCATTGCAGTCACTGTCCATCAATGTAGTAAGATGCCACAAATACCAAATGATTTCCCTCATTTGTGGAGTATAACAACGAAGCAAAACTGAAGGAATAAAATAGCAGCAGACTCACAGACTCCAAGAAGGGACTAGTGGTTACCAAAGGGGAGGGCAGGTGGGGAGGGAGGGAGAAGGGGATTGTGGGGTATCATGATTGGCGCACATGGTGTGTGTGGGGTCACGGGGAAGACAGTGTAGCTCAGAGAAGACAAATAGGGACTCAGTGTTACTCCTATTTATAGATGAAACTGAAACTCAGAGAGGTTAAGCAATTCTAAATGGCAGATCTAGAAATTAAATTAAGTCAGCTTGAATTAAAAGTTATTTTTAAAGATGTTTCTAATTGAAAGGGAACTTCTCTATTAACAGTATTATGTAATTAATGAGAAATCTCATTCCATTACCATATTGAGTAAAACATTAGCAAAATTTATAGTATAATTATTAGATAGCATACAATATACTACTTCAGTCATTTATTAATATGCTTGTGTACTATCATGTGCTAAGATACTTGGTATGCTACAATGAGTATAACACACATGGCTCCTGCCCTTAAGGAATTTGTAGTCACCTGAGTAAGACAGATACACCACCAAAGATTCAGAACTCACTCCCTGCCCATCCCACACATATATTATCACAAAAAGTAGAAATTATTCTGATCAGATTGTTAATTTATTTTGTTTTTCCAGAATATATGGTTAAGTTTTTGTTTTATCTAGAGATATCATCAGGATTATATAGTCTGATGACCCAGAAAATTCTTTTTTCTCACTTTGAGTCTTTACACACCCTGGATCTACCAAGAAAAGTTCAACCAACAGCAGGAGTACTGTGTTTTTAATGGTTTCTTTTATTCTGTTATGATGCGACCAAAGTTAGTTATATTATAATCTGTTTTTGAAAATATCTTCAATTCTCAAATACTAGGTTGAGCAAAGAATGGCCATGTTTATCATGTTTTTTGAAATTTTATTTTATTTTATTTATTATTATTATTTTTAATAATTTATTTTGGTATCATTAACCTACAATTACATGTGCAATATTATGGTGATTAAACTACCCCCTTCATCAGGTCCCCCCCACCAACCCCATTACAGTCACTGTCCATCAGCATAGTGAGATGCTATAGAATCACTACTTGTCTTCTCTGAGTTGTACAGCCCTCCCTGTGCACCCCCAACATTATGTCTGCTAATTGTAATGCCTCTTTTACCCTCTTATCCCTCCCTTCCCACCCATCTTCCCCAGTTCCTTTCCCTTTGGTAACTATTAGTCCGTTCTTGGGTTCTGTGAGTCTGCTGCTGTTTTGTTCCTTCAGTTTTTTTTTCTTTGTTCTTATACTCCACATATGAGTGAAATCATTTGATACTTGTCTTTTTCGGCTTGGCTTATTTCACTGAGCATAATACCCTCTAGCTCCATCCATGTTGTTGCAAATGGTAGGATTTGTTTTCTTCTTATGGCTGAATAATATTCCATTGTGTGTATGTACCACATCTTCTTAATCCATTCATCTACTGATGGACACTTAGGTTGCTTCCATTTCTTGGCTATTGTAAATAGTGCTGTGATAAACATAGGGGTGCATATGTCTTTTTGAAACTGGGCTGCTGCGTTCTTAGGGTAAATTACTAGGAGTGGGATTTCTGGGTCAAATGGTATTTCTATTTTGAGTTTTTTGAGGAACCTCCATACTGCTTTCCACAATGGTTGAACTAATTTGCATTCCCACCAGCAGTGTAGGAGGGTTCCCTTTTCTCCACATCCTCACCAACATTTGTTGTTGTTTGTGTTTTGGATGTTGGCCATCCTCACTGGTGTGAGGTGATATCTCATTGTGGTTTTAATCTGCATTTCTCTGATCATTAGCGATGTGGAGCATCTTTTCATGTGCCTGTTGGACATCTGAATTTCTTCTTTAGAGAAGTGTTTATTCATGTCCTCTGCCCATTTCTTAATTGGATTATTTGCTTTTTGTTTGTTAAGGTGCGTGAGTTCTTTATATATTTTGGATGTCAACCCCTTATCAGATACATCATTTATGAATATATTCTCCCATACTGTAGGATATCTTTTTGTTCTCCTGATGGTGTCCTTTGCTGTACAGAAGCTTTTCAGCTTTATATAGTCCCATTTGTTCATTTTTGCTTTTGTTTCCCTTGCCTGGGGAGATATGTTCAGGAAGAAGTTGCTCATGTTTATGTCCAAGAGATTTTTGCCTATGTTTTTTTCTGAGAGTTTTATGGTTTCATGACTTACATTCAGGTCTTTGATCCACCTTGAGTTTACCTTTGTGTATGAGACTAGACAATAGTCCAGTTTCATTCTCTTACATGTAGCTGTCCAGTTTTTCCAACACCAGCTGCTGAAGAGGCTGTCATCTCCCCATTGTATATCCAAGGCTCCTTTATCAAATATTAATTGACTGTATATGTTTGGGTTAATGTTTGGATTTTCTATTCTGTTCCACTGGTCTGTGGGTCTGTTTTTTGTGCCAATACCAAATTGTCTTGATTACTTTGTAATAGAGCTTGAAGTCAGGGAGCGTAATTCCCCCTGTTTGATTACTCCTTCTCAGGATTGCTTTGGCTATTCGGCGTCTTTTGTGGTTCCATATGAATTTTAGAATTATTTGTTCCAGTTCAGTGAAGAAAGCTGTTGGTTGTTTGATAGGGATTGCTTTGAATCTGTAGATTGCTTTAGGTAGTATAGCCATTTTGACATTATTTATTCTTCCTAGCCAAGAGCATGGGATGCATTTCCATTTGTTAGTGTCCTCTTTAATTTCTCCTAGAAGTGTCTTGTAGTTTTCAGAGTACAGGTCTTTCACTTCCTTGGTTAGGTTTATTCCTAGGTATTTTATTCTTTTTGATGCAATTGTGAATGGAATTGTTTTTCTGATTTCTCTTTCTGTTAGTTCATCGTTAGTGTATAGGAAAGCAACAGATTTCTGTGTGTTAATTTTGTATCCTGCGACTTTGCTGAATTCAGATATTAGTGATAGTAGTTTGGAGTGGAGTCATTAGGGTTTTTTATGTACAGTATCATGTCATCTGCAAATAGTGACAATTTGACTTCTTCTTTACCAATCTGGATGCCTTGTATGTCTTTGTTTTGTCTGATTGCCATGGCTAGGACCCCCGGTACTATGTTGAGTAACAGTGGAAAGAGTGGGCATCCCTGTCTTGTTCCCGATCTTAGATGAAAAGCTTTCAGCTTCTTGCTGTTAAGTATGATGTTAGCTGTGGGTTTGTCATATATAGTCTTTATGATGTTGAGGTACTTGCCGTCTATACCCATTTTGTTGAGAGTTTTAATCATGAATGGATGCTGAATTTTGTCAAATGCTTTTTCAGCATCTATGGAGATGATCATGTGGTTTTTGTTCTTCTTTTTATTGATGTGGTGGATGATGTTGATGGATTTTCGAATGTGGTACCATCCTTGCATCCCTAGGATGAATCCCACTTGATCATAGTGTATGATGCTCTTGATGTATATTTCAATTCGGTTTGCTAATATTTTGTTGAGTATTTCTGCATCTATGTTCATCAGGGATATAGGTCTGTAATTTTCTTTTTTGGTGAGCTCTTTGCCCGGTTTTGGTATTAGAGTGATGCTGGCTTCATAGAAAGAGTTTGGAAGTATTCCCTCCTCTTCCATTTTTTGGAAAACTTTAAGGAGAATGGGTGTTATTTCTTCTCTATATGTCTGGTAGAATTCAGAGGTGAATACATCATGTGCGGGGGTTTTGTTCTTGGGTAGTTTTTTGATTACCGCTTCAATTTCTTTGCTGGTGATTGGTCTGTTTAGTTTTTCTATTTCTTGCTTGGTCAGTCTTGGAAGGTTATATTTTTCTAAGAAGTTGTCCACTTCTTCTATGTTTTGCAGCTTGTTAGCATATGCTCATAATATTCTCTTATAATTCTTTGTATTTCTTTGGGCTCTGTCGTTATTTTTCCTTTCTCATTTCTGATTCTGTTTATGTGTGTAGATTCTCTTTTCTCTTAATAAGTCTGGCTAGGGGTTTATCTATTTTGTTTATTTTTTCAAAGAACCAGCTCTTGGTTTCATTGATTTTTTCTATTGTTTTATTCATCTCAATTTTATTTATTTCTTCTCTGTTCTTTATTATGTCCCTCCTTCTGGTGACTTTGGGTCTCATTTGTTCTTCTTTTTCCAATTTCAGTAATTGTGTCTTTAGACTGTTCATTTGGGAATGTTCTTCCTTCTTTAAATAGGCCTGGATTGCAATATACTTTCCTCTTAATACTGCCTTTGCTACGTCCCACAGAAGTTGTGGCTTTGTGTTGTTGTTGTCATTAGTCTCCATATATTCTTTGATTTCTGTTTTGATTTGGTCATTAACCCACTGATTAATTAGGAGAATGTTGTTAAGTCTCCATGTATTTGTGAGCCTTTTTGATGTCTTTCTAAAATTTATTTCTAGTTTTATACCTTTTTGATCTGAGAAGTTGGTTGGTAGGATTTCAATATTTTTTACTTCACTGAGGTTCTTTTTGTGGCCTAGTATGTGGTCTATTCTGGAAAAAGTTCCATGTGCACTTGAGAAGAATGTGTATCGTGCTGCTTTTGAGTGCAAAGTTCTGTTGATATCTGTTAGGTCCATGTGTTCTTGTGTGTTGTTCAGTACCTCTGTGTCTTTAGTTATTCTCTGTCTGGTTGATCTGTCCTTTGGAGTGAGTGGTGTGTTGAAGTTTCCTAAAATGAATGCATTGCTGTCTATTTCCTCCTTCAATTCTGTTAGTATTTGTTTCACATATGCTGGTGCTCCCGTGTTGGGTGCATATATATTTATAATGGTTATATCTTCTTGTTGGACTGACCCCTTTATCATTATGTAATGTCCTTCTTTATCTCTTGCTACTTTCTTCGTTTTGAAGTCTATTTTGTCTGATACAAGTACTGTAACACCTGCTTTTTTCTCTTTGTTGTTTGCATGAAATATCTTTTTCCATCCCTTCGCTTTTAGTCTGTGTATATCTTTGGGTTTGAGATGAGTCTCTTGTAAGCAGCATATAGATGGGGCTTGCTTTTTTATCCACTCTGTTACTCTGTGTCTTTTGATTGGTGCTTTCAGTCCATTTACATTTAGGGTGATTATTGATAGATATGTACTTATTGCCATTGCTGGCTTTAGATTCGTGGTTACCAAAGGTTCAAGGGTTGCTTCTTTACTATCTAAGAATTGAACTTAACTTTCTTGTTAAGTTATTGTGAACACTGTCTGATGTTTCTTTATCTCTCCCTTCTTATTCTTCCTCCTCCATTCTTTATATATTAGGTGTTTTATTCTTTGCCTTTAGTTAGTATTTGGATGGTCTGCTTTCTTTGCTATGATTTTATTTTCTCTGGTGACATCTTTTTAGCCTTAGAGGTGCTTCCCTCTAGAACAGTCCGTTTAAGATATCCTGTAGTGGTGGTTTATGAGAGGCAAACTCTCTCAACTTTCGTTTGTCTTCAAATTATTTAGTCCCTCCGTCATATTTAAATGATAATTGTGCTGGATACAATATTCTTGGTTCGAGGCCCTTCTGTTTCATTACGTTAAATATATCATGCCATTCTCTTCTGGCCTGTAAGGTTTCTGGTGAGAAGTCTGATGACAGTCTGATGGGTTTTCCTTTGTAGGTGATGTTTTTTCTCTCTCTTGCTGCCTTTAATACTTTGTCTTTATCTTTGATCTTTGCCATCTTAATTATTATGTGTCTTGGTGTTGTCTTCCTTGGGTCCCTTGTGTTGGGAGATATGTGGGCTTCCGTGGACTGCGAGACTATTTCCTTCCCCAGCGTGGGAAAGTTTTCAGCAATTATTTCTTCAAAGGCACTTTCTATCCCCTTTTCTCTCTCTTCTTCCTTTGGTACTCATATAATGTGAATATTGTTCCGTTTGGATTGGTCACACGGTTCTCTTAATATTCTTTCATTCCTAGAGATCCTTTTATCTCTCTCTGCCTCAGCTTCTCTGTATTCCTGTTCTCTGTTTCTATTCCTTTAACAGTCTCTTGCATCTCATCCAGTCTGCTTTTAAGCCCGTTGATGTCTTATCGAATTTCTGCATAGTCTTTCCTCACTTCCCTCACTTCCCTCACTTCCTCCCTCAGCTCTTGCACATTACTCTGTAGATTTGTCAGCATGGTTATGATTTTTATTCTGAATTCTTATTCAGGAAGACTGTGCATGTCCATCCCTTCAGGTTCCCTCTCTGGGGTTGTCTGGGTCTGTAGCTTTGTCTGAACCATATTCCTCTGTCTTTTCATGGCCATCGAAGTGGTTGCTGGTAGTTGTCACGTATGTCACCTGGGCTCTTTACGACTTTAAAAAGAAAAAAAATACAAAAACGAAAGAAAGAAAGAAAGAAAGGAAAAAAGAAAAGAAAAAAGAAAGAAAAGAAACAACAACAAGAACAACAAAAAATCAAAAACTCCCGCCGGGAGTGGATTCTGTGTGGATGCTATAGGTGGCGCTTTTGCTCCTCTATTCCATAGCCGTGGCCACACCACTCCGCAGGGCCCTTTATAGCTCTGGTCGGGGTGGGAATGAATGGGAGGCTGTTGAGCTCTGTAGGAAGTCTAAGTGCGGCTACCCTTTCCCAGTCGCCAGGTAAGGGGTCCGAAGCTCCCCAGGACTCCCAGCCTACTGGGCTGAGTGTGCCAGGGCGATCCAGTCCTCTGCTGGGCTCCTGTCTCTTTAAGACCGGTGAAAAAAGCATGCGCTTTTTTTTTTCCTTCCCGGAGCCGGCTTCAAGCAACCTGGCGCCTTCCCCACTCAGATCCTGCACCCTCTGTCTCTCCAGTCTCCTCTACACCGTGTGATGTGTGTCAGCGCTCCCCACGCAGCTCACCGGGGCTGGTTATTTCACGGGCCTGTACTTCCAAGCCCTCCCGGCTCTGAATCCTCTCCTTTGGGTGGGTGAGCGCTCGGGTCCCGCCGGGTCGCGGCTCCATATCTTACCCGCCTCGTGGGGTGCCGAGTCCTCTCAGGTGTAGCTGCATGCTGTGCGGTTTCCTGTGTATTCTGGTCTCTCTTTTAGGAATAGTTGTATATGCTGTGTTTTCATGGATAAATATAACATTGGGAGGAGATTTCTGCCACCCTGCTCACCTCGCTATCTTCCCGGAAGTAGTCATGGTATTTCAAACATTAATTACCACTAGTCATCACAGAGAAACTCATTGGATTCCAACTGTTTTATTAACTTATTTTATCTGAAGTAAGAGTTATTGATTTTTTTCCTTGAAAGTATAGGGCAAGGTTATTTTAAAATAAATTTTTTACTTTAAATAACTATGGGCAATTGAGGGCTGCTCTGGCATTTGATATTATTGAGGAATGTATGGAGACAAATTTGAGGCTTTGACCACATTCTTGAGTTCTTTGTGATCAGATGGTTGTAAAATGGGATGATAATTTCTATATTGCATACACCGTTGAGAGTGAATAAAGATAATATTTGTGGAATAAAATTGTTGATTGTCTTTGTTGCCTTTGTATATTCTGTGAAGAAAGGAGAAATAAGGAAAAAGGAAGCAGATTAGAGTTTTTTCCTGGCAAACACTTATTTCTTGTGCTGCATTTTGTAAGAGTAGGTATTTACATTTTCAGTTTTCTATTTTATGATGTGCACTTTCTAAACCCTTTCATTCCTACTACTTTGCAAAATTGCAAGGAATATTTACTAAAACTGTAAATGATAAATTCATGTATTATAAGAAATTGAGAACTTATTGTTACAAAAAAATCTAGGATCACAGAATTTTATGGCTATGCTTAAAGTATAAGACATCAATGGGGTATTTAGAGATTTTCTGGCAAAAATATCCATAATCTTTACCAAGAAACCTAAGTTCACTGTTGATAGGGCAACAAAGTGTAACTCTTATTTAATTTTGTACATAAAAGCAAAGGTGTCAGGAATGCTTTTATAATTATATCATGGTACCTTAGAAGACAAGAATAATAGGATGAGATAGACACCATGATGTCGATATTTGTGTACTGATAAATGTGAATTATGAAATTTGGCTCCAGTTGCCAGATGAGTTAGAGCCTTGCAATTTAAAATTACATTAGCAATGAAAACTAATGAACACAAAATTTCCATTTGACAAAACAGTTCTACCCAACTTGCACAATTTTTGAGAAAAATAAATAGCTTTGATTGATTAAATACTTGAATTTGGTTTTGTGCACATAGAGCATGTTTAACTCATTACATTAACCACACAGTAAATAGTAAGTGAATACAGTCATTTAGTCTGGTTAATATAACTAAAAAGTATTATGTGTAAAATAAATATGTAGAAATGGAGAAGTAATGAGGAATATTATGCAGAAAAGAACAACATTCTTGTATTTGACCATTAAATGTTTCTTGAAATTTAACTGAATAATCCCAATTTTACTTATTGTATAATTATATAAAATGTTTTGTTCCAAATATAATTTTAACTCATTCTTTCCTTTCCTCGAGCTATTTTTTCAGGTATTCCTTTAATTTCTAAGTCAAAACTTGTGCTTAATTGTTCCTACTGATAGCAACATTTTAAAATCATGTCGAGAGAGACTTTAATTGCCTCTCAGTGACTTCAGATCTTTTTCTTTCTGACATAAAACTATTTTATTTATTTATTTATTTATTTTTATTTATTTACAATTTATTTTGGTATCGTTAACCTACGATTACATGTGCAATATTATGGTGATTAAACTACCCCCTTCATCAGGTCCCCCCCACCAACCCCATTACAGTCACTGTCCATCAGCGTAGTGAGATGCTATAGAATCACTACTTGTCTTCTCTGAGTTGTACAGCCCTCCCCGTGCCCCCCCTACTTTACGTCTGCTAATCATAATGCCCCTTTTACCCTCTTATCCCTCCCTTCCCACCCATCTTCCCCAGTCCCTTTCCCTTTGGTAACTATTAGTCCGTTCTTGGGTTCTGTGAGTCTGCTGCTGTTTTGTTCCTTCAGTTTTTTTTTTCTTTGTTCTTATACTCCACATATGAGTGAAATCATTTGATACTTGTCTTTTTCGGCTTGGCTTATTTCACTGAGCATAATACCCTCTAGCTCCATCCATGTTGTTGCAAATGGTAGGATTTGTTTTCTTCTTATGGCTGAATAATATTCCATTGTGTATATGTACCACATCTTCTTAATCCATTCATCTACTGATGGACACTTAGGTTACTTCCATTTCGTGGCTATTGTGAATAGTGCTGCAATAAACATAGGGGTGCATCTGTCTTTTTGAAACTGGGCTGCTGCATTCTTAGGGTAAATTCCTAGGAGTGGGATTTCTGGGTCAAATGGTATTTCTATTTTGAGTTTTTTGAGGAACCTCCATACTGCTTTCCACAATGGTTGAACTAATTTGCATTCCCACCAGCAGTGTAGGAGGGTCCCCTTTTCTCCACAAAAACTATTCTATTTATAATTACAAATTTGAAGGTATATAGCCAAAACACAATTTTAACCATTACATAAAAATAATGTATTACCTGAACTTTAATCAGGTGACAGTTATCTCAGAGTTATTCTCCCTCTTTTGAATGTTTTTTTGCATATTTTAGGTGGGTGCATATTGAAAGGAATGAGAATTATGCCTTTGATAGACATCTGGGCATAGCTAAGTTCTTTTATTCATCTATTAAAACCGAGAAGTTAGGATTTCAGATGACATTTTCAGTGATAATTAAATTTCATATTTTGTGGTCACCATACAAAATTACTACAATATTACTATATTCCCTATGCTGTACTTTTCATTCTCCTGATTTATTTATTTTACAGCTGAAAATTTGTGCCTCTTAAACACCTTTACCTATTTTGCCTGTCCCACTGCCCCCTCCCCTTTGGCAACACCAGTTTGTTTTCTGTATTTATGAGTCTCTTTCTGAGTTTTTGTTTGTTTGTTTACATTTCATTTTTTAGATTCCACATGTGAAATAATTTGTCTTTTTCTGTCTGACTTATTTCACAGCCTAATATCCTCTATGTACATTGGTATTTTGATAGCGATTATATTAAATTTGTAAATTGTTCTGGGCAGTAGGGAAATTTTAACATTATTAATTCTTTTAATTAATCCATGAGCACAGTATACCTTTCCATTTATTTGTGTTTTCAGTTTCTTTGATCAGTGTCTTACAGTTTTCAGAGCATAGAGGTTTTTTACCTCCTTGGTTAAGTTTATTCCTAGATATTTTATTATTTTTGATGCTTTTGTAAATGTGATTATTTTCCTAATTTCTTTTTCTGCTAGTTCATTATTGGTGTATAGAAACAAGAGATTTTTGTATGTTGGTTTTGTATTCTGCAGCTTCACCATATTCTTTTATTTGTTTTAATAGTTAATTGATAGAGTCTTTAGAGTTTTCTATATGTAATAAATCATCTACAAATAGTGACAATTTTTCTTCTTCCTTACCAGTTTGGATGCCTTTTATCTATTTTTCTTTCTGTTAGTTTGTTGTTAGTATACAGGAATGCAACAGATTTCTGTGTATTAATTTTGTATCCTGCAAGTTTGCTGAATTCAGTTATTAGTTCTAATAGTTTTTTTGGTGGAGTTGTGAGTTTTCTATGTATAATATAAAATAGTAACAGTTTAAGTTCTTCCTTACCAATTTGGATGCCATTTTTTCTTTTTCTTCTCTGATTGCCATGGGTAGGATATCCAGTACTATGTTGAATAAGAGTGGTGAGAGTGGGCATCCTTGTCTTGTTCCTGATCTTAGAGGAAAAGCTTTCAGATTTTCACCATTGAGTATGATGTTAGCTGTGGGTTTGTTGTATATGGCCTTTATTATGTTTACAAAATACAAAAAGGTATACCCTCTTTGCCCATTTTGTTGAGAGTTTTTATTGTGAATGGATGTTGAGTTTTGTCAAATGCTTGTTCAGCATCTATTGAGATGATCATGAGGTTTTTATCCTTCCTTTTGTTAATATGGTGTTATCACATTGATTGATTTACAAATATTGTACCATTCTTGCTGGAATAAATACCACTTGGTCATGGTGAATGATCCTTTTAATGTATTTTAGAATTTAGTTTGCTAATATTTTTTTGAGGATTTTTACATCTATTTTTTATTAGGGATATTGTTCTGTAATTTTCTTTTAATCTGGCTGTTATTTTGTAGCCAGTTCTGTAAAAAGTTTTGTAATTTTCTTTAGTTTCACTGAAGATTTATCAATTTTGTTTATCTTTTCAAAGAAGCAGCTCTTAGTTTCATCTTTTGTATTTTTTTTTTAGTGTATAATTCATTTATTTTTGCTCTGATCTTTATTTTCTTTCTTTTACTAACTTTGGGCTATGTTCATTCTTTTTTCTAGTTCCTCAAGGTGTAAGATAAGATGGTGTATTTGAGATTTTCTTGTTTCTCAAGGTAGGCCTGTATCGATGATGACCTTTCTTTTCTTTTCTTTTTCTTTTTTTTAGGAGAGCAAGGCAGATATTTTTACTTAGAGATAAAACAAAAGGACAGAGGCCCCTGGCTCATGCCAGGAGGGGACAAGACAGACCCCAATGATGATGAACTTTCATTTAGACTCATGATGTAACTAAATGAACTGTCAGGACTTTGATATTTAGAAAAAGTATTATGATGAGACACATTTCCTTATTTGTTTTTCACTGGTAACCATTATTGGTATATAACAGTATATGGTATGCACATTTTCTGCAGTAATTATAAAGAGTTGTGGTTCAATAGGCCTTTTTGTTTCAAAGGTATGTAATACTTTTAGGAAAGAGTGAGGTAAAAAGCATTAACTTTGCTTTTCCTTTCAGGATGAGAATTGGTAAATTTGGCCCAGAGTGGTCAATAAATAGAATATACTATGTTTTAAACATTTTCCATGGAATGGAAATGGTAATGATTTAATAAGAACAGCCTGAATCTGGAGTTGAGTTCTTAAGGCAAGACAAAATTTATTTGAAAAAGAGTTGATGGGATTATCTTGATTAAAAATTGCTATCATAGTAAGAAACTATGTACAATTTCTATTATATTTCAATAAAAAGTATATGTATTTCAAAACCACTTGACAACATATGTCCAAAGCAGAGATGAATTTGTAGCTTAAACTTTAGATCTCTTCACTTGAATGGGCTTTTTTAAAGGCTGACATCCTGGAAAAAAGACTAAATTAGTTTTCTGTCTCTATAGTAAATAATAGTTCAAATAGTTGATATGTTAAGAAAAGGTCAGAAAATATGCAGCTAAAAAATATAAGAAAAAATGTAATTGTCAAATATAAAAATTATTTTCTCAAGTTTTGTGAAGTTTTATTGTATTTTTCAGTTTTTTGAAATCTATAAAATGTTATGATTTCTAATTCTACAAGTGGTCACTTTTACATAAAATTATATACTTGTAATTTTTTTCATTAAAGAGGGGCCCACATATTTTAAAACTTCAGGCCTCCCAAAGCCATCACACTACACAAAGCTCTCTGCTTTTAGTTGATAGATTTAAGAATAATGTAATATCTAAAGTTGAATTCTCATAAGGCTGTGTTATATTTATTTATTTATTTTGGTATCATTAATATACAATCACATGAACAACATTGTGGTTACTAGATTCCCCCCATGATCAAGTCCTGACCAGATACCCCATTACAGTCACTGTCCATCAGCGTAGTAAGATGCTATAGAGTCACTACTTATCTTCTCGGTGCTATACTGCCTTCCCATACCGCCCCCCACATCATGTGTGCTAATCGTAATGCCCCTTATTCCCCTTCTCCCTCCCTTCTAATCCACCCTCCTCAGTCCCTTTTCCTTTGGCAACTGTTAGTCCATTCTTGGGTTCTGTGAGTCTGCTGCTGTTTTGTTCCTTCAGTTTTTGCTTTGTTCTTATGCTCCACAGATGAGTGAAACCATTTGATACTTGTCTTTCTTCGCCTGGCTTATTTCACTGAGCATAATACCCTCTAGCTCCATCCATGTTGTTGCAAATGGTAGGATGTTTTCTTCTTATGGCTGAATAGTATTCCATTGGGTATACGTACCACATCTTCTTTATCCATTCATCTACTGATGGACACTTAGGTTGCTTCCAATTCTTGGCTATTGTAAATGGTGCTGTGATAAACATACGGTTGCATATGTTTTTTTGAAACTGGGATCCTGCATTTTTAGGGTAAATTCCTAGGAGTGGAATTCCTGGGTCAAATGGTATTTCTATTTTGAGTTTTTTGAGGAATCTCCATACGGCTTTCCAAATGGTTGAACTATTTTACATTCCCACCAGCAGTGTAGGAGGGTTCCCCCTTCTCCGCATCCTTGTCAGCATTTGTTGTTCTTAGTCTTTTCCATGTTGGCCATTCTAACTGGTGTGAGGTGATATCTCATTGTGGTTTTAATTAACATTTCCCTTATAATTAGTGATGTGGAGAATCTTTTCATATTCCTGTTGGCCATCTGAATTTCTTCTTTGGAGAAGTGTCTGTTCATATCCTCCACCCATTTTTTAATCGGGTTATTTGCTTTTTGGGTATCGAGATGTGTGAGGTTTTTATATATTTTAGATGTTAACCCTTTGTCAGATATGTCATTTACAAATATATTTGTCCATGCTGTAGGATGCCTTTTTGTTCTGCTGATGGTGTCCTCCTTTGCCGTACAGAAGCTTTTTAGCCTGATGTAGTCCCATGTGTTCATTTTTGATTTTGCTTCCCTTGCCTGAGGAGACGTGTTCAGTAAAAAGTTGCTCATGTTTATATTCAAGAGCTTTTTACCTATGTTTTTTCTAAGAATTTTAGGTTTCATGACTTACATTCAGGTCTTTGATCCATTTTGAGTTTCCTTTTGTATATGAGGTTAGATAATAATCCAGTTTCATTCTCTTGCATGTAGCTGTCCAGTTTTTCCAACACCAGTTGTTGAAGAGGCTGTCATTTCCCGTTTGTATATTCATGGATCCTTTATCATATATCAATTGACTATATATGCTTGGGTTTATATCTGAGTTCTCTAGTCTCTTCCATTTTACTATGGGCCTGTTCTTTGCCAGTACCAAATTGTCTTGATTACTGTGGCGTTGTAGTGGAGGTTTAAGTCAGTTCAGTGAGCATAATTCCACTTCGCTTTATTCTTCCTTCTCAGGATTGCTTTGACTATTTGGGGTCCTTTGTGGTCCTATATAAATTTTAGAACTATTTTCTCTAGTTTATTAAAGAATGCTGTTGGTATTTTGATAGGGCTTGTATTGAATCTGTAGATTGCTTTAGGCAGGATGGCCATTTTGACAATATTAATTCTTCCTATCCATGATCATGAGATATGTTACCATTCATTGGTATCTTCTTTAATTTCTCTCGTGAGTGTCTTGTAGTTTTCAAAGTATAGGTATTTTAGATCTTTGGTTAGGTTTTTTTCCTAGGTATTTTATTCTTTTTGATGCAATTATGAATGGAATTGTTTTCCTGATTTCAGTTTCTGCTAGTTCATTGTTAGTCTATAGGAATGGACAAGATTTCTGTGTATTAATTTTGTTTCCTGCAACTTTGCTGAATTCAGATGTTAGATCTAGTAGTTTTGCAGTGGATTCTTTAGGGTTTTTTATGTACAATATCATGTCTTCTGCAAACAGGGACAGTTTAACTTCTTCGTTGTCAATATGGATGCTTTTATTTCTTTGTGTTGTTTGATTGCCATGGTTAGACTTCCAGAACTATGTTGAATAAAAGTGGGGAGTGTGGGCATCCTTTTCTTGTTCCTGATCTTAAAGGGACAGCTATCAGCTTCTTGCTATTAAGTATAATGTTGGCTGTGGGTTTGTCATATATGACTTTTATTATGTTGAGGTACTTGCCCTCTATACCCATTTTGTTGAGAGTTTTAATCATGAATGAATGTTGAATTTTGTCGAATAATTTTTCATTATCTATGGAGATGATCATGTAGTGTTTGTCCTGCTTTTTGTTGATGTGGTAGATGAGCTTGATAGATTTTCAAATGTTGTACCATCCTTGCATCTCTGGACTAAATCCTACTTGATCATGATGGGTGATCTTTTTGATGTATTTTTGAATTTGGTTTGCTAATATTTTGTTGAGTGTTTTCGCATCTATGTTCATCAGGGATATTGGTCTGTAATTTTCTTTTTTTGTGGTGTCTTTGCCTGGTTTTGGTATCAGAGTGATGCTGACCTCATAGAATGAGTGTGCGAGTATTCCCTCCTCTTCTACTTTTTGGAAAACTTTAATGAGGATGGGTATTAGGTCTTCACTAAATGTTTGATAAAATTCAGCAGTGAAACCATCTCGTTCAGAGGTTTTGTTCTTAGGTAGTTTTTTGATTACTAATTCAATGTCCTTGCTGGTAATTAGTTTATTCAGATTTTCTGTTTCTTCCTCCATCAGCCTTAGAAGGCTGTAGTTTCCTAGAAAGTTGTCCATTTATGCTAGGTTATCCAGTTTGTCAGCATATAATTTTTCATAGTATTCTTTCATAATTCTTTGTATTTCTGTGGTGTCTGTAGTGATGTTTCCTTTCTCATTTCTGATTCTATTTATGTGTGTAGACTCTCTTTTTTTCTTGAAAAGTCTGACTAGAGGTGTATCTATTTTGTTTATTTTCTCAAAGAACCAGCTCCTGCTTTAATTGATTTCTTCTATTGTTTTATTCTTCTTAATTTTATTTATTTCTGCTTTAATCTTTATTTTATCCCTCCTTCTACTGACTTTGGGCCTCATTTTTTCTTCCTTTTCTAATTTCATTAATTGTGAGTTTAGACTGTTCATTTGGGATTGTTCTTATTTCCTGAGGTAGGCCTGTATTGCAGTATATTTCCCTCTTAGCATGGCCTTCACTGCGTTCCACAGATTTTTGTGGTGTTGAATTATTGTTGTCAATTGTCTCCATATATTGCTTGATCTCTGTTTTTATTTGGTCATTGATCCACTGATTATTTAGAAGCATGTTATTAAGCATCCATGTGTTTGTGGGCTTTTTCATTTTCTTTGTGTAATGTATTTCTAATTTCATTCCTTTATGGTCTGAGAAGCTGGTTGATACAATTTCAGTCTTTTTGAATTTACTGGGGTTGTTTTTATGGCCTAGTATGTGATCTATTCTTGAAAATGTAAAATGTGCATTTGAGAAGAATGTATCCTGTTGCTTTTGGATGGAGTGTTCTGTAGATATCCATTAGGTCCATCTGTTCTAATATGTTGTTCAGTGCTTCTGTGTCCTTACTTATTTTCTGCGTGGTTGATCTGTCCTTTGGAGTGAGTAGTGTGTTGAAGTCTCCTAAAATGAATGTATTGCATTCTGTTCCCCCTTTAATTTTGATATTATTTGTTTCACATATGTAGGTGATCCTGTGTTGTGTGCAGAGATATTTATAATGGTTGTATCTTGTTAGACTGACCCCTTTATTATTATGTAATGTCCTTCTTTGTCTTTTGTTACTTTCTTTGTTTTGAAGTGTATTATGTCTGATACAGGTAGTGCATCGCCTGCTTTTTTCTCCGTATTCGTTGCATGAAATATCTTTTTCTATTCCTTCACTTTTAGTCTGTGTATGTCTTTGGGTTTAAAGTGAGTCTTTTGTAGGCAGCATATAGATGGGTCTTGTTTTTTTATCCATTCAGGGACTCTCATTTGATTGGTGCATTTAAACCATTTATATTTAGAGTGATTATCGATAGGTATTTTCATATTGCCGTTGCAGGCTTTAGATTCATGGCTACCAGAGGTTCCAGGGTGCCTTCCTTACTATCTAACTGTATAATTTAACTCACTTACTATGCTAGTACAAACACAACCTAAAGTTTTTTTTCTCTCCTTTTTCTTCCTCCTCCATTCTTTATATATAAGGTATCATATTCTGTATTGTTTGTCTATCCCTTGTTTGACTTTGGGGACAGTTGATTTGATTTTGCATCTGCTTAGTAATTGATTATTTTACTTTGCTGTGGTTTTATTTCCCCCTGTGACAGCTATTTAGCCTTAGGAATATTTCTATCTATAGAAGTCCCTTCAAATGCACTGTAGAGGTTGTTTGTTGGTGGTAAATTATCTCAGCTTTTGCTTACATGAAAATTATTTAATCCCTTCTCCAAATTAAATGATAATCTTGCCAGGTAGAATATTCTTGGTTCAAGGCCCGTCTGCTTCATTGAATTTTATATATGATGTCACTTTGTTCTGGCTTGTAAGATTTCTGTTGAAAAGTGCGATGATAGCCTCATGGGTTTTCCTTTGTATGTGATCTTTTTTCTCTCTCTCTCTACTTTCAGATTTCTGTCCTTATCCTTGTACTTTGCCATTTTAATTATTGTATGTCTTGGTGTTGTCTTCCTTGGGTCCTTTGTGTTTGGAGATTTTTGCACCTTTATGGCCTGAGAGACTATCTCCTTCCAAGATTGGGGAAGGTTTCAGCAATTACCTCCTCAAAGACACTTTCTATCCCTTTTTATCTCTTCTTTTGGTACCCCTATAATGTGAATATTGTTCTGTTTGGATTGGTCACACCGTTCTCTCAATATTCTTTAATTCTTAGAGATCGTTTTTTTCTCTCTGTGCCTCAGCTTCTTTGTATTCCTTTTCTCTAATTTCTGTTCCATTTACTGTCTCTTCTACTACCTCTAATCTGCTTTTAAATCCCTCCTTTGTATGTTGCATTTCACATTTGGAATTTCTTAATGATTGAATCTCCATCCTTAATTCATCCCTGAGTTCTTGATTATCTTTCAGTCCCTCCATGAGCATGTTTATGATTTTTATTTTGAACTCTTTTTTGAGGAAGATTGGTGAGTTCAGTTTCATTTGTCACTTTTTCTGGTGTTTGTGAGATTTTTGTTTGAACCTGGTTCCTTTGACATTTCATGTTTGTATGTGGCGCCCTCTAGTGCCCAGAAGCTCTAGTCTCTTGAGCCACTCAGCCTGTGGTGTGATGTCGGGGGTTGCAGTGGAGCCGTGTTGGTGCCTGTGGGGATGAAAGAGCTGTTTCCTGCTTCCCAGCTGCAGTGTCTGTCTCCACTGTCAGAAGCAGTTGGCTGAGCCCACATGTGTAAGCCTCTGTGCTTTGCATCTCTAGCTGCCGTAGAAGGGGCCTCCCTCTGGCTTGCCTGATGCCAGGGCAACGGCTGCCGGTTTGCGAGCTGCTGCCAGCAGGCCAGGAGAAATGCGCAGCTGTGTATCACAGTGGTGAGCCTCGGAGCTTAGTAGCCAGCCAGGGAGTTGGAGCACCTGAAGCTCCTGAAAGTTCCCAACCTGCTGGGCAGAGTGCACCCAGATAATGTTGTCCATCTATTCCTTCTCCTGCACATATCCTGCCCTTTCTGAAGCCCTCTCACTGCTTAGAAGCCTTTCAGACTTCCCTCCTTTCCTTTGTCCCAGAGCAGCCAGATGTGGATCCCTGTCCTCCACAAGCATCTGAAATCTCAGTCTCCCCAAGTATTCCACGTGTCTTAACTTTCCAACCCCGCTAATCTCCAGAGCACCATGCAATGTAGGTTAGTGCTCCCAAAGCAGATCTCCAAGACTGGGTGTTCAGCAGTCCTTTGCTTCCACTTCCTCCCTGCTTTGTTTCTCTTCCTCCCACAGATGAACTGGGGTGGGGGAAGGACTTGTGTCCCACCGGTTGAAAGCTTTGGTACATTACCCTGTTTGGTGAGATTTGCCCTGTTCTCCAGGTATATGCATTCTGGTGCAGCCTTCCTTCCTGTTGCTCTCTTAGGATTAGTTGTATTAACTATATTTTCATCATATATGTGGTTTTGGGAGGAGTTCTCTGTCTCACCTCTCACGCTGTCATTTCAAATCACTCCCTATGTTTATTTTTAAGTAGTTTAATTTTTATGGTTGTCCAATGTAATGCCAGATGTGACATTTTATATCAATCTCTATAAAGTTACCATGAAACACATCATTTGTATTTAGACAAACAGAATGGATCATTTTATAATACAGCTTCAAATTTATGTGCTATTTTTCCTAATGTGGGTATGTTTTTTGTTTTCCCCAAGATAATATTTTTGTTTTCCTAATTAAAGGTGATATTTTCAGTTTTTATCTGAATTTAAGTTCCTTCACCTTTTTATGCTCCCTAATTTACTTTTTCAGTTGTTTTAATTTTTATAAAATTTTAAGGAATGAAAAACTTACTTTAAGAACATAAAAATTTTCACAAAATGAAGAACTAGATTCATCTTGAAAAGACAGTTCTTCATCAAGTTCCAAGTATAAGGATCCTTTGTCTGTTTTGAAACTTATATTAAAAATATTTATGGACAATCTACGACTGTCAGATATTCCTTCTCTTATATTGTTAAAGAATTTTTAGCCATTGTTTTTCACGTGTATTTCTTCTTATTTCTTTAAATAAAATTATATACTGTTCTAAAGAATACAAGGACAGTAATGTACAATTCTTAGGACAGCTTGTTAGGAGGGTGCTATCTCTACGGTATCCTTAGGGTCTGGGGATGCCACATTTCCCCACGAGACTTTTTGGAGGCATTTCAGTGTAGTTGGGATTCATAGACTGTGTGTGTTTAAATTCTGGTTTTGCAAGTGAATTTAGGCAGATAAATAACCTATCTGTACTCTCTTCTTTGTCTATAAACTGACAAGTAATCATACTCTTAAGATTGGTTAATATATAAAAATGTACTTTTATAGTGTATGACACATAGGAAATACATAATAGGTGTGAATTATTGTTATAATGGTACAAGAATATTAGATAATTTGGGGACCTTTGGTTCTCAACAGGGAATAATAGCAGGCCTCATTTTTCTCCAGGAAGCCTCAGATATTTCTGGAGCATCAATAGCCATTGTGTACATCACTTCACCTGCCATGCAGTCAGATACACATAAAAGATTTGATCACATTTAGGGGGAACTTTAAAAAGGCATGATTACATTATTAAAATTATTTATTGAAGATAGCTAATTTAACACAATTAAATATTCCAAGTTTGTGTGAAAGAGGAGTAAAGATAGAATTTGGATTGGGAGCTGAGTTGTGACACTATCTAATTTTGAACATCTCTCTTCTGAAATGGTTTTTGTAGAATTTCTGGTGTAAAATCTTATGCTCTAATTTTATGTCTATCCTAAATGTATTTCTGCAAAGTTATATCAGATTTTTTTTTAAGTGCATGTGTTGTTGTTAAGCCGTAATATAGGAAGAGAAATTACTTGGCAGGAGATGAGGTGACTGAGCTGTGGAGAAGAAAGGATTTAAGGCTTACTAAGTGAGTTTAGATGAGAGGATAGGAGAGGCTGGAGGTGGAGCAGAAATCGAATTTGGCTCAATTAGGATGGATTGGGGAAGAGGGGTTTTGAAATGAATCCTGATTGTAAGTTTATAGTAGTAAGCAACCGCTGCAAATGTCAGGAGAAAGTGGAGAGATGTTCTGAAATTTAGTTAGAATGTCATGTCTTCTGTGGTGGTGCCACCACATGTGGTAACTGCCTTGTTGAGAGCAGATAAAAACGACCCAGGATTGTGTGGTGAGCCTGGCCAATTTGGATTCCATGATTAAATGTATACAAGTAGTTTGTATTTTGAAATTCCTCATGCCCTGGTCAAAGAATCTTTCATTCAAAACAAGTGACTGAGAATTTTACAATATGCCCTAATCTCAAGATGCGAAAGTGACTGTAGTTTCCAGATCCTATCCCAGAAAACATTAAATCCTTTGCTTGTGAAAAAAATAGAGGCAAACCAGAGACCTCTTTGGCAGTTTCCCTTAATAGTTCATTAAAACCTCTTATCTTGCTATTTTGTGAACTGCATTTATAGTTCTGTAAACAAATCATGTTGGAGTGAGATAGGAAGGAAGGGGGGCAGGGCATATCTAATTATTAAAGTCAGTGTGAGATGGTTGGCAGGTATGCACTGAGGTAGACAAATGCCATGTCATGTGAAGAAGTCTTTTGCGTGTATAGTGTGCTTAGATCCCCATTGTAAAATTCTCTTCTGCTGTGTATTTCTTCAAGAATCTTCTACAGTGTAGAATTGATTCTAAGGATATATACTGCCCTACCCTGTTTTTATCCCTTTACTTCAGTCTTGGGTTTGTTTTCCTTATGAAGAGTAATTTTAGGAACCAGTCGGGGGCAACCAGATTCTTGCTGTTTTCACCCCGGAGGAAAAAATAACCCAAAGGGAATAGAATTATACAATCTAGATAGGGAATTTAGAGAGACCAGTGATTTTGAAGCTGCTTTTTCTTCCCTCCCTCCCTTCCTTCCTTCCTCCCTTCCTTCCTTCCTCCCTCCCTCCCTCCCTCCCTCCCTTCCTCCTTTCCTTCCTTCCTTCCTTCCTTCCTTCCTTCCTTCCTTCCTTCCTTCTTCTACCTGGAACCATTTAAGTTTCTATGTAATCCTAACAGGAAGACAACAGAAAGTCTGTTCTGATGGAAGCATGGAGGGGGCAGTGCCTCTAATTGTTCCTGGTTTTGGTTTTGGGAAGAATAATTTGTAAGCAACTTATTAAGTATATTAAAAAGAGAAACCCAGATGTTTAAATAACTTGCTCTGATTTTTTATTTTGATTTCTGGGACAATGTGACATGCTGAAAATTCTTCTGGTAATGGGGCAATTTTTGACATGGATTGTCAAATCTAGCCATTGAAGTTTTTTAATTCTATTTCTTACTTGCTTTTAAACTTTAAATATTACATTTGAATATGGTTGCAAAATTTTATATTAAGTCAATTTTGTTACCCACTTTTTAAAATAATTTAATATAAGGTCATATGCCTTGTACACATGGTTCTCTTGCTGTAGTAACTAGGGGAAAATTCTGTTAGATTTAAATCTTCACATTTTAAGAAAAAGTAAAAATTTCCTATTTTCTGAGTTAAACTTTTATTGCACAATTGCAGTGCAAATAATTAGTTAAGGTTTATAATGTACCCAAAATTAAAGAGTGTACCAAACTCTTGAAAAATTCTAAATTTATTTAAAAATATGTTTAACACTTCCTGCACACAGCTATTTTCTATATCTTTTTTATGCCCCAAAGAAGAACATAAATCTGAAATTCATAGGAATGTTAGTAGATAACATTAGTTATCATGAAATAATTGCCTGCTCTAGAAAGCTTCTATTCCTCTAGAGGGCAATGGTTCACTTTTACATAACTAATCCAGAGAGAAATTTAAGGACAGCCTTCTTATGAGACTAGAAATGGTTTATTCTCATTTTTTTCT
The DNA here is from genome assembly GCA_029783875.1 of Phataginus tricuspis. Taxonomy (NCBI): domain Eukaryota; kingdom Metazoa; phylum Chordata; class Mammalia; order Pholidota; family Manidae; genus Phataginus; species Phataginus tricuspis. Next base: position 14,645,184 of record JAQQAC010009165.1, on the reverse strand, counting down.
TTCAAAATATATTGTATAGCAGAGACATTTAACAAGACATACTTTTAGCCAGAAAATATCCAAGATAATTAGAACTTCCATGAACTAATATTTGATTTGGATTTTTAGGGACGATTTCTTTGGCTTTCCTTCCTTATTTTCTAAGAAAGCATAGAAGGAGCTTGACCTATGCTCCAAATTTAGTTATAATTGAGTTCTCTTTTTCTGAAAGTTAAACTATCTTTCCTTCTTAAAAATATTTGTATTTAATGTTCCAGATTTCTCACTTGACTTTGTAAAAAATAAAACTAAACAAAACCCAAAAGCAAAATAAGAACCAAAAACCCAGCCTTTCCTCTTTGTTTTACTTTTCTATTTGTGTCTTTCAGGCTATTTTAAATATCAGGCTATTCCTCTCAGGCCACAGTCTCCTTTTTTTGTGGTTTAAAAAAAATCAGATGGATTTGTTAAGAAAACAAAAGTCTTCTCTGTCCCCTTTAGCCCACTCATACCCCATCCTACTGGGGTATGAAAAGCAAAACCAAAATATATTAGTGTTGTAGGCAGAACTCTAAGATGGTCCTTAAGACTTCTGGCCTCTGGCATACTTACATACCTTAACTCAGTTATCCAGTCAAATGCTAATCTATATAATTCTGTGAAGGGATTTTGCAGATGCAATTAAGAGCCCAAACAATCTTAAAATAGGGATATTTTTTTAATGGGTCTGCCTTAATCATGTAAGTCCTTTAAATATGTATTTACAGATCAGAGACAAGCCAGAGAGATTTGAAATGTGGGAGGGATTCAGTTCATAAGAGGTTCTCCATTGATGGTTTTGAGATGGAGGGGACATGTAGCAAGGGCCTGTGAATGGCCTCTAGTTGCTAAGAGTGGTCTTAAGCTGATAGCCAGCAAGAAAACCAGTACCTCAATCCTACAACCACAAGAAATAATTCTGTCACAACCACATGAGCTTTCAATTGGACCCTGAACTCCAGATAAGAATGAAGTTCAGACAACACCTGATTTTAACTTTGTGAGACCCTGAGTTAAGTTCCCATTCAAGCTGTGCACAGACTTCTGGCCTATAGAACTGTAAGATAATAAGTGGGTGTTGTTTAGAGCCTTCAAGTTTGTGTTAATTTGTTATGCAGCAGTAGATCAAGTAATGAAATTGTGGTGAATAAATTCCTTTAACATATGTTTAGAGAGTTGGCTTGAAAAGTGGAAGCTCTCATATGATCTGATACTGAAACTCTAATATTCCACATTTGGGGATTTACCATACCCTGTTATAGTGGTAAAGATTTGCTGGCCAATATCCATGCTCTCTTTTTCCTGGTAACATTCCCTATTAAAAAGACCTCACACTTGACTTCAGAGGTGACACTCAGCTCAAGCCATTTAGAATATACCATCTGAGGAGAGGGCATGTGATTCAAACTGGTCCAGTAAGAATAAAACTGAGGAGGATATTGGTGGGAATGTTGGGGCACATATTCTCTTTCTCTTCTGGGCTTGGCGATATGAATATTGAGGTTTTATAAGTATTGAAGGTCCAAGTGATATCCTGGAGTTTCTCAGAGACTGTCATACACAGACTAAAAATTAAATATACTGGAGGAAGCAAAGCTAAGAAAAAAATTCTGGTTATATTTGAGTCTGGGATCAAGCTGTGTGTGAATATAAATCTACTCCTTGATTGTTCAATTACATGGTACAATAAAACTTTCTCTTCTTTAAAAAATTTTTAAAGGCCATTTACATTTAGTCACTTATTTTTTGCAACTGAGAAAAATCCAAATTGTTAGACCACTCATTATCTTTTTAATTTTCATGATAACTTTCTCCATCTTTCCATAGAATATGTTCTAGACAACTGAAATCTTATCACCTGGACATATTTTATTTTGTCTTTATCTAGTATTTTGCTTAGAGGGAAATTGGTGGGAAATGTTATAGTGTTTTAAATTTGCTTATTTTTATTTTGGTATCATTAATGTACAATCACTTGAACAACATTATGGTTACTAGACCCCCTATTATCAAGCCCGTCCCACATACCCCATTACAGTCGCTGTCCATCAGCGAAGTAAGATGCTATAGAGTCACTACTTGTCTTCTCTGTAAATACTGCCTTTCCCGTGTCCCCCCCACTACATTATGTGTGCTAATAATAATGCCCCTTTTCCCCCTTATCCCTCCCTTCCCGCCAATCCTCCCCAGAACCTTTCCCTTTGGCAACTGTAGTCCATTCTTGGGTTCTGTGTGTCTGCTGCTGTTTATTCCTTCAATTTTTGATTTGTTCTTATGCTCCACAGATGAGTGAAATCGTTTGGTACTTCTTTTTCTCCACCTGGCTTATTTCACTGAGCATAATACCCTCTAGCTCCATCCATGTTGTTGAAAATGGTAGGATTCGTTTTCTTCTTATAGATGAATAATATTCCATTGTGTATATGTACCACCTCTTCTTTATCCATTCATCTACTTATGGACACTTATGTTGCTTCCATTTCTTAGCTATTGTAAATAGTGCTGCGGTAAACATAGGGGTGCATATGTCTTTTTCAAACTGCGCTACTGCATTCCTAGGGTAAATTCCTAGGAGTGGAATTCCTGGGTCAAATGGTATTTCTATTTGAGTTTTTTGAGGAACCTCCATACTGCATTCCACAATGGTTGAACTTGTTTACATTCCCACCAGCAATGTAGGAGGGTTCCCCTTTCTCTACATCATCACCAACATTTGTTGTTGTTTGTCTTTTGGATTTTGGCCATCCTAACTGGTGTGAGTTGATATCTCATTGTGGTTTTAATTTGCATTTCTCTGATGATTAGTGATGTGGAACATCTTTTCAAAGCAATCTGAATTTCTTCTTTGGAGAAGTGTCTGTTCAGCTGCTCTGCCCATTTTTAATTGGCTTATTTGCTTTTTGTTTGTTGAGGTGCGTGAGCTCTTTATATATTTTGGATGTCAACCCCTTATCGGATATGTGTCATTTATGAATATATTCTCCCATACTGTAGGATGCCTTTTTGTTCTACTGATGGTGTCCTTTGCTGTACAGAGGCTTTTTAGTTTGATATAGTCCCATTCGTTCATTTTTGCTTTTGTTTCCCTTGCCCGGGGAGATATGTTCATTACAAAGTTGCTCATGTTTATGTCCAAGAGATACTTGCCTATGTTTTTTTCTAAGAGTTTTATGGTTTCATGACTTACATTCAGGTCTTTGATACATTTTGAGTTTACTTTTGTGTATGGGGTTAGAGAGTAATCCAGTTTCATTCTCTTACATGTAGCTGTCCAGTTTTGCCAACACCAGCTGTTGAAGAGGCTGTCATTTCCCCATTGTATATCCATGGCTCCTTTATTTTATATTAATTGACCATATATGCTTGGGTTTATGTCTGGGCTCTCTATTCTGTTCCACTGGTCTATGGGTCTGTTCTTGTCCCAGTACCAAATTGTCCTGATTACTATGGCTTTGTAGTAGAGCTTGAAGTCAGGGAGCGTAATTCCCCCTGCTTTATTCTTCCTTCTCAGGATAGCTTTGGATATTCGGGTTCTTTTGTCATTCCATATGAATTTTAGAACTATTTACTCTAGTTCATTGAAGAATACTGTAGGTATTTTGATAGGGATTGCATTGAATCTGTAGATTGCTTTAGGCAGGATGGCCATTTTGACAATATTAATTCTTCCTACCCAAGAGCATGGGATGAATTTCCATTTATTTGTGTCCTCTTTAATTTCTCTTAAGAGTGTCTTGTAGTTTTCAGGGTATAAGTCTTTCACTTCCTTGGTTAGGTTTATTCCTAGGTATTTTATTATTTTGATGTGATTGTAAAAGGAATGGTTTTCCTGATTTCTCTTTCTTCTAGTTCACTGTTAGTGTATAGGAATGCCACAGATTTCTGCGTATTAATTTTGTATCCTGCAACTTTGCTGAATTCAGATATTAGTTCTAGTAGTTTTGGAGTGGATTCTTTAGGGTTTTTTATGTACAATATCATGTCATCTGCAAACAGGGACAGTTTAACTTCTTCCTTGCCAGTCTGGATGCCTTTTATTTCTTTGTGTTGTCTTATTGCCATGGCTAGGACCTCTAGAACTATGTTGAATAAGAGGGGAGAGTAGGCATCCTTGTCTTGTTCCCGATCTTAAAGGAAGAGCTTTCAGCTTCTCACTATTAAGTGTAATGTTGGCTGTGGGTTTATCATTTATGGCCTTTATTATGTTGAGGTATTTGCCCTCTATAGTCATTTTCTTGAGAGTTTTTATCATGAATGGATGTTGAATTTTGTCGAATGCTTCTTCAGCATCTATGGAGATGACCATGTAGTTTTTGTCCTTCTTTTTGTTGATGTAGTGGATAGTGTTGGTGGATTTTCGAATGTTGTACCATCCTTGCATCCCTGGGATGAATCCCACTTGATCATGATGGATGATCTTTTTGATATATTTTTGATTTGGTTTGCTAATATTTTGTTGAGTATTTTTGCATCTATGTTCATCAGGGATATTGGTCTGTAATTTTCTTTTTTTGTGGTGTCTTTCCTGGTTTTGGTATCAGAGTGATGCTGGCCTCATAGAATGAGTTTGGAAGTATTCCCTTCTCTTCTACTTTTTGGAAACTTTAGGGAGGATGGGTATTAGATCTTCACTAAATGTTTGATAAAATTCAGCAGTGAAACCATCTGGTTCAGTGGTTTTGGTCTTAGGTAGTTTTTGATTACCAGCTCAACTTCTTTGCTGGTAATTGGTATATTCAGATTTTCTGAATCTTCCTGGGTCAGCCTTGGAAGGTTGTATTTTTCTAGAAAGTTGTCCATTTCTTCTAGGTTATCTAGTTTGTTACTATATAATTTTTCATATTATTCTTTCATAATTATTTGTATTTCTGTGGTGTCCATAGTGATTTTTCCTTTCTCATTTCTGATTCTGTTTATGTGAGTAGACTCTCTTTTTTTCTTGATAAGTCTGGCTAGGGGTTTATCTATTTTGTTAATTTTCTCAAGGGACCAGCTCCTACTTTCATTGATTTTTTCTATTGTTTTAGTCTTCCTAATTTTATTTATTTCTGCTTTAGTCTTTATTATGTCCCTCCTTCTACTGAGTTTGGGCCTCAGTTTTTCTTCCTTTTCTAATTTCATTAATTGTGAGTTTAGACTGTTCATTTGGGATTGTTCTTCTTTCCTGAGGTAGGCCTGTATTGCAATATATTTCCCTTTTAGTACGGTCGTCACTGCATCCACAGATTTTGTGGTGTTGAATTATTGTTGTCATTTGTCTCCATATATTGCTTGATCTCTGTTTTTATTTGGTAGTTGATCCATTGATTATTTAGGAGCATGTTATTAAGCCTCCATGTGTTTGTGGGCTTTTTCATTTTCTTTGTGTAATTTATTTCTAGTTTCATTCCTTTGCGATATGAGAAGCTGGTTGGTACAATTTCAATCTTTGAATTTACTGAGGTTCTTTTTGTGGCCTAGTATATGATGTATTCTTGAAGATGTTCCATGTTCACTTGGGAAGAATGTGTATCATGTTGCTTTTGGATGGAGTGTTCTGTAAATGTCTGTTAGGTCCAACTGTGCTGATATATTGTTCAGTGCCTCTGTATTTATTTTCTGTCTGGTTGATCTGTCTTTTGGAGTGAGTGGTGTGTTGAAGTCTCCTAAAATGAATGCATTGCATTCTATTTCCACTTTTAATTCTGTTAGTATTTGTTTTACATATGTAGGTGATCCTGTGATGGGTGCATAGATATTTATAATAGTTATATCCTCTTTTAGGCCTGACCCTTTTATCATTATGTAATGTCCTTCGTTGTCTCTTGTGACTTTCTTTGTTTTGAAGTTTATTTTGTCTGATACAAGTACTGCAACTCCTGCTTTTTTCTCACTATTAGTTGCATGAAATATCTTATTCCATCTCTTTACTTTTGATATGTGTATGTCCTTGGGTTTGAAGTTAGTGTCTTATAGGCAGCATATAGATGGTTCTTTTTTTTTATCCATTCAGTAACTCTATGACTTTTGATTGGTGCATTCAGGCCATTTACATTTAGGGTGATTATCGATAGGTATGTACTTATTGCCATTGCAGGCTTTAGATTCGTGGTTACCAAAGGTTAAAGGGTAATTCCCTTACTATCTAACAGTCTACTTTAACTCTCTTCGTATGCTATTACAAACACAACCTAAAGGTTCTTCTTTTTCCCTCCTTTTCCTTCCTCCATTCTTTTTATGTTATGAATCATATTCTGTTCTCTTTGTCTATCCCTTTGGTGACATGTATTTAGCCTTCGGAATACTTCAATCTATAGGAGTCCCTCCAAAATGCACTGTAGAGGTGGTTTGTGGGAGATAAATTCTCTCGGCTTTTACTTATCTGAAAATTGTTTAACCCTCCTTCAAATTTAAATGATAATCTTGCCAGGTAGAGTATTCTTGGTTCAAGGCCCTTCTGCTTCATTGCATTAAATATATCATTCCACTCCCTTCTGGCCTGTAAAGTTTCTGTTGAGAAGTCTGATGATAGCCTGATGGGTTTTCCTTTGTATATGATGTTTTTTCTCTCTCTGGCTGCTTTATCCTTCATGTTTGCCATTTTAATTATTATATGTCTTGATATTGTCTTTCTTGGGTCCCTTGTGTTGGGAGATCTGTGCATCTCCGTGGCTTGAGAGACTATCTCTTTTCCCAGATTGGGAAAGTTTTCAGCAATTATCTCCTTTATGACAATTTCTATCCCTTTTTCTCTGTCTTCTTCCTATAATGCGACTATTGTTACGCTTGCATCGGTCACATAGTTCTCTCAATATTCTTTCATTCTTAGAGATTCTTTTTTCTCTCTGTGCCTCAGCTTCTTTGTATTCCTCTTCTTTAATTTCTATTCCATTTACCATCTCTTCTACTACATATAATCTGCTTTTGAATCCCTCTTTTGTATGTTTCATTTCAGATGTGAATTTCTTAATGATTGAATCTCCGACTTAAATTCTTTCCTGAGTTTGTGAATATTTTTCTGTACTTCCATAAGCATGTTTATAATTTTTATTTTGAACTATCTTTTAGAAAAATTGGTGAGTTCAATTTCATTTGTTCCTTTTTCTAGGGTTTGTGAGATTTTGGTCTGAACTGTGTTCTTTTGACCTTTCATATTTCTGTGTGGTGCCACTAGTGTTCATAAACTCCAGTCTCTGGAGCTGCTCAGCCCCTAGGTTGTGGTTGGGCATTGTAGGAGAGCAGAGCTGGTGCCTGGGGGGAGGAAAGATCTGTTTCCTGATTCCTGTCTGTGAAGCATGTCTCCAGTGTCCACGTAGGTTACACATACGTGTAAGCCTCTTTGCTTTGCTTTTCCAGCTGTTGTAGGCGGTGCCTCCCTCTGACTGACCTGATGCTGGCACAGTGACTGGCAGTTTGCGAACTGGTGCCCGTAAGCTAGGAGGAAGGTGCTGCAGGCTGCCTGTCACAGTGGGGGGCCTCGGAGCTCAATAGGCAGCCAAGGTGATGGAGCACCTGATGCTCCTCAAAATTCCCAACCAGCTGTGTAGAGTGCACCCAGACAACCTTGTCCAGCTCTCTCTTCTCCCGTGGAGCAAGCTCCATGCAAACCCCGACCCCTCAGCAGCCCTCTTGCTGCTAGGAAGCCTCTCAGAATGCCTGCCCCTCCTTTGACACTGAGAAGCCAGATTTGGATCACCCCCCTCCACAAACGGCTGAAAGTTTGTCTCCCAGGCACTTCGCCCATCCGAGCTCCCCAACATCCAGAGCACCACACAATATAGGCTTCCGCTCACAAAACACTTATCCAGGACTAGGCGCTCCTTAGTCCCAGCTTCCACCCCCTCCCCACTCCGTTTCTCTTCCTCCCACTGGTGAGCTGTAGTGGGTGAGGGGCCTGGGTCCCACCAGATTAAGGCTTTACTACGTTACCGTGTTCTGTGATGTCTGCTTTGTGACATCTGCATGCAGTCTGGTTCATCCTTCTTTCTTGTTGCTGTTTTAGGGTTAGTTGTATTAATTAACTATATTTTGTACTATTTGTGTTTTTGGGAGGAGTTCTATGTGTCACCTCTCATGCTGCCATATTTAATCTCCTTAAATTAATTTTTATATCAAAATCTAATTGAATAATTCAGGAAAATAGGTATTGTGGCTTCCATAATATTTCTATCATAACACATATTTGAAGAGTATTGATTCATTATTGGCTTTGTCTAAAATTTGTCCTTTTAGATATTATGTCAGTAAAGTTGAACTCATTTGGCATAAAAGTTTTGTTTGAAGTTAGTGAAACATTAACCATACAATTCTCATTAATTACCATCTTAATTGTCTGTAATATTGTTGCAGAATCATGTTGGAGATAGTTATGCATGTAGAATAATTAATACTTTTCTTTTTAATGATGAAAACAATTGGTTTGTATTGCTAAGGTTAGTACTGTTCCTCTTCATAAAAACAACCTTACTAGCAAAAGTGAATAGGCTTTGTTTTACAAAATGTGATATTGTAAGCATCATAATTTGTCTTTCATAATTTAAGCTACCTTTGAAATATGTGTTTTAAATATATATGTGTATTAAAATCTTTATGGATTTTTTATGCTTTGTGTTTTTTATGCCATAAGGTCTTTTTTCTTACTGGAAGGCCTTAATTTTCCCAGAATATAGTTGTGACAACAGACCTCACTGGTCTTAAGCTTTTCCTAGGTGAGCTAAACCTTCTTTGAGAGTGTCTGTTAGTATCTTAACAGGTTGGAGTTGATTCAAATAGACTATGTAGCAAAGAATACTTGAATTTCTAGAAACACTTAGAAGTAACTTGGGGATGAATAAAATGTACGTGAGGTATTCAGGTATTTTTTTTTATTTCTTAAGGAAAGACTGCAAAGACAATTTCCAGCATAAGAGATATACATTTTCAATATATGAGTTCCAAAATGAAATTTGGCTATTAGTATAGGAGGAAGTAGAATACAAGTCCAGTGAGGACTGATTAGTGCTACAGGAATTAGGAGGAGCCAGATATTTTCTTTCATTCTTTATTTTTTTTAATTGCAAGGATGCATGTGTAGAAGTGTTAATTTAAAGAGGGACTCTTGGGTGAATTGATTTAGAGTGGTGTGAGTGAGTGGAAGCATCTTTAAAAGGGTCCCTGAGGTAATCGATGTGATTGAAGACATGGAAAGGAAAGGCAGAGGGGAAAAAGAATGACACCTAGTGTGTGTCTTTCATATCACAGAAATTGCATAAAGAGATAAAAACTCATAACCAAGAGAAATATATTAGAAAACACCTTAGATATTTACTATGGTCAGAGAACATGGGGTTGTTGATCAAGTTAATGGATCAAGTAATGAGATGGATATTGTATTAGTCTGCCAGAGCTGCTATACAAAGTACAACACTCTGGGTTTCTTAAACAATAAAAATGTATTTCCTCATAGTTCTGGAGGCTATAAATATGAGATCAAGGTGTCACCAGGACAAGTTTCTTCTGAGGGTCTTCTCTTTGGCTGTCTTCCAGTGTCTTCATATTGTCTTTCCTCTGTGGATGTCTGTGTTCTAATCTCTTCATATAAGGATACCAGTTGCATTGAATTAGGGTCCATCCATATGACCTCATTTTACTTTTATAATCTCTTTAAAGGCCCTAGTCCTAATATGCTTACATTCTGAGGCACTAGGGGTGAGGATTTCAACATATGAATTTTGGGACAGGTACACTTCAGCCTACAACAGATATGTTTACTTCAAGTGTGCTATAAACTTCATTTAATATAGTGATTGTGGGAATAGAAGGAAGTAGACTAGACAATAAACGAAGAATCATTAAGACTGATTATTTAGAATGCAGTGATGCAATTATTTTTTTTAAGTATTGTTTTATTTAAACCCCTGAGAAAAAGGAAAAACCTTTTGAATAGGGAGATGTATTTGAATCTGTTACTTTTGAGGCAATGGAAGGGCATTATGATGTTCTGTAGGTAAATGGGATTAGAGGGCTGCAGAAATGGATCTAGGACAGGTCTAAACCCAGGGACTGAGGAATGTTATACCTTTGTTACTAGTTACACATAAACATTCGGGAATGTGTTAAGGTTGTTTAACACCATCCACTAGCCTGAATGAGCAAGTAAGCACAGAGAGAAGAGTCATGTGAGGCAATGATGGAGACAGCAAGGCTGAACCACTCACCTTTGCTGGAACCCTTACTTGTACTATTTTTGTTTTGAGCACATTGCCTGAGTTTTTCCCTAACTTAGATTTTTAAAAATTGAAGTATAGTTGGTACACAATCTTATACTGGTTTTAGGTATAAAACACAGTGGTTCAACAGTTACCCGTATTATTAAATTCTCACCTTGACCAGTGCAGTTACTATCTGTCAACACAGAAAGATGTTACAGAATCATTGCTGTATTCTCCATGCTGTACTACCATTCCCATGACCAATTTATATTATGGTTAGAGAATTTTTGTTCCCTTTTATCCCCTTCACCATCCCCACCCACCCACCAGAAACCCTCACTCATTTTAACCACCAGTCACCTCTCAATGTCTGTCAGTCTACTGCTATTTTGTTCATTTTGTTTTATTTTTTTATTCCACAAATAAGGGCAATCATATGGTATTTGTCTTTCTCCACCTGGCTTATTTCACTTAGCATAATGCCCTCTATCTAGGTCCATCGATGTTGTTGCAAATAGCAGGATTTCTTTCTTTTTTATAGCTGTATAGTATTCTACTGTGTATATTATGTATCACTTCTTCTTTACTCATTCATCTATTGATGGACACTTAGATTGCTTCCATGGCTTGGCTATTGTATATAATGTTGAAGTAAACATTATATAGGAGTGTATATATATTTACAAACTGGGGAATTTGTCTTTTTGGTAAATTGTAGAAGTGGGGTTACTTGTTGCATGGTATTTCTATTTTTAGTTTTTTGAGGAACCTTCATACTGCTTTCCACAGTGACTGCACTAATTTATATTCCCACTAAGAGTGTAGCAGTGTTCCCTTTTTTCCACATCCTCACCAACACTTGTTATTTCTTGTCTTTTGGATAGTGGCCATTCTAACTGGTGTGAGTGACAGTTCATTGTGGTTTTGATTTGCATTTATTTGATGATTAGTGATATGGAGCATCTTTTCATGTACCTGTTGGCCATCTCTATGTCTCCTTTGGAAAAATGTCTCTTCAGGTCCTCCACCCATTTTTAACATGTTTACTGGTTTTTTTGGTGTTGAGATATAGGATTTCTTTGTATATTTTGGATGTTAGCCCCTTATCAAATAAATAATTTATGAATATATTCTCCCATACTGTAGGATGCCTTTTTGTTCTGTTGATGGTGTCCTTTGCTGTACAGAAGCTTCTTATTTTGATGTGTTAACACTTGTTCATTTTTTGTTGTTTCTCTTGCCCAAGGAGATGTGCCCAGGAAAAGATTGCTTATGCTTATATTCAAGATATTTTTGCCTATGTTTTCTTCTAAGAGTTTTATGGTTTCATGTCTTACACTTAGGCCTTTGATCCATTTTGAGTGTACTTTTATGTATGGGGTTAGACAGTAATCCAGATTCATTCTCTTGCATGTTGTCCAGTTTTGCCAACACGAGCTGTTGAAGAGGCAGTCATTTCCCCACTGTATATGCATGGCACCTTTATTGTATATTAATTGACAGTATATGCTTGGGTTTATATCTGGGCTCTCTATTCTGTTCCATTGATCTATGGGTCTGTTCTTGTGCCAGTACCAAATTGTCTTGATTACTGTAGCTTTGTAGTAGAGCTTGAAGCTGGGGAGTGTAATCTCCCCAGCTTTATTAATCTTTTGCAGGGTTGTGTTGGCTGTCTTTTTTTGGTTCCATATGAATTTAGAACTATTTGTTCTAGTTCGTTGAAGAATGCTGTTGGTATTTTTATAGGGATTGCATTGAAGGTATATATTGCTTTAGGCAGGATGGCCATTTTGACAATGTTAAATCTTCCTATCCATGAGCATGGGATGTATATCCATTTATTGGTGTCTTCTTTAATTTCTCTCATGAGTGTCTTGTAGTTTTCAGGGTATAGGTCTTTTACCTACTTCAGTGGGTTTATTTCTAGGTATTTTAGGGTGCAATTTTAAATGGAATTGTTTTCCTGATTTCTCTTTCTGTTCGTTTGTTGTTAGTATACAGGAATGCAATAGATTTCTCTGTATTAATTTTGTATCCTGGAACTTTGCTGAATCCAGTTATTAGTTCTAGTAGTTTTTTGGTGGAGTCTTGTTTGCTATGTATAATATCATGTAACCTGCAAATAGTGGCAGTTTAAATTCTTCCTTACCAATTTGGATGCCATTTTATCTTTTTCTTGTCTTATTGCCATGGGTAGAACTTCCAGTACTATGTTGAATAAGAGTAGTGAGAGTAGGCATTCTTCTTTTGTTCCTGATCTTAGAGGAAAGCTTTCAGATTTTCACCATTGAGTATGATGTTAGCTGTGGGTTTGTTGTATATGGCCTTTATTATGTTGAGGTATGTACCCTCTTTGCCCATTTTGTTGAGTTTTTATCAAAAATGGATTTTGAATTTTGTCAAATGCCTTTTCAGTATCTTTTGAGATGATTATGTGGTTTTTATCTTTCCTTTTGTTATTGTTGTATATGAAATTGATTGATTTATGAATGTTGTACCATCCTTGCATTCCTAGAATAAACCCTACTTGGTCATGGTGGTTATCCTTTTGATGTATTTTTGAATTTTTAAAATTTGTTTAACTGATAATTTATTGAGGATTTTTGTGTCTCTGTCCACCAGGGATAGTATATTGATTTGTAATTTTCTTTTTGTACTACCTTTGACTGGTTTTGCTATTATAGTGATGCTGGCTTTATAGAATGAGTTTGGAAGCATTCCCTCGTCTTCTACTTTTTTGAAAACTTTAAGAAGGATTAGTGTTAGCCTTTCTTTAAAAGTTTGGTAGAATTCAGTTGTGAAGCCATCTGGTTCTGGAGTTTTGTTTTTTGGCAGTTTTAAAATTACCAATTCAATTTTGTTTCTGGTAATTGGTCTGTTGAGATTTTCTGTTTCTTCCTGTGTCAATCTTGGAAGGCTGTCTTTTTCTAGGAATTTTTCTCTTTCTTCAAAGTTGTCCAATTTATTGGCATATTATTTTTCATAGAATTCTCTATTAAATCTTTGCGTTTCTGTTGTGACTGTTCCTTCTTCATTTCTGATTGTGTTTATGTGTATACTCTCTTTTGTTCTTGATAAGTCTGGCTAGGGGTTTATCTGTTTTGTTTATTTTCTCAAAGAACAAGCTCCTGGTTTCATTGATTCTTTCTATTGTTTCATTCCTCTCTATTTTACTTATTTCTTCTTTGATCTTCATATGTCCCTCCTTCTAGCTGTGGTTTTCATTTATTCTTATTTTTCTAGTTTCTTTAATTGTGAGTTTAGACTGTTTATTTGGGTTTATTCTTGTTTTTTGAGGTGGGCCTGTATTGCTATATACTTCTCTTTTAGAAACTCTTGTGGCATCCCACAAATTTGGGCTGTTGTATTTTCATTTTCATTTGCCTCCAAGTATTGACTGATTTCTGTTTTGATTTTTTCATTGACCCAGTGATTATATAAAAGCATGCTATTTTGCCTCCATGTGTTTGTAGGTTTTTAAAATTTTCTTTGTGTAATTTATTTCTAGTTTCATACCACTGTGGTCTGAGAAGTTACCTGATACAATTTCAATCTTTTTGAATTTATTGAGGCTTTTTTTGTGGCCTAGTATGTGATCTATTCTGAAGAATGTTACATGTGCCCTTGAGAAAAATGTATATCCTGCTGCTTTTAGGTGAAATGTTCTGTAGATATCTGTAGATACACTAAATAGGTGCTCCTATGCTGGGGGCATAAATGTTTATAATTGTTCTCTCTTCTTGTTGGACTGACCCCTTTATCATTATGTAATGTCCTTCTTTGTCTTTTGTTACTTTCTTTGTTTTGAAGTCTAGTTTGTGTAATAAAAGTACTGCTACTCCTTCCTTTTCTTCCATATTATTTGCAAGAAATATCTTTTTCCATCCCTTAACTTTCAGTCTGTGTATGTCTTTCGGTCTGAAATAAGTCTCTTGTAGGCAGCATGTAGATAGGTCTTGTTTCTTTATCCATTCTGCCCCAGTTTGTATTCTGATTTGTGCATTCAGTCCTTTTACATTTAAGGTTGTTATTGATAGGTATGTACTTATTGACATTTTATTATTTTCTGGTTTTTGGAATTTCTCTCTGTTCCTTTCTTCCTCTCTTATAGACTATTCTCTTGTTATTGATGGTTTTCTTTAGTGTTGTAATTGGATTTCTTTTAAAAAAATTTTTGTGCATGTATTATAGTCTTCAGATTTGTGATTACCTTGAGGGTCATGGATAGTTTCCTAAATATACAACAGTCTATAGTAAAGGGATGGCTGCTCTATTTAAAGCACAATCTAAAAGTACGTCTTTTCTATTATTCTTCTGCCTCTGGACTTTGTGTGTTATATGTCATAATCTGTATTTTTTGTGCATTTGTTGACTGATTTTGTGTATAGCTTTTACTATTTTTGTTTTTTTTAATGCTTTAACTTAGTACTTTCTTGGTAAGTAATTGTTTTACCATTAGAAAACTATTTTCTGTTTGAAACTATTTAGGCTGAAGAACATTTATATCTACAGAAGTCCCTTTAACATAGCCTGTAACGCTGGTTTAGTGGTGTTTAATTCCTTTAGCTTTTGTTTGTCTTGGGAAATTTTTCATCTCTCCTTTAAGTTTAAATTATAATCTACCTGGGTAGAGGACTCTTGTTTGAAGGTACTTCTGTTTTGGTATTTTAAATATTTCATGCCACTCCCTCTGACCTGTAAGGTTTCTGCTGAGAAATGTGCTGACAGCCTGATAGGGATTCCCTTATATGTAATTTTTTTTTCTCTCTTTCTGCTTTCTATACCCTCTCCTTATCCTTAATTTTTTTTTCTTTTTGATTACTGTATATCTTGATGGTGTCTTCCTGGTTTTTTTTCTGTTAGGGGCTTTCTGTGCTTCTATGAAATGAGTGTCTATTTCCTTTCCTAGACTGTGGAACTTTTCATCAATTATTTCTTTTTTTTTTTATAATTTGTTTTGGTATCATTAATCTACAATTACATGTTCAATATTATGGTGATTAAACTATCCCCTTCATCAGGTCCCCCCCACCAACCCCATTACAGTCAATGTCCAACAGCGTAGTGAGATGCTATAGAATCACTACGTGTCTTCTCTAGAGTTGTATAACCCTCCCCATGCCCCCCCAACATTACTTCTGCTAATCGTAATGCCCATTTTACCCTCTTATCCCTCCCTTCCCACCCATCTTCCCCAGTCCTTTTCCCTTTGGTAACTATTAGTCCGTTCTTGGGTTCTGTGAGTCTGCTGCTGTTTTGTTCCTTCAGTTTTTTTTTTCTTTGTTCTTATACTCCACATATGAGTGAAATCATTTGATACTTGTCTTTTTCGGCTTGGCTTATTTCACTGAGCATAATACCCTCTAGCTCCATTCATGTTGTTGCAAATGGCAGGATTTGTTTTCTTCTTATGGCTGAATAATATTCCATTGTGTATATGTACCACATCTTCTTTATCCATTCATCTACTGATTGACACTTAGGTTCCTTCCATTTCTTGGCTATTGTAAATAGTGCTGCAATAAACATAGGGGTGCATGTTGTCTTTTTGAAACTGGGCTGCTGCATTCTTAGGGTAAATTCCTACGAGTGGAATTCCTGGGTCAAATGGTATTTCTATTTTGAGTTTTTTGAGGAACCTCCAAACTGCTTTCCACAATGGTTGAACTAATTTGCATTCCCACCAGCAGTGTAGGAGGGTTCCCTTTTCTCCACATCCTCGCCAACATTTGTTGTTGTTTGTATTTTGGATGTTGCCATCCTCACTGATGTGAGGTGATATCTCATTGTGGTTTTTATCTGCACTTCTCTGATGACCAGCGATGTGGAGCATCTTTTCATGTGCCTGTTGGACATCTGAATTTCTTCTTTAGAGAAGTGTCTATTCATGTCCTCTGCCCATTTCTTAAGTGGATTATTTGCTTTTTGTTTGTTAAGGTGCGTGAGTTCTTTGTATATTTTGGATGTCAACCCCTTATTAGATATATCATTTATGAATATATTTTCCCATATTGTAGGATGTCTTTTTGTTCCACTGACGGTGTCCTTTGCTGTACAGAAGCTTTTCAACTTGATATAGTCCCACTCGTTCATTTTTGCTTTTGTTTCCCTTGCCCGGGGGGATATGTTCATGAAGAAGTCGCTCATGTTTTGTCCAAGAGATTTTTGCCTATGTTTTTTTCTAAGAGTTTTATGGTTTCATGACTTACATTCAGGTCTTTGATCCACCTTGAGTTTAACTTTGTGTATGGGGTTAGACGGTAGTCCAGTTTCATTCTCTTACATGTAGCTGTCCAGTTTTTCCAACACCAGCTGCTGAAGAAGCTGTCATCTCCCCATTGTGTATCCAAGGCTCCTTTATCAAATATTAATTGACTGTAAATGTTTGGGTTAATGTTTGGATTTTCTATTCTGTTCCACTGGTCTGTGGGTCTGTTTTTGTGCCAGTACCAAATTGTCTTGATTACTGTGGCTTTGTAGTAGAGCTTGAAGTCAGGGAGCGTAATTCCCCCTGTTTGATTCCTCCTTCTCAGGATGGCTTTGGCTATTCGGGGTATTTTCTGGTTCCATATAAATTTTAGAATTATTTGTTTCAGTTCATTGAAGAAAGCTGTTGGTAGTTTGATAGGGATTGCATTGAATCTGTAGATTGCTTTAGGTAGTATTGCCATTTTGACAATATTTATTCTTCCTAGCCAAGAGCATGGGATGCATTTCCATTTGTTAGTGTCTTCCTTAATTTCTCCTAGGAGTGTCTTGTAGTATTCAGAGTACAGGTCTTTCACTTCCTTCGTTAGGTTTATTCCTAGGTATTTTATTCTTTTAGGTGCAATTGTAAATGGAATTGTTTTTCTGATTTCTCTTTCTGTTAGTTCATCATTAGTGTATAGGAAAGCAACAGATATCTGTGTGTTAATTTTGTATCCTACAACTTTGCTGAATTCAGGTATTAGTTCTAGTAGTTTTGGAGTGGAGTCTTTAGGATTTTTGATGTACAGTATCATGTCATCTGCAAATAGTGACAATTTGACTTCTTCTTTACCAATCTGGATGGCTTGTATGTCTTTGTTTTGTCTGATTGCCGTGACTAGGAACTCCAGTACTATGTTGAATAACAGTGGAGAGAGTGGGCACCCCTGTCTTGTTCCCAATCTTAGATGAAAAGCTTTCAGCTTCTCGCTATTAAGTATGATGTTAGCTGTGGGTTTGTCATATATAGTCTTTATGATGTTGAGGTACTTGCCGTCTATACCCATTCTGTTAAGATTTTAATCATGAATGGATGCTGAATTTTAAATGCTTTTTCATTATCTATGGAGATGATCATGTGGTTTTGTTCTTCTTTTTATTTATGTGATAGATGATGTTGATGGATTTTTCGAATGTTGTACCATCCTTGCATCCCTGGGATGAATCCCACTTGATCATGGTGTATGATCCTCTTGATGTATTTTTGAATTTGGTTTGCTAATATTTTGTTGAGTATTTTTGCATCTACGTTCATCAGGGATATTCGTCTGTAACTTTCTTTTGTAGTGAGGTCTTTGCCCGGTTTTGGTATTACAGTGATGCTGGCTTCATAGAAAGAGTTTGGAAGTATTCCCTCCTCTTCTATTTTTTGGAAAACTTTAAGGAGAATGGGTGTTATTTCTTCTCTATATGTCTGGTAGAATTCAGAGGTGAATCCATCAGGTGCGGGGGTTTTGTTCTTGGGTAGTTTTTTGATTACCGATTCAATTTCGTTGCTGGTGATTGGTCTGTTTAGTTTTTCTGTTTCCTGCTTGGTGAGTCTTGGAAGGCTGTATTTTTCTAAGAAGTTGTCCATTTCTTCTAGGTTTTGCCGCTTGTTAGCATATAGATACTCATAATGTTCTCTTATAATTCTTTGTATTTCTTTGGGGTCCATCGTTATTTTTCCTTTCTCATTTCTGATTCTGTTTATGTGTGTAGATTCTCTTTTTCTCTTAATGAGTCTGGCTAGGGGTTTATCTATTTTGTTTATTTTGTCAAAGAACCAGCTTTTGGTTTCATTGATTTTTTCTATTGTTTTATTCTTTCTCAATTTTATTTATTTCTTCTCTGTTCTTTATTATGTCTCTCCTTCTGGTGACTTTGGGCCTCATTTCTTCTTGTTTTTCCAATTTCAATAATTGTGTCTTTAGACTGTTCATTTGGGAATGTTCTTCCTTCTTTAAATAGGCCTGGATTGCAATATACTTTCCTCTTAGAACTGCCTTTGCTGTGTTCCACAGAAGTTGTGGCTTTGTATTGTTGTCATTAGTCTCCATATAGTCTTTGATTTCTGTTTTGATTTGGTCGTTAACCCATTGATTAATTAGGAGAATGTTGTTAAGTCTCCATGTATTTGTGAACCTTTTTGATGTCTTTCTAAAATTTATTTCTAGTTTTATACCTTTGTGATCTGAGAAGTTGGTTGGTAGGATTTCATTATTCTTGAATTTACTGAGGTTCTTTTTGTGGCCTAGTATGTGGTCTATTCCATGTGCACTTGAGAAGAATGTGTATCGTGCTGGTTTGGGGTGCAGAGTTCTGTTGATATCTGTTAGGTCCATGTATTCTCGTGTGTTGTTCAGGCGCTCTGTGTCTTTACTTATTCTCTGTCTGGTTGATCTATCCTTTGGAGTGAGTGGTGTGTTGAAGGTTCCTAAAATGCATGCATTGCTGTCTATTTCCTCCTTCAATTCTGTTAGTATTTGTTTCACATTTGCTGGCGCTCCCGTGTTGGGTGCATATATATTTATAATGGTTATATCTTCTTATTGGACTGACCCCTTTATCATTATGTAATGTCCTTCTTTATCTCTTGCTACTTTCTTTGTTTTGAAGTCTATTTTGTCTGATATAAGTACTGCAACACCTGCTTTTTTCTCTTTGTTGTTTGCATGAAATATCTTTTTCCATCCCCTCACTTTTAGTCTGTGTATATCTTTGGGTTTGAGGTGAGTCTCTTGTAAGCAGCATATAGATGGGTCTTGCTTTTTTATCCATTCTGTTACTCTGTGTCTTTTGATTGGTACATTCAGTCCATTTACAATTAGCGTGATTATTGATAGATATGTACTTATTGCCATTGCTGGCTTTAGATTCGTGGTTACCAAAGGTTCAAGGGTTGCTTCTTTACTATGTAAGAATTTAACTTAACATTCCTGTTAAGTTATTGTGAACACTGTCTGATGTTTCTTTATCTCTCCCTTCTTATTCTTCCTCCTCCATTCTTTATATATTAGGTGTTTTATTCTTTGCCTTTAGTTACTATTTTAATGGTCTGCTTTCTTTGTTATGATTTTATTTTCTCTGGTGTCATCTTTTTAGACTTAGGGGTGCTTCCCTGTAGAACAGTCCCTTTAAGATATCCTGTAGTGGTGGTTTATGAGAGGCAAACTCTCTCAACTTTCGTTTGTCTGGAAATTGTTTAATCCCTCCGTCATATTTAAATGATATTCGTGCTGGATACAATATTCTTGGTTTAAGTCCCTTCTGTTTCATTACGTTAAATATATCATGCCATTCTCTTCTGGCCTGTAAGGTTTCTGTTGAGAAGTTTGATGATAGTCTGATGGGTTTTCGTTTGTAGGTGATCTTTTATCTCTCTCTAGCTGCCTTTAATACTCTGTCTTTATCTTTTATCTTTGCCATCTTAATTATTATGTGTCTTGGTGTGGTCTTCCTTGGGTTCCTTGTGTTGTGAGGTCTGTGGGATTCTGTTTACTGTGAGACTATTTCCTTCCCCAGCATGGGAAAGTTTTCATCAGTTATTTCTTCAAAGACACTTTCTATCCCTTTTTCTCTCTCTTCTTCCTCTTGTACTCCTATAATGCGAATATTGTTCTGTTTCGATTGGTCACACAGTTCTCTTAAAATTCTTGAGATCCTTTTATCTCTCTCTGCCTCAGCTTCTCTTTATTCCTGTTGTGTGATTTCTAGTCCATTATCAGTCTCTTGCATCTCATCCAGTGTGCTGTTAAGCCCATCGATGGCTTGTCTGATTTCTGCATTGTCTTTCCTCACTTCCCTCACTTCCTCCCTCAGCTCTTGCACATTTCTCTGTAGATCCGTTAGCATGGTTGTGACTTTTATTCTGTATTCTTTTTCAGGAAGAGTGTGCATGTTCATCCCTTCAGGCTCCCTCTCTGGCATTGTCTGGTGGTTGAATTTAGTCTGGACCCTATTCCTCTGTCTTTCCTGGCTTTAGAAGTGGTTGCTGGTAGTTGCCACATATGTCAACCAGGCTGTTTATGACTTCAAAAGGGAAAAATAAAAAGAAAAAAGAAAGAAAGAAAGAAAGAAAAAGAGAAAAGAGAATAGAAAGAAAAGAAAAAAGAAAGAGAAGAAAAAACAAAAAAACAAAAAACAGAAAACAAAAAACAAACAAAGAAACAAAAAATACCCACCAGGAGTGGATTCTATGGGGATGATGTAGGTGACGCTGTTGCCCCACTATTCCAGAGCCGTGGCCACCCCCCTCCAAAGGGACCTTTGTAGCTCTGGTCGGGGTGGGAACGAATCGGAGGCTGTTGATCTCTGTGGGAAGTCTAAGTGCGGCCACCCTTTCCCAGTCGCCAGGTAAGGGGTCCAAAACTCCCCAGTATTCCCAGCCTGCTGGGCTGAGTGTGCCTGAGGCGATCCGGTCCTCTGCTGGGCTCCTGTCTCTTTAAGACTGGTGAAAAAAGCGCGCGCTTTTCTTCTTCTTTTTTCCTTCCCGGGAACCGTCTGCAAGCAACCTGGCGCATTTCCCGCTGAGATCCTGCACCCTCTGTCTCTCCTATCTCTGCTACACCACCTGGTTTGTGTCAGCGCTCCCCGTGCCGATCACCGGGGCTGGTTATTTCACAGACCTGTACTTCCACTCTCTCCTGGCTCTTAATCCTCTCCTCCTGCCGGTGTGCTGGGGTGGGGTGTGCTCGGGTCCCGCTGGGTCGTCGCTCCGTATCTACCTGCCTCATGGGGTGCCGAGTCCTTTCAGGTGTAGCTGCACACTGTGCGCTTTCCTGTGTATTCTGGTCTCTCTTTTTGGAATAGTTGTATTTGCTGTATTTTCATAAATAAATATAGTGTTGGGAAGAGATTTCTGCCGCCCTGCTCATGCCGCCATGTTCCCGGAAGTCTCCCATCAATTACTTCTTGAAAGAGAGTTTTTAACCCTTTGTCTTTGTCTTCTCCTACTCGTACCTCTATTATATGACTATTGTTTCATTTGGAGTTGTCACACATATCTCTTAGCATCTTTTCTGTTTCTAGAGATTCTTTTTTCTCCCTGTACCTCAGCTTCGTTGTTTTCATCTTTTCTAAATTCCATCTCATTGATTGTCTCCTCTACTTGCAGCAATCTATTATTCATTCCTCCATTGTATGTTTCATTTCAATTTCTGTATTCTTCAACTCTGTGTGGCTCTTATTCAACTCTTCTATCTCTTTATTGAAGTTCTCCCTGAGATCTACAATACTTTTCTAAAGGTCAGTGAGCATATTTACTTTGAAATCTTTATCCAGAAGATTGGTGATCCCCAGTTCATTTAGCCCTCATTCTGGTATCTTATCCTGTAGTTTTGTTTGGAAAACATTCCTTCACCTCCTCATTTTGTCTGGTCTGTGTTTCTTCCTTTGAATTAAATAGATATGGTATGCCTCCTGGTCTAGAGAGTAAAGGCTTTATGAAAAAGGCATCTATCATGCTCACAGTCTGAAGACTTTTTACTCTCCAGTACATGGTTCTTCTTTACGATGGAGCCCCAGTTGCTGCTTGTGGTCTTGGGCAAGGCTACCTTTCTGTCTGCCAGCATGGTCCATCTAAGTCCACAGTGAGTGGCAACATGCCTCAGTTGGCACTTTGTTAGTTGAGAAGTGCTACCTTTGTTGTTATCATTGTGGATATGTCCACCCTCTGCCTGCCCTGCATTGATGGTTGTGCACCTGGTCTAACTGGTGGGCTGGGTGGGTGTGCAGTAGAGGGGCACATGGTGGCAGGGTGCTCTTTTTTTTTTAATGGTATTTGGGGATATAAGAAGGCTATTCCTTTATCTGGGAGTATGCTGTGTTGCTTCTTGCTTTCTGTAACTGGTTCTGTTACCAGCTGATATGGTGTTTTTCCCAGGATCGTGTCTTGGAGGCAATGAAGAATGAAGCCAGCAGACAAGCAGATGGAGCAACCAGCAAAGTTTTTAATGTGGAGTGAAAAGGAAAGAAAAAAAGACTCCCTCTAAACAGGAGGGGCTGCAAAAGTGGAGGCCATTAGAGTCGTGTGTCTAGAATTTTTAAGCCAAAAAGAAGGAAGTTTACAGGATTGGCAGAAGCTTGTTGCTAGGGAGACCCCTTTGTTTTTCAGGCTGAATTCTCCAGATGCCCAGGATGTGGACCCTTGTTTCTCACACTGATCTCTAGATGCCCAGGATATAGCCCCTTGTTTCTCATGCAGAATTATCTAGATGCCCAGAATATGGCTCCATGTTTACTGCAAAACCTTGACCATAGTCCCCTCCTTTCTTCCCCTTACTGGGGCCACAAATTCTACGGCTACCTATGTCTCACTAAATCCTGCCTCAGTGCCCCCTCAGCAGAGGTAACCCTAACTGCCATTAGGGAGAAGGCTGAAGACTGCTTGAGCTGCATCCTGCTGGCAATGGGTGATGGCTTTGGAGTGGCAGTCTGGGTTCACTCTCTGAGTGGCCTATTTAGTGGCCCACAGAGAAAGTTGTGAGGGACTGTCATGGGGGTCTCATTTGCATCACTATATGACTCTCGATTGATTCTAAGTGAGAAGAAACAAATTTGGTTAGAAGATTAAGTCAGCATAATGTGAATATGAGAGCAAATATTATTACTCCAAAGAGGGGAATTAAGCGTGCCAACCAGGGGCACACCCACCCCATGATTGATTTGAAAATCTGGCCTAGCCATGAGTTCTGTGTTTCCCTTTTTGTAAGCTTGTTAAAGAGAAAGATGTTCTGTTTGATCTGCTCGAAATTCTCTTCTACTAGTCCTGAGGCATTAACATGAAAACAGCAGGTCTCATTGAGCATGGCACAGGTGCCACCTACCTCAGCAGTGAGCACACCCAGGCTGTCCTGTTCTGAAGGACCACTTGAGCCAAGGAGCCCAAGGCTTTTGACTGGGCTTCTATGGCTGCTACTGTCACTTTCCAGGTGCCCTTCAGTATGAGGGAGAGGTTTCTAATTCTCCTTTTGAAGTCAGGAATCCCTATAAACCAAAGGAGGCCATGGAATATTGAGTATCTTAGGCCATTTGATTCTAATATTGGGTTATCTGTTGCTAGTCCACTGAAATCAGGGGTCTGGGGCACTAGGCTTCTTCTGGGCCTAGCCAGGAGTGACACATCTAGGAAGGAGCCTAGGTTAGGCAGCGGCCCAGAGGTGAGGAGAGAGGTACTACTAAGAATCAATACATTAGATACAGCTGCAATTATTGTGCACTGCCTTCTCCATCCCCTCAGTAGGATCAAGTACACATTTGTTCCACAAAGGAAGAATAGTCCTGTTCCAGCTGGTGTGACTCCAGTGGACCATCCTTGTAGCCAAGCATATTTGTGTGTGGTTCAGAGGCTACTATAGTTGGCTAGAATAGAGGGATTCCTGTGGCCCCCAGGGGTCAAAAGTAGAGGGTCATATGCATGTAAAACAATCATCTGCACTATTGAAACATAATTCTTTTCTCTCTAGATTCACCCTCATTTTTATTAGAGGTAACTATATTAAGATTAATTTGTTAAAATGTTTAGCTTCAAAACACTTGACTTGATTATTTATATAAGGGCAGCAAGAACAGAAAATGATCACACAGGCTCTTTTATATGTGCTTTACTGGAACTTTTCATAAGGAATCTCAGATTTAATTTTTAAAGTGTTCTTGAAGCCAGGAAAGCCAAGCCAGACTTTCCATTAGGTTTGCCTATAGTATCTATAGATTTGGGTGAATTCTTCTCGAGGTCCCCCAAGATATTCTTAGGTTCCTGTACCTTCCAGGAAGTGACCTTCTTTACTCACCTGGTAAGGCTGCTGGGAACCCTGTAAGCAAGGTACAAGGCTAATTCTTCCAAGGGGCTTTATTGACTTTATAAAGTCAACCTTAGTTCCTTAAAGCTGCTGATCATATCTGAGGTTATGCACATGTCCCTCAAATATGACATTCCAGTCAAATCTTTGGTAATATAATCAGTGTATTTATTTATTTATTTATTAGACCATATATTTTAATACATCAAGGGAACACAGATAAAGAATTTAAGCCCAATAAGGAGAATGCCTGTATCTTCTTTACACTCCTCTTTACACTTTTTCATTTGTAGGGTAACTTTTGCTTCTTATCTTGGTGGTAGTATTATGTCCATCTCCATGTCATCCAAACCCCAGTGGAATTGTCCCCAGTAAAATAACATCAACAGGATTGGCTCCTTGGGTATTATTCCCAATGGTTCTCCCTGGTGTCCCATACGCAGGAGAAAACATTAATTAGTTTTGCCATTAGTGCTCTCAGAAGGGTGTACCAATGCCTGGGAAGACATATTTCTTAGGAGTGATTGTCCCAATTACTGTGCTTTTTCCAGTCATAGGTTTTTTTTTCCACATTAACATCATTTTTATTACAGTCTATGTTACAATCATTCTATTTTATGGTTAGTTACTATTGTATAACCAGTGTTTTTAATTGGTTCTGTCACAAAGAGAACAGATTCTTATTGAAATTATGCAAATAAAAATATTGCCATGAAATATAAAAATACCAAGAATTTCTAGATTGTGGAGGGATCAGGTAGAGAGAAAAATAAATGTTTCAGTTCTGCTTAT
Source organism: Phataginus tricuspis (assembly GCA_029783875.1). Taxonomy (NCBI): domain Eukaryota; kingdom Metazoa; phylum Chordata; class Mammalia; order Pholidota; family Manidae; genus Phataginus; species Phataginus tricuspis. Next base: position 14,620,178 of record JAQQAC010009165.1, on the reverse strand, counting down.
AAAGGTGTAATTATTTACTAAACTGTTGTGTGTCAGCTTAAGAGAAAAAGGTTAAAACAAATACTTTTTTAAGATCAGAAACATTTGAAACAAAGTCATAAAACTTAAAATCATCTTCAGTTTACTTAATCTTATGTAATTAACTCTTGCTCTGCTTCAATCTAGTTCTTTACTATTTCCAGAGTAAAACAGTAACTATAAATGACAAGACTTGGAAATGGCAATGGTTAAAGATGTGATGAAAGTTCACCATAACACAGTTGATAAGGAAATTTGGTTATTTTTGTAACATATAACAGTTTAATAATCTAAAGTTTAGCATTATTCATTTGACAATGCTTCTCAGGTAATTATATAGCAAATAAATAAGCTGAAATTAGCAAAAATTTCTGCTTTATGAGGAGAAAAATCCCCTGACATGTTCCAGGGGGCACTCTGGAAAATCTCAGAGTTAACTAGAGGTAAAAGTACCTGTTTCTTTTTTGAATTTGCCTTTGGGAATTTGTCAAAAGAAAGTTTTTAAGGCACTTGCAGGATTACAAGCCATTATGAAATGATACTTATCCATTTAACCAAAGTGACAATAAAGATTTTAAGGCAGATACAGAAGGTTACATAATTGTTAGCAAATTTAGCCCTTAGCTCTTTAAATAGTAAGATTTAGTTTTATTAAGTACTAAAACACCTTATTGAGACATCAAGCAGGAGAAATCATTCTGATAAAACAATTAGAAAAACCCTTCACAATCGCTCAGTTTAAGAGCAGATCAGTAGTTCAAGAAAACTTTCTTCTTTTAACAACCAACCAAAATTCTAATCTCATGGTGTACCTGATATTAAACTGCACTTACTTCCTTTCACAAGCCTTTTACAACTTCCCTCTTTTATTCAGAGGCTTTCCTTTTTAAATCACCAGGTTTCCTTTAGAACAAAATTACTTTCTCTTATCAAAAACACATCTCTAGTATGTGGAGATGTTTCCATTATTATTTCAAGTAGTTTTAATTAGAACTTAAAACTCTTAGAAAACCTTAATTCTCAGTGAATACTATGAAGCAATTATAAACTGTTACACCAGCATTCTTTAAATTGGCAACTTTATGAATACATTTCACAAGTTCTAGAAACATGTGCTTCACGATACAACTTTTCAATAAGCACAAAATATGTTTACTAATAATCCCAAATCTTTTTGTAGTTTTTCCTCAGTAAGGAAGCCAAAGTGGATAAACTTATATTCAATAATTAATGTTTCATTATTTTATCTTACTTGGAAGTGATCTAATTCATTAACTTGACTCATTACTTAGCAAAACTTTAAGGTTTCAGGTTACCACAAAGATTCTCAAGCTGTTTTTAGGTGTACATACTGCAATACATAATTATTGTTAAAAAGTTTACTTATTACACTTATTTAGTTCACTTGTCCTTAGCAGCCATGCTAGATTACCCACAAAAGCTTTATTAAATGTTAAAGTCAAGCCTCCTTTTTAAAAAAAAAATTTAACAAATAACATCAACTTAAATGACTTTAAGTAAACCTAGGCAGCTTATAACCCAAAGACATGTCTGTTTCAGTTAAACTTAAATTAGCATTAATACTGAATATTTTCTATAACTTCTGAAAATTTTGGAATGCCAGTTTTTACAAGCACTTATCTTTAAACTAATTGCTTTTTAGCAATACCATCTGGAAGTAGAAAAATATCTTCCATTTACATATATAGACATACAAAATGTAGAATGAGACATAGTGGCCACAGTAATTCTGGTTTGTAATTCTCATGAGAGTTGGCAGCAGTTTGGTAGGACTCAATTTGCAAATGGAGTTTTAACCCACATTTCTCTCCAGCCATATTTGGCCACAAATGGGGTGTAACCCACATTTCTGCAATCATATGGTCTCCAATCTGGTAGTTATTAAGCCAGCTTCACAGGACACAAAACAAGCTTAGCAATAGTATCCAGGGATTACATATAAAAGCACATACACAGACAGAGAAACTGACACAAAAACTTTCTAGCTATTAATAACTAATTTCAAAATGGTGTTGTAATTAAGGATCTCATTTTGGGGCCATTTTCCCCTGCTTGGCGGTTTGCATTGAGGCCAAGTGGCATTACAGAAGAAAATCAACTTCTTCCTTTTAGCTCATCTAATTAAAAGTATCTCAGTTTATATCAACCCTAATGGAGAGTAATTTAGAGTGCCATTTAGGGGCCAGGTTGTATTGCAGAAGATTAATTTCTTCTATCTCAAGGAGTCTAGTTTAAAACCTCTCAGTTTTTGAGGATGCATCCCAGAAGGATGGTGACAAGATGGTTTTGGATTCTGTGTTGCCCATGTAGAAGACACCAGGGAAGAGAAAGATGTCCCCTTTTCTATTTATGGTATCTGGGAGCCAAGGCATCCCTTGGCCTGTCTCTTCCTGCCTTACTTGGGAGGTCTGTTCCTTGCTCTCATGTCTGTGGTGGCATCATGAGAAGCGTGTTCCCCAAATCTGCCAGTTTAGCCGTGCTGTAGTACTGGTGAGCCACTCAGGAACTTGTCCTGGGCTCTCTCGGTCACAATTATAACTTCTAATGATGCCTTGCCTAGCTCAGGACTACTTCTATTAGGGAGGGACATTTATCCCATTGGGAGCTAAGGAGATCCTTCCTAATCTTGGAGGTTAGATTGAGAAAAGCCTCCAGTTGAAACAGGAAGAGGTGTGAGCAATAGCCTTTCTGCCACCTTCAAAGCAAACCAAACTGTCTTAACTGATAGGTTCTCAGAAGGAAGCCACTATCCTGGGGAGGAACTGGATGAATACATTTCTTGTGTTAAGTTTATTTTGCAGAATTAGTGGGAGGACTGATAATGGAGGAGAGGAGACATAATGTTTCTCATCAGGGATAAGCATCCTGAGACCACTTGACATATCCTTTGTCATATTCCTGAAAATCCTTAAAAGCTGACTCCTCTCTTTGGTCACACTTTCCTTTCTTTTTAAAGAAAGCTTTCTCACTGCTCAATTTAACACTGTCTCTGTGCTTTTCCAGTAACAAGCGCCCTTATCTCTTTTCTATTTAGGGAGGGGCTGCTGAGAGCTCTCATTTACACTTGCAAGTTTACGCTGAGCAAACCGGATGGAGCTGCAGTTACCCAGCACGGATCTGCTCTTTAGCAGGCTGCTTGAGAATCTCCTCTCCCTGGGAAACCTCAGAGCCCAATCTCACTTCATCCTGTGCTCTGTGGCTCCCCCAAATCCTAGGGTGGCAGAGGTTATTCCCCACACCATGCACATCAAATAGGACACCAGATGCTCTTGGAGCTAGTAAGGGAAACTGCCCTATGCAGAGAGTCTCCTTACCCTCCCTCTGCATCTTCCTGCACTTTCTCTCGTGACCTGCTCAATTCTTTCTCGCTTTATCCAGGTTGAAGTTTTACTTGGTATGCAGTGAGAAACCACCCCAGACACAGCTGTCTACTGAGTCAGCACCTCATGGCTGGGGTTGGGATCCAGGGAATAATTTGCTTTATTCAAGGAGACTGCCAAGACATCTGCTTTCCCATTCCCCATAGGACACCGGGGACAGGCAGCAAGAGTTGTTGTGTCCAATATGCAACTAAACTGGTGTTTGCCTAATTCCCCTAAATCCTGAGTAAGGAGGGCATGGAAGAAGGAGAACCTAGAGGGGTCCCCAGAGAGGGGGAAATAATTCATTTCATGACAATAAAGGAAGAATCAAAGGAATACTTAATCCATCTCAGGGGGCTTTCTGTGAGGAGCTGAAGGAGGTCACCCAAGTCACTCTCAGAAGGGAAGACACTCAGGGGAGCCTCCCCCAGCTTCCCCTGCACCACCCAGGAGAGCGAGAAAGGAAAGGAGAAGCAACTCCTTATGGATACCGGATTGGTCAGTCAGCATCTGAGTTATGATAGACCTTAGAGAGCTCACGAAGGTGTGGCCTCATCCATGGTCCTTGCAGTTGTTTGCCTGCTTCCCTCAGTCCTTCACATCCAAGGAGAACTTTGAAAGAGAATTCTGGCCCCCACTCAGCCGACATTTCCAACTACCAGGGGAGATGGGGGTATCAACTGAAAAAGACCCAGAGGAACTGAATACCCTAGGTTTGAGAGAGGCAGCTGTGCTAACCACATGTATGGCTGTCAGGTGACCAATGTTACACACAGCAGGTGGCTCATCATTATAAGGAAAGTAAAAGACACCCTTAAAATGGCAATCCTGGACAAGCCCCCAGAAGATGTTACTCGCAGAGATACTTTTTTTCCCAGGATTGTGTCTTGGAGGCAATGAAGAATGAAGCCAGCAGACAAGAGTATGGAGCAACCAGCAGAGTTTTTAATGAGGAGTGAAAAGGAAAGAAAAAAAAGACTCCATCTAAACGGAAGGGGCTGCAAGAGCAGAGGTTGTTAGAGCCGCGGTGTCTAGGGTTTGTAAGCCGGAAAGGAAGAAGTTTACAGGATTGGCAGGGGCTTGTTGCTAGGAAGACCCTTTGTTTTTCAGGCTGAGTTCTCCAGATGTTCAGGATGTAGCCCCTTGTTTCTCATGCTGGGTCGAGGCTCCTTGTTTACTGCAAAACTTTGACCATAGTCCCCTCCTGACTTCCTCTTACTGGGGCCATAAATTCTAAGGCTGCCTACATCCCATTAATTCCTGCCTCAGTTCTATAAGTTTCCATATTCTTAACTTTTCTATTGGAGTATTTAAAATAATCTCATAGACCCATGTGACAAGCATCATAGGCCAGAATAGGAATCATTCATTCAACAAACACTGAGCATCAAAATGTTGCCTGTTACAAGAAAGCACATTTTCTAATAGGTAATATAAGAATGTGAGGTATCAATGGAAATAAAAGGAAAGGAACAAAGGAGAAAACCTAGCTCTATGGGATAACTTCAGTGAGGTATGGTGTGAAATGTCTTGGAAGATCTGTTTACAAAAACAGGAAAATATCTGACTTTGTGGAGTGCCACCTAAACTAAGAGAGTAGAAATGCTAGCCAAAGAATTATTGAGAAAAGAATTTTTCAAAAGGGAGGTCATTGATGTCTTCAAGGCAATAAATACCTTGTGTGCTGAGAATGGCAGTGGTGGTGGGGGGGTGTAGTTAGTATATGTTGAGATGGAGAGATGTAATGAGGGAGAAGTGGTTCAACTTTACCTTTTACAAAACTCATCAGAATCTTTTCTAAGTTGCCTAACACTCATTTATTACCTATAGCTTACCAAACATTTTGAGTTATTCTTATAGTTTAGTAAGCTATATTTCATGTTTTAAATAATATTTAATAACCAAGTTTTGATTAAAACAAAAACTGTAGTTGTGCTATTCAGTGGTTACCTCAAAATTCAATGCTTGGATAAAGAGAGAGAACATAGAAATCCTTATAGTCTTAATCCATGTCTAATTTTTTGGCTTCAATCCTTATTCATATCTGTTTCCAGGATCTTGGGGGTGAATATTTAATCATGTTTATTCCCTGAAATAAGTGGCAGTATTAATTTTATTGTGGAACCAATTCAGATGGAAAATATTAGAGCCACGGGGGACCCAGCCTGAGCACCAGAGGCGGGATTTTCAAGACGAGGGAGATGCAGAAGGGAGGCGAAGAAAAAAGTGGTAGAGTAGGAAGGCAAAGCTGAAACCTCCTCCAAAAAACACATAAAAAAAGAAAATACAGCAAATACAACTAAACCTGAAAATGACCTGAAGACTGCAGAACAGATCACCTAAACCTGAGGAAAAAGAGAGGCTCTCACAGAAAAGGTTAAAGTGACAGAGCCATAATTGAGCGGGACCCAAGCCCTTCCGCACCCCAACCACAGGTGGGAGAAAGAGGAATGGAGCTGGGAAGGCGTAAGAGCCCAGAAGCACTGCTACCTAGCCTGTAGGTAGGTATGCTATCTGCTCTGGGGTGCATGAGTCCACATTGCATTACGTTCTGGTAATTATCAGGGCTGGACACCAGGGACAGTTTGAACACTCTAGAAGGCTGAGACTCCAACCACTTGTGGAGGATGGGCACGCTTGGCTGGTTCTGAGACCCAAAGCAGAGGCAGCAGTTTGAAAGACTTGCCAACAGTGGGAGGAGTACTAGAGGGACAAGCATTGGATGAACTAACAGAATTTAGTGAACAACTCCATTTAAAATTGCATCAAAAAATAAAATACTAGGAATAAACCTAACCAAGAAGGTGAAAAACCTATACTCTGAAAACTATGAGACACTTGTGAAAGAAATTAAAGAAGGCACCAATAAATGGAAATATATCTTGTGCTCATTGATAGGAAGAATTAATATTGTCAAAATGGCCAACCTTCCCAAAGCAATTTACAGATTCACTGCAGTGCCTATCAAAATACCAATGGTATTTTTCAATGAACTAGAACAAATAGTTCTAAAATTAATATGGAACCATCAAAGATCCCAAATAGCCAAAGCAACCCTGAGAAAGAAGAATAAAGCAGGGGGGATTACGCTCCCTGACTTCAAACTCTACTACAAAGCCACAGTAGTCAAAGCAGTATGGTACTGGTACAAGGAACCATGAATATATAATGGAGAAAAGGCAGCCTCTTTAATAATTGGTGTTGGGAAAATTGGACAGCTACATGTAAGAAAATGAAACTGGATCATTGTTTAACTCTGCACACAAAAGTAAACTTGAAATGGATTAAAGACCTGATTATAAGTCATGAAACCATAAAATTCTTAGAAGAAAACATAGGCAAAAATCTCTTGAACATAGGCAAAAATCTCTTGAACATAAGAATGAGCAATTTTTTCCTGGCAACATCTCCTCAGGCAAGGGAAACAAAATAAAAAATGAACAAGTGGGACTACAGCAATCTAAAAATCTTCTGTATGGCAACAGACACCATTAGCAAAACAAAAAGACATCCTATAATGTGGGAAAATATATTCATAAATGACCCATCTGATAAGGGGTTAACATCCAAAATATCTAAAGAACTCATATGTCTCAACACCCAAAAAGCAAATATCCTGATTAAAAAATGGGCAGAGGACCTGAACAGACATTTCTCCAAAGAATAAATACAGATGGCCAACAGGCACATGAAAAGATGCTCCACATTGCTAATCATCAGGGAAATGCAAATCACAACCATAATGAGATATCACCTCACACCAGTTAGGATGGCCACTAATCAAAAGAAAAGAAATAACAAATGTTGGAGAGGATGTGGAGAAAAGAGAACTTTCCTACACTGCTGGTAGAAATGTAAATTGGTGCAGCTGCTGTGTAAAGAAGTATGAAGGTTCCTTCAAAAACTAAAAATAGATATACCATTCAACCCAGTAATTCCACTCCTAGGGATTTACCTGAAGAAAACAAATCCCTGATTTGAAAAGATATTTGCTCCCTTATGTTTGTTGTCACACTACTTGCAATAGCCAATATATGGAAGCAACCTAAGTGTCCATCAATAGATGTATGGATATGGAAGAGGTGGTACACAGACTCAATGGAATATTATTCAGCCATAAAAAGAAAAGAAACCCCGCCATTTGCAACAACAGGGATGGGCCCAGAAGGTATTATGCTCAGTGAAATAAGCCAGGGAGAGAAAGACTACCATATGAGTTCACTTATTTGTGGAATATAAAAACAAAGTAAAAGAGAAGGAACAGAACAGCAGTAGACTCAGACACCAGGAAGTGAGTAGTGGTTATCAAGTGGGTGGGGTTGGGGCAAATTGGGGTGAGGGTGAGGGAAATAAAGGGGCACAATAATTCTCAATCACAATATCAGTTGGTCATTGGGATGGTAGTACAGCATGGAGAACATAGTCAATGATTCTGTAACATCTTACTACTTTGATAGATAGAAACTGCACTAGAGGGAATGATAATTTAATAATATGGGTAACTTGAACCACTAATTTGTACACCTGAAACCAATATAAGATTATCTATCAATAATACTTAAATAAAAAATAATAGGAAGAATAATTACCGGTTTTACACAGGAAAAATAAAATAGTAGACCCATATATGGGATTATTATCCAAGAGTGGTGGACTAGGGCCAAGGTCTGCAGAGAGGGGAGACCCATGTATGAAGACTTGTCTACCAGGGAGAGGGATTTCTTTAGCTGAGGGTAGTGCTGGATGCCTGGTATGTATGGAATCTTTTCTTTATTGAGAACAGATGGACTCCTTTTGGAGGTTATTTTTAAAAACTAATATCTGGTTTTGTTGTACTTCAAAGTGTTTTCAGTGGAATTACTGTCTTTCTTTTAATTTTTCCTTTTATATTTTAGTTATTTGTTACACAATTTATATTTTAGTTATTTGTTACAATGCAGAATATTGTACATGCTTGGTGAACAACTTTAAAAGATCTCTGCCAGAAAGGAGCATACATTCTAGCAGAGAAGACAAAAAACAACCAATAATATAATATTATATTAATTAAGATATAACTACTTAATTATTTCTATCTTTATATGTACTTAATAAATAAGAAAACAATGTAGTCTGTTAGAAAGGGGGGTAAGTGCTATCAAATCCTTTGATCACAAATAGGTGATTTTTTATTTTCCAGATATAAACTTTGATTTAGAAAACTATGTTGGCAAACAAAATATATGGTGTAAAGTTATAACAGCCAATTTTATAACCATGAGTAATCAAAACCTTGTATTTACTCTCCACAATTATTTTTCAAATTCAGTACCTTTTCTTCCAAATAATGTAGCTTGCATCTATTAGTTTGTCTTTTTAAATCATCAAGTCATTTGCCCAACCTTCTTGTTATAACCTGAAACTTTGTTCCTGAGATCTTTCAACACTGAGGCCTGCTGGAAGGCCCAGGGTACTTTTGAATATTCCCAGGATATAATTCTCCTTAACTTGACAAGAGATGGGGCAGATAAAGTGTCTGTTCTTTCTGGAGTCGTGGTACAGTGGAGCCTTTACTATTCTGCCCCAACTGAAAATTTTTGCTTGTGTAAAGAGAAAGGAAAAAGAAACATGAATAGTTATCTCTTACATTTCTCTTTTTCTCTCTCCGGAATCTATATATGCATGCTATTCTGAAATATTTCTATTAGAGAAAATATAGGAAAAAAAATGTATATTTCTCAATCCCTCAATACCATAAAGCTGAAATCCTTGGGGACAGGTGTATTTCAAAATTCAGAAAGGTAATATAGGGAGGTATATTGGAAGGTAATACAGGGCCTATACCAGATAATTGTTTTGCAATGCTTTTCATTTCAAATTTCAGTTCTTGGACTTTGAGACTATTATTGGTGGTTTATTATTTACTTGGGGTTCATAATTCTTAAGATGCATCTTTTTAGTAACAGCATTTAGTATTTTTATTACTGAGCCAAGAAATTTTTTACCTTCTAAACAAATACTGGAAGACAATTCAGCATAATTAGAATGTGTAAAACATTGTTATTCTCATATATAGTATTTTTTATATATTATATATATATATATACACACACACAAATTTATTAATATCCTAGAATTCTTAGCTATTTTAGGTGTGACAAAGTTGAGTGTGAATCAGGAAAAACCAATGACTAATTTAATTGTTATCTACTTAGTTATTAAAGAATGCTTTGGTGAACAATCAAAAATGAGTATTTTGCTTCACGTTCAATTATATTAAAAAAGTACATTTTTTACTCTTTAGAGCTTGTGCAGATTTGAGTAAAACATCGTGTTATGCAAGCAACTTCTGGGAGCAGTAGTAATTTTTTAGATTAGAAGACAAGAAGGATATGTTCTCATTTACTTAGTGTTTGGTTCCTTGGCTTGGACGTCATACTAGGTAATTCTAACCACTGAATATTTGTGTTTGCTAATGAACTTTTAGCCTTTAAACTGAGATTTGTCTCTGATCTTCAGAGAAGTTCCCAGATGTTGCCTTACTATAAAAATCTGTATCTGGGAAGTTTTCGGAAAACATACCTCATCCACCAAGTCTTCTGTTTTCTTTAGAGTAACTCAACCAAATAATGTGGCCTATCAGACTGTTTCATCTTACTTCAGAGACAAAAAAGAATGCTGCTCTGGAGGATGCTAGCATATACCAAGTATTTTCTCATTCTTTGCCAAGTGTACAGTTCATTGTTAGGTCACCTGTGTCAGTTTGGTACATTTAAGGCAGTTCTTAGCACCCCCCATTCCTCTCTAAAACTTACACTGAGTCTTCAAACATTGTCTGGCTCATTATTTTCCAAGGAAGGTTAAGCCCTTAACTGTCAGACTAGAACCCTTTGCTAGTTATAGTCCTCCTTGCTTTGGCACTGAATATGTCATGTCTTTGAGCTTTCCCACTGTGATCAGGAGCACGTTACTTGGCACATATGTGTCCAGCAGATCTCCAAGGAGGACTGCCTGTTATTTTCTACATGACAGATTTTTAACTTGCTAAAATTTGAACTCCTCTTTAACAGGCTCTAAGGAGAATTGGATAAGATATTCGCCAGTTCACCAAGAAAATTTTGCTTAATAGTACCTTCTTTACCCTTTTGTGTTTTAGCGAAGTTGAGTCCACCCTAGAATAATGAAAGCAATAATTTCAAATGAAGAAAAATAGTGAAAATTTCCACTGTTTAAAAAATGAATTTGTTATATAGTATTTAACTTCATGTTTGGTTAAAAAAAATCTTGTTTTTTAAATTTAATTAATAAGGATAACCCAAGTTTGGCTTAAACTATTAAAATGACATTATAAAGCAACATTACTTCCTTTGATTTTACCTTTGCTTCAGGAAATATATAATATATGGTTCCCTTTTCAGTTGATAAGATTTTACCAGCTGCAAAGATAGAAAGATTGAATCAACTGGCAAGTTTCATGCCTTTGAACTGTCAAAGAATGGGGGTAAATCAGGTTTTGCCATTGATATTCATGGGATTGCACCCTCTGATTATTGCTTTTCTCTTCCATTTTCAGCTTTCCTTGGTTAGAGCAGGGAGCTGGCCTGAATGATGCAAGTGTCCTGGTGTTTGATTTTATTATGGGTTAGATTCTTGAAGAAAAATTCTTTAAAATGGATAAAGACTATATTCTTATATTGGGCTAGTTGATTCACTGGTTACTTTTAGGCACAAAATTAGGTGTACTAGCATAGTGCATTTTTAATTTTGAAAGAAAGTACATTATAAAAATTAAAAAATGTTACATTTCACTTATTCTTGGGGAAATACATAAAGTCATGTTTCATGACCGTAATAAATGTATTGAGATTTCATTATCCTTATTCTCTAAATAGATAGACATTTTACTTTTGGAATTTATGTTATCTTTGGCTTTTGTAGCCCATCCCCTCATATAAAAAATAAGTGAAGGCAGATAATATTTCAAAAGAGCAGATAATGTTTCTAAGTAAAAAAAGGGATATACTAAATGTCAGAATTATTGAAGGCCAGAGGAAAGAAATTTTCTTTTACATGAAGAAGGATTTTTAATATACTAACTTCTGGAAAAAAAAAAAGGAAAGGAAAAGAAAGGAAAAACCAGGAAGCTGTAGTAAGTGGTTCATAGAAAGTTGTAAAATTACAAAAAAAGTAACATGCTTTTTGATTAACTCAACTTAAAAATTTGTGTTGATGTTTCTTAAAAGACTGTTGAAATAAAAATTCATTGACTATTTTTAAATAAAATCAATTATGTATCAGATGGATTAAAGCTCTTTTAAAATATTTGTCTCTTTGGGAAAAGGGTAAATCATTAGGTTTTTGTATTGGGCGCAGAGTTTCTCCCTCTCTCTATGTTTATTTTGCTGAAATTGAAATGTTTTCCCAAAAATGTGTATTTTGTATATATACACATACATACTTTTTTGGGAGGAATAGGATGATGGGATTTCTTTTGCAGCTTTTTTCCCCTGACTTTAAAGAGATAGATGTTCATTGTACATATTTTTTTCTTTTCTTTTTTTAATTAAGGTATTATTGATATACACACTTATGAAGGTTTCACATGAAAAAACAAGATGGTTACTACATTTACCCATATTATCAAGTCCCCACCCATACCCCAATGCAGTCACTGTCTATCAGTGTAGTAAGATGCCACAGATTCACTATTTGCCTTCTCTGTGCTACACAGTTTTCCCCTTGATCCCCCCCACACCATGTGTACTACACATAATACCCCACAATCCCCTTCTCCCACCCTCCCCACCCGCCCTCCCACACCCCTCCCCTTTGGTAACCACTAGTTCCTTCTTGGAGTCTGAGTCTGCTGCTATATTGTTCCTTCAGTTTTGCTTCGTTGTTATACTCCACAAATGAGGGAAATCATTTGGCACTTGTCTTTCTCTGCCTGGCTTATTTCACTGAGCATAATATCCTCCAGCTCCATCCATGTTGTTGCAAATGCTAGGATTTGTTTCTTTCTTATGGCTGAATAGTACTCCATTGTGTATATGTACCACATCTTCTTTATCCATTCATTTACTGATAGACACTAAGTTTGCTTCCATATCTTGGCTATTGTAAAAAGTGCTGCAATAAACATAGGGGTGCATATGTCTTTTTGAATCTGAGGAGTAGTATTCTTTGGGTAAATTCCAAGGAGTGGGATTACTGGGTCAAATGGTATTTCTATATTTAGTCTTTTGAGGAACCTCCATATTGCTTTCCACAATGGTTGAACTAGCTTACATTCCCACCAGCAGTGTAGGAGGGTTCCCCTTTGTCTGCATCCTCGCCAGCATTTGTTGTTCTTAGTCTTTTGGATGGTGGCCATCCTTACTGGTGTGAGGTGATATCTTATTGTGGTTTTAATTGGCATTTCCCTGATGATTAGTGATGTGGAGCATCTTTTCAGGTGTCTGTTGGCCATCTGAATTTCTTCTTTGGAGAACTGTCTCTTCATATACTCTGCCCATTTTTTAATCGAGTTATTTGCTTTTAGGGTGTTGAGGCATATAAGTTCTTTGTATATTTTAGATGTTAACGCCTTGTCAGATATATCATTTACAAATATATTCTTCCGTACTGTAGGATGCCTTTTTATTCTGTTGATGGTGTCCTTTGCCGTACAGAAACTTTTTAGTTTGATGTAGTCCCATGAGTTCATTTATGGTTTTGTTTCCCTTGCTCAAGGAGATGCGTTCAGGAAGAAGTTGCTCATGCTTATATTCAGGAGATTTTTGCCTATGTTGTCTTCTAAGAGTTTTATGGCTTCACAGCTTAATTCAGGTCCTTGATCCATTTCAAGTTTACTTGTGTGTATAGGGTTAAGCAATAATCCAATTTCATTCTCTTCCATGTAGCTGTCCAGTTTTGCCAACACCAGCTGTTGAAGAGACTGTCATTTCCCCATTGTATGTCCATGGCTCCTTTATCATATATTAATTGACCACATATGGTTGGGTTTATATCAGGGCTCTCTAGTCTGTTCCACTGGTCTATGGGTTTATCATTTATGGCCTTTATTATGTTGAGGTATTTGCCCTCTATAGTCATTTTCTTGAGAGTTTTTATCATGAATGGATGTTGAATTTTGTCGAATGCTTTATCAGCTTCTATGGAGATGACCATGTGGTTTTTGTTCTTCTTTTTGTTGATGTGGTGGATGATGTTGATGGATTTTTGAATGTTATACCATTCTTGCATCCCTGGGATGAATCCCACTTGATCATGCTGGATGATCTTTTTAATGTTTTTTTTGAATTCGGCTTGCTAATATTTTGTTGAGTATTTTTGCATCTATGTTCATCAGGGATATGGGTCTGTAATTTTCTTTTTTTGTGATGTCTGTGCCTGGTTTTGATATTAGAGTGATGTTGGCCTCATAGAACGAGTTTGAGAGTATCCCCTCCTCTTCTACTTCTTTGAAAACTTTAAGGAAGATGGGTATTAGGTCTTCACTAAATGTTTGATAAAATTCAGCAGTGAAACCATCTCGTCCAGAGGTTTTGTTCTTAGGTAGTTTTTTATTTACCAACTCAATTTCTTTGCTGGTAATTGGTCTATTCAGATTTTCTTTTTCTTCCTGGGTCAGCCTTGGAAGGTTGTATTTTTCTAGAAAGTTGTCCATTTATTCTAGGTTATCCAGTTTGTTACCATATAATTTTTCATAGTATTCTCTAATAATTATTTGTTTTTCTGTGGTGTTCATAGTGATTTTTCCTTTCTCATTTCTGATTCTTCTTATGTGTGTAGATTCTCCTTTTTTCTTGATAAGTCTGGCTAGGGGTTTATCTGTTTTCTTTGTTTTCTTGAAGAACCAGCTCCTGCTTTCATTGATTCTTTCTAATGTTTTATTCTTCTCAATTTTATTTATTTCTGCTTTAATCTTTATTATGTCCCTCCTTCTACTGACTTTGGGCTTCATTTGTTCTTCCTTTTCCAGTCTCATTAATTGTGAGTTTAGACTGTTCATTTGGGATTGTTCTTTTTTCTTGAGGTAGGTGTGTATTACAATATTTTTCCCTCTTGGCAGGGCCTTTGCTGCATCCCACAGATTTTGTGGTGTTGAATTATTGTTGTCATTTGTCTCCTTATATTGCTTGATCTCTGTTTTTATTTTGTCATTGATTAATTGATTATTTAGGAGCATGTTATTAAGCCTCCATGTGTTTGTGGGCTTTTTTGTTTTCTTTGTGTAATTTATTTGTAGTTTAATACCTTTGTGATCTGAGAAGCTGGTTGGTACAATTTCAATCTTTTTGAATTTCCTAACATTCTTTTTGTGGCCTAGTATATTACCTATTCTTGAAAATGTTCCATGTGCACTTGAGAAGAATGTGTGTCCTGTTGCTTTTGGATGGAGTGTTCTGTAGATGTCCTTTAGCTCCATCTGTTCTAATATGTTGTTCAGTGCCTGTGTCTATTTATTTTCTGTCTCTTTGATCTGTGCTTTGGAGTGAGTGGTATGTTGAAGTCTCCTAAAATGAATGCATTGCATTCTATTTCCCCTTTAAATCTGTTAGTATTTGTTTCACATATGTAGGTGATCCTGTGATGGGTGCATAGATAATTATAATAGTTATATCCTCTTGTTGGACTGACTCTTATATCATTATGTATTATGTAATGTCCTTCTTTGTCTCTTGTGACTTTCTTTGTTTTGAAGTCTATTTTGTCTGATACAAGTACTGCAACTCCTGCTTTTTTCTCACTATTAGTTGCATGAAATATATTTTTGAATCCCTTCAGTTTCAGTCTGTGTATGTCTTTGAGTTTGAAGTGAGTCTCTTGTAGGCAGCATATAGCTGGGTCTTGTATTTTTATCTATTCAGTTATTCCATTTCTTTTGATTGGTGCATTTAGACCATTTACCTTTAGGGTGATTATTGATAGGTATGTACTAACTGCCATTGTAGGCTTTAGATTCTTGGTTACCAAAGGTTCAAGGGTAATTCCCTTAGTATCTAACAGTCTAATTTAACTCACTTCATATGCTATTACAAACACAACCTAAGGGTTCTTTTTTTTCCTTCTTTTTCTTCCTTCTCCGTTCTTTGTATGTTATGAATCATATTCTGTACTCTTTATCTATCCATTGGGTGACATCTATTTACCCTTAGGAATACTTCCATGTAAAGGAGTCCCTCCAAAATGCACTGTAGAGGTGGTTTGTGTGAGGTGAAATCTCTCAGATTTTGCTTATCTGAAAATTGTTTGATCCCTCCTTCAAATTTAAATGATAACCTTGGCGGGTAGAGTGTTCTTGGTTCAAGGCCCTTCTGTTTCATTGCATTAAATATATCATGCCACTCCCTTCTGGCCTGTAAGGTTTCTGTTGAGAAGTCTGGTGATAGCCTGATGGGTTTTCCTTTGTATGTGATCTTTTTTGTCTTTCTAGTTCCTTTAATAGTCTGTCTTTATCATTGGTTTTTGCCATTTTAATTATTATATGTCTTGATGTTGTCCTCCTTGGGTCCCTTGTGTTGGGAGATCTGCGCACCTCCATGCCTTGAGAGACTATCTCCTTCCCCAGATAGGGTATTTTTTCAGCAATTACCTCCTCAATGACACTTTCTATCCCTTTTTCTCTCTTCTTCTTCTGGTACCCCTATTATGCAAATATTGTTCCGTATGGATTGGTCACACAGTTATTTCAATATTCTTTCATTCTTAGAGATTCTTTTTTCTCTCTGTGCCTCAGCTTCTTTGTATTCCTCTTCTCTAATTTCTATTCCATTTACCGTCTCTTCTACTATGTCTTATCTGCTTTTAAATTCCTCCATTGTATGTTTCATTTCAGATATGGAATTTCTTAATGATTGAATCTCCGTCTTAAATTCATTCCTGAGTTCTTGAATATTTGTCTGTACCTCCATAAACATGTTTATAATTTTTATTTTGAATTCTCTTTTAGGAAGTTTGGTGAGTTCAGTTTCATTTTGCCCTTTTTCTGGGGTTTTTGAGATTTTGGTCTGAACCATGTTATTTTGATATTTCATATCTCTGTGTGTTACCCACTAGTGCACAGTAATGCCAGTCTCTAGAGCTGCTCAACCCCTAGAGTGAGGTTGGGGGTCATCGGGGAGTGGAGCTTGTGCCTTGGGAGAGGAAAGATCTGTTTCCTGATTTCCGTCTTCAGTGCCTGTCTCCAGTGTCAGAGCCAGTGGGTCAAGCACAGATGTGTAAGCCTCTGTGCTTTGCGTCTCTAGCTGTTGTAGGTGGGGCCTCCCTCTGCCTGGCCTGATGCCTGTACAGTGACTGCCAGTTTGCAAACCAGTGTTGGAAGGCTAGGAGGACGGTGTAACAGGCTGTGTGTCACAGTGGTGGTCCTCAGAGCTGAGTAGGCAGCCATGGGGATGGAACACCTGAAGCTCCTCAAAGTTCCCAACTAGCTGGGCAGAGGACACACTGAGAACCTTGTCCCACTCTCCCTCTTCCCATGCAGCAAGCTCCATGCAAACCCCGCCCCTTCAGCAGCCCTCTTGCTGCTAGGATGCCTCTCAGACTACCCTCCCCTCCTTTGACATGAGCAGCTGGATGTGTACCCTTCCACAAATGGCCAGAATGTCAGTTTCCCAAGCACTCCGCCCGTCCGAGCTCCCCAACGTCCAGAGCACCACACTATATAGGCTTCCGCTCACAAAGCATATCTCCAGGCCTTGGCGCAGAGCAGTCCCAAGTTTCTACCCCCTCCCCGCTCTGTTTCTCTTCCTCCTGCTGGTGAGCTGGGGTGGGGGAAGGGCCCAGGTCCTACCCTACTAAGGCTTTCCTATGTTACCTTGTTTCTTGAGGTCTGTATGCAGTCTGGTTCAGCCTTCTTTCTTGTTGCTGTTTTAGGGTTAGTTGTATTAATTAAATATATTTTTCTACTATTTGTGATTTTGGGAGGAGTTCTCCTTGTCACCTCTCATGCCGCCCTCTTGAATCCCCCCTAATCTAACTTTTTTAAGAAAGCATGTCATCCAAACTGTGTAGAAATACAGTAAAACCCCAAAATATACAATTTAAAAGAATCAGTTAAGTTTAGGATTTAGAACAGTTGTCTTCCCTTCTGTATTTCCATAAACAACTAAAGATACATAATTATAAATTATTACTATTTTTGTCACAGATAATCTTATATTTGTGGGGAGAAGAATTTTAAATGCCTGAAATTATGAGAGAGGCTCAGAGATTAGTATTTACCAATGTTAGTTCAGTGTTTAGAGAAAGTATTCAATCTTGAATGAATGAATGGGTTTTTATGATAAAATATATTATTGTGATCATATTTAAAGTTTTGTGATAGTATAAGTAGTATCAGCTGGATATACGTCTTTTGTTTTCAGAATTAATACTTCATCCTGATGAACAAAAGATACCTAAGAGAATGAATTCACACATGGCTGTTACTGTGAGGATTCTTTCCAAAAGACTTTATATTACCTTACACTAATTTGGGGGTTGTGTTAGTTGTATGTGTTTATAGGCTTTTCCAGGTTAGAATAAAGCATTGTGCTTATATTTATGTTTTTTTTTCCTGGAATATGAATATTTGGGAAATAACACTATTTTATTTCTTTATTGAAATGTAGTTGATATATAATCTTTTATTGGTTTCAAATATACAACACAGTGCTTTAGCAGTTACCTACATTATTAAATCCTCACCACTACTTGTGCAGTTAATTAATATCTGTCAACATAGGAAGATGTTATGGAATCATTGGCTATATTTTCCATGCTGTACTACCATCCCTGTGACCACCTTATATTATGATTGGAAATTTTTGTGCCACTTTATCCCTCTCAACCTCCCCACCCACCCACAGGGTTTCGAATAACACTTCTTTTAAAAGCATTTTTAATTAGGGAAGTTTGGTTGATAAATTTCTGTTGAAAGAAGTTAATGATTGATTCTTATGTAATTTTTTGAAAAATTCTCATGGCAGCAGTGTTTTCAGTTCTTAAGGAAAAACAAGGACATTACAAGTAAGGAAGTTGTTCTGTGTGTAAGGCCAGTGGAATTCCTTCCTGATGAGTAATGTTTCACTTCTAGCCAGATCTGTATAGCTATTGTCTATGATTTAAAAAAATAATTACCGGTATTTCTCAGGACCTCATTTATTTAGCCTGAAATGTCTTTTCCCCTACATTTTGACTTTTAGTGCTTGGGGTGATGCTGAGGTACTAATTTTGAATTATGTTATTTTGGCTTCTGTGTTTTTGTTTGAGTTGGCAGTAGGAATGACTTTGTGTGACATGGCTTTCTATTCTGTGTTGATTTCATGACATATGTTGACCTCTTTGATTCTGATCCTATCTTGGCCTCATGACTTCAATTTCTGATATTTTGTGCCTGACAAGTGGACATTCTTACTCTATTCTGACTTCAATTAATATTAAGGGCCCAAACCTCTTTTCTGATACTAGAACAAGCTTCTTTAGCTTACCTTGTCGTTTGGCCAGAATAAGTTCTCAAATTGCCCATGTAGGATTTTCTTATATTGGCTCATTTTTCTTTTCACAAGATAATCCTCAAAAGTGTTGACTGATTTGTAGGAAATTTCATATGTAACTAGCAAGTTGTTTTCTAAATGTTTTGTAGATGCTCCTAAGAAGAAACTTACTGGGTCATAAATGTGTGAAAAACAGTGTATAGTTTTCCTTTTCTCTTAAAGATTCATGATACTCATTAGTTCTACAATGAAGAAATCTGTTAAAAATTTTAGTGTTGCATTTTTATGAAAGACAAGCTTTAACTCTCGTTGACAAGCTTTGAAGCCAGTTTTCTGTGTCCCAAGAATTTTGAGACTATCGGAATCTTGTTCTTTAGGTAGGCCTGAAGCTTCTGCATTGTCCATGTTTGAGTTGGTTCTACTAATAGTCTTGGCAAATTTCTTCCCTTTTATTGCTAGAGAGAATTGGATGAGGGAAGGTGGAGTTACGTTGGATGCATTAATTATAAGGGCCCGGGTTAAATAAGTGAGATAAATGACTTGCTTTTTTACTTTGGTCAGTAGTTCTGGTATAATTTCTCCAAAATTGCCTAGGATAGCTCCCATCGTCAAGGTCAGTGGCAGGTGGCGGAAGGCTCCCAGGAGTTATTATGTTATCGTAGAGTATATTTGTTGAGCAGGTTGTGTGGTGAGTGAACAGTGACTACAAAAGTGGCTGCATGTGGACATGGGCTGAGGTGTGTGAAATTGTGATGAGGTTTGATAAGCAAGACTTTTTAAGGCTGTAATGACACTTTCATCCTATCATTTAGTACATTTATTCTACTAAGCCTTCATCTTCTACCTATACCTTGTAGTGGAATTGATTTTATGTGGATCCTTTGAATAACTCAGAAAGTTGCTTAATAAATCTAGACTCCTGGAGTTATTTTAAAAAGATTATTTCAATTATTCTACAATGAAATAGTAGAGTTTTTCCAAGTCTTTGACTTTAGAATTCTTTTTGTGTTTAACACCTATTAACATTCCACAGAACTAGTGTGCTATGAAACACGCTTTGACAGTTGTTATATTAGAAGTATCCGAATATAACTGGGGCTCACTTTGTGGTGTAACTAAAATAAAGGAGATGTATTTTTGAGTGAGCATTATTTCTAAAAATCATAAACCTTTTTGCTTACTTTTGACACCTGGGTATAAATTTCTGAGATTAATAAGTGATATATTTAGTTCATAGCCATTAAATTAGTTTCCTATTATTGCTCTAACAAATTACTACAGATTTGGCTTAAAACAGCACAAAGTTATTTTTTTACAGTTCTGTAGGTCATAAGTCCTAAACTCAGGTGTCAGTAGGGCTACATTCCTTCTGGAAGTTCTGGGAAAAAATCCACATTCTTGCCTTTTTCACCTTCTAGAGGTCACCTGCGTTCCTTCGTTCATGTCCCCTATCTTGCATCACTCCACCCTCTGTATCTGTCATCATCCTTCTCTCTGACTCTGACTCTCCTGCCTCCCTCTAATAGGGACCCTTGTGGTTATATTGAGCCATTATAGATAATCCAGAATAATTTCACCTCTCAAGGTCTTTAACTTAATCACTTCTGCACAGTCCCTTTTGCCGTGTAACATTCATAGGTTTCTGAGATTGGACATAGACTCTTGGATGGTCATTATTCTGCTACCACAGACATATAATGGTATGAAGTGGCGTGAAGTGTAAAACTATTAGTCTCTTATCTAAAGCATCTTATGTTAAATCAATATCACCATTGGAAACCAAACAACGTTTCTTACAGTTTTTTTAAGGAGCATCAACTGCTAAAAATTACACAGGGAAATATTATTATAGAACATGTTTACTAGGTATTCCCTCTCTGTCTTAACTAAGTATATTTATTTATTTTTGCTGATACTATGACATCTTCCTCTTAAATGTAGCAGCGGAAATTTCTGAAATAAGAGAACATGCTCCTCTATAGCGTTTTCTCTTTTGCAAGAAAATATAAGGAAATTGTTACAGACTTTTATATGTTAGATAAAAGTAAGTTTTCTTGAACAGATGATTGTTGTTGTTAATGTTATAGATATCAAATAATATAATTGACCTCTTTGTAATGACTGCTTGGATGCTTAGAGCAAGTTTATGGCCCACACTAAACACTGATATCTTTCTTTTTCTTTTAATTGCTTTTATTTTTTCTGGGTTTCCTCATTTGTTTTTTTCTCTCTCCCTCCCCCTCCCCATCTCAATGTACTGTGTATATCTTTATGTCTTGTCCTAACTCTCTTTTGGAATTATGTCATGTATACATAAATAAAAAAACATTTCCTGTTATACTTTGGGGCAGTGTTTTCTGAGGAAGCATATAGAACCTTTAATCCTTGCAAATTTCTTAATTTGGTTGGAATGCCATCAGAATACTTTGAGCTGGAGTTCTCCTTAGAGAAGACTTAAATATCCATGGCATTTAGCCTGATTCCTGTTATTCTCTCATTCTCAAGAATAATGACATTATGAATTACTTATTTTGCTGTTGGCTTCCATTTTATATTTTAAAGGGAGAGAAAAACTTCTGCAGGAGCACAAGGATCTTTTATTTGACTCAAATATCTAGATTCATTCTACTTGAATGAGGACAATTAAATGAAGAATTTCCAACATCTTTTAAGAGAGCTTATAGAATATGAAAAAAAATGGTAGAAAACAGGTTCTAATGGTAGCTAGCAATTCCTTTTCAATTTACTTTTTTTTTCATTTTTAAAAATTTTGCTATTATTGATATACAATTACATGAGCAACATTATGGTTACTAGACTCCCCCTATTATCAAGTCCTCACCACATGCCCCATTGCAGTCACTGTTCATCAGCATAGTAAGATGTTATAAAATCACTACTTGTCTTCTCTGTGTTATACTCCCTTATCCGTATCCCCCCACCCCACCCCACCCCCACCCCCGCTACATTATGTGTGCTAATTGTAATAGCCCTTTTTCCCCCTTATCCCTCCCTTCCCACCCATCTTCCCCAGTCCCTCTCCCTTTGGTAACTGTTAGTCCATTCTTGGGCTCTGTGAGTCTGCTGCTGTTTTGTTCCTTCAGTTTTTTCTTTGTTCTTATACTCCACAGATGAGTGAAATCATTTGATACTTGTCTTTCTCCACCTGGCTTATTTCACTGAGTATAATACCCTCTATCTCCTTCCATGTCAATTTACTTTTGATACATTAAAAATAGCTGTAATACTCATGCAAAATTTCTTTCTTCTTTACAGTTTTTCTCTGAGACTCCAAAGAGTCTAAAACTATCCTAAGGAAGGAAGTGTACTACTTCCCTTGCCCGCCTTCCAGTTTTCTGTTTAAATCTTGCTGTGCCAAGTTGGAATGGAAAATCATTCCATTGCCAGTTGGCAATTTACATGACTCTTGGCCAAGAAAGCTATTAAAGTAACTTAGAAATCTGCTTGTATTTTCAGAACTGTATCTGTGGTGTAATACCAGTGCTCTTGGAAAACACTCCTTGACATGCTCTCAAATATGACACAAGTTCCATGTCATGGATATCAGTGTAATAGAAGGAGCCCAAAGGAATCTTAGCTCCATCTTGTAAGCGTCCTACCATAAATCTGAGAGGTACTATTAATATTATTAGCATACATTAATTGAGCACTAACTCTAGTGCTAGGAATTGTGCTAAACCTTTAAGTGCATTTTTCATTTAATTGTCATAACAGCCCTCTGGTGGAGTTACTGTTATTGTTCCTGTTTAAGGATGAAAGAACTATGATTTAGGAAATTGAATCATTTCTCTGTGATCACATTGTTTGTCAGAATCATGATTGAAACGTTTGTGTGTTTGACTTCAAAGCCCACAGTGTTAACGTTTATGCAATGACCTCTCTTTATGTATGAACTTGTGTGTATTCAGGAAACCAGACTATATCGTTGCTAAGACTTAGCTCATATTTTAAAAAGTTGTATTATATCTTGGATATAAGAGTAGTATGTAGGATATGTAGGACTTATCTAAGTTAAAAAAAACCCTTTAATTTAATATTGCTTTTCTATCTCCCATCAACTAGGAATTACCTTTACATCCTAAAAAGAAATATAACTCTAATATTACCTTGAGATTTATGTGGTATCATTGGGGCATAAAATTAGGGGAAAAAAAGAATTACTTTAAATCACTTTGATGGGAAGCAGCATAGTGGGCAGATGTAATGATGTTAGCTAGGAGAGAGGAAATAGATCTTAAATTTTGTTCAACTTTGACTCATGACTTTGGAGAGCTACTCAGTGTTTTAATAGTTTTGATATCTTTTCCTTGAAATAAAGATAGATGTAAATATAACATTATGATTAAGTGTAGAAGAATTGATTCTAAATCCTAAAGATTTCTAAAGCAGGTTGTCTAGCAACTAAATTCTATGTTCATAACATCTAAGTAACCCACACTTGCTCCTGCAAAGTTGGACATGCCCATCCATGGACAGGGGAAAAGATCATTCCTCCTCAGGAGAGAGGTGGGAAGCCCAGGCCTGCCCATAACCTCCACAAGTCCTCAGCCTATACCTCCTCCATGCCTGACTTGGCCCGCATTCTGACTTGAGAGCCCAGCTTTGGTTTCCATTTTGGCTTTTACAGTCCATTCTGTCAACTTGGCTGAATACTTGGAGTGTGTTTCCTGCACTCCTTACTTTTGCCCACCAGTCTGACTTTGGGTGTTGCCTTTTCTCCCTTTTCATGGGCTTAACTGCCATTGTGAGTGCATGTCCAGCATTCCAGCTCTTGTGGCCACTAGCTACTCTTAACCCAAAGCTAAGGGCTTTTCTGAGATAGTCAGTGCTAGATGGCTAAAAAGTCACTATAAGGAAAAATGTTTTATAATATTATTTAAAATTCAAAAATCTCCATATTTAATCACAGAGTGACACTTACTTATATAATTAATTTTTTTATTTTGGTATCGTTAATGTACAATTACTTGAACAACATTATGGTTACTAGACCCCCTATTATCAAGTCCCCCCCATATACCCCATTACAGACACTGTCCATCAGCATAGTAAGATGCTATAGAATCATTACTTGTCTTCTCTGTAAATACTGCTTTTCCTGTGTCCCCCCAGCTACATTATGTCTGCTAATCCATAATTAATTTGAGTCTGAATCATTTATTTACTCATTCTGTCCTTCCCATTTTCCTTCCTTCTTTTTTTTCTTTCTTTTCTTTTCTTTCCTTCTCCGTACCTTCCTTTCCTTTTAGAAATTTCAGTAAAGTTTGAACTGGAAGAGTATTGTTACACTTCCATATGTCATAGTGGTTAGAGTGTTTATGTGAAATTAAAAAAAAAGGCTAACTATGGGAAAGTGTGAGAAAGTATCTCCTATTGGCTACTCTAAAACTACTTTCATTATCAAAGTCTAACCAAAACTGTTAAGATTTAAAAGAAAAATCATAGTTTGCTTTATTTTTTCTTATAATTTTATGTATTTTAGTATTTTTAACTAAGAATGTATGATGTTATTTATTGTATAATTGTTTGACTGTATTAAAAGCATTGAAACTGCATTTCAAACCACTAATTTAAAGAAAAATTGAGGGGAAAGTGGAACATACCCATAACCCTGAAAATTATTTTACATTATTTCAGTCAAAGTATATTCTTTTTACAACTTTGACATATATTACATATCCTTTTAAAAATTATAGTAATGACTAGAATATTTCATGAAGTTTGTCTAACCTTAGTTATTTAAGTATTCTTTGTAGAATATCTTTTACTCATTCATTAAATCATTCATATGAAAGTATTAGTTATCTTTATACATGAATAAATATATGTGATCTAATTCCTTACAATTATATATTTATATAAAATAAATTATATATGTGTGCATATATATGAAATAAAATATATGTATATATTTGTATATATGTATATACGAATATATATATAATTCAATTCTTTAAATAAACTATGTATGTATAGATAATAAGTTATATATGTACATATATATATAAAATAAATTATATATATGTATATATTTATACACACACACACACACACACACACACACACACATATTCTATTGATTCTGTTTCTCTGGAGAATCCTAATATTCCATCCCTTGTGTTTTTCATCTCATATTGTTTTCATCCCTAGAAGTTCCATTTGGATCTTTCCTATATCTTCTACCTATTTAACTTTTGAACATATGAAATGCAGTTATAATAATGGTTTTAATGTCCTGATAGCTAAAACATCTATATCAGTTTCTGAACTGGTTTCAGTTGATTGATTTTATTTTCATTATGGTCCTTTTTTCTTCTCTGCATGCCTGGTAATCTTTAATAGGATATCACTGTGAATTTTGCCTTGTTGGCTGCTTGATACTTTGTATGCTTATATCTTTTTGAGCTTTATTCTGGGATGCAGTTAAGTTTTTTGAAAACAACTTGATTCTTTCAGGTCTTGTTTTTGGAATGTGTTAGCTGGGGCCAAGCAATACTTAGTCTAGAAGCAAATACAATGGAATTTGGTAATTGATTTGAAATTGAGTCAAGGTATGAAAAATGGTCATATGACTCTGGAGTTTTGGACATAGACAAGAGGGAAATAGAGGTGCCAGAAATGGAGAATAAGAAGGACCATCATATCTGAAAAAAAGTTTAGTCATGATAAAGTAGTACATGAAAATAGTAAAAAGAAAAAATCAAAACTGTGTTTATAAAACTTGACAATCTTTCATTCTGCCTCTCCTCCTTCCCAGATTCCATAGGAAAACTTTGTTAACAGTTTCTGTTTGGGTTCTTCTGGTAGTTAATCACACAATTCTAAATAATACATGCATCTTTCTCCTCCTTGATTTACCAACTTGAGGTGCCATTCACTAACTCTCTCTTGCTATGAAAGATGAGGCTTTCGCTCACCTACACAAAGCCACAAAGTCTCTCCCCTATTCCACAAACATTAATAACTATGTTGTTATTCTTAGGTCTACCAGTATTCTTTTTAACTACTCATTAGGTCCAGTGTAACTATTTCTGGGCCTCAAAGGAAAGTGTTCCTAGCTTCACAGGGAAAATGGATATTGTTTCCTTTTATTTTATCAAGGGCTTAAAATCAAGCGGTATTTTAATTAGCTTCATATTTGGACTATTTAAAAAAATTTTTAGCTATTAATTTTTTCCTGGAGTTTCTGAATGCCTTTCATTTTTCTTAAAAAAGGGTTGAGGGGATTATAAGCCTTCATTATATCCTCACATTTATCTTGCCTTCCCTTTCAGTTCCATGGTTTATTATATAGAGTTCAGTTTTCTGCTAAAGATACCTGTTCCAGGCCTTTCTGCTTTCTTGCTTCAATATAGCTGAGTTTCCCCCTTGGTCTCCTAATAGAGTTCAGGAAGTCCCCTTACTTACTGAGTTTTGAGACAATATTTCCTGGATCCTATGTATTCCTCTTTCTCGGTTTTCCCCAGTGCTCAATCTCTCGCTTATACTTTATTCTTTAGCCCTGTGGGAATTTTCTTCATTATCTGAACATGCCATTTTCTCTTTTACCTTGGAGTCTTCAAAATGTTCTTGCCTCTACCAGAAACACTCTCTCATCCGCTTTGTCTAGTTAAGTCCTATTTATATTTTAGCATCTCTTTAGAAGAACACTTGCTCTGT
This sequence comes from Phataginus tricuspis, assembly GCA_029783875.1. Taxonomy (NCBI): domain Eukaryota; kingdom Metazoa; phylum Chordata; class Mammalia; order Pholidota; family Manidae; genus Phataginus; species Phataginus tricuspis. The sequence continues at coordinate 14,593,639 of JAQQAC010009165.1, read as the reverse complement.
GAAGTCTGATAACCCTGTCTTCTCCCCCCTTGCCCACACCTTTAAGATTCTGACCCTCTTCTGTTGAAGCCACAAAATACTGCACTTTCCCTGTCTTGATGCTATTTGGTGTGTATTACAATTACTTATAAACTCAAAGCAGGCAACAAAGTATACTGTCTTTTCCAGTCCTATAATCTGTTAGCAAAGCCATTAAAAAAGTACAAGTCTGATCATGTCATTATGTCATTCCTCATTTAGAACTCTTCCGTAGTTCACCTTGATCCTGAGGAAGAAATGCAAATGTTTTTACTAAGGCTGAGTCACTCCCTGGTCTGGTCCCTGCCTGCTTTTCCACTCTGAGTTCTCATTATGTTCTTGCTCCTTGGTTCAGTCACTCCAGGTGCTTGCACTTCCTCTAAAAGTCTGGGTTGTTTGTGTGTCTTTGTTCATTGCATTTATCTGACCCTCTTTTTCCATTAGCATTTCTTTCTTTATGCTTGTTCCAACTTCCATCAGAGAGCTTGAAGGACTTGGGTGCCTGACACATAGAAATTATTTAATCATAATTTCTGGAAGACTGACTGGCAGACAAAATGAAAAGATAAGCATGTAGATTCCATTCCTTTCTGGAAACCAAAAACCAAAACCAAAATCTTTTCCTTGACAGTGCTCACTCTTTGCCCTCACCCAATTTCACATCTTTGAGGACATCATCCCTCTCCTTACCTGTAAACTATTCAGGTTCTCATTTTGTAATATTTCCTTCCATTATGCTCCATGTGCACAGTTACCACACTAGTCCACAGTTCTATCATTTCATTGATGCATGCTTGCAGTAATCTTCTAGTTGTCCAATGGAAATTGAATATGAGCTATATTTAATGTTAAATTGCCTTGGAGCAAATTTAAAAGCATGAAAAAGGTGAAAATAGTTTTATTAATATATTTTGTTGATCTTAAAATCACCCAAATATTAGCATTTCAAAATATGGTTAACATAAAAATTATTGAGATATATTATATTTTTTCTAGTCTTTGAAATCTAGTTTAGATTTAGAGCACATTACAAGTTACACTAGCACATTTCAAGTGCTCAATAATTACATATAAGTAGTGGTATTACTGCACTGGACAGCAAAGAGCCTAATCGATTTCCTTGATCCTAACTTTTTACTTTTTCTAGTGGAATCTGCATCCCATCATCAAACTATTTATATTTCAGCACTATTTTCATCACAAACATGAACTGTAAGATTGATTCTACAGTTACTTTCATTTAGGTTCTATCGAAAGAGCTGATCACTTTGTGTAGCTTGATTAAATTCCTTTCACAATATTATATTCAGCTTACCTAACATTATTTCAACTTATTCAACATATGATACCAATTGTTCTAGTTACATTGATGTTTTCACTATTCTATGACCATGCCTGCCTCATTCCTACCCTTATGCCTTAATTCATACAGTTCCTACTACTTGGCAGGTTTCCTCCCTTCTTAGCTTTTAATTCCCAGGTCAAATTCTTCTATTTTTATAAAACCTTTCCTGACTAGTACAGAGGGGAAAATGCTGTTGTTAGACTGTGAAAATACCAGTAAAATGTGTAATTAATAATATAACTATAGTTTGTTGTACTTTCTTCATAAAATAAGAATAAAATTGATAGCATGGAAAAAATTATTCATTATGGATTTATTGATTATACTAGTTATCATTACATTTTAAATTTATATATATTAGCTAATGGTGATTGTTTACTGTGTACTAAACATTATGCTATGTGAATTGTGTGTATAATCTCATTTAATTCTCACAAAAATCTGGAGGGCAGTTTATATCACCCTTCTTTTTTTTATTAAGGTGTCATTGATACACAATCTTATGAAGGTTTCACATGAGCAACATTGTGGTTACTACATTCACACTTATTATTGAGTCCCACGCCACAACCCATTGCAGTCGCAGTCTATCAGCATAATAAGATAACACAAAGTCATTACTTATTTTCTCTGTGCTGTGCGGCCTTCCCCATACCCCCACTACATTATGTGTGCTGATGATAATACCCCTTAATCCACGTCTCCCTCCTTCCCCTCCCATCCTCCCCACCACCTTTCCTTCTTGGTAACTGCTGGTCCCTTCTTGGAGTCTGTGAGTCTGCAGCTGTTTTGTTCCTTCAGTTTTACTTCCTTGATATACTCCACAAATGAAGGAAATCATTTGGTACTTGTCTTTCTCCGCCTGGCTTATTTCATTGAGCATAATATCCTCTAGCTCCATCCATGTTGTTTCAAATGGTAGGATTTGTTTTCTTCTTATGGCTGAGTAATAGTTCATTGTGTATATGTACCACATCTTCTTTATCCATTCATCTACTGATGCTGATGCACACTTAGGTTGCTTCCATGTCTTGGCTATTGTATAAATAGTGCTGCAAAAAACATAGGGTTGCATATGTCTTTTTGAATCTGAGAACTTGTATTCTTTGGGTAAATTCCTAGGAGTGGAATTCTGAGATCAAATTGTATTTCTATTTTTAGTTTTTTGAGGAACCTCCATATTGCTTTCCACAATGGTTGAACTAGTTTACATTCCCACCAGTAGTGTAGGAGCGTTCGCCTTTCTCTGCATCCTTGCCAGCATTTGTTGTTGCTAGTCTTTTTGATGTTGGCCATCCTAAGTGGTGTGAGGTGATATATCATTGTGGTCTTAATTTTCATTTATCTGTTAATTAGCAATGAGGAGCATCATTTCATGTGCCTGTTGGCCATCTGAATTTCTTCTTTGGAGAAGTGTCTGTTCAGATCATTTGCCCATTTTTTAATTGGGTTATTTGCTTTTTGGGTGTTGAGACATGTGAGTACATATATATATGGATGTTAACCCCTTATTTTATTGGATATGTCATTTACAAATATATTCTCCCATACTGTAGGATGCCTTTTTGTTCTGCTGATAGTGTCCTTTGCTGTACAGAAGCTTTGTAGTTTGATTTAGTCCCCTTGTTCATTTTTGCTTTTGTTTACCTTGCCCGAGGTGATGTGTTCAGCAAAAAGTTGCTCATTTATATTCAAGAGAATTTTGGCTTTGTTTTCTTTTAGGAGTTCTATAGTTTCATGACTTACATTCAGGTCTTTGATCAATTTTGAGTTTTATTTTGTGTATGGAGTTGGAGAATAATTCAGTTTCATTCTCTTGCATGTAGCTGTCCAGTTTTGCCAAGACCAGTTGTTGAAGAGGCTGTCTTTTCCCCATTGTATATCCATGGCTCTTTAATTGTATATTAATTGGCCATATATATTTGGATTTATATCTGGGCTCTTTATTCTGTTCCATTGTACTATGGGTCTGTTGTTGTGCCAGTACTAAATTGTCTTTATTGCTGTGCTTTGTAGTAGAGCTTGAAGTTGGGGAGTGTAATCCACCCCAGCTTTATTCTTCCTTCTCTTGATTGCTTTGGCTATTCTGGGTCTTTTTGATTCCATAAGAATTTTAGAACTATTTGTTTTAGTCCATTGAAAAATGCTGTTGGTATTTTGATAAGGATTCCATTGAATCTGTAGATTGCTATAGGTAAGATGGCCAGTTTGACAATATTAATTCTTATAGTCGATGAGAATGGGAGGTATTTCCATTTATTGGTGTCTTCTTTAATTTCTCTCATGAGTGTCTTGTAGTTTTCAGGATATAGGTCTTTCATCTCCTTGGTAAGGTTTATTCCTAGGTATTTTATCCTTTTTGATGCAATTGTGAATGGAATTGTTTTCCTGATTTCTCTTTCTGCTAGTTTATCATTAGTATATAGGAATGCAACAGATTTCTGTGTATTAATTTTGTATCCTAAAACTTTGCTGAATTCAGTTATTAGTTCTAGTAGTTTGGGGATGGATTCTTTAGGGTTTTTATGTACAATATCATGTCATCTACAAACAGTGACAGTATAACTTTTTCTTTACCAATCTGGATGCCTTTCATTTCTTTGTGTTGTCTGATTGCCATGTCTAGGACCTCCAGAAATGTAGTTCTGGAGTAAAAGTTGGGAGAGTGGACATCCTTGTCTTGCTCTCAGTCTTAAAGGAAAAGCTTTCAGCTTTTCTCGGTTAAGTATGATGTTGGCTGTGTGTTTGTCATATTTGGCCTTTATTATGTTGAGGTACTTACCCTCTACACCCATTTTGTGGAGAGTTTTTATCATGAATGGATGTTGAATTTTGTCTAATGCTTTTTCACCATCTATTGAGATGATCATGTGATTTTTGTCTTTCTTTTTGTTGATGTGGTACATGATGTTGATGGATTTTTGAATATTGTAAAATCCTTTCATCCCTGGAATAAATCCCACTTCATCATGATGGATGATCTTTTTGAAGTCTTTTAAATTTGGTTTGCTAATATTTTGTTGAGTATTATTTCATTTATGTTCATCCTGGATATTGGTCTGTAATGTTCTTTTTTTGTGGTGTCTTTGCCTGGTTTTGGTATTTGGGTGATGCTGGTCTCATAGAATGAGTATGGAAGTATTCCCTCTTCTACTTTTTGGAAAACTTTAAGGTGGGTGTGTATTAGTTCTTCACTAAATGTTTGATAAAATTCAGCAGTGAAACCATCTGGTCAGGGGTTTTGTTCTTAGATAGTTTTCTGATTACAAGTTCAATTTCATTGCTGGTAATTGGTCTGTTCAGATATTCTGTTTCTTCTTGGGTCAGTCTGGTAAGGATGTATTTTTCTAGAACGTTTTCCGTTTCTTATAGATTATCCAGTTTGTTAGCATGTAATTTTTCATAGTATTCTGTGATAATTTGAATTTCTGTGGTGTCTGTAGTGATTTTTCCTTTCTCATATCTGATTCTGTTTGTGTGTAGAATTTTTCTTGATAAGTCTGGCTGTGATTTTATCTATTCTGTTAAGTTTTTCAAAGAACCAGCTCCTGGTTTCATTAATTCTTTCTATTGTTTGATTCTTCTCAATTTTATTTATATCTCCTCTGATCTTAATTATGTCCCTCCTTCTACTGACTTTGGGCCTCATTTGTTCTTTTTTTCTAGTTTTATTATTTGTGACTTTAGACTGTTCATTTGGGGGTAGTTCTTCTTTCATGAGATAAGCCTGTTTTGCTATATACTTTCCTCTTAGAACTGCCTTCACTGCATCCCAGAGAAGTTGGAGTGTTAAGCTGTTGTTTTCATTTGTCTCCATATATTGCTTGATCTCTGTATTAATTTGGTCATTGATGCATCGATTATTTAGGAGCATGTTCTTAAGCCTCCATGTGTTTTTCGGCTTTTTTTTTTCTTTGAACAATTTATTTCTAGTTTTATACCCTTGTGAGAAGGTTGTTGGTACAGTTTCAATCCTTCTGAATTTACTAAGGGTCTTTTTTGGCCTAGTATGTGGTCTATTCTGGAAAATGTTCCATGTGCACTTGATAAGAATGTGTGTCCTGTTGCTTTTGGGTGGAGTGTTCTGTAGATGTCTGTTAGGTCCATGTGTTCTAATGTGTTGTTCAGTTCCTCTGCCTCCTCACTTATTTTATGTCTGTTTGATCTGTTTTTTGGAGTGAGTGGTGTGTTGAAATCTCCTGAAATGAATGCATTGCACTCTATTTCCCCCTTTAATTCTGTTAGTATTTTTTGCACATATTTGGGTGCTCCTATTTTGGGTGCATAGATATTTATAATGGTTATATCCTCTTATTGGACTGACCACTTTATCATTACATAATGTCCTTCTTTGTCTCTTGTTACTTTCTTTGTTTGGAAGTCTATATTATCTGATACAAGTACTGTAACTCCTTCTTTTATTCTCATTATTTGCATGAAATATCTTTTTCCATCCCTTTACTTTTAGTCTGTGTATGTTTTTGGGTTTGAAGTGAGTCTCTTGTAGGCAGCATATAGATGGATGTTGTTTTTTTATCCATTTTTTGTGTTTTGATTGGTGCATTCAGTCCATTTACATTTAGGGTGATTATCAATAGATATGTATTTATTGCCATTTCAGGCTTTAGATTCATGGATACGAATGGTTCAAGGGCAACTTCTTTACTATCTAACAGTCTAACTTAACTTACTTTGTATGCTATTACAAACACAATCCAGAGGTTCTTTTTTTTTTTCACCCTTCTTTTTCTTCCTCCTCCACTCTAGGTGTTCTGTACTCTTTGTGTATCCCTTGACTTAGTTTGTGGTAGTTGATTTAATGTTGCATATGCTTAGTAATTAATTGGTCTACTTCCTTTACTGTGATTTTATTTTCTCTGGTGATTTTATTTTCTTTTTAGCCTTATGAACACTTACATCCAGAACAGTCCCTTTAAAATTCACTATAGGAACAGTTTGTTGGAATTAAATTCCCTCTACTTTGCTTATCTAGAAATTGTTTAGTCTTTGCTTCAAATATAAATAATCTTGCTGCGTAGAGTATTCTTGGTTAGAGGTCCTTCTGTTTCATTGCATTAAATATACTGTGTCACCCCTTCTGGCCTGTATGGTTTCTGCTGAGAAGTCTGATGATAGCCTGATGGGTTTTCCTTTGTATATGACCTTATTTTATCTTTGACTGCTTTTATTTAGTTATTTTTTTCACTTAAAAAATTTTGGTATCATAAATATACAATCACTTGAGCAACATTGGCATTACTAGAATCCCCCAGTTATGTAGTCCCCACCACATACCCCAATACAGTAACTGTCCATCAGCATAGTAAGATGCTATAGAATCACTACATGTCTTCTCTGTACTATATTACCTTTCCCATGGCGCCCCCCCCCACATTATGTGTGCTTATCGTAATACCACTTAATCCCCTTATCCCTCCCTTCCCACCCATCCTCCCCTTCCCTTTCCCTTTGGCAACTTTTAGTCCATTCTTGGGTTCTGTGAGGCTCCTGCTGTTTTGTTCCTTCAGATTTTGCTTTTTTCTTATGCTCCACAGATGGGTGAAATCATTAGGTACTTGCCTTTCTCTGCCTCACTTATTTCACTGAACTTAATGCCCTCTAGCTCCATCCATGTTGTTGCAATAGGTAGGATTTGTCTTCTTCTTATGGCTGAATAATATTCCATTGTATATATGTACCACATCTTCTTTATCCATTAATCTACTGATGGACACTTAGGTTGCTTCCATTTCTTGGCTATTGTATAAATAGTGCTGTGATAAACATAGGGTTGTATATGACTTTTTGAAATTGGGATCCTGCATTCTTAGGGTAATTTCCTAGGAATGGAATTCCTGGGTCAAATGGTTTTACTATTTTTTAATTTTTGAGACATCTCCATTTGTTTTCCACAACGGTTGAACTAATTTACATTCCCACATGCAGTGTATGTTGGTTCTCCTTTATCCACATCCTCGCCAACATTTGTGGTTGTCTGTCTTTTGGATGTTGGCCTTCCTAACTGGTGTGAGGTGATATCTCATTGTGGTTTTAATTTGCATTTCTCTGATGATTACTGATGTGGTGCATCTTTTCATGTCCCTGTTGACCATCTGAATTTCTTTTTTAGAGAAGTGTTTGTTCATATCCTCTGCCTATTTTTTTTGTTTTTTTGTTTTTTTTATTTTTATTTACAATTTATTTTGGTATCATTAACCTATAATTACATGTGGAATATTATGGTGTTTAAACTACCCTCTTCATCAGGTCCCCCCAAACCCCATTACAGTCACTGTCCATCAGCATAGTGAGATCTATAGAATCACTACTTGTCTTCTCTGAGTTGTACAGCCATCCCTGTGCCTCCCCTACCTTACGTCTGCTAATCGTAATAACCCTTTTACCCTCTTTTCCCTCCCTTCCCACCCTCTTCCCCAGTCCCTTTCCCTTTGGTAACTATTAGTCCGTTCTTGGGTTCTGTGAGTCCGCTGCTGTTTTGTTCCTTCAGTTTTTTTCTTTGTTCTTATACTCCACATATGAGTGAAATCATTTGATACTTGTCTTTTTCGGCTTGGCTTATTTCACTGAGCATAATACCCTCTAGCTCCATCCATGTTGTTGCAAATGGTAGGATTTGTTTTCTTCTTATGGCTGAATAATATTCCATTCTATATATGTACCAGATCTTCTTTATCCATTCATCTACTGATGCACACTTAGGTTGCTTCCATTTCTTGGCTATTGTAAATAGTGATGCAATAAACATAGGGGTGCATCTGTCTTTTTGAAACTGGGATGCTGCGTTGTTAGGGTAAATTCCTAGGAGTGGGATTCCTGGGTCAAATGGTATTTCTATTTTGAGTTTTTTGAGGAACCTCCATACTGCTTTCCACAATGGTTGAACTAATTTGCATTCCCACCAGCAGTGTAGGAGGATTCCCTTTTCTCCACATCCTCGCCAACATTTGTTGTTGTTTGTGTTTTGGATGTTGGCCATCCTCACTGGTGTGAGGTGATATGTCATTGTGGTTTTAATCTGCATTTCTCTGATGACCAGCAATGTGGAGCATCTTTTCATGTGTCTGTTGGCCATCTGAATTTCTTCTTTAGAGAAGTGTCTATTCATGTCCTGCGCCCATTTCTTAATTGGATTATTTGCTTTTTCTTTGTTAAGGTGCGTGAGTTCTTTATATATTTTGGATGTCAACCTCTTATCCGATGCATTGTTTCTGAATATATTTTCCATTTTGTAGGATGTCTTTTTGTTCTACTGATGGTGTCCTTTGCTGTACAGAAGGTTTTCAACTTGATATAGTCCCGCTTGTTCATTTTTGCTTTTGTTTCCCTTGCCCGGGGAGATATGTTCATAAAGAAGTCGCTCATGTTTATGTCCAAGAGATTCTTGCCTATGTTTTTTTCTAAGAGTTTTAAGGTTTCATGACTTACATTCAGGTCTTTGATCCACCTTGAGTTTACCTTTCTATAGGGGGTTAGACAGTAGTCCGGTTTCATTCTCTTACATGTAGCTCTCCAGTTTTTCCAACACCAGCTGCCGAAGAGGCTGTCATCTCCCCATTGTATATCCAAGGCTCCTTTATCAAATATTAATTGACTGTAAATGTTTGGGTTAATGTTTGGATTTTCTATTCTGTTCCACTGGTCTGTGGGTCTGTTTTTGTGCCAGTACCAAATTGTCTTGATTACTGTGGCTTTGTAGTTGAGCTTGAAGTCAGGGAGTGTAATTCCCCCTGTTTGATTCCTCCTTCTCAGGATTGCTTTGGCTATTTGAGGTATTTTCTGGTTCCATATGAATTTTAGAATTATTTGTTCCAGTTCATTGAAGAAAGCTGTTGGTAGTTTGATAGGAATTGTGTTGAATCTGTAGATTGCTTTAGGTAGTATAGCCATTTTGACAATATTGATTCTTCCTAGCCAAGAGCATGGGATGCATTTCCATTTGTTAGTGTCCTCTTTAATTTCTCCTAGGAGTGTCTTGTAGTTTTCAGAGTACAGGTCTTTCACTTTCTTCGTGAGGTTTATTCCTAGGTATTTTATTCTTTTTGATGCAATTGTGAATGGAATTGTTTATCTTATTTCTCTTTCTGTTAGTTCATCATTAGTGTATAGGAAAGCAACAGATTTCTGTGTGTTAATTTTGTATCCTACAAGTTTGCTGAATTCAGATATTAGTTCTAGTAGTTTTGGAGTGGAGTCTTTAGTGTTTTTGATGTACAGTATCATGTCATTGGCAAATAGTGACAATTTGACTTCTTCTTTACCAATATGGATGCCTTGTATATCTTTGTTTTGTCTGATTGCCATGGCTAGGACCTCCAGTACTATGTTGAATAACAGTGGAGAGAGTGGGCATCCCTGTCTTGTTCTCTATCTTAGATGAAAAGCTTTCATCCTCTCGCTGTTAAGTATGATGTTAGCTGTGGGTTTGTCATATATAGTCTTTATGATGTTGAGGTACTTGCCGTCTATACCCATTCTGTTAAGATTTTAATCATGAATGGATGCTGAATTTTAAATGCTTTTTCATCATCTATGGAGATGATCATGTGGTTTTTGTTCTTCTTTTTGTTGATGTGGTGAATGATGTTGATGGATTTTCGAATGTTGTACCATCCTTGCATCCCTGGGATGAATCCCACTTGATCATGGTGTATGATCCTCTCGATGTATTTTTGAATTCGGTTTGCTAATATTTTGTTCAGTATTTTTGCATCTACGTTCATCAGGGATATAGGTCTGTAATTTTCTTTTTTGGTGAGGTCTTTGCCCAGTTTTGGTATTAGAGTGATGCTGGCTTCACAGAAAGAGTTTGGAAGTATTCCCTCCTCTTCTATTTTTTGGAAAACTTTAAGGAGAATGGGTGTTATTTCTTCTCTACATGTCTGGTAGAATTCAGAGGTGAATCCATCAGGTCCGGGGGTTTTGTTCTTGGGTAGTTTTTTGATTACCGATTCAATTTCATTGCTGGTGATTGGTCTGTTTAGTTTTTCTGTTTCTTGCTTGGTTAGTCTTGGAAGGTTGTATTTTTCTAAGAAGTTGTAGTTTTCTTCTATGTTTTGCAGCTTGTTAGCATATAGATGCTCATAATATTCTCTTATAATTCTTTGTGTTTCTTTGGGGTCCGTCGTTATTTTTCCTTTCTCATTTCTGATTCTGTTTATGTGTGTAGATTCTCTTTTTCTCTCAATAAGTCTTGCTGGTTGTTTATCTATTTTGTTTATTTTTTCAAAGAACCAGCTCTTGGTTTCATTGATTTTTTTCTATTGTTTTATTCTTCTCAATTTTATTTATATCTTCTCTGATCTTTATTATGTCCCTCGTCTGGTGACTTTGGGCCTCATTTGTTCTTCTTTTTTCAATTTCAATATTTGTGACTTTAGACTATTCATTTGGGATTTCTCCCTTCTTTAAATAGGCCTGGATTTCTATATACTTTCGTCTTAGAATTGCCTCTGCTGTGTCCCACTGAAATTGGGGCTTTGTGCTGTTGTTGTCATTTGTCTCCATATATTGTTTGATCTCTGTTTTAATTTGGTCTTTGATCCATTGATTATTTAGGAGCATGTTGTCGAGCCTCCACGTGTTTGTAAGCCTTTTTGTTTTCTTTGTACAATTGATTTCTAGCTTTTTACCTTTGTGATGTGAGAAGTTGGTTGGTAGAATTTCAATATTTTTGAATTTACTGAGGTTCTTTTTGTGGCCCAGTCTGTGGTCTGTTCTGGAAAATGTTCCAGGTGCACCTGAGAAGATTGTGTATCTTGCTGATTTTGGATGTAGAGTTCTGTAGATGTCTGTTAGGTCCATCTGTTCTTGTGTGTTGTTCTGTGCCTCTGTGTCTTTACTTATTTTCTGTCTGGTTGATTTGTCCTTTGGAGTGAATGGTGTGTTGAAGTCTTCTAAAATGACTGTATTGTTTTCTATTTCCTCCTTTACTTCTGTAAGTATTTGTTTCATATATGTTGGCACTTCCTGTGTTGTGTGCATATATATTTATAATGGTTATATTCTCTTGTTGGACTGACCTATCATTATATAATGTCCTTCTTTATCTGTTGCTAATTTCTTCGTTTTGAAGTCAATTTTGTCTGACACAAGTACTGCAACACCTGCTTTTTTCTCCTTGTTGTTTGCATGAAATATATTTTTCCATCCCTTCACCTTTTGTCTATGTATATCTTTGGATTTTAGGTGAGTCTCTTGTAGGCAGAATATAGATGGTTTTTGCCTTTTTGTCCATTTTTTTACTCTGTGTCTTTTGATTGGTGCATTCAGTCCATTTACATTTAGGGTGATTATCGATAGATATGTACTTATTGCCATTGCTGGCTTTACATTCTTGGTTACCAAAGGCTCAAGGGTTGCTTCTTTACTATCTAACAATCTAACTTAACTTTCTTGTTTGTTTATTTCTCTCCCTTCTTATTCTTCCACCCCCATTCTTTATATACTAGGTGTTTTATTCTTTGCCTTTAGTTAGTATTTGGATGGTCTGCTTTCTTTGCTATGATTTTATTTTCTCTGGTGACATATTTTTAGCCTTAGGAGTGCTTCCCTCTAGAGCAGTCCCTTTAAGATATCCTGTAGAGGTGGTTTGTGGGAGGAGATTCCCTCAACTTTCACTTGTCTGGGGTTTATTTAATCCCTCCCTCAAATTTAAATGATAATCATGCTGGATACAATATTCTTGGTTCAAGGCCCTTCTGTTTTATTCCATTAAATATATCATGCCATTCTCTTCTGGTCTGTAAAGTTTCTGTTGAGAAGTCTGATGATAGCTTGATGAGTTTTCATTTGTAGGTGTTCATTTTTCTCTCTCTTGCTGCCTTTAATACTCTGTACTTGTCTTTGATCTTTGCATTTTAATTATTATATATCTTGGTGTTGTCCTCCTTGTGTTGTGAGATCTGTGTGCTTCCGTGGTCTGAGAAAGTATTTCCTTTCCCAGCTTGGGGAAGTTTTCCTTAATTATGTCTTCAAAGACCCTTTCTATCCCTTTTTCTCTCTTTTCTTCTTCTGGTACTCATATAACGTGAATATTGTTCCTTTTTGATTGGTTACACAGTTCTCTTAATATTCTTTCATTCCTATTGATCCTTTTATCTCTTTCTGTCTCAGCTTGTCTGTACTCATGTTCTCTGATTTCTATTCCATTAACAGTCTCTTGTATCTAGTCTAGTCTGCTCCTATGCCCGTCAATTGATTGTTTCATTTCTGTAATATCCCTCCTGACTTCATCCCTTAGCTCTTGCATATTTCTCTGTAGGTCCTTCAGTATGGTTATGACTTTTATTCTGAATTATTTTTCAGGAAGATTGTTTAAATCTATCCCACTAGGCCCTCCTTCTGGGGTTGTCTGGGTGATTTTTGACTGGACCAGATTCTTCTGTCTTTTCATGGTGATAGAAGTGGTCTCAGGCAGGTGAGATGTGTGTCAGCTGCCAGAACAAAGTTTCTTCGTGCTTGTTCTCCTGAGCCTTTGCCGGTTACCCGCACTCCGGGAGGCAGTCTCTGGAATAATCCCCTAAACTGCCATGGGTGGGACTTCCCTCAGGCTAGCCTAGAACCCTGTGGGCGTTTGAAGCCATGCTGGGTGCATTCTGCAGCAAATCTTGTCCCTCTTCACACCTTCTGGACCTTGCTCTCGCTTCAACAACCTGTGCTGGTTACATGCACACTGGGAGGCATTCTCTGGGATAATTCCCTAAGCTGCCATGGGCAGGGCCACCCTCAGACTAGCCTGGAGCACTGCTGGGTGTTGCAGCCACTCCAGGTGCATTCTGCTGCAAGTCTGGTTCCTCTTGTTGCCTTCCGACCTTGCTCTGGCTTCCGTGGCCCTTCCCAGTTAGCTGCGCGCCCACCGGGAGGAGAATCTCTGTGGTTGCTGTGGGCAGGGCCGCTGTCCTACTGTTCCACAGCTGTGGTGGATCAGCCAGTCCGTTTGAAGCACCAGCCGGGGGGAACAAATGGCAGGCTGCTTATCACTGTTAGGGGCTTTGGCAGAGCTGCTTTATCCGGCAGCCAGTTATGGGGGCTGAAATTCCTCAAGATTCCCAGCCTGCTGGGCTGAGAGTGCTGGGACAGTTTTGTTCAGCTGTTGGGCCATCATCTCTTTAAGACTTTTAAAAAAGTGCCTGCTTTTCTTTTGTGCTAAGGGAGCCAGCTGTGGGGACCCACTTGTGATATGTGTCTGTGCTCCTGGTACAGATCTCCAGGGCTGGTTATTTAGCACTCCTGTGCTTCCACTCCCTCCGCACTCTGATTCTTTTCCTCCGGCCAGTGAGCTGGGGTGGGGGAGTACCAGGTGGCGGCTTTGTATCTTACCCACTTCATGAGACGCTGAGTTCATGCAGATGTAGATGTAGCCTGGCTGTTGTACTGTATCTTCTTGTTTCTCTTTTAGGAATAGTTGTATTTGTTGTATTTTCACAAATATATATGGTTTTCAGAGGAGATTTCTGCCACTCTGTTCATGGCGCCATCTTGGGCTCCCCCTCTCCCCACTAGTTCATTTTTGCTTTTGTTTCCTTTGCCCGGGGATATATTTTCATCAAAAAGTTGCTCATGTTTGTTCAAGAGGGTTTTACCTATGTTTTATTCCAAGAGTTTCATGGTTTCATGACTTACATTCAGATCTTTGATCCCTTTTGAGTTAACTTTGTGTATGGAGTTAGACAGTAATCCAGTTTCATTCTCTTACATGTAGCTGCCCAGTTTTGATAATACCAACTGTTGAAGTGGCTGTCATTTCCCTATTGTATTTTCATGGCCCTTTATCATATATTAATTGACCATGTATGCTTGGGTTAATATCTGGACTCTCTATTCTGTTCCACTGGTGTATGGGTCTGTTATTGTACCAGTACCAAATTGTCTTGATTACTGTGGTTTGTAGTAGAGCTTGAAGTTGGGAAGCAAGACCCCCCCCTGCTTTATTCTTCCTTCTTCAGATTGCTTTGGCTATTTGGTGTCTTTTGTGGTTTCATGTGAATTTTAGAACTATTTGTTCCAGTTCGTTGAAGAATGCTGTCAGTATTTTGATTGGCATTGCAGTGAATCTGTATATTGCTTTAGGCAAGATGGATATTTTGACAATATTAATTCTTCCTACCCAAGATCATGGGATGAATTTCCATTTATTAGTGTCCTCCTTAATTACTTTTAAGAGTGTCTTGTAGTTTTCAGGGTATAGGTCTTTCACTTCCTTGGTTGGGTTTATTCCTAGGTATAGTATTCTTTCTGATGTAATTGTGAATGGTATTGATTTCCTGATTTCTCTTTCTGCTAGTTTATTGTTAGTGTATGGGCATGCAACAGGTTTCTCTGTATAAATTTTGTATCCTACAACTTTGCTGAATTCAGATATTAGTTCTAGTGGTTTTGGAGTCGATTCTTTAGGTATTTTTATGTACAATATCATGTCATCTGAAAACAGTGAGAGTTTCACTTCTTCCTTATCAATCTGGATTCTTTTTATTTCTTTGTGTTGTCTGATTGTCATGGCTAAGACCTCTAGTACTATGTTGAATAAAAGTGGGGAGAGTGGGCATCCTTGTCTTGTTCCCGATCTTAAAGGAAAAGCTTTCAGATTTTCACTGTTAAATATGATGTTTCCTTTCGATTTTTCATATATGGCCTTCATTATGTTGAGATGCTTGCCTTCAATACCCATTTTGTTGAGAGTCTTTATTATGAATGGATTTTGAATTTTGTCAGATGATTTTTCAGTATCTATAGGGATGATCGTGTGATTTTTGGCCTTTTTATTGATATAGTGGATGATATTGAATTTTCTAATCTTGTACCATCCTTGCATCCCTAGGATGAATCCCACTTGATTATGGTATATGCTCCTCTTGATGTATTTTTGACTTCAGTTTGCTCATATTTCATTGAGGATTTTTGCTTCTATGTTCATCAGGGATATTGTTCTGTCATTTTCTTTTTTGTGCTGTGTTTGCTTGGTTTTGGTTTTAGAGTGATGCTGGCTTCATAGAATGAGTTTGTAAGTATTCGCTCTTCTATTTTTTAGAAAACTTTAAGGAGAATGGGTATTATGTCTTCTCTAAATGTCTTTTAAAATTCAGCGGGGAATCCACCTGGTCCAGGGGTTCTGTTCTTGGGTAATTTTTTGATTATTGATTCAATTTTATTTCTGGTAATTGGTCTGTTTAGATTTTGTGTTTTTTACTGGGTCAGTCTTGGAAGGTTTTATTTTTCTAGAAACTTGTCCATTTCTTCTATGTTATCTAGTTTGTTAGCGTATAATTTTTCATAGTAGTCTCTCATAATTCTTTGTATTTCTGTGGTGTCCATAGTGATTTTTCCTTTCTCATTTATGATTCTTTTTATGTGTGTAGAATCACTTTTTTTCTTGATAAGTCTTGCTAGGGATTTATCTATTTTGTTTATTTTCTCAAAGAACCAGCTCTTGGTTTCATTAATTTTTTCTGTTGTTTTATTCTTCTCAATTTTATTTCTTCTCTGATCTTTATTGTGTCCCTCCTTCTGCTGACTTTGGTCCTCATTTATTCTTCTTTTTCCAGTTTCAATTATTGTGAGTTTAGACTATTTATTTGGTATTGTTCTTCCTTCTTTAAATAGCCCTGGATTGCTATATATTTTCCTCTTAGAACTGCCTTCCCTGCGTCCTATAGAAATTGGGGCATTGTGCTGTTGTTTTCTTTAATTTTCATATATTGCTTTATCTCTGTTTTAATTTGTTCATTCATACATTGATTATTTAGGAGCATGTTATTAAGCCTCCATGTATTTGTGAACCGTTCGTTTTCTTTGTACAATTTATTCCTAGTTTTATACCTTTGTGATCTGAGAAATCGGTT
The DNA here is from genome assembly GCA_029783875.1 of Phataginus tricuspis. NCBI lineage: Eukaryota > Metazoa > Chordata > Mammalia > Pholidota > Manidae > Phataginus > Phataginus tricuspis. The sequence goes on along the minus strand of JAQQAC010009165.1, from coordinate 14,577,418 downwards.
GGTATAATTTCAATCATTTTGAATTTGCTGAGGCTCTTTTTGTGGCTTATTATGTGGTCTATTCTGAAAAATGTTCCATGTGCCCTTGAGAAGAATGTGTATCCTGATGCTTTTGGGTGGAGTGTTCTCTAGATGTCTGTTAGGTCCATCTTTTTTAATGTGTTGTTCAGTGCCTCTGTGTCTTTATTCATTTTCTGTCAGGTTATTCTGTCCTTTGGAGTGATTAGAGTGTTGAAGTCTCTTAAAATAAATGCATTGCATTCTATTTACCCCTTGAGTTCTGTTAGTATTTGTTTTACATATGTAGGTGCTCCTGTGTTGGGTGCATAGATATTTAGAATAGTTATATCCTCTTGTTGGATTGACCCCTTTATCATTATGTAATGTCCTTCTTTGTCTCTTGTTACTTTCTTTGTTTTGAAATCTATTTTGTGTGATACAGTATTTTAGTGCTTGCTTTTGTCTCCCTATTGTTTGCATGAAATCTTTTTCCATTCATTCACTTTTCGTCTGTGTATGTCTTTGGGTTTGCCATGAGTCTCTTATAGGCAGCATATATATGGCTTTTGCTTTTTTATCCATTCTGTAACTCTATGTCGTTTGATTTGTGCATTCAGTCCATTTACATTAGGGTGATTATCAATAGGTATGTACTTATTGCCATTGGAGGCTTTTGATTTGTGGTTATGAAAGATTCAAGGGCAGCCTCTTTACTATCTAACTGTCTTGCTTTACTCTCTTATAATGCTATTATAAACACAGTCTGATGAATATTTATTTTCTCCCTTCTTTTTCTTCCTCCTCCACTCTGTATATTTTAGGCGTTTTATTCTGTACTCTTTGTGTATCTCTTGACTGACTTTTGATAGCTGATTTAATTTTTCATTTAATTTGTATTTAGTCAGTCTACTTCCTTTGCTGTGGTTTTCTTTTCTCTGGTGACAGCTATTTAGCCTTAGGCTTACTTCCATCCAGAGCAGTCCCTTTAAAATATACTTTAGAGATGGTTTGTGTGAAGTAAATTCCATGAACTCTTGCTTATCTGGGAATTGTTTGATCCCTCCTTCAATTTAATTGATAATTTTGTAGGATGGAGTGTTCTTGGTTTGAGGCCCTTCTGTTTCATTGCATTGAATATATCATGCCATTCCATTCTGGCCTGTAAGGTTTCAGGTGAGATGTCCAATGACATCCTGATGGGTTTTCCTTTGTAGCTGATCTATTTTCTCTCTCTGGCTGTCTTTAATACCCTGTCATTGTCTTTGATACTTGTCATTTTAATTATTATATGTCTTGGTGTTGTCCTCTTTGGGTCCCTTTTGTTCAGAGATCTGTGGACTTCCATGGTCTGAGAGACTAATTCCTTCCCCAGATTGGGGAAGTTTTCAACAATTATTTCTTCAAAGACACTTTCTATCTCTTTTTATTTCTCTCCTTCCTCTGGTACTCCTAGAATGCGAATATTGTTCTGTTTGGATTAGTCACAGTTCTCTCAATATTCTTTCATTCCTAGAGTTCCCTTTATCTCTCTCTGCCTCAGCTTCTCTGTATTCCTGTTGTCTGATTTCTATTCCATTAACAGTCTCTTCCACCTCATCCAGTCTGCTCTTAAATCCTTCCAATGTTTGTTTCATTTCTGTAATGTCCCTCCTGATTTCATCCCTTAGCTCTTGAATATTTTTCTGTAGCTCCATCAGCATGGGTATGACTGTTTTTTTGAATTCCTTTTCAGGAAGATTGGTGATTTCAGTTTAATTGTGCCCTCTTTATGGTTTTTGAGAGATTTTGGATTGAACAAGGTTCTGCCTTTTCATGATGATAAGAGTGGTTGCCAGCGAGTGGCGCATGTGTCAGTTGGGAGAACAAAGTTCCTTCCGGCCTGCTTGTCACCTTGACTCTGCCCTTTCCATTTTAATTATTATATGTCTTTGTGTTGTCTTCCTTGGGTCCCTTGTGTTGGTAGATTTGTGCAACATTCATTGCCTGAGCGACTATTTTCTTCCCCAGATTGTAGAAGTTTTCAGCAATTATATTCTCAAAGCCTCTTTCTATCCCTTTTTCTCTTCTGGTACTTTTATAATGCAAATTTTCTTCCATTTGGATTGGTTACAGAGTTTTCTTATTATTGTCTCATTCCTTGAGATCCTTTTTTCCTCTCTCTGCCTCAGCTTCTTTGTATTCCTGTTCTAATGTCTATTCCATTTACTGCTTCCTCTATCTCTTCTAATTTGCTTTTAAATCTCTCCATTGTATGTTTCATTTCAGATACTGTATTTTTCAAAGTTTCTATTCCTTTCTTGAAGTTGTCCCTGAGATCTTGAATATTTTTTGTAGCTCTGTGTGCATATTTATGATTTTTATTTTGAAATCTTTATTAAGATTGATTTCATTTTCACTGAAGTCTCTTTCTGATGTTTGAGGGATTTTGGATTGAACAAGATTCTTTTCACACTTCACATTCCTACTGAATAATATGGAATAATAACTTTGTGTATGCAGTACCCTCTAGCGCCCAGGAGCACTGTCTACTCTCTGGAGCTGTCCAGTACCTGAAGTGATGGTTGATGTCATATGTGAGCGGTGCTGGTGCCTGCCTGGAATAAAGAGCTCTTTCCTGACTCCCCTCCATAGTGCCTGCCTCCATGGTGAGGGCCAGTGGGCATGTGTGCTGGGAGCAGCCTTTGCATTACATCCCTGTAGCTGTCATAGGTGGGGCTGCCCTCTGGCCGGCCTGGTGCGATTGTGGAAGTAGGAGATTTGGAATTCAGTGCCGGTCACGTGGAAGGAGTGGCAGGCTGTATGTCATGGTTGTGGGCCTTGGGGCTGCATTGCCAGCCAGGGGCATGGAGCACGTGAAGCTTTTGAGCATTCCAACCTGCTGTGATGAGTGCGCCAGGATGATTTTGTCAACCTGTCCTTTCTCCTGAGCATCAAGCTCTGTGTAATCCTTCCCCCTTTAGCAGCCCTCTCACTGTTTGGAAGTCTTTCAAAACATCTGCCTTTATTTTGTCTCGGAGCAGCTGGTCATGGGTACCTTTCCTCCACAAGCACCTGGAATCTCAGTCTCTCTGAGTATTCTGTCTGTCTTTGCTTTCCAACCTCTCTGATTTCTAGAGCACCAGATAATGTGGGTTTGTACTCCTGGAGTAGATCTCCAGGTGTGGGTGTTTAGCAGTCCTATTTAGTATTCACCACTCCATTTCTCTTCTTCCCACTGGTGAGCTGGGGTGAGGGGATGGCTTTGGTCCCACTAAATCATGGGTTTACTTTACACTTTTCTGTGATGTCTTCCCTTTTCTCCAGATGTAAGTTGTCTGTTGCAGTCTTCTTTCTGTTCACTCTTTAAAGATTAGTTGTATTTGCTTTATTTTAATGTTATATGTGGTTTTGGGAGGAGAGTCCTGTGTCTTTTCTCATGCCACTATCTTTTTGCCCCTCCTCTGTATCATCCTTTTTTGTACAGAATACATTTGAGGTCCGTAAACATTATATTGCCCAGAAAGAAATTAAGATATGATTTGACATCTAACTCTTTGACTCCTACTTTTAAACACTAACTGGTAGTATTTTCTCCAAGGAAATATATTTCTCTATGAGACTAAAAGAGTCTCATAAATATAAGAATTATTGCAAGTCTTTTTTCATTGGTAACCTAAACAGAAACCTAGATGCTTTGGTTAAGATATTGCACACTTACTATAATATGTTATGTCAACTAAAATCTCCTAACCTTTTCTGAGATTTTTTAAAGCTCTGCATATCTAAAAACTGACCTTTTTCAACTTTTACAATTTCATTAATACATTTAGTAAACAAGTTTGAAATATAAGTACATATTTCATAATTTAATACAGTAGTGGGACAGATAATGAAAAAACTCAGCCTGAAAAAATTGTGTGACTTGATCTAGTACGTTTTTGCTGTCCCCTTCTAAATTTTCTGTACCTCTGTGACAACATTCAGACTATGATTTAAGTGTAAATTACAACTTAGGCAGATACAATTCTTAGAGTGAAACTATTTTAGTCAGTGTCTTTATGAAATACATGGAGAAAAAGAGATCTTTTTAATTTTTTAAATATTTTTATTTTTTATTTTGCTATTATTAATGTACAATTACATGAGCAATATTATGGTTACTAGACTCCCCCTATTATCAAGTCCCAATCACATACCCCATTACAGTCACTGTCCATCAGCGTAGTAAGATGCTATAGAATGACTACTTGTCTTCTCTGTGTTATACTGCCTTCCCCATATAGCCCCCAGTACATTATGTGTGCTAATCATAATACCACTTTTTCCCCCTTATACTTCCTTTCCAACCCATCTTCCCCAGTTCCTTTCCCTTTGGAAACTGTTAGTCCATTCTTGGGTTCTGTGAGTCTGCTGCTGTTTTCTTCCTTCAGTTTTTTCTTTGTTCTTATACTCCAAAGATGAGTGAAATCATTTGATACTTGTCTTTCTCCACCTGGCTTGTTTCACTGAGCATAATACCCTCTAGCTCCATCCATGTTGTTGCAAATGGTAGGATTTGTTTTCTTCTTATGACTGAATAATATTCCATTGTGTATATGTACCACATCTTCTTTATCCATTCATCTACTGATGGACAACTAGGTTGCTTACATTTCTTGGCCATTGTAAATAGTGCTGTGATAAACAAAGGGGTGCATATGTTTTTTTTCAAACTGGGCTGCAGCATTTGTAGGGTAAATTCCTAGGATTTGAATTCCTGCGTCAAATGGTATTTCTATTTTGAGGAACCTCCATACTGCTTTCCACAATGGTTGAACTAATTTACATTCCCACCAGCAGTGTAGGAGGGTTCCCCTTTCTCCACATCCTTGCCAACATTTGTTGTTGTTTGTCTTTGGATGGTGGCCATCCTAACTGGTGTGAGGTGATATCTCATTATGGTTTTAATATGCATTTCTCTGATGTTTAGCGATGTGTAGCATCTTTTAATGTGCCTGTTGGCCATCTGAATTTTTCTTTGGAGAAGTTTCTGTTCAGCTCTTCTCCGTATTTTTTAATTGGCTTATTAGGATTTGTTTGTTGAGGTGAATGAGCTCTTTATATAATTTAGATGTCAACTCCTTATCAGATACGTCATTTATGAATATATTCTCCCATACTGTAGGATGTCTTTTTGTTCTATTGATAGTGTCCTTTGCTGTACAGAAGCTTTTTTTGTTTTAAATAGTCCCACTAGTTAATTTTTGCTTTTGTTTCCCTTGCCTGGGGAGGTATGTTCATGAAGAAGTTGCTCATATTTATGTCCAAGAGATTTTTGCCAATGTCTTTTTTCTAACAGTTTTATGCTTTCATGACTCACATTCAGGTCTTTGATCCATTTTGAGTTTACTTTTGTGTATGGGGTTAGACAATATCCAGTTTCATTTTCTTACATGTAGCTGTCCAGTTTTGCCAACAACAGCTGTTGAAGAGGCTGTCATTTCCCTATTGTATATCTATGGCTCCTTTATCGTATGTTAATTGACTATATATGCTTGGGTTTATATCCTGGCTCTCTAGTCTGTTCCATTGGTCTATGGGCCTGTTCTTGTGCCTGTACCAAATTGCCTTGATTACTGTGGCTTTGTAGTAGAGCTGGAAGTCAGGGAGCATAACTCCCCCCACTTTATGCTTCCTTCTCAGGATAGCTTTGGCTATTCTGGGTCTTTTGTGATTCCATATGAATTTTAGAACTATTTGCTCTCGTTCATTGAAGAATGCTGTTGGTATTTTGATAGGGATTATGTTGAATCTGTAGATTGCTTTAGGAAGGATGGCCATTTTGACAATATTAATTCTTACAATCCATGAGCATGGGATGTGTTTCCATTTATTGGTATCTTCTTTAATTCCTCTCGTGAGTGTCTTGTAGTTTTCAGAGTATAGGTCTTTCACTTCCTTGGTTAGGTTTATTCCTAGGTATTTTATTCTTTTGGATGCAACTGTGAATGGAATTGTTTTCCTGATTTCTCTCTTTTAGTTCATTGTTAGTGTATAGGAATGCCACAGATTTCTGCATATTAATTTTGTATCCCACAACTTTACTAAATTCATATATTAGATCTAGTAGTTTTGGAGTGGACTCTTTAGGGTTTTTTATGTACAATATCATGTCATCTGCAAACAGGGACAGTTGACTTTTTCCTTCCCAATCTGGATGCCTTTTATTTCTTTGTGTTGTCTGATTGCCATGGCTGGGGACCTCTAGAACTATGTTGAATAAAAGCGGGGAGAGTAGGTATACTTGTCTTGTTCCTGATCCCAATGGAAAAGCTTTCAGCTTCTCACTGTTAAGTATAATGTTGGCTGTGGGTTTGTCATATATGACCTTTATTATGTTGAGGTACTTGCCCTGTATACCCATTTTGTTGAGAGTTTTTATCATGAATGTATGTTGAATTTTTTGAATGCTTTTTCAGCATCTATGGAGATTACCATGCAGTTTTTGTCCTTCTTTTTGTTGATGTGGTGGATGATATTGATGGATTTTTGAATGTTGTACCATCCTTGCATCCCTGGGATAAATCCTATCTGGTCATGATGGATGATCTTTTTGATAGATGATCTTTTTGATATATTTTTGAATTTGGTTTTCTAACATTTTGTTTAGTATTTTTCCATCTACGTTCATCAGGGATATTGGTGTGTAATTTTCTTTTTTTGTGTCGTGTCTTTGCCTGGTTTTGGTATTAGAGTGATGCTGGCCTCATAGAATGACTTTGGAAGTATTCCCTCTTGTTCTACTCTTTGGAAAACTTTCAGGAGGATGGGTATTAGGTCTTCACTAAATGTTTGATAAAATTCAGCAGTGAAGCCATCTGGTCCACGCGTCTTGTTCTTAGGTTGGTTTTTGATTACCAGTTCAATTTCGTTACTGGTTGTTGGTCTGTTCAGATTTTCTGTTTCTTTCTGGGTCAGCCTTGGAAGGTTGTATTTTTCTAGAAAGTTGTCCATTTCTTCTAGGTTATCCAGTTTGTTAGCATATAATTTTTCATAGTATTCTCTAATAATTCTTTATATTTCTGTGGTATCCGTAGTGATTTTTCCTTTCTCATTTCTGATTATGTTTATGTGAGTAGATTCTCTTTTTTTTCTTGACAAGTCTTGCTATGGGTTTATCTATTTTGTTTATTTTCTCAAAGAATCGGCTGTTGCTTTCATTGATTCTTTCTATTCTTTTATTCTCAATTTTATTTCTGCTCTAATCTGTATTATGTCCCTCCTTCTACTGACTTTGGGTCTCATTTATTCTTCTTTTTCTAGTTTCATTAATTCTGAGTTCAGACTGCTCATATGGGATTGTTCTTCTTTCCTGAGGTATGCCTGTATTGCTATATACTTTCCACTTAGCATTGTCTTTAACTGCATCCCACAGATTTTGCAGTGTTGAATTATTGTTGTCATTTTCTCCATATATTGCTTGATCTCTGTTTTTATTTGGTCATTGATCCATTGGCTAATTAGGAGCATGTTGTGAAGCCTTCATATGTTTTTGGGTTTTTAAATTTTCTTTGTGTAACTTATTTCTCGTTACAGATATTTGTGGTCTGAGAAACTGGTGATACAATTTAAATCTTTTTGAATGTACCAAGGCTCTTTTTGTGGCCCAGGATATGATCTATTCTTGAAAGTGTTTCATGTGCACTTGAGAGGAATGTGTATTCTGCTGCTTTTGGATGTAGAGTTCTATAGATGTCTGTTAGGTTCATCTGTTCTATTGTGTTGTTCAGTGCCTCTATCTCCTTACTTATTTTCTGTCTACTTAATGTGTCCTTCTGAGTCAGTGGAGGGTTGAAATCTCCTAGGGTGAATACATTGCATTCTATATCTCCTTTTAATTCTGTTAGTATGTTTCACATATGTAGGTGGTCCTGTGTTGGGTGCATAGATTTTTATAATGGTTGTATCTTCTTGTTGGATTGACCCTTTTATCATTATGTAATGTCCTTCTTTGTCTCTTGTGACTTTCTTTGTTCTGAAGTCTATTTTTTGGTACAAGTACTGCAACTCCTGCTTTTTTCTCCCTATTAGTTGCATGGAATATTTTTTTCCATCCCTTCACTTTGAATCTGTGTATGTCTTTGGGTTTAAAGTGAGTCTTTTGTAGGCAGCATGTAGATGGGTCTTGTTTTTTTATCCATTCAGTGACTCTATGTCTTTTGATTGGTGCTTTTAGTCCATTTACATTTAGGGTGAATATCAATAGGTATGTACTTTTTGGCATTGCAGGCTTTAGATTTGTGGTTACCAAAGGTTCAAGGTTAACTTACTTACTATCTAAGAGTCTAACTTAACTCACTTAATATGCTATTACAAACACAATCTAAAGGTTCTTGTTTTTTTTCCTCCTTTTTCTTCCTCCTCATTCTTTATATATTAGGTATATCATATTCTGTACTCTTTGTCTATCCATTGATTGACTTGGGGGATAGTTAGTTTAATTTTGCATTTGATTAGTAATTAACTGTTCTACTTTTTTACTGTGGTTTTATTACCTCTGGTGACAGCTATTAAACCTTAGGAACACTTCCATCTATAGCAGTCCCTTCAAAACACTCTGTAGAGATGGTTTGTGGGAGGTAAATTCTCTCAACTTTTGCTTATCTGAAAATTGTTCAATCCCTGCTTCAAATTTAAATGATAATCTTACTGGATAAAGTATTCTTGGTTCCAGGTCCTTCTGCTTCATTGCATTAAATACACCATGCCACTCCCTTCTGGCCTATAAGGTTTCTCTTGAGAAGTCTGATGATAGCCAAATGGGCTTTCATTTGCTTGTGATCTTATTTCTCTCTCTGGCTGCTTTTTTTTAAAATTATTTATTTATTTATTTTAACAATTTATTTTGGTATCATTAACCTACAATTACATGTGCAATATTATGGTGATTAAACTCCCCCCTTCATCAGGTCCCCCCCACCAACCCTATTACAGTAACTGTGCATCAGCGTAGTGAGATGAGAATCACTACTTGTCTTCTCTGAGTTGTACAGCCCTCCCCGTGCCCCCCCACCATATATCTATTAATCGTAAAGCCCCTTTTACCCTCTTATCCCTCCCTTCCTGCCCTTCTTCCCCCGTCCCTTTCCCTTTGGTAACTATTAGTCCGTTCTTGGGTTCTGTGAGTCTGCTGCTGTTTTGTTCCTTCAGTATTTTTTGTTGTTGTTGTTCTTTGTTCTTATGTTCCACATATGAGTGAGATCATTTGATACTTGTCTTTTTCGGCTTGGCGTATTTCACTGAGCATAATACCCTCTAGTTTCATCCATGTTGTTGCAAATGGTAGGATTTGTTTTTTTCTTATGGCTGAATAATATTCCATTGTGTATATGTACCACCTCTTCTTTATCCATTCATCTACTGATGGACACTTAGGTTGCTTCCATTTCTTGGCTATTGTAAGTCGTGCTGCAATAAACATAGGGGTGCATCTGTCTTTTTGAAACTGGGTTGCTGCATTCTTAGGGTAAATTCCTAGGAGTGGGATTCCTGGGTCAAATGGTATTTCTATTTTGAGTTTTTTGAGGAACCTCCATACTGCTTTCCACAATGGTTGAACTAATTTGCATTCCCACAAGCAGTGTAGGAGGGTTCCCTTTTCTCCACATCCTTGCCAACATTTGTTGTTGTTTGTGTTTTGGATGTTGGCCATCCTCACTGGTGTGAGGTGATATCTCATTGTGGTTTTAATCTGCATTTCTCTGATGATCAGCGATGTGGAGCATCTTTTCATGTGCCTGTTGGACATCTGAATTTCTTCTTTAGAGAAGTGTCTATTCATGTCCTGTGCCCATTTGTTAATTGGATTATTTGTTTTTTGTTTGTTAAGGTGCATGAGTTCTTTGTATATTTTGGATGTCAACCCCTTATCAGATACATCATTTATGAATATATTTTCCCATATTGTAGGATGTCTTTTTGTTCTACTGATGGTTTCCTTTGCTGTACAGAAGCTTTTCAACTTAATATAGTCCCATTTGTTCATTTTTGCTTTTGTTTCCCTTGCCCGGGGGGATATGTTCATGAAGAAGTCGCTCATGTTTTGTCCAAGAGATTTTTGCCTATGTTTTTTTCTAAGAGTTTTATGGTTTCATGACTTACATTCAGGCCTTTGATCCACCTTGAGTTTAACTTTCTATAGGGGGTTATACAGTCGTCCAGTTTCATTCTCTTACATGTAGCTGTCCAGTTTTTCCAACACCAGCTGCTGAAGAGACTGTCATCTCCCCATTGTATATCCAAGGCTCCTTTATCAAATACTAATTGACTGTAAATGTTTGGGTTAATGTTTGGATTTTCTATTCTGTTCCACTGGTCTGTGGGTCTGTTTTTGTGCCAGTACCAAATTGTCTTAATTACTGTGGCTTTGTAGTAGAGCTTGAAGTCAGGGAGCGTAATTCCGCCTGTTTGATTCCTCCTTCTCAGGATTGCTTTGGTTATTCGGGGTCTTTTCTGGTTCCATATAAATTTTAGAATTATTTGTTTCAGTTCATTGAAGAAAGCTGTTGGTAGTTTGATAGGGATTGCATTGAATCTGTAGATTGCTTTAGGTAGTATAGCTATTTTGACAATATTTATTCTTCCTAGCCAAGAGCATGGGATGCATTTCCATTTTTAGTGTCTTCCTTAATTTCTCCTAGGAGTGTCTTGTAGTTTTCAGAGTACACGTCTTTCACTTCCTTCGTGAGGTTTATTCCTAGGTATTTTATTCTTTTAGATGCAATTGTGAATGGAATTGTTTTTCTGATTTCTCTTTCTGTTAGTTCATCATTAGTGTATAGGAAAGCAACAGATTTCTGTGTGTTAATTTTATATTCTGCAACTTTGCTGAATTCAGATATTAGTTCTAGTAGTTTTGGAGTGGAGTCTTTAGGGTTTTTTATATACAGTATCATATCATCTGCAAATAGTGACAATTTGACTTCTTCTTTACCAATCTGAATGCCTTGTATGTCTTTGCTTTGTCTGATTGCTGTGGCTAGGACCTCCAGTACTATGTTGAATAACAGTGGAGAGAGTGGGCACCCCTGTCTTGTTCCCGATCTTAGATGAAAAGCTTTCAGCTTCTCGCTATTAAGTATGATGTTAGCTGTTGGTTTGCATATATAGCCTTTATGATGTTGAGGTACATGCCATCTATACCCATTCTGTTGAGAGTTTTAATCATGAATGGATGCTGAATTTTGTCAAATGCTTTTTCAGCATCTATGGAGATGACCATGTGCTTTTTGTTCTTCTTTTTATTGATGTGATGGATGATTTTGATGGATTTTCGAATGTTGTACCATCCTTGCATCCCTGGGATGAATCCCACTTGACCATGGTGTTTGATCCTCTTGATGTATTTTTGAATTTGGTTTGCTAATATTTTGTTGAGTATTTTTGCATCTACGTTCATCAGGGATATAGGTCTGTAATTTTCTTTTTTGGTGAGGTCTTTGCCCAGTTTTGGTATTAGAGTGATGCTGGATTCACAGAAAGAGTTTGGAAGTATTCCCTGCTCTTCTATTTTTTGGAAAACTTTAAGGAGAATGGGTGTTATTTCTTCTCTATATGTCTGGTAGAATTCAGAGATGAATCCTTCTGGTCCGGGGGTTTTGTTCTTGGGTAGTTTTTTGATTACCGATTCAATTTCATTGCTGGTGATTGGTCTGTTTAGATTTTCTGTTTCCTGCTTGGTGAGTCTTGGAAGGCTGTATTTTTCTAAGAAGTTGTCCATTTCTTCTAGGTTTTGGAGCTTGTTGGCATATAGATGCTCGTAATATTCTCTTATAATTCTTTGTATTTGTGTGGCGTCCGTCGTTATTTTTCCTTTCTCATTTATGATTCTGTTTATGTGTGTAGATTCTCTTTTTCTGTTAATGAGTCTGGCTAGGGGTTTATCTATTTTGTTTATTTTTTCAAAGAACCAGCTTTTGGTTTCATTGATTTTTTCTATTGTTTTATTCTTCTCAATTTTATTTATTTCTTCTCTGATCTTTATTATGTCTCTCCTTCTGGTGACTTTGGGCCTCATTTGTTGTTCTTTTTCCAATTTCAATAATTGTGTCTTTAGACTGTTCATTTGGGAATGTTCTTCCTTCTTTAAATAGGCCTGGATTGCTATATACTTTTCTCTTAAAACTGCCTTTGCTGCGTCCCACAGAAGTTGTGGCTTTGTGTTGTTGTTGTCATTAGTCTCCATATAGTCTTTGATTTCTGTTTTGATTTGGTCGTTGACCCATTGATTCATTAGGAGAATGTTGTTAAGTCTCCATGTATTTGTGAGCCTTTTTGATTTCTTCCTAAAATTCATCTCTAGTTTTATACCTTTGTGATCTGAGCAGTCGGTTGGTAGGATTTCAGTATTTTTGAATTTACTGAGGTTCTTTTTGTGGCCTAGAATGTGGTCTATTCTGGAAAATGTTCCATGTGCACTTGAGAAGAATGTGTATCCTGCTGCTTTTGGGTGCAGAGTTCTGTAGATATCTGTTAGGTCCATCTGTTGTAGTGTGTTGTTCAGTGCCTCTGTGTCTTTACTTATCCTCTGCCTGGTTGATCTATCCTTTCGAGTGAGTGGCGTGTTAAAGTCTCCTAAAATAATTGCATTTTTGTCTATTTCCTCCTTCACTTCTGTTAGTATTTGTTTCACATATGCTGACGCTCCAGTGTTGGGTGCATATATATTTATAATGGTTATATCTTCTTTTTGGGCTGACCCCTTTATCATTATGTAATGTCCATCTTTATCTCCTGCTACTTTCTTCATTTTGAAATCTATTTTATCTGATACAAGTACTGCAACCCCTGCTTTTTTCTCTTTCTTGTTTGCTTGAAATATTTTTTTCCATCCCTTCACTTTTAGTCTGTGTATATCTTTGGGTTTGAGGTGAATCTCTTGTAAGCAGCATATAGATGGGTCTTGCTTTTTTATCCATTCTGTTACTCTGTGTCTTTTGATTGGTGCATTCAGTCCATTTACATTTAGGGTGATTATTTATAGATATGTACTTATTGCCATTGCTGGCTTTAGATTCGTGGTTACCAAAGGTTCAAGGGTTGCTTCTTTACTATCTAAGAATCTCACTTAACTTTCCTGTTAAGTTATTGTGAATCCCGTCTGATGTTTCTTTATCTCTCCTTTCCTATTCTTCCTCCTCCTTCTTTATATATTAGGTCTTTTATTCTTTGCCTTTAGTTAGTATTTTGATGGTCTGCTTTCTTTGCTATGATTTTATTTTCTCTGGTGACATCTTTTTAGCCTTAGGGGTGTTTCCCTCTAGAGCATTCCATTTAAGATATCCTGTAATGGTGGTTTATGGGAGGCAAACTCTCTCAACTTTCTTTTGTCTTGAAATTGTTTAATCCCTCTGTCATATTTAAATGATAATCGTGCTGGATACAATATTCTTGGTTCGAGGCCCTTCTGTTTCATCACGTTAAATATATCATGCCATTCTCTTCTGGCCTGCAAGGTTTCTGTTGAGAAGTCTGATGACAGTCTGATGGGTTTTCCTTTGTAGGTGATCTTTTTTCTCTCTCTAGCTGCCTTTAATACTCTGTCTTTATCTTTGATCTTTGCCGTCTTAATTATTATGTGTCTTGGTGTTGTCTTCCTTGGGTCCCTTGTGTTGGGAGATCTGTGGGCTTCCGTGGACTGTGAGACTATTTCCTTCCCCAGCGTGGGGAAGTTTTCAGCAATTATTTCTTCAAAGACACTTTCTATCCCTTTTTCTCTCTCTTCTTCCTCTGGTACTCCTATAATGCGAATATTGCTGCGTTTCGATTGGTCACACAGTTCTCTTAATATTCTTTCATTCTTAGATATCCTTTTATCTCTCTCTGCCTCAGCTTCTTTGTATTCCTGCTCCCTGTCTTGTAATTCCTTGATCGTGTCTTGAACCTGATTCAATCTGATGTTGAGCCCGTCGATGGCTTGTCTCATTTCTGCATTGTCTTTCCTCAGTTCCCTCACTTCCTCCCTCAGCTCTTGCACATTTTTCTGTAGATCCGTTAGCATGGCTATGACTTTTATCTCTGGCTGCTTTTAATAGTCTGTCCTTATCCTTCATGTTTGCCATTTTAATTACTATATGTCTTGATATTGTCTTCCTTGAATCCCTTGTGTTGGGAGATCTGTTTACCTCCATGGCCTGAGAGACTATCTACTTCCCCAATTGGGCAAGTTTTCAGCAATCACCTCCTCAAAGACATTTTCTATCGCTTTTTCTCGCTCTTCTTCTTTTGGTACCCCTATAATGCGAATATTGTTCTGTTTGGATTGGTCACACAGTTCTCTCAATATTCTTTCATTCTTAGAGATCCTTTTTTCTCTCTGCGCATCAGCTTCTTTGTATTCCTCTTCTCTGATTTCTATTTCATTTATTGTCTCCTCCACTCTATCCAATCTGCTTTTAATACTCTCCATTGTCCTCTTTAACAATTGGATCTCTTGCCGTATTCATTCCTGAGTTCTTAAATATCTTTCCATATTTCTATGATCATGTTAATGATTTTTATTTTGAACTTCCTTTCAGGAGGAGTCATGAGGTCAATGTCATTGAAATCTTTCTCAATAGTGGTATTAATAATTTTTGTCTGAACCCGGTTCCTTTGGCATTTCATATTTGTGTATGCACCCTCTAGTGCCTGGAAGCTCTTATCCCTGGAGCTGTTCAGCTCCTGAAGCAATGTTGGGTGTCACAGGGGAGTTGTATTGGTGCCTGGGGGGAGGAAAGGGCTTTCCTTATTCCTGGATGCTATACCTGTCTCCACTGCTTTAACCAGTGGGCCGAGCACCCAGGTATTAGCCTCTATGCTTTGCGTTTGTAGTTTCTGTGGACAGATCTTCACCCAGGCTTTGCTAATGCCAGGGTAGGGTTTGCCAGTGTGTGAACCAGTTGGGGATGGCTGGGAGAAAGGTGCAGTGGGCTGCGTATCACGGAGGGGTTCCTTGGAGCTATGTAGCCATCCAGGGAGCTGGAGCACCTGAAGATCATCTAAGGAGGAAGATTTCTTTTTCCTCCTTAAACATGAGAGTCTATTTGGCAAAGCTCCCAACCTGCTGGGCAGAGTGCTTGCAGACAGTTTTGTCTACCTGTCCTCTCTCTTGAACAGTATGCTCTGTGCAGTCCTTGCCCCTTAACAGCCCTTTTGCTAAGGACTTCCTTGTAGGAAGTCTCTCAGACTGCCCGCCTTTCTTTTGTCCCAGAGCAGCCAGATATGAATCCCTGCTTTCCACAAGTGGCTGGAATCTCAGTCTCTCCAGGAATTCTGCCTGTCTTTGCTTTCCAACCCCATAATCATGAGAGTATCATGCAAGCACCATGAAATGTAGGTTTGTTCTCCCAGAGCAGATCTCCAGAGTTAGGTATTCAGTAGTCCGAGGCCTGCACTGCCTCCCTGCTCCATTTCTCTTCCTCCTGCCTGTGAGCTGGGGTGGGAGAAGGGGTTCTGTCCCACTGGACCACAGCTTTGGTATGTTACCCTGTTCTGTGAGGTCTGCTCTTTTCTCCAGGTGTATGTAGTCTGGTGCAGTCCTCTTTCCTGTTGCTCTTTGTTGTATTAATTATATTTTCGTATTACATGCAGTTTTAGGAGGAAAACCGTTCCTCCCTTTTCACACTGCCATCTTTAATCCCTGACATGTTTTTCTACAAGATGCAATGCTTGCTTAAACATGCAAATCTAGGCAACAATGGATTGAACTGATATATTTGTATCACCCATTGATCTGTCTTGTATGTATAAAGTACTGCTGTTATTTTCTCACATATTGTGTTTGATTATTTGTCTACATTCTTAGAAACATGGCACTACCGAAACACAGCATTTGAGAGAGCTAGAAGATTATATTCCAAATGTTATCAAAGTACTTTCACAAATAATGATGCATTTTTGAAACTTTTCCATTTTCTTGATAAATTCATGAAAATGTTATTTGAAATCTTAACCTTCTTTATTTTGAATTAATTTCCCTTTGGCTACTTATAAATGACCATATAAGGAACAATTGATTTTTTATTCATTTTATATACTCATCTTAGAGAAACTTTTATCTGTGTCTTTTGTTCACTCATTGAACAAATACCAAGTGTGTGCTTTTCATGTGTAATTAAGAATGTTTGCTGAATGAAGGTGACATATCTCAGGCTCTGTCTTTCAGGAAGTTATCATCTATGAGTAGGTTTGTAATCTCCTATTCCAAGGACCCTGAATTTTTCATTCAACTCTAATTTGTTCGTGCCCTTTATATAACTGACTTTTGTTCACTTTACTCTTGTTCTCATTGAACCTTATCAGAATATGTACATTTTTTCTTAAAGTTAAGAGCTAACTCTAGGACTTTGTGTGTTTTGAATTTTGCCTAATAACATATATGAGACCAGACCTCAAGATTCTCTGTTCTAATTTTCATAATTCCTACCCTCCTTGGGTTTTCCACAAAAACTCACTACCTCCAGCAGATCCAAAAATCCACTTCATATTTGTGAAGAGAGTTTTTCCAAGAAGGGACTTTGGCCTACCTACAGATGTGTTTTGTTTGGCATACACAGTGTGTTAAAATTTTGGAATTAGTAATGTGTTCACAGATGGATGAAGCTATCGCTATTGTTTTCTTAAAATGTGTGCTCTATTTTTGCCCACAATGCTCACTATCACCAGTCTACTTTTTCCCTGAGACTTAGTCCCCCTTCTTATATTTTACTAGTTTCACTTTTTTATGAACTCATCTTGAGCTTTAGTAGGAATTGGGTTTGTGACCCCAGATATATTTCTGATACAGCTTTTAGAAATTTGACTTTTAAATTAAAGTACTTTCCCCATTTCAAAAATAAGAGTATATACTCTTTAAAAAAAAAGTTATGTAAAATTAAAAATATAAAAAATCCTTCTAAATTACTTGTAATCCAATCTAACTTATGTTGGCAACCAGGTTCACATATATAATATAATCAGAGAAGATTATAGAATATTGTTTCTATCAGTTAGATCTTACACTATAAGGAAGAGAAAACTTAACTCAAACAATAAATAAAACTTAATGGCTTATGTTACCAAAAATTCCAGTCATAAGGCAGGTTTCACAAGTCTCAATTCAATTTCCTCATTTGTAAAAAGAGATAGTAACTGTATTAGTTTCCTGTAGCTTATGTAGTAAACTGACACAAACTTGGCAGATTGAAACAGCAGAAATTTGTTCTCTCACAATTTTGGAAACCAGAAATCTAAAATCAATATCATAGGATTGAAATCAAGGCTACAGAGGCTCTAAAAGAGAATCTGTTTCTTGTCTTTTCTAGCTTCTTGTGCTGCTGGCAGTGTTTGGCTTGTGGACAATCTCTGCCTCTGCCTTCACGTGTTGCTTTCTCTTTTGTGTGTTAAATCACCTTCTGCCTCTTGTCACAAAACTTGTGACTGCATATGGCATGCACTCAGATGATCCAGAATAATCTCCCAATCTCAGGATCCTTAATTTAATTACATCTGTAAAGATACCTTATGATGTAACCTTATAGGTCCCATAGATTAGAACCTGATATCTTTGGGCAACATTATTCGGCCCACTACACTAACTTACACATTATTATGAAGATTAATGAGTTGACATATATAAGAGTTTATAAAATGCAATTAGATATGGAGTACTATTGTTACTATTTTGTTTTGGCCATAAAACCACTGCATGGCTTATTCATGGTATAGAGCAATTTTTGCTACCTTGGGCAACAAGATCCTCAGCAGGCCCAGCTGGCATAGATACAATAGGAGTGAGTGAATGTTCACCTTACTTAGTAACGTAAATGTAAGTCTGTTACCCAGGCATTCTTAATTTGTGGATACTTATTCTACATAGAATTTGTCACCTCATACTTTGTTGTTTAGTTTTTAACCATTTAACATCTATGAATCTTGGTGCTGACTGTTATGGGGGAAGGCCCAACATTTACCTATTCTTGTATATAAGTTGATTTTATATTTAGTCAGCTGATATAAGATGTATTTTATAATGCCAAAGAATTAATTTAGTAGGTTCTAAACTTCAGTGGAAATCAAATTAGTGACTTTTCTACTATGCAGAACTTTTTGATAATGAAGGTGGATTAATTGATTACATGAAATATATTTAATTATTTAGTTTTCAGGGTTACATCTCATTTAATCTTGTCTACAGTATTTGAGTACTGGAATAAGTAAGTAGTGAAGTGTTTATGATGTGACACTAAGCTTTATCCACTTGGTGGTTACAGTGATTAAAGTGCTGATCAATTTTATTTTGAGAACTTTATTAATTTTAAATTAAGATTTAATTATCAGAACCACTTTAAAATTCTTTATTCCTGTTAATATTTTCTGAACCTATTATCACTACTGGAAGTAAGTAGCTTTATTACATTCTTGGACTCACAGTGTATGGAATGTTTTTGAACTTTTTGTTTTAAAATATTGGAATAGTTTTTTCTAGTTGGACAGTTGAAGTGCTGAAAGTAACTAATTTATGGTTTTGATTTTAAACAATTTATGAATGAATTTTCAAATTTAATTTTGTGTGCAAAAAAAATTACACCTAATATTTTAACTTGGGTAATGTATGAAAATAGTATTTGAGTGCCCTAGAACTTATAATAATATTTCTTTTTCTTGTTTCCTTTTAATATGTGTATATTTACTTGGGAGCCAATGATAAATTTATAGAATAAACACTGACAGAAAATCATCATGTTAATCTTTTGTAGTCAATTCCTTTCTCAATCTAGTTCTAAAAAAGAATATTAGGGCAGTTCCGGGAAGATGGTGGCATGAACGGAGCGTTAGAAATTTCCTCCCAACATTATATTTATCCACAAAAACACAGCAAATACAACTATCCCTAAAAGAGAGACCAGAACACACAGGAAAGCGCACATTGTGCAGCTACACCTGAGAGGACTTGGCACCTGGTAAGGCAGCGCACCGGTGGGCAGCTACACCTGAGATGAATCTGCATCCGGCGAGGTGTCACACTGGCGGGCAGCCACATCAGAGTGGACTCGGCACCCGGCGAGGCGGGTAAGAAATGGAGCCACGACCCGGCAGGACCCGAGCACTCCCCCAACCCAGTGCACTGGCGGGAGGAGAGGATTCAGAGCCAGGAGGGAGTGGAAGTGCATGCCTGGGAGATAACCAACCCCGGTGATCTGCGCTGGGAACACGGACACACAGAGAATGGTGTAGCAGAGACTGGAGAGACAGAGGGCACAGGATCTCAGCAGGAATGCGCCTGGTTGCTCGCAGCCAGCTCAGGGAAGGAGAAAAGAGAAGAAAAAAAAAAAGGAGAAAAGCGTGCGCTTTTTTCAGCGGTCTTAAAGAGACAGGAGCCCAGTGGAGGACTGCATCGCCCTGGAACACTCAGCCCAGCAGGCTGGGAGTCCTGGGGAGCTTCAGACCCCTTAGCGGGCGACTGGGAAAGCGTAGCCATATTTAGGACTCCCACAGAGCTCAACAGCCTCCCATTCATTCTCACCCTGGCCACAGCTTTAAAGGACCTTGTGGAGCAGCAGTCACACCTCTGGAATAGTGGAGCAACAGCACCAACTACAGCATTCACACAGAAACCACTCCTTGTAGGGTTTTTTTTTTTTTCAGGTGTTGCTGTTTTTTCTTCCCTTTCTTTTCTTTCTTTCTTTCTCTCTTTTTTTAATTTTTTATTATTAGTATTTTTTTCTTTTCTCTTCTTTCTTCTCTTTCCTTTTTAAAGTCATAAAGAGCCCAGCTGACATATGTGACAACTACCAGCAACCAATTCTATAGCCATGAAAAGACAGAGGAATATGGTACAGACAAAGCTCCAAACTCAGACAACCCCAGAGACAGAACATGAAGGAATGGACATGCACAGTCTTCCTGAAAAAGAATTCATAATAAAAGTCATAGCCATGCTAACGGATCTACAGACAAATGTGCAAGAGCTGAGGGAGGAAATGAGGAAAGACTATGCAGAAATGAGACAAGCCATCGATGGGCTTAACAACAGACTGGATGAGGTATAAGACACTGTCAATGAAATAAAAAATAGAGAACAGAAATACAAAGAACCTGAGGCAGAGAGAGATAAAAGGATCTCTAGGAATGAAAGAATATTAAGAGAACTGTGTGACCAATTGAAACGGAGCAATATTCGCATTATAGGAGTACCAGCGGAAGAAGAGAGAGAAAAAGGGATAGAAAGTGTCTTTGAAGAAGTAATTGCTGGAAACTTTCCCACACTGGGGAAGGAAATAGTCTCTCAGTCCACGGAAGCCCACAGATCTCCCAACACAAGGGACCCAAGGAAGACAACACCAAGACACATAATAATTAAGACGGCAAAGATCAAAGATAAAGACAGAGTATTAAAGGCAGCTAGAGAGAGAAAAAAGATCACCTACAAAGGAAAACCCATCAGACTGTCATCAGACTTCTCAACAGAAACCTTGCAGGCCAGAAGAGAATGGCATGATATATTTAACATAATGAAACAGAAGGGACTTGAACCAGGAATATTGTATCCAGCACGAATATAATTTAAATATGATGGAGGGATTAAACAATTTCAAGACAAAAGAAAGTTGAGAGAGTTTGCCTCTCATAAACCACCACTACAGGATATCTTAAACGGACTGCTCTAGAGGGAAGCACCCCTAAGGCTAAAAAGATGTCACCAGAGAAAATAAAATCATAGCAAAGGAAGCAGACCATCCAAATACTCACTAAAGGCAAAGAATAAAACACCTGATATGTAAAGAAAGGAGGAGGAAGAATAGGAAGGGAGAGATAAAGAAACATCATACGGCATTCACAATAACTTAAAAAGAAAGTTAAGTTAAATTCTTAGATAGTAAAGAAGCAACCCTTGAACCTTTGGTAACCACGAATCTAAAGCCAGCAATGGCAATAAGTACATATCTATCAATCATCACCCTAAATATAAATGGACTGAATGTACCAATCAAAAGACACAGAGTAACAGAGTGGATAACAAAGCAAGACCCATTTATATGCTGCTTACAAGAGACTCACCTCAAACCCAAAGATATACACAGACTAAAAGTGAAGGGATGGAAAAAGATATTTCATGCAAACAACAAAGAGAAAAAAGCAGGTGGTGCAGTACTTGTATCAGATAAAATAGACTTCAAAACGAAGAAAGTAGCAGGAGATAAAGATGGACATTACATAATGATAAAGGGGTCAGTCCAACAAGAAGATATAACCATGATAAATATATATGCACCCAACACAGGAGCGTCAGCATATGTGAAACAAATACTAACAGAATTGAAGGAGGAAATAGACAACAATGCAATTATTTTAGGAGACTTTAACACGCCACTCACTCGAAAGGATAGATCAACCAGGCAGAGGATAACAACATTCTCCTAATTAATCAATGTGTTAATTACTAAATCAAAACAGAAATCAAAGACTATATGGAGACTAATGAGAACAACAACACAAAGCCACAACTTCTGTGGGATGCAGCAAAAGCAGTTCTAAGAGGAAAGTATATAGCAATCCAGGCCTATTTAAAGAAGGAAGAACATTCCCAAATGAACAGTCTAAAGACACAATTATTGAAATTGGAAAAAGAACAACAAATGAGGCCCAAAGTCACCAGAAGGAGAGACATAATAAAGATCAGAGAAGAAATAAATAAAATTGAGAAGAGTAAAACAATAGAAAAAAATCAATGAAACCAAAAGCTGATTCTTTGAAAAAATAAACAAAATAGATAAACCCCTAGCCAGACTCATTAAGAGAAAAAGAGAATCTACACACATAAACACAATCATAAATGAGAAAGGAAAAATAACGACGGACGCCACAGAAATACAGAGAATTATAAGAGAATATTATGAGCATGTATATGCTAACAAGTGGCAAAACCTAGAAGAAATGGACATCTTCTTAGAAAAATACAGCCTTCCAAGACCGACCAAGCAGGAAACAGAAAATCTAAACAGACCAATCACCAGCAATGAAATTGAATCGGTAATCAAAAAACTACCCAAGAACAAAACCCCCGGACCAGAAGGATTCATCTCTGAATTCTACCAGACATATAGAGAAGAAATAACACC
>JAQQAC010009165.1:14473302-14550321 GCA_029783875.1 Phataginus tricuspis | reverse complement strand
GGGTAGTTTAATCACCATAATATTGCACATGTAATTGTAGGTTAATGATACCAAAATAAATTGTAAATAAATAAATAATAAAGGATATTGAACACTACATCTTAATCCTTTACCAATACTTATCATTATGTATATCATTATCACTATGTGACACATTTTTCTGTTTCATGGCATGTTTATGTGTAGTCACATATTGCTTTAAGAAAAGCAATTTTTGATGCTAAGCTTAAACAACTACATATTGCTTTAAGAAAAGCAATTTTTGATGCTAAGCTTAAACAATTTTTTTTCTGGGAAAACACGTTGTTACTATTATAAAGCTATAGGATTTGTTCTCAATAGTAATACTTGTTATTATATGAAATTCATGCTGTTAACAAAAACAATTAAAATAGAGGCCCTACCTTCAGTGAACTCAAAATGAGAGAGATAAATATATTTTTATGCAGCTAAGATTTATTCCTAAGGAATCAGCTGGAAAATTGAATGTTGCCACTCATTTTTTTCCATTAATGAGTTAATATCATAAGAAGTTTGTAAGAATTTATTATTAGAGGACTCGAACTGTCTGAGACAGAAGGAGCAGCTGAAATTTAAAATTTTGCTAATCCTAACTTGAAGTATATAGAATTCATTTTTTACTTTGCATATTTTGTAATGGAGTCTCCTCCTTTACTTCAAAAAGGACAGCATGCATATTTCAAAAATGTGGAAATTTTATCCTAATGAACTTCATCCAATTTTTGTATTGGGATATCTAGATTTAAAATTTTCAGGTAAATTAAGTTTATATAAACAATTTTAATGAACAGTGCTGAAATGATTATTCTTATACATGTTTCCTTTCCTTGTATCCTCTGTGACAGTTTTCCTAGTTTCTAAACTAGAATTAGAATTCATGGGTTGTGGGCGATAAACATTTATAAGTTTACTAGATAATAATACCAAATTTCTCTTCAAAGTACTTTCGACAGTTTGATTCTCCTATTAGCAGACTGTGGAAGTTCCTATTGCTATACATTCTCACCAGCAGTTGGTATTGAAAGATACTTAAAATTATTTGTTGTTGCTAATCTGATTATTTTCTTTTGTGTTCATCTGATTACTAGGGGATATGAACATTTTTTTTTTTTTGCTTATTGGCATTTAATATTTCTTCTTCTGATAATTGTTTACATCATTTCTTCATTCTGCTATAAGTTTGTTTATTATGCTGACTTGTGGGAGTATTTTGTATATTTGAGTGCTAATGATTTAAAGGTTGTATGCATTTAAAATGGTTTCCTCAGCAGGTGGGCTTAGGTTTTTTGTTTTTTGTTTTGTTTTACCTCTTACTATGTTTGCTTTTTTATGCCAGTTTGTAATTTTAATGAAATGAAAGGTATCGAGCATTTCCTTTTGTTGTCTGTGCTTATTTAGCATCTTGTATGAGAAATCTTTTCCTACACCAAAATAATAAAAATTTACCTTTTATAGGGTTTTTTCATAGTAGTACATCTTTTTCACCCACATCCATTTATTGAACAGTGAATCCTTCTGCCATTGATTTTTACATAATCTCAGTCATGTATTAGTATGCACGAGTTTATTTCTGGGCTTTTTATTCTACTCTATGGGTTGATTTTTCTATCCTTGACCAATGCAACACTTTATGTCTTTGTGACTATAAAATTTTGATTTCTATAGGCGAATCTACCCTCTAGTTCTTAAAAAATTGTTTATTTTTGGCCATTTCAAATATTTCACATGAATTTAAAAATATTTTTGTCCCCCCAGATTATTGTATTTTCACTGTAGTTGTATTTACAGAGTAATTGACATCTTTATGATAATTTCAACCCATGAACATGGCATATTTCCCTATTTATTCAGGAGTTGTATTTTTCAATAAGGTTTTATAATTTTCTTCTGGTGTTCTTACAGATTTTTCATTTGGTCTATTGCTAGACACCTCATAGTTTTTTTTGGTATAGTGAATTAAATATTTTCTTTTTTAATTATTACAACTATTGTTTTCTATTTTTCAACTAGAATTTAAGTTTCAAGAAGGAAGATAGTTTTGTCTTTTGCTCAATGCTGTATCCTAATATGTAGGATAGGACCTGAGGCATAACGTGTTTTCAAAATGTGTCGAATAGCTAATACTACATTTTAGTTGAAATAGTAACACATTATTTCAGCTTTATAATAGTTCCAATGACTTTTGCAATAATTTGGATGAACTTAAATCATAATTGTAACACTTTATCCAGTGATTCTCTTGAATTTTATATGAATAAAAGGAAAACATCTGAAGAAAACCAGCTTTATTATTTTTTTACAGTAAATTAATTGTATTTTATTAGCTTACAATTATTTATTAAAATTTAGGTTTTATTTATTAAAGATTTACTCATAATTATGATAGCTATGTATGCATATGTATATATATTTATATATATAACTTAAGAATATTCATATGTATAAATTCACTTTCAGAATGAGTCTGTACTGTAGTAGATTTCAAAAAAATCTTTAGTACTATAAAAATTCTCTCAAATTATACCATATTTTGTCAAAACAAAAATTTTTGACTATAAAAGTCTAATCTCATTGTATTAAAATGACTAAGTAAAATGAATGTTGGAGAACATTAAATAATTATCTAATTCCCCTATGGGAGATGAGGATTAAACTCATACAAAATTCCCCCCAATTTAATTATAATCACAAGTTTTGGTTTATTCAATATTCAGGGATTATATTACTGTCATTAGTAATTATTATTTAGAGCTCAGCCACATAGAAATTCACCACATTCTTTACTTACACAGATTTTAATTTATCCTAGAGGCAACAGTAGTCTTATTATTTTGGTGGAAAATTTTTAGATGTCTATCATTAATTCTCTTCCAAAATTTCTGAAAAAGCTGTAAAATTCACAATAAGTCAAAACACCTGGAAATTTATCAGTAGCATGCTTTTTACTTCATCTCCTGGCAATGTCCATCTTCTTCCTTTTTAGGTTCTTGGTTGTTCTCCTGGCTTGCTGCATTGTTGTCTTCCTGGGAATTCCTTTCATTATCTTCCTAGCAATTCCTTTTGCCTTTACTGAGTTTTAAATGTCCTCTACAGATTCCTTGCCTTCCTTTTTCATGGTTAACTTCCTTGTTTCAGTGGAAGCTCTGTAATAGTGTCCGATTCTAGAGGACCTGGGGAAGATTTTTCAGAGGAAATGAAAATTGATGTGGGTTTGAAGAGCACATAGGAATTTTTCAGAAAATAGCATATTTTTAATCTTCACAGAGAGATAGCATTTTTCATACAGAGAAAATAGCAGATATAATGTCTCATAAGCATTAAAGAATTTGTGAATGTGTCAGTGAAAATTAATAGGTTTTTAAGTATATAGGTTTGGGGAAGTAGAACTTGGTGCTGTAGTGTGTGGTCCAATTTTGAAGAGCAATATTGACATGCTAAAGATTTTGAAACTTTTTCTTAAAGACCATGGTGATCTGAAAGAAGTTTTTAAGAGAAGGGATATGATTATATCATATATACTTTCTAACGTAGGTAATTCTGGGAGCATTTTAGAGAGTGGACCGGAGTAGCAGCCAGTGAGGGTAGGGACAGCAGTTAGAGACTGCTGAATTAATTTAGTTGAGAGGTGATGAAGCAATTTTAATAAATATGGAGTCAAGAAGCTCAGTCAAATTTGAGAGAAATTGTAGAGAATGAATTGACAGGACATGGCAATTCATGAAAGACTTGATAGGAAAGATGTCTTTGAGGAATATTACCATGAGCACTGGTAAAGATTACATGAGAGGAATAGATTAAAGATGGGAACGGAAGAAAATAAGTTTAGTATGCATATATTATGTTTGAAGACCAGGACAAGACACTGAAGTGGAAATACTTGACACCCAAAGGAAATATGAAAAGATTATTATTACCAATATTGTGTGTGGCCATACAGGATAGTGAGATTATTCCAGTTGGAGAAGGTCATCAGCATCACCTGGAGAACATTTTCAAAATAATCTCCCTTTTTCTCTTCTGGAGATTTTGATATATTTTCTCCCAGGTGAATCTCAAATACAAGGAATTTTATTCTTATGATTTAGTTTTTAATTAAAGAGATAGTACTTTTGGATGTATTGTTTTATAATGACCTTCAGATTATTATCTGATCTTTGCATATTTGTCTTCCTCTTGCAATAGTCATAGCAGCAGTGGTTTCAGAAAAGGGATATACTGTTCTAATTCACAATTTCTATTTTTTAGGCCAAAATGATCACTCTGAATTTGAAAGACAGATTATCTATATGAAATGGACTTGGCCTGACTCAGCCATTAAGTCCATTGAAGAACAAAATAAACTTGATTTTTTTCATTTCTCTACACATAAAACCTCCATTTAGGTTTTAAATTGCTCTCAATTACTTGCTAATATATTCTTTCAGTTAAATTATATATTCTTAACATTGTCATACTCTGAGGATTGCTAAGTTTTGATATGTAACACTGACATAGGCAAATGTTAACCTTATTTTATTTGTAGAAAGTGGCAACATAGATTTCAAATGGATTTTCCAAGTGGGTAAACGACAAAGTCTGGGATAAAACTTTAAATTTTAACATCTATCTTATCTGAAAGACACCTGTTGAGCAAATAGTATTTCCCCCCGAATACCTACAATCTGTCTGTATTTTCTTTGGGTAACACAGAGATAGTGATCTGACTGAAAGCAATCTTTTCCAGTAGTTATTTTTTTTAGGGTGATGTCTTGTTTGAGAAGTAGTTTTAAGGATTAATTATTTAACCATGTCACCTTTCTTGGAAGCATTTGTGTAAGAGTTTCCACAATACAAAAATGTGATGTTAGTGACATCATGAGTTAAAATTTGCTTTGGTGAGAGAGGAAAATGAGCCAAAGGTGTTCTCATACAGTTTTGTAAAGCTGTTTCGATTCTTCAGCTCATATTACAGAACAAATCAGAGCTAAATACCATCTAATTTCTCAAGGTTACTGACTTCTAGAAACTTTATTAGGACCTTCTCCTTGACTGGTTTTATAGCATTTATGTTTAAACAGAATTATTCCTTTCAAACAAAGAATATATTTACTGATCATTGACAGAGTGCAATTATGTTATTCCGCTGGCTCATTCATTAACAAATATTTACCAAGCAGTTGCTCTATACTAGACAAGTCATTGTTTTGTTAGACTAACATAAAGGAATTTTTACTTTGGTAACTCAAGGCAATCAAACTACTGCTTTCAGGATGTCTGTAGGACTCTACCTTTCTGAGATTAAAGCCAAGATAGAATTGCTGAATACATAATAATTATGTTTAGTTTTAGTTTCTGAGTTGAATGATATGGACATCTGGAGTATATAATATCAAATTTATATACATGTATATGCATATATATGTTATTTATATTATATGTATTGCACGTTTACATATATCTATATTACCTGTACATATTAGTATCTGGTATATAGCTTTGGTGAAAGCCTATAATTATAAATAGTAAAAACTGCCACCATATTATTTCTAGTTTAATCATATTTTACAAAACATAGATTATTCTAGTTTTACTATCTGTCCCCACTGTCCCCTTCCTTTTCAGTAAGAGGATGCTATAAAAACAGTGTTTCAGAGGCTTTTCCAAGATGGCGGCATGAGAGGTGAGACAGAGAGCTCCTCCCAAAATCATGATCAGTACAAAAATATAGTTAATAAATACAACTAACCTTCAGAGAGCAACAAGAAAGAATTCTGAGCCAGACTGCACACAGACCTCATGAACAGAGCAGACCTCAAGAAACAGGGTATTGTATGAAGGTCTTAATCCAGTGGGACCCAACCCCTTCCCCAACCCCAGCTCATCCATGGGAGGAAGAGAAATGGAGCACAGGAGGGGGTGAAAGCCTGGGACTGCTGGACACCTAGCCCTGGACATCTGCTCTGTGAGCAGAATTCTATAGTGTGTGGTGCTCAGGATGTTGGGGAGCTCGGACAGGCAGAGTGCTTGAGAAAACTGACATTCTACCCAATTGTGGAGGAGGGGATCCACACCCAGACACTTTGTGTCAGAGGAAAGGCAGGGAGTCTGAGAGGCTTCCTAGCAGCCAGAGGGCTGCTGAAGGGGTGAAGTTTGCATGGAGCTTGCTGTGCAGGAGAAGGGAGAGCTGGACAAGATAGTCTGGGCATGGGCTGCCCAGCTGGTTGGGAACTTCGAGGAGCTTCAGGTGCCCCATCCCCCTGACGGCCTACTCAGCTCCGAGGCCCCCCACTGTGACACACAGCCTGCTGAGCCTTCCTACTGATCTGCAGGCACCTGCTCGCAAACCCGCAGTTCACTGCAGAGGCGCCAGGCCAGCCAGAGGGAGGCCCCGCCTACAACAGCTGAGATGCAAAGCACAAAAGTTTACCTGTGTGTGCTTGGCCCACTGCCTCTGACACTGGAGACAGGCACTGCAGACAGGAAGCAGAAACAGATATTTCCTTCCACCAGGCACCAGCTCTGCTCCCCCATGACCCCCAACCTCATTCTAGGGGCTGAGAAGCTCCAGAGACTGGAGTTTCTGCACACTAGTGGACACCACACAGAAAATGAAATATCAAAATAATATGGTTCAGACAAAAATCTCACAAACCCCAGAAAGAGGGCCAAATGAAACTGAACTCAACAATATACCTGAAAGAGAGTTCAAAATAAAAATTAAAAACATGCTTATGGAGGTACAGAAAAATATTGAAGACCTCAGGAACGAATTTAGGATGGAGATTCAATCATTAAGAAATTCCATATCTGAAATGAAACATACAAAGGAGGGATTTAAAAGCAGATTAGATGTAGTAGAAGAGATGGTAAATGGAATATAAATTAAAGAAGAGGAATACAAAGAAGCTGAGGCACAGAGAGAAAAAAGAATCTCTAAGAATGAAAGAATATTGAGAGAACTGTGTGACCAATCCAAATGGAACAATATTCGCATTATAGGGGTACCAGAAGAAGAGAGAGAAAAAGGGATAGAAAGTGTCATTAAGGAGGTAATTGCTGAAAACTTCCCCAATCTGGGGAAGGAGGTAGTCTCTCAAGCCATGGAGGTGCGCAGATCTCCCAACACAAGGGACCCAAGGAGGACGACATCAAGACATATAATAATTAAAATGGCAAAGATCAAGGATAAAGACAGACTTTTAAAAGCAGCTAGAGAGAGAAAAAACATCACATACAAAGGAAAACCCTTCAGGCTATCATCAGACTTCTCAAAAGAAACCTTACAGGCCAGAAGGGAGTGGCATGATATATTTAATGCAATGAAGCAGAAGGGCCTTGAACCAAGAATATTCTACCCAGAAAGGTTATCATTTAAATTTGAAGGAGGGATCAAACAACTTTCAGATAAGCAAAAGCTGAGAGAATTAACCTGCCACAACCACCTCTACAGGGCATTTTGTAGTGACTCCTATAGATGGAAGTATTGCAAAGGCTAAACAGATATCATTGAAGGGAAGACAAAGAGTACAGAATATGACTCATAACATACAAAGAATGGAGGAGGAAATAAAGGAGGAAAAAAAAGAACATTTAGGTTGTGTTTGTAATAGTGTACAAAATAAGTTAAATTAGAGAGTTAGGTAGTAAGGGATTTGACTTGAACCTTTGGTAACCAAAATCTAATGCCTGCAATGGCAATAACTACATACCTATTGATAATCCCAAAATGTAAATGGTCTGAATGCACCAATCAAAAGATATAGAGTTACTTAATGGATAAAAAAACAAGACCCATCTATATGCTGCCTACAAGAGACTCACTTAAAACACCAAGACATACACAGACTGAAAGTAAAGGGATGAAAAAAGATATTTCATGCAACTAATAGTGAGAAAAAAGCAGGAGTTGCAGTACTTGTATCAGACAAAATAGACTTCAAAACAAAAAAAGTCACAAGAGACAAAGAAGGACATTACATAATGATAAAGGGGTCAGTCCAACAAGAGGATATAACTATTATAAACATCTGTGCACCCAACACAGGATCACCTACATATGTGAAACAAATACTAACAGAATTAAAGGGGGAAATAGAATGCAAGGCATTCATTTTAGGAGATGTCAATACACCACTCACTGCAAAGGACAGATCAACCAGACAGAAAATAAATAAAGAGACAGAGGTACTCAACAACATATTAGAACACATGGACTAATGGACATGTACAGAACACTCCATCCAAAAGCAACAGGACACACATTCTTTTCAAGTGCACATGGAACATTTTCAAGAATAGATCATATACTTGGCCACAAAAAGAACCTCAGTAAATTCAGAAAGATTGAAATTGTACCAACCAGCTTCTGATATCACAATAGTATGAAACTATAAATAAATTACACAAAGAAAATGAAAAAGCCCACAAACACATGGAGACTTAAACACATGGAGGCTCCTAAATAATCAATGGATCAATGACCAAATAAAAACAGAGATCAAGTAATATAAGGAGACAAATGACAGCAATAATTCAACACCAAAAAATCTGGGATGCAACGAAGGCTGTGCTAAGAGGGAAATACATTGCAGTACAGGCCTACCTCAGGAAAGAAGAACAATCCCAACTGAACAGCCTAAACTCACTATTAATGAAACTAGAAAAAGAAGAACAAATGAGGCCCAAAGTCAGTAGAAGGAGGGACATAATAAAGATTAAAGAAGAAATAAATAAAATTGAAAAGAATAAAACAATAGAAAGAATCAGTAAAAGCAGGAGCTGGTTCTTTGAGAAAATAAACAAAATAGATAAACCCCTAGCCAGACTTATCAAGAAAAAAAGAGAGTCTACACACTTAAACAGAATCAGAAATGAGAAAAGAAAAATCACTACAGATACCAACGAAATACAAATAATTATTAGAGAATACTATGAAAAATTATATGCTAACAAACTGGAAAAACTAGAATAAATGGACAACTTTCTAGAAAAATACAACCTTCCAAGACTGACCCAGGAAGAAACAGAAAATCTGAATAGACTAATTGCCAGCAAAGAAATTGAATTGGTAATCAAAAAACTACCTAAGAACAAAACATCTGGACCATATGGTTTCACTGCTGAATTTTATCAAACATTTAGTGAAGACCTAATACCCATTCTCATTAAAGTTTTCCAAAAAGTAGAAGAGGAGGGAATACTCCCAAACTCATTCTACGAGGCCAACATAACTCTAATACCAAAACCAGGCAAAGACACCACGAACAAAGAAAATTACAGACTAATATCCTTGATGAACATAGATGCAAAAATACTCAACAAAATATTAGCAAACCGAATTAAAAAAACACATCAAAAATATCATCCGTCATGATCAAGTGGGATTCATCCAGGGATGCAAGGATAGTACAACATTAGAAAATCCATCAACATTATCCACCACATCAACAAAAAGAAGGAGAAAAACCACATGATCACCTCCATAGATGCTGAAAAGGCATTCGACAAAATTCAACATCCATTCATGATAAAAACTCTCAAGAAAATGGGTATAGAGGGCAAGTACCTCAACATAATAAAGGCCATATATGACAAACCCACAGTCAACATTATACTTAACAGTGAGAAGCTGAAAGCTTTTCCTTTAAGATCGGGAACAAGACAAGGATGCCCACTCTCCCCACTTTTATTCAAAATAGTACTGGAGGTTCTAGCTACAGCAATCAGACAACACAAAGAAATAAAGACACCCAGATCGGCAAGGAAGAACTCAAACTGTCCTTGTTTGCAGATGATATGGTATTGTACAGAAAAAACCCTAAAGAATCCACTAGATCTAATATCTGAATTCAGCAAAGTTGCTGGATACAAAATTAATACACAGAAATCTGTTGCATTCCTATACACTAACGATGAACTAGCAGAAATAGAAATCAGGAAAACAATTCCATTCACAATCGCAACAAAAAGAATAAAATACCTAGGAATAAACCTAACCAAGGAAGTGAAAGACCTATACCCTGAAAACTACAAGACACTCTTAAGAGAAATTAAAGAGGACACTAATAAATGGAAATTCATCCCATGCTCTTGGGTAGGAAGAATTAATATTGTCAAAATGACCCTCCTGCCTAAAGCAATCTACTGATTCAATGCAATCCCTATCAAAATACCTACAGCATTCTTCAATGAACTAGAGCAAATAGTTCTAAAATTCATATGGACCCACAAAAGACGCAGAATAGCCAAAGCAATCCTGAGAAGGAAGAATAAAGCAGGGGGGATTACTCTCCCTGACTTTAAGCTCTAGTATAAAGCTACCGTAATCATGACAATTTGGTACTGCCACAAGAACCGACCCATAGACCAGTGTAACAGAATAGAGAGCTCAGATATAAACCCAAGCATGTATGGTCAATTAATATATGATAAAGGAGCCATGGATATACAATGGGGAAATGACAGCCTCTTCAATAGCTGGTGTTGGCAAACCTGGACAGCTACATGTAAGAGAATGAAACTGGATTACTCTCTAACCCCATACACCAAAGTAAACTCAAAATGGATCAAAGACCTGAATGTAAGTCATGAAACCATAAAAGTCTTAGAAAAAAACGTAGGCAACCATCTCTTGGACATAAACATGAGTA
The DNA here is from genome assembly GCA_029783875.1 of Phataginus tricuspis. Taxonomy (NCBI): domain Eukaryota; kingdom Metazoa; phylum Chordata; class Mammalia; order Pholidota; family Manidae; genus Phataginus; species Phataginus tricuspis. Next base: position 14,539,672 of record JAQQAC010009165.1, on the reverse strand, counting down.
ACTTCTTCATGAACATGTCTCCCCAGGCAAGGGAAACAAAAGGAAAAATGAACGAATGGAACTATCAAACTAAAGAGCTTCTGTACAGCAAGTGATACCATCAGTAGAACAAAAATACATCCTACCGTATGGGAGAATATATTCATAAATGACATATCTGATAAGGGGTTGACATCCAAATTATATAAAGAGCTCATACACCTCAAGAAACAAAAAGCAAATAAGCCAATTAAAAAACGGGCAGGGAAGCTAAACAGACACTTCTCCAAAGAAGAAATTCAGATAGCCAACAGGCACATGAAAAGATGCTCCACATCACTAGTCATCAGAGAAATGCAAATTAAAACCACAATGAGATATCACCTCACAGCAGTTAGGATGGCCGCCATCCAAAAGACGAACAACCAATGTTGGCAAGGATGTGGAGAAAGGGGAACCCTCCTACACTGCTGGTGGGAATATAAATTAGTACAACCATTGTGGAAAGCAGTATGGAGGTTCCTCAAAAAACTCAAAATTGAAATATCATTTGACCCAGGAATTTCCCTCCTAGGAATTTATCCTAAGAATGCAGCAGCCCAGTTTGAAAAAGACACATGCACCCCTATGTTTATCGCAGCACTATTTACAATAGCCAAGAAATGGAAGCAACCTAAGTGTCCATCAGTAGATGAATGGATAAAAATGTGGTACATATACACAATGGAATATTATTCAGCCATAAGAAGAAAACAAAGTCTACCATTTGCAACAACATGGATGGAGCTAGAGGATATTATGCTCAGTGAAATAAGCCAGGTGGAGAAAGAGAAGTACCAAATGATTTCACTCACCTGTGGAGTATAAGAGCAAAAAAGGAAGAAAACAGCAGCAGATTCATAGAACCCAAGAATGGACTAACAGTTACCAAAGTGAAAGGGGCTGGGGAAGATGGGTGTGAAGGGAGGGATAAGGGGGAGAAAGGGCTATTACAATTAGCACACATAATGTAGTGGGGGTGGGTATGGGGTATGGGGATATGTGGAAGGCAGTATAACACAGAGAAAACAAGTAGTGATTCTATAATATTCTACTATGCTGATGGACAGTGACTAAAATGGGGGTATGTCGCGGGGACTTGGTAATAGGGGGAATCTAGTAACCATAATGTTGCTCATGTAATTGTATGTTAATAATAGTAAAAAAAATTACTATATTATTGTAAAAAAAACAGTGTTTCAATAAGGAAAAGTCATTTCTTCTCTGAGAGTTTTTTCTTGTAGTGTCTTTTTCAAGCTTTGCAAATACTCCTTTGCTGGAAACTTGTTATGACAATGTAAATTATAATAATAATTCTTGTTACCTTTTAAATACTTAATATGTGCTGGACACCATGTAAAAACTTTGCACATATCATCTCAAGCAAAGAAGCAGATAACCAAAAGTCCAAGGGAGCTCCATTCTTTTAACGTACACTTATCTGTGGACCCTTGTTTTCTCTTGGCAGTCTAGTTGCTGGTTACTGTTTCAGATTGTATTTCAAGGCTTCAGTAGATTTTTTTCCTTTTGCCTTATGTTAAGTGGGAGATTAAAAACAAACCAACAAAATCCCTTTATACTGTCCTTTATCATTTCTTAGATGGCAATGTAATAACAATGGGCCAGGCAGTGATGGCCCCGTTTCCACCTTTCAGCACAGTGACTGCACTGCTGGTGTGCCTTTCCATTTTCATCCTTGCTCTATTGAGAGGTCTGGCTAGTTCCAGGGACAATGTTACTGGGTACAACATTACATCTAGACTTGAAGGTCCTTTGTTTGCTCCTAGTTTTAAAGGGATATTTTAATAGCTCTGTCTCTCTTGTTTATGTGAAGAAATAGGTTCTAACAGTTCCATGGAAATCTCAATCTGCTGTTCAAATGAATTTCATGATAAATGCATGTAACTAAGACCAGTATTAATATGGCCTTCTAGTTTTGGGGCCTAATAAAAATTTTAATCCTTCTCAGAAAATTTGGAATTGCCATGTCAGTAAATCTTGTTGGATGCCTAAACAAGAAGTCAATATTTATTAAATAGAGCACGAATAGGATTTAGTCCTCTGTACATTCACTATAAAACCTAATATGCTGATGGCACTCAGCCAGTATAAATGTTATTCAGTAAATGTTTTTAAATAGCCCTAACAGATTATACTGGAACATTAATAATTACTAAATATGACTGGAATCCATTTCAGTTCTTCATGGAATACTATTTCCTTCAAAGAACTTTCTATCAGTATCTAAATTGTACATAAATCCAACATTCTGTATAGTTTTCCTTCAACCAAATGAACTGTATCTTCTCTGGATGATGTAAACTAAGGATGACTCCATTCATTATTATTCTTGTGTGTGTGTGACAAGATATTTAATTTGAAGAAAATTAAAATATAAGCTTCAATTCGGTATCAAGATCCAATAGATATGAAATTAGGCAGTAGATGAAACAATATGGCATATTGAAAGGAAATGTTTCATGACCTTTGAACTACTTCACTCTAAGTAACTTCTAAGTAAGCAGAGGAGAGAGAATTGGTGAAGAGACTATTTTTTTTTAGAGGTAGTTGATGCTTTGTTTTGAGTCCCACCCCTTGGAGGATGAGATGAATTTTAATTCCTTTACTTCTAAGAAGACTGTCTTTCCAAATGGCTAGGTAGAGAGCTGAAGATGTCACTCATATAGCTGGTGTGCCAGGGTTTGACTCTGTCTGGAAACCCAGAAGGTGAAACTGGGATGACAGACTGCTTTGGGAGTTAAGTCTGGAGAGTACTGTTATCTTAAGATCAGTTCCTACAATAAGAGTTTGTCCAGTCAAGATATACAGGAATGTTTCCTATGGATCCAATGTTGGTCACATGGATAGTAGGCATGCAGCCATCTGGGGACTTATCCAGGGCTTCTTGGAATGGTAGAAGGACTACTTCAGCAGGGAACATTTGGGAAGTGACTACCTAGAAGCTGAGAAAGCAGTAGCAAGTGACTATCTGGCAGTACAAGGTACATCTGCCTGATTGTGGGTTGCACAGGAGAAGAGGGTTCCTGCAAGACAACTCAGACAAGCTTATGAAAGTACCACCTGACACAAAGAGGTTAATATCTACCAGTCTCTGGGAGTGCAAAATCAGCCTAAGATAGTATTAGTTTCTCCTTCCACTTGCCATCCAGATGGGGACTGCAAAAGTGATTGCCCAGCTGGGAAAGCAGACTAGGAAAAGAGAGAAAAGGACCATCTCCTCTGTACTTCTGGCTCTGAAACAGAACAGAGCAGAGAATGGGAGATCATTGATACTACTGGTGAAAACCTTGGAATTAACCTGAATTGAAATTCATTGAGGTTGTTTAAAACTGTTGAACTGTCCATTACTTAAGAATGAGCTGAAAACTCAAGGGGTCTGGTATAGTTTCATCCGGGGAGATAATAATACGCTCTCTGAATACATTTTTTAAATCAAGGTATCATTGATATACAATCTCAGATTCACAAGAAAGAATGTGGTTACTACATTCACCCATATTATCGAGTCCCCACACATACTCCATTACAGTCACTGTCCATCAGTGTAGTTAAGATGTCACAGAGTCACTACTTGTCTTCTCAATGCTACAGTGTCTTCACTGTGACCTCCCCCACACCATGAGTAGTAATCATTATACCCTTCAATCCCCTCCCTCCCTCCCCACACGCCCTTCCCCATCCCTCCCTTTTGGTAACTGCTAGTCACTTCTTAGAGTCTGTAAGTCTGCTGCTGTTTTGTTTCTTCAGTTTTGCTTCACTGTTATATTCCACAAATGAGGTAAATCATTTGGTACTTGTCTTTCTCCGCCTGGCTTATTTCATTGAGCATAATACCCTCTAGCCCCATCCATGTTGTTTCAAATGGTAGGATTTGTTTTCTTCTTATGGCTGAGTAATAGTCCATTGTGTATATGTACCACCTCTTCTTTATCAATTCATCTAGTGATGGACACAAAAGTTGCTTCCATTTCTTGGCTATAGTAAATAGTGCTGCAAAAAACATAGGGATGCACGTGTCTTTTCGAATCTGAGAATTTGTATTTTTTGGGCTAATTCCTAGGAGTGGAATTCCCTGGACAAACGGTATTTCTATTTTTAGTTTTTGAGGAACCTCCATATTGCTTTCCACAATGGTTGAACTAGTTTACATTCCCACCAGCAGTGTATGAGGGTTCGCCTTTCTCAGCATCCTTGCAAGCATTTGTTGTTCTTAGTCTTTTTGATGTTGGCCATCCTAAGTGGTGTGAGGTGATATTTCATTGTGGTTTTAATTTGCATTTTCCTGATAATTAGTGATGTGGAGCATCTTCTCCTGTGCCTGTTGGCTATCTGAATTTCTTCTTTGGAGAAGTGTCTGTTCACAACCTCCACCCATTTTCTGGTCGGGTTATTTGCTTTTTAGGTGCTGAGGTGTGTGAGTTCTTTAAATATTTTGGATTTTAACCCCTTATCGGATATGTCACAAATATATTCTCCCATACTGTAGAGTGCCTTTTTATTTTGCTGATGGTGTCCTTTTCTATACAGAAGCTTTTTAGTTTGATATAGTCTCATTTGTTCATTTTTGCTTTTATTCCCCTTGCCTGAGGAGATGCATTCAGTGAAAAATTGCTCATGTTTATATTCAAGAGACTTTTGCGTATGTTTTCTTCTAAGAGTTTTATGGTTTCATGACTTACATTCAGGTCTTTGATCCATTTCGAGTTTACTTTTGTGTATGGGGTTAGACAATAATCCAGTTCCATTCCCTTAAAGGTAGCTGTCCAGTTTTGCCAACACCAGTTGAAGAGGCTGTCATTTCTCCATTTTATATCCATGGTTCTTTTACTGTATATTAATTGACCATATATGCTTGGGTTTATATCTGGGCTCTCTAGTCTGTTCCATTGTACTGTGAGTGTATTCTTGTGCCAGTACCAAATTGTCTTGATTACTGTGGCTTTGTAGTAGAGCTTCAAGATGGGGAGCGTAATACCCCCAGCTTTATTCTTCCTTCTCAGGACTGCTTTGGCTATTCGGGGTCTTTTGTGGTTCCACATGAATTTTAGAACTATTTGCTCTAGTTTGTTGAAGAATACTGTCAGTATTTTCATAGGGATTGCATTGAATCTGTAGATTGCTTTAGGCAGGAGGGCCATTTTGACAATATTAATTTTTCCTATCCATTAGCACAGGATGTATTTCTATTTATTGGTGTCTAATTTCTCTCATGAGTGTTTTGTAGTTTTCAGGATATAGGTCTTTCACTTCCTTGGTTAGGTTTATTCTAGGTATTTTATTCTTTTTGATGCAACTGTGAATGGAATTGTTTTCCTGCTTTCTCTTTCTGCTAGTTCATCGTTAGTAGGAAGGCAACAGACTTCTGTGTATTAATTTTGGATCCTGCAACTTTGCTGAATTCAGATATTAGATCTAGTAGTTTTGGAGTGGATTCTTTAGCGTTTTTTATGTATAATATAATGTCATCTGCAAACAGTGACAGTTTAACTTCTTCCTTACCAATCTGGATGCCTTTTATTTCTTTGTGTTGTCTGATTGCCATGGTTAGGACCTCCAGAACTATTTTGAATAAAAGTGGGGAGAGTGGGCACCCTTGTCTTGTTACTGATCTTAAAGGAAAAGCATTCAGCTTCTCTCTGTTGATTATGATGGTGGCTGTGGGTTTGTTATATATGGCCTTTTCATGTTGAGGTACTTGCCCTCTATACCCATTTTGTTGAGAGTTTATATCATGAATGGATGTTGAATTTTGCCGACTGCTTTTTCAGCATCTATTGCGATGATCATGTGGTTTTTGTCCTTGTTGCTGATATGGCTTATGATGTTGATGGATTTTCGAATGTTGTACCATCCTTTCATGCCTGGTATAAATCCTACTTGATAATGATGGATGATATTCTTGATGTATTTTTGAATTTGGGTTGCTAATATTTTGTTGAGTGTTTTTGCATCTATGTTCATCAGGGATATTGGTGTGTAATTTTCTTCTTTTGTGGTGTCTTTGCCTGGTTTTGGTATTAGCGTGATGCTGGTTTCATAGAATGAGTTTGGAAGTATTCCCTCTTTTTCTACTTTTTGGAAAAGTTTAAGGAAGATAGGTATTAGGTCCTCACTAAATGTTTGATAAAATTTAGTGGTGAAGCCATCTAGTCCAGGAATTTTGTTCTTAGGTAGTTTTTGATTACCAATTCAATTTCATTGCTGGTAATTGGTTTGTTCAGATTTTGTTTCTTCCTGGGTCATTCTTGGAAGGTTGTGTTTTTCTAGAAAGTTGTCCATTTCTTCTGGATTATCCAGTTTGTTAGCATATAATTTTTCATGTAGTCTCTAATAATTCTTTGTATTTCTGTGGTGTCCATAGTGATTTTTCATTTCTTATTTCTGATTCTGTTTATGTGTGTAAACTCTCTTTTTTTCATGATGAGTCTGGCTAGGGGTTTATTTTGTTTGTTTTTTTCAAAGAACCAGCTACTGCTTTCATTGATTCTTTATACTGTTTTATTGTTCTCGATTTTTTTTTATTTCTGCTCAAATATTTATTATGTCTGTCCTTATACTGACCTTAGGCCTCCTTTCTTCTTGTTTTTCTAGTTTCATTAATTGTGAGTTTAGATTGTTTATATGGAATTGTACTTCTTTCCTGAGGTTGGCCTGTGATGCAATATATGTCCCTGTGTCCCACAGATTTTGCAGTGTTCAGTTTTTGTTGTCATTCGTCTCCATATATTGCTTGATCTCTATTTTTATTTACTTATTGATCCATTGATTATTTAGAAGCATGTTGTAAAGACTCCATGTGTTTGTGGGCTTTTTTTTTCTTTGCATAATTTGTTTCTAGTTTCATACCTTTGAGGTCTGAAAAGCTGGTTGGTACAATTCAGTCTTCTTGAATTTACGGAGGCTCTTTTGTGACCTAGTATATGATCTGGAAAATGTTCCATGTGCACTTGAGAAGAATATGTATCCTGCAACTTTTAGGTAGAGTGTTCTGTAGATTTTTGTTAGGTCCAACTGTTCTAATGTGTTGTTCAGTGCCTTTGTCTCCTTACTTATATTTTGTCTGGTTGATCTGTCCTTTGGAGTGAGTGGTGTGTTGGAAGTCTCGTAAAATGAATGCATTGTATTCTATTTCCCCCTTTAATTCTGTTACTATTTGTTTCACATATTTGGGTTCTCCTATGTTGGGTGCATAGATATTTATAATGGTTATATCCTCTTCTTGGACTGACCCCTTTATCATTATGTAATGTCTTTCTTTGTCTTTTGTTATTTTCTTTGTTTTGAAGTGTATTATGTCTGATACAAATAGTGCATTGCCTGCTTTTTTCTCTATATTCATTGCATGAAACATCTTTTTCCATCCCTTCACTTTTAGTCTGTGTATGTCTTTGAGTTTGAAGTGAGTCTCTTGTAGGCAGCATATAGATGAGTCTTGTTTTTTTATCCATTCAGTGACTATGTCTTTTGATTGGTGCCTTTAAACCATTTACATTTAGAGTGATTATTGATAGGTATATACTTAGTGTCATTGCAGGCTTTAGATTCATGGTTACGAAAGGTTCAAGGGTAACTTCCTTACTATCTAACAGTCTAACTTAACCTACTTAGCATGCTATTACAAACAGAATCTAAAGGTTCTTATTTTTCTCCTCCTTTTTATTCCTCCTCCATTCTTTATATATTAGGTATCATATTCTGTACTCTTTGTCTATCCATTGACTGACGTTGGGAGTAGTTGATTTGATTTTGCATCTGCTTCATAATTAATTGTTCTACTTTTTTTGCTGTGGTTTTATTTCCTCTGGTGACAGCTATGTAGCCTGTGGAATACTTGCATCTATAGCAGTCCCTACAAAGTGCACTGTAGAGATGGTTTGTGGGAGGTAAATTCTCTTAACTTTTGCTTATCTGGAAATTGTTTAATCCCTCCTTCAAATTTAAGTTATAATCTTGCTGGGCAGAGTATTCTTGGTTTGAGGCTCTTCCTCACCAGACACTGACTCTGCCTTGATCTCAGGCTTCCCAGCCCCCAGGCTGGTGAGGAATCACATCCTGTTGTTTCTAAGCTGCCCAGGCTATGGCACTCTGTCACAGCAGCCCAAATGGCCTAAGATTGGGAACAAAGGACCTGAGCCCTCCCAGTCACAAGCCCCTCTTGTCCAGTACCCTGCAAGTGGGCATCACTGGTTCCAGATGCCTACCAGGCTTTGTTGATGCCTCCCTGGCTCCCAGCGAGCACTGATAAATCTCAGAGTGGGCTGCCCTGGTGGATGCCTTCCTCGCCAGAGCCGTCTGGTGCCCAGAAGCACACTAGCCATGCAGACCACACACTCTATGAACCTTGAAGTCGAGCTTTGCTGGCCTTGGAAGCCAGATGTCCTCAGTGGGCATCATCTGCTGTGTCCCTGTGTCGCAGGCATTGCTGCTCTTCTTCCCAAAAAAGAAAAAAAGTCTTTATTAAATATATCATGCCACTCCCTTCTGGTCTGTAAGGTTTCTGCTGAGAAGTGTGTTGATAGCCTGACGTGTTTTCCTTTGTATGTGAACTTTTCTTCTCTCTGGCTTCTTTTAATACTCTGTCCTTATCCTTTATCTTTTCCATTTTATTATAATGCTTGATGTTGTCTTCCTTGGTTCCCTTATGTTGGGAGATCTGTGCACCTTCGTGGTCTGAGCGACTATCTTCTTCCCGAGATTGGGGAAATTTTCAGCAATTACCTCCTCAGTGACACTTCCTATCCCTTTTTCTCTGTCTTCTTCTTCTGGTACCTCTATAATGTGAATATTGTTCCTTTTAGATTTGTCACAAAGGTCTCTCAATATTCTTTCATTCTCAGAGATCCTTTTTGCTCTCTGTGCCTCAGCTTACTTGTATTCCTGTTCTCTAATTTCTATTCCATTTTCTATCTTCTCTACCCAATCTAATCTGGTTTAAAATCCCTCCATTGTATGTTTCATGTCAGATATTGTATTCCTTAATGATTGAATCTCAGTCCTAAATTCTACCCTGCGTTCTTGAATATTTTTCTGTACCTCCATGAGCACGTTTATGATTTTTATTTTTAAATCTCTTTCTGGAAGATCGAGGAGTTCAACTTCACTTTCTCCTTTTTCGGTGTTTGTGGTGTTTTGATTTGATCCAGGTTCCTTTGATATTTCATATTTGTATGTGTCGCCCTCTAGTGCCCAGAATCTCTACTCTCTGGATCTGATCAGCCACTGGAGTGATGTTGGGGTCGCAGGGGTGCAGTGCTTGTGCCTGGGGGGAGGAAAGAGCTGTATTCTGCCTCCCAGCTGCTATGCCTGTCTCCTCTGCAAGAGCCAGTGGGCCTAGCGCACACGTGTAATCCTCTATGCTTTGCATTTGTAGCTTCCATAGGTGGTTCCTCCATCTGGCTGGGTTGATGCTAGGGCAGGGGCTGCCGGTTTTGAGCCGGTGCTAGCTGGGCGGAGGGCTCATCAGGCTGCGTATCACGGTGGCTGGCCTCAGAGCTGCATATCCAGCTTGTGGGATGGAGTGCCTGAAGCTCTTGAAAGTTCCCAGCCTGTTGGGCAGAGTGTGCCCAGACAATTTTGTCCACTTGTCCTTTCTCCTGAGCTGCAAGCTCTGTGCAATCCTTGCCCTTTTAGCAGCCCTCATTTTGTTAGGAAGCCTCTCAGACTGTCTGCCCTTTTTTCTTCTTCCCAGAGCAGCCCTATGTGGATCCATGTTTTCCACAAGAGACTGGAATCTCAGTCTTTCCAGGTATTTCCCCTGTTTTCCCTTTCCAACCTCTTTAATCTCCAGACCACCATGCAATGTAGGTTCATGCTACCAGAAGAGATCTCCAGGGCTGGGGGTTCAGCAGTCCTAGGATTCCACCCCCTCCCCACTCGGTTTCTCTTCCTCCCTCCCATGAGGTGGGGTGGGGGAAGGGCTTGGGTCCCACCGGATCAAGGCTTCTGTACATTACCCTGTTCCATGAGGTCTTTTCTTTTCTCCAGGTGTGTGCAGTCTGGCACAGCCTTCCTTCTTATTGCTCTTTCAGTATTACTTGTATTAACTATATTTTTGTATTGTATGTGGTTTTGTAAGGAGGTCTCTTCACCTCTCATGCCACCACCTTTAATCTCTTCTCTGAATACATTTTAAAAGAGAAGAAAAAGGACGACCTGAAGCAAGCATGGTGAAATGTTGATAACTACTGAATATGGATGGTGATTTTATGGGTGTTCATTATACTTCTTTCTCTATTTTTATGTGAATTTGAAATTTTTAGGGTTTTATTTTTAAAAAGTAAATACTGATAGAAAACAAAAAGATTTCATTTTTATTACCACCTGTTTTGTTTGTGTATGTGGATATGATCACATGTGTATGTATCTTTACACATAATTTGATCCTATTTTTAAATTAAATTTGAAATAGAATCAAAGAATTAACTTTCTACTAGCCTTTTGCAATGGAATCTCAGAAAATGGGAAGGAAAGGTTGTGTTTTTATTAGAATCATCAGACTTTGTTTTATAAAATTTTGTTTGGACACTATTTTTCTTTAGATTCTCTGACCATTGCCCGTTTGCATAATTAGTTCACAAACATTTCTTGGAAGTTTGTTTTATGAAAAAACACTTAGCTGCTTGTATCACAAAGCAAAATTTGAATATGATAAGAATTTTGAGAAACATGATGCGATAAACAAAATAGTTTGGTAACATAGAAGGAACGACTAATCTAGATTGGGTCATTCTTAGGAAAGGTGGCATTTGAGTTTGGTCTTGAAAGATGGATAGGTCAAAGTCTTAAATGGGTTAGAGTAATTGACATTACAGATAAAAATAGCCAAGCAAATTATACAAATGAAACCACTCTGCAAAAATGCTGATTGAAACAGGCAAATTTGTGTTCAGGAAGTGATATCTGGCTTGAGTGGAGTTTAGATGTTTAGTGAGAAGGATATGATTGGAAACTTAGTTGGAGTAAACTTCCAAGTCATTTGCATACGTTGACATGAAATTTATTTTAATGATACTGAAGAACATAAAAATTGGTTTGGACATACAAATGATATTGTTATAGTCTACTTGGGCTACTGTAACAGAATACCATGGACTGGGTGGCTTATAAACAACAAAAATTTATTTTTTACAGTTCTGAGGGTGGAAGTCCAAAATCAGGTTGCCAACAGATTTGGTGTCCAGTGAGAACCCACTTCTTGGTTCATAGATGGCATCTTGCTGTGTCCTCACTTGAAAGAAAGGGCAGGGGAGCTCTTTGGACTTCTAAGGGCACTAATCCCATTCATTAGGCTCTATACTTATGACATAATCACCTCTCAAAGGCCCATATACCTCTAAACCATCACATTGGGGACTAGGTTTTAATATATAAATTCTGGGGGGACACAATCAGTTTGCACTAGGTAAGGTGTTCTGAAATTTTAAGTCTCAGTGGGAAAGTGTATTGGAAAGGAGAGAAATTGCATGCAGAGAATTAAGGAGTTATTCTTAATTTTTATTCAGTACTTAATGTGGGTGCTTAATAGCAAATGGAGAAGATGGTAGAGACATGTATTGAACTTTGCAGGTTTTGGATGATAATGTTTGGAATCAGACATTATTCAGAAAGAACCAATGCATTTAAAGATCATTCTCTGCTTTTTGAGTGGAATAACTTCTACTTAGTTTGTTGGTTAAATGATGTATAAAAATACTCCTGTTTTACTATAAAGAAATTAATTCCAACAAGATTAACAAATCAAAAATTTCTGTTGAACCACATAGACTATTTTTTTAATATTCTACATTATCTTTGAAATGACTTTGTAATCTAGAAAGAGGAAAAGATTCACGTTAAATTATTGCATTTCATTTAGAAGCATAGCTAAGGTGGCATTTGTGATTTAGTCTTCCTGAATGAAAATAAATGTCAGAGTAATTAGTGAGTGAAGTTTAGGTATACATTGACAGATATACATCATAATATACTTGGAAAGCAAATAATCAAATAGAAAATAGACTACCTAGGAATAAATTACAAAAATGGATAGAATTGTATATTTATGAGCTACCTTGATGATATTAATGGGGATTATTGAACTATCTTAAAATGAAACTTACTGCTTTAGAAAAAAAACCATACTAACATAGATTTTAGATAATGCAACCTTTAACAGTTTTTCTTTTTAGAGGTAAGTCCTGTAAAAGATTGATTAGCTCTAGGAATGCTTGATATTGATGCTTTACTTCAGGACTACCCATCATATATTTTGTGGGATATGTATGAATAATAATTGATGACCTAGATAGAAGATTTATTTGAATTTATATATTTTTTTCAAATACACATTTGTTAAAATCCCATAGGGCTTCTTGTTTTGTTTGCATGAGTTCATTTTCTGCTAATCTCCAAGAGGACTTAGGGGATAGCAAACATATTCTGCTAAAAGTCACTTTCTCATTAGTTCTTTTAGGTTGGAAACCAGTTTCTTTATTTGTTAGGCTTAAATATCAGGATGTTATGCCAACCTGTGAATTCATACTGGCAATGCCAAGCTGGTTGTGTGTGTATGTGACATGTAGGACACAGGCCTACGGGTCTAGGCTTATAGCAAGAAAGAGAATTCTTTCTCTTTTCCCTCTTTGGATTTATTATATAATTTCTGTTTTTCTAAGTTTCATTTTATTTAGGATTACAAGCCAGTTCTTAGTAACTATCTGGTTGGTGAAAGATTGGAGAGATCTATCCAATGAAAAATTATAATTTTTTTTATTGGGAAAGCAATATATGTTTATATAAATATCTTAAATAGCACACTAAGTGTACACATTTGAAACTGTTGTCTACCTTGTTAGCAGTTTGGATGGTATCCTTCTACCCTTTATTATTTATAATATGAAAGTGTATATGCACATACTTCAAAAATGTAAATACAATATTACTATGGATCTTTATTTTTTATCACTTACTTTTTTTCCACTTATAAGTTCAAGACACTGTTCTATGTCTATATATGTGGATTAGATATATCCTTTTTAGTACTTATCTAATATCCCATTATACAGATTATTACTTATTAAGTCCCCTATTTTAGGCATTTAGGTTAATTCTGTTATTTTAAAAACTATAAATAACATATTAATAAACATCTTTGTATTTACATCTTTACACACATGTGCAAGTATATTTGAATGATGAATTCCCAAGTTAGATTGTTTGGACATGTTGGTGGGAAAGTACAAAACATAGAAAATGAGATTTACTTTGAAATTCCTTGTGGAAATAAATTTCATCCTGAAGCACTCAGTGGAACACAAAATTGGAATAGGTATTTTTGCCTGCCTGCCCTTTTCTCATCATTTGTTATCTTTTATAGCAAATTCTTAGATTGTTTATTTTCTAGTAGTTAAAAAGTAATGCTTTCATAGTATAATCTGGCTTTAAATATGCTTATGTTCTTTTTTGTCTAAAAAACAGTGAATGTATACATTGACCTGTTTAGTTGTAGGCTAAGTGTCACAGGTGTACTGCTCCATAACATATCTCAGGCATCACTTGTCTTTATTGTTGTATTCCTACCATGTGTCTGACAAATGATAAATGGTCACTAAATGTTTTTATTTAATTGAAAGATACAGCAAAGGACGTTTTCATATGTCACACCAAAATATTCTGTTTACAGTGGAAAGAATTCTAAAGGCAAGGGAAGTCCAGGTTTTACCTAGGCTAGGATCTAGAGCAACATGAAAATTTAGTAAATACTTGTTAATTTAATTAACAATAGAACCATTCTCTTTATATTTATTATTGTTTAATAATACTTTCTCTTCAGCTGGCTTGCTTCCAGCCTGAACTTTCAAACCAGCTAGGATTCATGTTAAAGCCTGTTGTCCCATTATATCTTTGGTACACCTGCACTCCAGGGCTGCTTATCTTGCCCATGAAAGCAGTGCCCATTGACTTACATATGGATAGATCCAGGCTTGTGGATTTCAACTGTTGGCAGTGATTCTATTTCTTACATCATTGTTCAATGTTGACACCTTGAACTTTCAGCCATTGTTTTGACATGGTTATCTCATCCATGACAGCAGGAGTAAAAGCTCATTTTTGCACCATTTACTTTAGATATTTTTGTTAAAAGTTAACAGATGAAAATGTGGTTTATGCATCATCACTTTTCTTTCTAAATGATGGCAACAAACAAATCACAAGCAAACAACTCCCTTACCCTCCAGAGGTATGGAGAAGTTGGTATCCCTTTGTGTTTGTTCTCCTTTTACTTCTTCCCATTCAGGCACTCGTGATAGTGTAAAAATTCTTTTCTACTCCTTCAACATATGCCAAAACTGTCAGTAATGCTTGTTACTGCTGGCAGTGGATTGTAAACTTCTTCAGCATATATTAAGTATACACCACATTCCAACACATTTTTTAAACAAACAGACTATTTGTTGCTTTACCTCTCTTCATGGCTGTGGAAAAATTATGTCTCAAGGCCATTTTAGAAATTTGCTTCAAAATACGTAAGATAATTTCCATATAATTATTAACCATTTCACACAATTTTGTAATTGGAATATTCAAATGTAATGATACAAGTTCTCTCACTCCACCTGTACCGTGGAACAGCACAAGTACACGAGTTCTACTGGTTCTTTGGTGTTATAGAAATTTTACACTCCCAAATTTTGAGTTGTTATTTACAAATTGATAATGTCTAGTAGAGAAAATGGAAAAGTAGTTTAATATGCAGATATAGCCTAGCAGTCAAGCATAAAATCTTACTGGATGCTAAAGTTATTTGTTTCTTTGCTTCTGTAAACCAGAGGTTAGCTTTAGCCCTCAAGCCAGTTGTATCCTTAAAATCTGTTTAAAATCTCTTTAACCAGTTAAGAGGTAGATTGTATGCTAATAGCTTTTTGGGTCTCAGGGAATGATTCAAACTGCTCTTGGGTGATTCAGTGAACAAGAAAATTCCCTAACAATTCTGCCACTGCACTTCTGAAAGATTGGTTTACAGAATAGAATCACAGAAATAATTTAAAAAATTTGAGGTTTTTCAGACATACAACACATTGTGTAGCCTTCAAGACCCAGTTATAATGTTGTCAAATATCTTAAGATAGTTAAGAATGCCATTTATCATTCTCTAGAATTCGAGATAGCTATTAATTTATCCATTAATAAACATATATTGAGCATCAATGATGTGTCAAGCATTACTCCAGAGGTTTGGGATACATAAGTGAAAAAAACAGACAAAATTACCTCCCTTCATACAGCATAAAGTTTACTTACCTTTATTTACACAAGTTTTATATAATATGTTGGAAGTTGATAAGTGCTTTGGGAAGAAAGTACAGAAGGGTATGATGCTGAGGTAGGGGAAGGGATGCTGGATAAAAAGGGCATTGCAATTTGAAATATTGCAATCAAAACAGGGCTTATTAAGAAGGTGACATTTAAGTAAAGACTTGAAGAAAGAGAGAGGTAGCTGTGCAAATATTAGGGGCAGAGTATTCTAACCACTTAGAGCAGTTCATGCAAAGTCATTGAACTTGGAGTTTTCCTGGCATGTTCAAAGAGTATCCAAAAGGCTAATATGGCTGGAGTAGAGAGAATGAGAGGAAAAGTTGCTAAAATTGTCTTCAGAAGGGGACTAGATCAATAAGCCCAGTAGGAACTTTGGCTTTTGGTGATGAGAAGGGGAACCATGGCAGGGTTTTGAGCAAAGGAGTGACATGTGTCGCTGAGCTGCTGTTCTGAAAGTAGACAGCAGGGGGCTAGAATCATAGTCGTTAAGAGCAGATAAGGACAGGGAAGAATTGTTAATGGCTTGGTCCAGGGCAGTGACAATAACAGTCTGGGAAGTAGCTGAATTCTGGATGTATTTTGAAAGTAGCATCTACTGAATTTCCTGATAGATGAGATAAATGGCATGAAATAAAGAGAGGGATGATAAAGTTTTTCTGTCTGAACACCCAGAAGGTTGGAGATGTCATTAAATAAGATAGTGGACAAGGGCAGCAGGCATGGGCAACCCAAAGATAAATCACAAAAAAAACACCTTGCTAATAGAGGATCTACTTCATATTGTTATAATTTTCAGTGCACTATCACTTACATTATTTCACCATTTTAGTAAGAGCCATTAGGGCAGGTCTCACCATGGCCTAATTCAAGTTACCAAGACGATATCGCTGAAAGCGGCATGAGAAGAGTTGTGTGTAATAGATGTGTGAATGAGCTGGATTGAGCACACTGTGTCTGAGCTATCTTTATAATATTAACATTTCTGGGACCTCCTGAGACTTCAGGGCAGGCTAGTTTATTATATATGCCCATGACCTTGTGTTTGTATATGTGCTAGGCCTTAAGACAGTTAGATCTTAGACTTGTAGCTGTTAATATTTGTATGGTTGGGACTTTTCTTTAAGGTAACTGTTGTCTTGATAGGAAATTAACTGTGGGATAATCCAGGAGTCAGGACTATTTTAAAATTTCTTTTCCTGTTTGGGTATTTAGAATGAGTTTATATTTTACTTTAATATGAATACTTACGGACTGTTTACAACTATTGATAGTAACTTTGCTTTTTGTTTCTAAGACATTTTGTTCTAAACCAATGACACTTGAAATCTGTATACTCTCTTTAATTTTAATTAATTGAAATACTTATTTAGAGAACTCATCATACAGCCCAATCACAATGTTTCTTGTGATTTTATTGTATGAAATCTGATTACTTGACTTTATGAAAAAATGCTGGTATATTTAACTTAATAGAAGGTATCATATTATATGTATGTGCTGATTTTTTACACCAGCTGTGCTGTGTTAAATTCTGTTTTGAATATTAAGCATTTAGTCCACATATTGTTGCAATATTCCTTATCCTGTAATCCTTTAAAGGCAAATCTGGTGAAATGAATGTAGTACAAATCTGACCAGCCTTGGGGGTATTAATTATATTTCACAATGAACTCAAGCCCATATATACATTTCCAATTGTCCTTTTCATGGAAATAGATATTTCATGGAAATTGGTAATCAGATGAAATGCTATAGTTTATTAGATTTGTTATATTATGAAAACTGACAGAAAATAAGAAAAAGGATATTTTTTCTATATTTGATTAGACATAACACATTATCATCATCGGACTTTAAAAATCTTATTCTTATATAATTTAAAATTATTTATACTAGTTATGGTAGGGGGTTGGGGTGAGTGGATGGGGAGGCTGTGGGGATATAAGGGGCACAAAAATTCTCAAGCTTAGTATAAGTTGGCCACAGGGATAATGGTGCAGCATGGAGAACATAATCAATGATTCTGTAACATCTTTCTCTGTTGACAGATAGTAACTGCACTAGTGAGGGTGAGGATTTAATAATATGGGAAACTGTTGAACCACTTTGTTGTATATTTGAAACCAATATAAGATTGTATATTGATACTTCAATAAAATTTTTTTATGGAGTTCAAATTGCCATACAGCACATATACTAAATGTACAGTTCAATGAGCCTTGACAATTTAAGAACCCAAGTAACCACTGCCTAGCCATAGACCAGCACTGTCCAATAGGACTTTCTACGATGGTGGTAATGTTCTGTATCTGTGTTGTCCGATATAGTAACCACTGCCCACATGTGATTTTTTGAGCATTTGAAATGTGGCTAGTCTGACTAAGGAACTTAATTGTAAAGTTTATTTAATTTTAAATAATTTTAATTTCATTTCATATGGCCACATTTGCTAGTGGTTGCAATATGGGACAGTGCAGCCCTAGATAGTTTTTCTCAGCTAGGGTTCTCAGAGGGAATCAAATCCTAATGCTGATGGCATATATTATTTTTAGTGAATTAACTTACCTTCTATGTATCTAGGATTGTACTAGCTGTATACTATTCTTAGGAGAATTAGGAAAATAGTTACTCAAATTGTTTTCTGTAAGGCATAATTCTTTCACAGCATTCAGTTGAGGAAGACTGTCCTAGAAAGTTTCCCTATTTCCCTTTCCAGTCAATACCACTCCTTAATGACAATCATGATTCTTTTATTTCCACAAATTATTTTTGCCTGTTCTTTGACTTCATATAAATGGAAATATACAGTGCATTTTCTTTTGTGACTATCTTGTCACTTAGCATAATGTTGTGTGTATTAATAGTATATTCCTTTATATTATTATGTACCATGTAATACATCTAGTGTTATCAATATGCCAAAATTTATTTATCCACTTACCAAATGTGTCCATTTCATTTAAATGTCAAATTAATTGACATAAAAAATTTCATAACATCTTATTATCCCTTTAATGTCTGTAGGACCTATAATGATGTCATCCTTTCATTTTTGATGTTGGCAATTGGTCTTTCTAGGACCTTATAAATTTTATTAAAGAAACAACTTTGACATTCTTTATTTCTTTATTTAAAAAATTTTATGTCTGCTTTCATCTTTAGTATAATATCTTCCCTTCTACTTATTTTTAAACTAAAATCCATTGACACTAAATCTTGTTTTCTCCTAACACTTCATTTATCATATAAATCTTAGCTGTGTTTAAATATCAATTTTTTGCATTTTTAAAATTGATTCTACAGACATTCTTTGAGCATCTGTCTACTCTATGGAAGGTACTACGATAAAAACAGTGAACAAGATAGACATAATTCTTGTCCTTTTGCATTTAAAATTTGTTGAGTACGTGGATATTGGAAAATAAATGGCAAGGGTGATAAGTAGCAAGATGGAGAATTGCAGAGAAATCTGGGAGTTTATAACAGAGGACTTACATACACATGGGGTTTGGGAAAAGCATCCTGAGGTAATTCAACTTGACTTTGGGCACAAGCATGACTAGGAGTTAGCCAGATGCGGAGGAGGATTTGTGTATCTGTGTTGTCCAGTATAGTAGCCATTACCTACATGTGATTTTTTTGAACATTTGATATGTGACTAATCTAAGGAACTTAATTAAAAATTTTATTTAATGTTAAATAATTTCAATTTAAGTGTTAAGAAAGAGCATGATGTGTTGAGGAATTAAGGAAGGCCAATGTGAATGGAATGGGGAAATGAGAGGGAACTACAGTTTGGGATGAAGGTTTAGGAGACAGGGCAAGATCATATAGTCATATATAGGCCATGTGGATAAATTTAGGTATATCTTAACTAAAGGTTATGGAAAAATCATTGAGGATTTCTAAGCTGAGGAAATACATCTGCTTTGCACTTCACAAATATCACCCTGGTTATTGTGGATAAGTGTTGGGTACAGACAGAATGCAAATATTTATAAATAAGGACTAAATGGGAAGCAATGCAGGCGAGAATGATGTGATACGGATTAGAGTAGATTCAAAATCCCTTGCTGTGATTACAGCTTTGCCCTAGTAGTTAATTTCTGTTAAAATGGAACTCGAAGTGATGTAATACCATGATTCTTATAAAAGGTTTCCTTTGAGTTGATACTCCTTTAGAGCAAGATATACTGAGAAGTATATTACTTTCATCTTATAAGTGTTGAATGTAAAGTGTTCAAATACAAGAAAACACTTTTATTCTGTATTATGACAAGGTAGACTAGGTGACTGCAGAATTGTAGGTCACCTATAAAACTCAACTTTATGTATGAAGAAGACTTCTGAAGTATAAAAAAGCAAAAAAACAAACTCCATTCTGTATTGACAATCTTAATTTTGTAACTTTTCCAACAGCTTCACTTTTATATGAAATTTTGAACATTTAAAGTTGAAAAGGAAAGTTTGTTAGTATCTTAAATAATAAAACTAGCTTTATCAAATAAGTGTTTAATGTGAATTTAAGCATTAACCTAAATTTTCAGACTGCCAAAATACAATATTTATACTGGTCCAAAATTCAGTTTCTTATGCATATACCTTAAGTGTCTGTATCCCACAATCATTGATCTCTCTCTCTCTATCATCTACTTATCCATTTATATGCCATGTATTATAAATAGTTGTCAGAAGTTTGTAATTAATGATTATTTAATAATTTTTCTGGAAAGAAATAAGATTTTAGCAATATCTTTACATTTTAAAAGTTGCTTTTAATTGACTTTGTGACTTCAACAATTTTTTACTGGTTCTTTTAAACAGAAAATAATACCATTTGAATGACTATATTTTCCTTTTTGAATATGAATTGGGAATATCTAGCTCATCTTCATTTAGAGAAAAGGAAGTTAAATAGATTAATTTCTCATTGGGCCTTATCATCATCAATATATTACAGCATAGACTAAGTGGTCAGTTTGGTCCAAAAATAAGCCAACTAAAAGACTTTGGTATAATCAAAGCTATTATTGACTACCCTGATTTTGAAAGATAAATAACCTTGTAAATGTTCCATTTCCTAGATAATTTTTCTGCATGTTTGGATTAGTGGCAGAGTAATGCCAAATTTATTTTCAGAAGAATATTTTTGGAGATGAAATATTAAAAAGCAATTAAAAATTTTTTTATATTGCTTTCTAAAATATCTAGGTTAATATATTAGTTTGATGCTGGATTTGCATACTCCTTCAATACAGAAGCAAGGTACATCTTTATGACTACAATGTAGAACTGCATTCCTGGAGTGTTTGATATTACTAATATTTTCTAACTCAGTGTTTCCTAAATTCTATTCCACCAGGATACATTTTCACTATAATAGATAACATCGTTCAGAATATAGTGAGAAAAATAAGGATAATATTGTATACTTTGCATAATAATGAATGTTTGATTTTATGAAGTATCCCTTATTTTGAGATTATCCTTTTCTTATTGTTATGAATTTCCATTGTCCTTTTATTTATGAATTATGGTAATAATAGGTGGCAATTTTATAAGGCATTGATTTTAATGTCTGCAACACTCTGTTGGATCCATAAGTATTTAATTTTGGAATTTTACTAGTCCTTCAAACTTAGAGATCCAAGAACCACTAATTCAATTAATATCTAGTTCTTAAAAGGCCTTAAAACAAGAAAAAAAACTGAAAAGCTCACCTAGAGGAAATCTGACATAATGATAACTTAATTCCTCTGTTTGAAAATAAATGTTCTATTTTAATTTTTGTAATTATAGATCCTCACTTTTAACGGTAAATATCCTGAGGTGGAGAGGCCAGTTCTCTGTACTAATGAAGCTTTTGGTTAGACTTCTGGATTTCATTCATATGGTCAGCTTTTTTTTTTGAAATTTATGTGCAGTTAATTGAACTAATACTTTTTTGTCCATGACTTGTGTTTCTCATTGATCTATACAAGGCTAGTTCATAAAACAGTGAGAAAAACAAGGATAATATTATTTCCTTCTTTTTCTTTTGTCTCTCATACCTCACTTTCATTTTCTCCTCTTTGGAAACTATTTAAATGTTTTTAATCTGTATATTTTATAATTTTATGAGAATGAATATGTATACTATAGTACAGAAGATTAGGCAATATGACTTGAAAAAAAGGGATTGAAATAATTTACCTGTTATATCACTTGAAGAAATGACTTTTCATATCTAATAACATCCCGTTATGAAGCATTGTTTTTGGAAATTATCAATGATGCATGATCTTACTGCTTAATTACTGGCTAATTTTTGGCTTATCTTTTGCTGGATATTACTAGATTATTTTTGCTTATTTACTCCAGGCCAGGGAATGCAAATAGATTTCATCTCAACTATCACCTAGGTCTGTTCAATTAGTAGTAGCTGCTGGAGCACTAAGTTGAGAAGAATTATGAATTTACCCAGGTCGTTAGGAAAGACTATCTCATATGAACATGGGGCTGGTGCAGATAGCAACATGCCAACCACATACCTGTCATCTTGCTGAAGGCAGTTATCTTTTAGTGCTCTATAGACATACGTTGGGGTGTAAATGAATGTTGCTAATTAGTAAAACATAACTGAACAAGGAACAAGGAAAGGCCTAGAATACAAAGTGGGATTCTTCCCAAGTTGGCTATTTTGGAATACGTCATTCTTTACATTACTTCATAAAAAATGTAATTGTAGATTTTTAGCATTAGCCTATTAATGACTATGTCGTCATGATATTATGGCCTACACATTCCTATTCTATATTATACATTTTGACACTATTTCTGTATCTTTTTTTTTTTTAGGCACTATTATTGAGAGCTTTCAACCACTTTGGATGATGCCAAGGATATACTTTGCTAAAACAGTGATTATACTTTTGGACCTTTGCCTCGTAAAATGGAAAACATAAAATATATGGTAAGTTTCTTAAATTATTATCCAGGCTTTTCTTCAATTTTTCCTTTTGTATTTAAATAATAAGGTATTGGATTGGAATGATGACATTCTGTTTGTGAATAATCTCACCTGCTGTTTCCTGGCTCCCTTCAAATGATAATTTGTCATCTTCATTGGTCTTTCCTACATTAAATATAGCAGTAGTCCCTTTCTTCTTCTTTTCCAATTTCATACTTTGCTTTTTGTTAATGATGTGGTCCATGTTTTGGGTTATTTGTTTTTGGTCTTACTTAAATTATGTAACAATTTCAGCATGAATAGAAAGAGAAATGACTCTCTCTATATTTTAGGACTATCCATGTATATTGTTTATGCTTATTAAATGTTAAATCATATTACCTTTTCAAATTATACACCTAATTCGGGTTTTGTTGGAAATATTAGAAAGATAAATTTTGCCATAAGTCTCTCATTACATGTTTTTCTGCATGGAGATTTTTATATACATCAATACATGTCTTTACTTATTATAATCCTATTGTCAGTTCTTTATATGAATCTCTAGCAAGTGATAAACATCTTTAGAAATATTTGCCATCTTAATGTCTACATGACTTTAAGAAAATAAGCTGTACAGTATTCCTCATTATGTGGATTTATTTTTTGCCTAGGGTAATACAAATTTCAATAAGCATCTTTCACAGATAACTTTTGTCTTCATCCTATATTCCACTTTACATATGTATGAAATTAACTTTGTAATGAGAAAGTTACTCTTATTTTGTAATCAGGATAGTTAGTTGTAGGCACTTGTACTCACTCTTTCTAGTTTAAACAGAAAAGAATTTATTCAGGGTTATAAGTGGCTTCACAAGATCACTGGGAGAGCTGAAAGAAGAGTTCTCCAAAGAATTAAACTGCTAAAGGGACCTGCTGGGATATTCAACAGGTCAAATGCCCTGAGTTCTTTAACAGATAAGTTGTAAGGAGAAGAAAGGGATGAAGGAGGAACGTATTGATTAAAAAAAAAAGCCTTAAAAGACTCAGCAAATTTTAAAAGGGGGTCAAGATTAAACTACAGTTTCTGGTTATGTATACTGTTAAAAGATAAACTGAGGCATATTAATAATATTAAGAGTTCATTTGGGCAAAAATCCATTCAAATTGGGCAGTGTCAAATGGCAAGTAGGAGCACTACACCAATAGGAGTTGGAGGAGAGATGTTTGTAGAGAAAAGGCATAAGAAAAGTAAGGAAATTATTGATTGGCTAGAGCTTAAAGCCCAGCTGGCTGTTTGTGATTATGCTATGTTTCAATTTTGTAAACTTTAGGCATTTACAGTATTATAAAAATTAACTACTGCACCTGTGGCAACCCATCCACACATGGACTTGATTTAGATGATGAGATTCTGGACTGTGACAGGATCCTGTGGTAGGATGAGGATTTGGTGGACTTTGGGAAGGGATGAATATATTTTGCATGTGGGAGGGATGTGAATCAGTGGGGCCCAGAGAGTAAACTCTGATAGGCAGCTTCTAAAATGACTTCCAATGATCTCTGTCTTCTGATATTCATGCCCTGTGTAATTCCTTTTGAATGTAGGAATAGAATATGGCAAAAGTGATGGATGTCACTTTCTAGGTGAGTTTACAAAAGACTGTGACTTCTCTCTTACTTTATCTGCAAAATTCTTTTCAAGTTTTCCTAATGGTAATAGTTTATAATATGTTAGTCTTTGCTAATATTTAACAAAAGGTGAAATTTACCATTTGCTTTGGGCTACATTCTTAAAAACCTGACTTGAGAGAGACTGGCCTCACCTGTCCAGTGTGCTTGGGGCCACAGCAGGCTTTACCCTGCGTGGAGCTTGAATTCTCTCTTGTGGCCTATCCTAACCAGAAACATACAAGAAGGGGAACTCTGGAAATATAATTCAGCCTAGCCAAATACAAACCCACCAAAATTACTCAGGATCCAATTTGTTTATAAGTGACAAGATAAATATATGTTTCTTTCCTTTAATTTACCAGTTTTCAAGATGATGAATTGCTTCCTTATCATTCCCTGAAGTTAACTGTTTTTTAATTAACTTTTTATTTTAGAACAGTTTTAGATATACAGAAAATTTAATGAAATTATTACAGAGTTCCCACATACTGTATGCATCCTGTTTCCCTCATTATTAGCATTTTATAACAGTATGGTATATCTGTTATAATTAATGAATCAATATTGATATATTATTATCAGATAAAGTGCACATTTTATTTATATTTCCTTTTGTTCTTTTTCTGTGCAGTAGCTCATTCAGGATACACATTACATTTAGTCATACTGTCTCCTTAGGCTCCTCTTGGCTGTGATAGGGTCCAAGACTTTCCTTATTTTTAATGACTAACTATTTTGAAAAGTACTGGCTAAATATTTTGTGGGATGTCCATTAGTTGGGGTTTGCAGTATGTTTTTCTTATGGTTAGACAGGGTTTATGTGTTTTTGAAGGAAGTTCACAGAGTTAAAGTGCCATTTTCATCAAATCATATTCAGGTACATATTATCAACATTACTTATTAACAAAAGGTCCACTGTTGACCTTGATCACCTAGCTGAGGTAGTGTTTGTCAGGTTTCCCCACCGTAAAGGTACTCTTTCTTCCTCTTTCTGTACTGTATTACTTGCTAGGAAGTCACTATATGCAGTCCACCCTTAAGGAGAGGGAGTTATGCTCTGGGAGGTGGAGTATTTATATAAATTATTTGTAATGCTGCAATCAATGATTGGTTCATTTTCCCCCACTTATTTATTTACTCAATCATTTACTTAATCAGTATAAAATCATGAATATTTACTTTGCTTTGGTTACAGTGCACTACTACTTTATTTTATTGTTCAAATTATTCCAGCTTTGGTCACTGGTTCTTCAAGTTGATTCTTGTGTCCCTCTGACATAGCTACATTAGTGTGTGTGTGTGTGTGTGTGTGTGTGTGTGTGCACGTGCGCACATGCGTGTTAATCTATGTTAAGCTAAATACCAGTATGCTGATGTCTCAGACTCTAATCTGTGAGTATTCTAGACTGTTCCCCTTGTTATCTGTGACCTACCACTCTAACAGTGAGAAACCTGGCTCATGCCATCCACTACCCACTTACTTATTACATTCTACTATGCATGCATAGCAATATAAGAATTGTTAAACCACACCCTTTTGGGATATCACTTTAGCAGCTAGAACACAAATGCTAACATGCAGTTGTGTTTTTTTTCAGGATTTTAAAAAGTTTTACAGACTCCACTCATTTCCAAAGTTACTTAGGCCAGCACTTTTCCACCAACCCTTTCAGTGAAATTGTTTCACACTACATTTATAATATAGTTAGGTTCTTTTGTCACACCTGTATTCTTTCCTGGGGTCACATGACTTCCTAAATGATTTTTCAAAAAATTCACATATACTAAGGATCACTGTTTGTGCTGAACACTTCACAAGAATTTAATAAATGCTTAATGTCTTATTTTCATCATTACAGTATCATACAGAATAGTTTCACTTAGTTAACCATCCTCACCCACTTGGACTTCTGACAACTACTACTATGGTTTTCACCTCTATAGTTTTGTCTTTTCAAGGTTGTCATATAAATAGAATCATAATGTATGTGGCCTTTTTAGACTGGTTTCTTTCAAATAGTGACACATATTTAAGATTCATCCATAACTTTCACTCAGTAATGTCCCATTGTATATATGTACCAAGTTTTTTTCTATATTCACTTATTGAAAACCATCTTGGTTGCTTATAGTTTTTGATAATTATTAATTACACTGATATAAACATTTGTGTACATACTTTTATGTGGAAGTGTTTTCAAATCAGTAGGGTAAATAACCAGGAGTAATTGCTGATTACATGGTAATACTATGTTTAGCTTTTAAAAAAATTTAGGTATAATTGACATATAAACATTCTATTAATGTCTGGCATACAATATAATGATTTAATATTTGTATATAATGTGAAATTATTGCCACAGTAAATCTAATGAACATTCATTACCATAAATACAATTTTTTTCTTGTAATGAAAACTTTTAAGATTTACTGTCTTAGCAACTTTCAAATATACAATACAGTATTATTAAAATGTCATCATGCTGTACATTACATCCCCATGACTTATTTATTTTATACCTTGAAATTTTTACTTTTTAGCCTCCTTCACCCATTTACCTGCACCCTGCCCCCTACCTCTGACAACCACTGATCTGTTCTCTGTATCCATGAGCTTTTTTTCAAGACTACAATATAAGTGAGATCGTATGGTATCTGTATTTCTCTGTCTGACTTATTTCACTTAGCATAATATTCTCAAGGTCCATCCATTTTGTTGCAAATGGCAAATTTCCTTCTTTTTTATGGCTGAATAATATTCCATTATTTATGTCACATCTTCTTTATCCATACATCCATCAATGAACACTTAGGTTCCTCCCCTATTTTGGCTATTGTGAATAATGAACATGGGGATGCATATATCTTTTCAAATTAGTGTTTTCATTTTCACTGGATAAATACCCAGAAGTGGAATTGCTGGATCATATGGTAGTTCTATTTTTAATGTTTTGAGGAACCTTAATACTGTTTTCCATAGTGGCTGCACCAATTTACATTTGCATCAGCAATGCCAAAGTTTCCCTTTTCTTCACATCCTTGCCAACACTTGTTATTTCTTGTCTTTTTGAAAATAGCCATTCTAATAGGTGTAAGGTGGTATCTCATTGTGGTTTTGATTTGCATTTCTCTTATGGTTTGTGATGTCGAGCACCTTTACATGTACCTGTTGGCCATCTGTATGTCTTCTTTGTAAAATGTTTATTTGGGCACTCTGCCCATTTTTTAGCCAGTATTTTTTTTGGCTACTGAGTTGCTAGGTTTAGCTTTGTAAGAAACTGCCAAAATATGTTCCAAAAAGGTTGTACCATTTTGCTTATATTATTGCTATATGCAGTAAGGGATATAGTCTATACAAATTTTATTTTTTTAGGGATAAATTAATTGAAAATATATGCATTCACAATGTGTCTTATATTCTGATTTACTTGCCCCTTAAATCTAAAATTAGATAGACTATATTCCTTATTGAATATAGCATATAGAAGGATATTCATTACTTATTATTCAAATGTGCTTTGTATGAAGAAAAAAATCCCCATGGGATATTAATCTGGTGTCCTGGGCAACCATAGCACTTGATAAAGGTATTTTATTCCTCAATCTTGATCTTATCTCTTAGCTTAGTTTTGTGACTTTTAACATTTCATGCTACCAGTTATTTCATCTTAACAATTAAGTGATCATCCACCTACCTCCCTTATACAGCAACTTTGGATATAAAATGGACAATGTATGGCATTTTTTATAAGTTTTCCCAGATATTTTACAGCAGGGGGATCCTGAGATGATTTCCACTTTCTTAGAGAATTCTATTGAAATTAATTTACTGTGAAATTTTACAAAATTTTATTTTTCCTAAGTAATTTTTATTGGGTCGCATAAAATTCCTTACTCTTCAGATCTCAAAAATTTTTAGATAGAAAATATGGAGCATAATATGTTGACCTGGAAAAAGAGAAAGGCATTTCTAGTTTCCAGTATGTCAAGTGGGTGACCTTTTGAATTTGAACGAAAACAAATTGACACTGACAGCTTTGGATTTTCACTGACAACTCTTAAAAAACATTATTGCAAATTGTATCTTAGCAGAAGTGCTTTTGAAAAAAAAAAGAATTATTAATGAAAAATCATTTCGTCTCATAGTGCACCTGCTGAAGTTTTGCATTGCCTACTAAAGTGTATGCAAAATCTGTGCAATTAAACTTTCAATAACAGATTCATTTTGCTCTGCTAATGCCTTATAGTGCATTGTAGAAAGGGCAATGACAAACATGTATTTGTATTCATAGAACATTAAAAAAATAATGAATACTTTAAAAGGTCACAGAAAAAATCAGATGAAGATTCGCTGTGGCATTTAGCCAGAGGTTGAAATGGTGAGAGACACATCTTTTTCTTTTGATTGATATTCTTGTCCATTGAATTTGTGCTCTAAGTATTATTTAGCATTAGTTCTTACTTCTGCATGCATGTTTTACAGTACTTGGACTAATGATAGCCTTCAGCAGCATCACAGAAGACAGGTTCCCGCAGTGTCTATTCATGATATGTTTGGTTCTAGTATTTATATCATGAGTTGATCAAAAAATTAGGAGAGGGATCTCATGGCCAGGTGTTTGAAAACTGGGAAATTTTATGTTAAGGACTCTAACACCCTCAAAAGGCTATTTCAGTTTAAACATCCAGGTAGTTGAAATGTAGCTGAAGCTCTACTACAAAACATATTCCTACAGAAAAATTCCCATCTACAAATATATTTCTATTTTGTAGTGGGTAATACATAGATCAAAACTTTACATATTTCTTTTATCTGTTGGAGTTGTGTAATAAAATCATTTCTCTGGTACCTGTTCATATAATAGTTATATAGGCTTATTTCGTTTGCATTATAGACATCATTCATTTAGTCATTTTTTTCATCTATTCATTTAAAATATATCCTTCACTTATTCAACAAGTATTTATTAAGTACAAATTATGTTTTAATTATTGTTCTATGTTCTAATGGTGCAGCAAAAAAGTGGATCTCTACCTTAAGAAGTTTAAGGTTAGTGGAAGAAATAGACATATAAATTTACAGTGATAGTGCAGTTAGGCAAGTGCTATGATTAATTTGTGCCCAAAGCACTTTGGGAACTCAAAAGCCAGGCACATAACACCTCCAGGTGTTGGACAAATGCCAGTAAAGACTCCATAAAAAGTTTCAATTGAGGTTATCTTGAAAGGTGAGAATAAATTAGCTATATGATGAGGAGGAGAGTATTCTAAGGAGATATAACATGTATTCTGCACAAGAAACAGCATGTCATGTTCAGGAAACTGTTTGCAGGGTACAAGTGGGGTTAAGGTGGGAAATATGATCAGGGGCTATTTTATATAGTATCTGGTACTCTTGGACTCTTGTCCTTAAGGCAGTGGTTAGCCATTGGAGGACTTTAAACTGGCAGACAATGATA
The DNA here is from genome assembly GCA_029783875.1 of Phataginus tricuspis. Classification (NCBI taxonomy): domain Eukaryota; kingdom Metazoa; phylum Chordata; class Mammalia; order Pholidota; family Manidae; genus Phataginus; species Phataginus tricuspis. The sequence continues at coordinate 14,510,278 of JAQQAC010009165.1, read as the reverse complement.
AAACTTGTTGTCTTAATAGTTCATTCTAGAGCAAATGGGAGTTAGATTGGAGGAGGGACTAAAGGCAAGAAAATTATAGTAATCAAGTTGGATCTAACTGCCTCAATTAGGTAACAGCAGAAAGAATAATGAGGAGGGGACAGATTTGAAACTTGTGTTGGAAGTAGAACTAACAGGACATGGTAACCAAACTAGATTTGTGGGATGAAAGATGTTAGAACAGCGTACAGGTATTTGACAAGGTAAATGGTAGTTTCCTCTAAGACGGAGTCTACAGAAGAAGGAACAGATGATAGCTGAGACAGGCCAAGTTAGGGTCAAGCAGTTGTGTCATACCATAAAAAAAGCTAACCCGTCAGCAAGTTACAAAAGTGGCAAGAATACTTTACTTTGAGGAGACCTGGATTTTATTCATAGTTCTTGAAAAAGCTGAATGCATAAACTTGTAGGCCACTTAAATGCTCTTAGCCTCAACTTACCATTTAGCTGCAAAAAAATGGGTGGTTGGACTATGTGGTATCTAGAAATATTTCAACACTAGAATTTTGATTACGAAAGATTTCCATATCACCAGTCTCAACTAAATATATCTTTGCTCCTAAATTACCATCCAGAAAATACAAACCTGTAATAAATTTTAGGAGCCAAGAGAAATGGGCAAGGGAGTATCTGTCTCTCTGTATGATAGTCTTTCTTTTGTTTTTAATTGGTTTTAAGCAAATTTTTTAACTTACCAATATTTCATCTTAATCCCTTAAGAATGCAGTGTTATAAAAGTGGTTAGTTATGCCAAATTTTACTTAAACAATACATTTACAAACCTAGAAATGAATTAGACAAATTTCTTACTATAACAGTAAAAGAAAAATTAAAATATTTTTAGCTATATATCTATGTTAAACTTTAAAGAAATCAGTTTAGGGTATTAGCATAAGAAGTATAAAGTCCTAATATTTGAATATGAATATATTTCACTCTTCTTTATTTATCACTTCTCACCAGTAGTACTTAGATATTTATTTTTCTGAATAAACTTTTCTGACCACTCCCTCCCTTCTTTCCCTTTTTGATATACAGGTCCACTGCCTAATGTGCCCTATGTTCAGTTATAACACATCACCCCTTTGCTTTAGGCTTTCTTGGCCACTGCCCTTACTAGGCTGTGATTTCCTTAAAGGCAGAAACTTTGTCTTTTTTAAATTTCTATTTACCTAACACCTAATATTCTATCTGGTGTACACTAAATATTGGCTGAGTAAGTTAATAAACAAGTGAATGAATGGATTGTTCTTTTCATTTCAACTTCTTTGGCAAGGAAAGATTCTTCACAGTCCTAGGAAGGATACTCGGGATGATTGTGAAACAGTGTGACCAGCAACACCATCTTTATATTGATCACATTTAGCTTTTTCTATTCTTCAGTTCCAGATGACTAGAAAGTTTAATTATGTAAGTAACTTTTTCAACGGAGAGAGAGAATCAAATCAATTTGATTAAAAAACAGGTGTCTGTCTACAACAGGTAATATTACTTATCTGTTACATAATTGTACCTACAATGGCAGTTTTTTCTTTTACTTCTGAGGTTCACAATAGATGGATTGTAAACATATACATAATCAAATTATTTTCAATTAATATTATCTTCTAATTCTTTGTAACTGAAGACTTCAATGTTATAATTTAATATCAAGATTTGGATATGCAAGCACATCAATAAAATACTTGAGTTGCTAACTAAATTTAATAATGATCTATTTCTGCCTTCTTTTTATTCTATTGTCACACTGCTAATCTAGCTCCTTATTAACTTTCACCTCAAGTGTTGCAATATTTTTCTCACTGAATCCACTGCCTCCTGTTTCTTCCATTCAAAATCTATCCTTCCTACTGACTGCCAGAGTGATCTGAGTGTAGACAAGACCGAGCATGTGGTATCTCTGCTCAAAAGCATTCCTTTTCCAGGTGCTCATAAAATAAGTTTATATTCCTTAGCTTGCTATACAGAGAAAGCCAGGTCTGAACTAGGATCCAAATCCAACTTAACCTTTATAGCGTCTTCTATCATGTATCATATAAAATCAGTTAAATTAGAATCTCTGAATTGCTTCAACATGGACAAAACTTCACTCATGGTATTCATTTTATTTTAGCTTGGCATTTCTTTCCCTGCCAGTTTGTCAAAATTCAAATCCCAGTTCAGTGCCAAAGTACCCCCAAAATATTTTTTGTCTGACTAGCTGATTACTTTGTTAAGCTTCTCTTATTATTCCTTTATTATAAGCTTCTCTAATTCCTTCAGTAGTTTGTATTTTCTCCTCATTGGTGTTTTCATGATGCTTGAATATCTGTGGTAGGGTAATTATTCTGTTACTATACAAGTAATTATACACATTTAACTCCTCTAACTAAGTTTGAACTCCCTGGGAGCTGACCCCTGTCTTAGTGACTTTGGATGCACAGTGGCCTTAAGAGATGATATGTACAAACTGCTCCTGGGGTGGAGGCAGGACCTTTTGAACTACCTTTCATGATGTGAGATTTCAAGTTCAGAAAATAGTTGCTGTTTTTCCATGTGTATGGTTTGAATCAGTTAATGCATACTGCCTGAACTCATCAGAGAAGTTTTATAAGTTGCAGGGCTAACATTAATTTGTTATGGAGATATACTTATGTCCTATATCTGGAACATCACCTTCCAGATATGAAGGAAATTGGGAAATCAAATTAGTAACTAGAAGGATACTCTACAAAATAGGAGCAAAGGGTTTGTGATAATTTTGGGGGATATTTTCCTTTAGCTCAGGGGAAGTCTTGGAGTGATTTACGCTGGTACTGAATATAGTTATCTAGTGGCTGAACAGTTTTTCTGCAAGAGGCAAGGTTTGTATCTCTTGGATATATGGTACATGATAGACACAAATTTTTCTTCTTTGCCCATGTTTTTTTTTCCCTAGATTCTGCAGCTTTTCCATTTAACAAGACAAAAATTATCTTAGACACATTATAGTAAAATTGGTAGCTGCCCAATTCCCTCTTTGGATTAATTAATTGACTTAAATTGGAGCTGAGGGGCATATTTGTTATGGTGACTGAATCCTGGAGACAGCCTGGGCTTCTCACTGGAGATCTGGGGTCATTGTGGTCTCATTTGTAAACATGTTTACAGGAATCATTAAAGTTTGCTGCTTCTGGACATTACTGTATTGTTCTATTTCATATTGGGTTTTCTTTTGCCTCTCAGAAGGTGATTCCTGATTCTTGGCTCTACCCTGTGAGACTTTAGACCATGATTATCTTTCCATACTCCCATTGGCCCATATGATTTTTCTTAAAGGAGAAGGAATTCTAGGGTAGATTCAGAAATAGCTTTAAGCACATTTCTTTCTACCATAAATGTCACAAAGTTATTTGGCGATTTAGTAAGTACAAAGCCCCTGACTGTTAGAAGGTTTCCTTAACCTTCCCTTATTATATCAGCATGAATTTGTTTACTTTATTTGTAATACTCCCATTGTTTGATACTTATGATATTCTCTTGAGCTTTTTGAGACTCTGTTAAGGGATTTTTTTCAAGTTGAGCTAGAAGATAGCATTCCCTCTGCTGTGACTTTAAAATGATATATAGATAATACTCATTGCTTAAAACTAGTTAACATTAATAAATAGGACTTTGTCTTTACTTATAGCTTGATCAGGAATATCAGCAGTAACTCATAAAATAAAATGGAGAAAACCCCGTAAGACATTTAATAATGTATATGAATTGTGAAAAACAGCCTAATGAAAGAAAAACAAACAAGAAAAACCTTATATTCTCATCTGCTAAAACCTTAAGTGATGTCCATGTATTATGAAACAAAAACATCCTGTCTTGCTTGACACATGTCACAGCTCTATGTTGATTCATTTGGAATGGATATCATTTCTGAGACTATGGCTCCTGGTAGAGAATGCCCCTCTCTCTTTAAAAAGAAACCACAAGATGCAGTTCCGACGGCCTCAGAATTGTAATGACGGGGCATAGAACAACAGATGGTCCCTTAGGCAGACTAATCCCATGTTATTTAATACCAAAAACAAAACTCTCAACTGGTTAAGGGAAAATATAGAACCTGGAACCAAATAATTTATGAATAAACATGAAAGAAATTGATTTAGAAATATTTAGTTTGAAATGTATTTTAATTTCTCAGTCTAAATACACATTGTTACTGATTTGGAATCTTAAACCACTGTTTGTATTTTAAAAATAAGTTATTTGGAAATTGCTGGGATGAAAAGTCTTTCAGGAGACCTTTCATTAACAATTTTTAAATGAACCAAAACAAAAAATAAGATATTAGCTTGAGTTACTGTTTAAGTGTTAGTGTGTGAGCAACAGGTCGAAAGAAACAACCTCTTCAGAAATTTAATGAATGCATTTGTAGCTATGGCCTTTTCACAGAATTGACATACTGTAGGTTCATCTTGGACTATCTCTAAAGGAATTTAATTGCTTATTTTAGATAGGAATCTTGTTATATTCATGTTTTGGTGAGATTGCACTATGAAATACCTTTGTTATTTACAAATAGTTCTGCTTTTCATTAAATTTTCTTTTGTCAACAAAAAAGTACTAACAAAATTTAAAATAAAGGGAATGTATGGTTTCTGTAGAAAATACAATCAGTATAAATATTTATAATGTAGGAAAAGAACTTCTACTCCTCAGAAATCATTAATATTACCAGTAAAATGGCCACTCATCTACCTATCTTTATGCTTACATACATGTAACTTTTTTACTAAAATACAGCAGTGTTGGAAATAGTGTTTTGAAATTTGACATATCAAGAGTTTTAAATTAGTTCAACTGAACACTGGATTTCAATATATGGGCAAAATATAAAAAAACCTGCATTACTTTCTAAGAGTTTGTCTCAAGGAGGAAAAAAGAAAAACAGAGGTATTTTGATGCTGTTTTCATACTATAATATGAAAATGTCTTATAGAGGTCAGGGAAACAGTGAGAAAAGTATTATGGTAAATATTTTAAAACCAATTTATTCAACTAAACTTAAATGACTATTATGTATGAAGAACTGTGCTAGATTTTGTATATTTGGGAATAAAAGACATGATATGAGCCTTAAGCAGCTAATAATCTAGCAAGATGTATAGAAAAGGAAAAAATAGCTACATAAGAGTACTACATAAGAGTACTAAGTAGGGGAACATGGAAACACAGAAGTAGGGCACACACCCCAATGGAGTTAAGAAAGGAAGGGGTCGTAAAGTTTAAATATTTTCAGTTTCGAGTATTTGCAGGATCTCTAAAGAGATAATTTAGAACTTCAGTTAAGATTGCTTTCTAATTTAAAAGCTCTATGTCCCTGGGTGAACACTGTTAGTTTCAGTTCCCTCATCCATAAAGCAGGGATAATGATGGTACTTGCCTCCTAGGATTATTGTGAAGAATAAATATATTTAAGTGTTTAGAAAAGTGTCTAGTCTAAGCAATATTCACACAATGAATAATAATAAATATTACTACATTGGCCATCATGTAGTAGAAAATGTGAATCTATTGCTTAAGAGGGAAATCTAAGATGGTTATATAGTTTGAGGTTCATTAGCATGCCAGATGAAACCACAGATGTGATTGAAATGACCCACATGGAATATCTAGCATAAGAAAAGTAGAAAAACTGGAGCCAACGGGAGCACAAACTTAATGGAGGTGTGGATAAAGGAGTTGGCTAGAAGGACTCTGCTGAAGAGTGGCCTGAAAGGAAGGATGGAAAACCAGTAAATAGGTTCATAAAAATCAAGGAAGAAGAAAGTTTCAAGCAGTGGTTCCTCAGATATGACAGAGATGTGAAATTGTGTTCTGACAAACATTTCAATTTAATTTGGGAACTAGGAGGTCATTAGTAAGAATGCCATTGGAAATGGGTTGGAAGCAGATGGTCATGGGTTGAGAATGGAAACAATAGAAAACACTTTTAGTAGAATGATCTGAGAATCTTGACTATAGAGAATAAGAGGAAGAAGTCAGCTTTAAGTCAAGGGAACGTTTTGTAAGATGGTAGAGATCTGACATAAGATAGAGAGTAGAGAACTATAAGAAGAAGGAGAGAGCATGAAATCAGTGAAGCACAATCTGTGAGAAGGGTCAGGAATTATTTAGTCTTGAATAATGAGGATGGATTGAAATATAGATAAAGGCAAAGAAGGACAAGGTAAGGGCAATCTTGCTGAAGGAATTAAGAAAAATAAATAGTAATATAGTAAGTGGTAAGGATTTAAATTATGGGGTTTAAATACATTCATAAATATTTTAATCTGAGGAAAATGAGAGAGGTATCTGACTAGAGATAGTTGCAGAATTTGTTATATACATGGTTGATGACCCAGATGCACTGGAGACCCCCACTTTGTCATGAAATCAGTCAGTAGCACTGTGTGATTTTGTCCAACAGTTACTAGGAGCTTGGCTAGAGGGAGAAACACAAATCTTTGAATTTATTCAGGGTTAGGGTAGCGTGGAAGGAAATAATGGGATATTATACATCATGGGCTACAAGACTATTCAGGGAAAGAGATGAGAAAGTAGAATGATAGTGTGAAAAAATAGATTAGGGGACTGGAGGATTTCAGTGAAGTGGTTTGACACTTGTAATGAAAGTAAGGTACTGAAGGAGTGAAATAATTGGGTATTTGGGCAGAAAAATATAATTAACTTTATGATTCCGGAAATGGAAATTTGCTGGGTGTGGTAACCTGGGTGAAGGCTGCTGAAGTGAAATAAAGTTAAGGTTCTGTAAATTGGCAAGAGGAAGAATCCTGTGAAAGTCAAAAGAGGATTTATTTGCAAGACTTTGTGCTATATACTGTCTTTTGTATTTCAAATTAGATAGGGTACCTTCTTTATTTTATTTTATTATTTTATATTTTTTATTTATTTTTATTATTTTTATTTTGGTATCATTAATATACAGTTACATGAGCAACATTGTTGTTACTAGATTCCCCCCATTATCAAGTCCCCACCACATACCCTATTACAGTCACTGTCCATCAGTGTAGTAAGATGCTATAAAGTCACTACTTGTCTTCTCTGTGTTATACTGCCTTCCCTGTGCCTCCCCTACATTATGTGTGCTAATCGTAATGCCCCATATTCCCCTTATTCCTCCCTTCCCACTCATCTTCCCCAGTCCCTTTCCTTTTGGCAACTGTTAGTCCATTCTTGGGTTCTGTGAGTCTGCTGCTGTTTATTCCTTCACTTTTTGCTTTGTTCTTACATTCCACAGATGAGTGAAATCATCTGGTACTTCTCTTTCTCCACCTGGCTTATTTCACTGAGCATAATACCCTCTACCTTCATCCATGCTGTTGCAAATGGTAGGATTTGTTTTCTTCTTATGGCTGAATAAGATACCATTGTGTATATGTACCACATCTTCTTTATCCATTCATCTACTGATGGACACTTAGGTTGCTTCCATTTCTTGGCTATTGTACATAGTGCTGCGATAAACATAGGGATGCATATGTCTTTTTGAAACTGGGATCCTGCATTCTTAGGGTAAGTTCCTCGGAGTAGAATTCCTGGGTCAAATGGTATTTATAATTTTAGTTTTTGGAGGAACCCCTATACTGCTTTCCATAATGCTTGAACTAGTTTACATTCCCACCAGCCGTGTAGGAGGGTTCCCCTTTCTCTGCATCCTTGCCAGCATTTGTTGTTCCTATTCTTTTCTATGTTGGCCATCCAAACTGGTATGAGGTGATATATCATTGTGGTTTTAATTTGCATTTGCCTGATAATTAGCGATATGGAGCATCTTTTCGTGTGTCTGTTGGCCATCTGAATTTCTTCTTTGGAGAATGTCTGTTCATATCCTCGGCCCGTTTTTAATAGGGTTTTTTGCTTTTATGGTGTTGAGGTATATGAGTTCTTTAAATATTTTGATGTTAACCCCTTATCAGATATGTCATTTACAAATATATTCTCCCATACTATAGGATGCCTTTTTGTTCTGTTGATGGTGTCCTTTGCAGTACAGAAGGTTTTTAGCATGATGTCGTCCCCTTTGTTCATTTTTTATTTTGTTTCCCTTGCCCAAAGAGATGCGTTCAGGAAAAAGTTGCTCATGTTTATATTCAAGAGATTTTTGCCTATGTTTTCTTCTAAGAGTTTTATGATTTCATGACTTACATTCAGGTCTTTGATCCATTTTGAGTTTACTTTTGTGTATGGGGTTAGACAATAATCCAGTTTCATTCTCTTGCATGTAGCTGTCTAGTTTTGCCAACACCAGCTGTTAAAAAGGCTGTCATTTCCCCATTGTATATCCATGGTTCCTTTATCATATATTAATTGACCATATATTCTTGGGTTTATATGAGGGCTCTCTAGTCTTTTCCATTGGTCTATGGGTCTGTTCTTGTGCCAGTACCAAATTGTCTTGATTGCTGTGGCTTTGTAGAGCTTGAAGTCAGAGAATGTAATCCCCCCAGCTTTATTCTTCCTTCTCAGAATTGTTTTGGCTATTTGGAGTCTTTTGTGGTTCATATGCATTTTAGAACTATTTGCTCTAGTTCTTTAAAGAATGCTGTTTGTATTTTCATAGGAATTGCTTTGAATCTGTAGATTCCTGTAGGCAGGATGGCCATATTGGCAATATTAATTCTTCCTATCCATTAGCATGGGATGTGTTTCCATTTGTTGGTATATTCTTTAATTTCTCTCATGAGTGTCTTGTAGTTTTCAGAGTATAGGTTTTTAACTTCATTGGTTAGATTTATTCTTATGTGTTTTATTCTTTTTGATGCAATTGTGAATGGAATTGTTTTCCTGATTTCTCTTTCAGCTAGTTCATTGTTAGTGCATAGGAATGCAACAGATTTCTGTGTATTAATTTGGTATCCCCCAACGTTGCTGAATTCAGGTATTAGGTCTAATTGTTTTGGAGTGGATTCTTTAGGGTTTTTATGTACAATATCATGTCATCTGCAAACAGGGACAGTTTAACTTCTTCCTTGCCAATCTGTATGCCTTTTTTTCCTCGTTATTTGTTTATTTTTAATTAATTTATTTTGCTATTATTCATATAAAATTACATAAGCAACATTATGGTTATACAGACCCCCTATTATCAAGTCCCCACCATAAACCCCATTGCAGTCACTGTCTATCAGCATAGAAGGATGTTATAGAATCACTACTTGTCTTCTCTGTGTTATACTGCCTTCCCCGTATCCCCGCAACCCACCCGCACCCCCGCTACATTATGTATGCTAATTGTAATAGTCCTCTTTCCCCCTTATCCCTCCCTTCCCACCCATCTTCCCTAGTCCCTTTCCCTTCGGTAACTGTTAGTCCATTCTTGGGTTCTGTGAGTGTGCTGCTGTTTTGTTCCTTCAGTTTTTTCTTTGTTCTTATACTCCACAGATGAGTGAAATTATTTGATACTTGTCTCTCTCTGGCTGGCTTATTTCACTGAGCATAATACCCTCTAGCTCCATCCATGTTCTTGCAAATGTCTGCATTTGTTTTCTTCTTATGGCTGAATAATATTCCATTGTGTATATGTACCACCTCTTCTTTAGCCATTCATCTACTGATGGACATTTAGGTTGCTTCCATTTCTTGGCTATTGTAAATAAAGCTGCGATAAACATAGGGGTGCATGTTTCTTTTTCAACTGGGCTGCTGTATTCTTAGGGTAAATTCCTAGGAGTGGAATTCCTGGGTCAAATGGGATTTCTATTTTGAGTTTTTTGAGGACCCTCCATACTACTTTCCACAATGATTGTACTAATTTACATTCCCACCAGTAGCGTAGTAGGGTTCCTCTTTCTCCACATCCTCACCAACATTTGTTGTTGTTTGTCTTTTGGATGGCAGCCATCCTAAATGCTATGAGGTGATGTCTCATGTGGTTTTAATTTGCATTTCTCGGATGACTAGTGATGTGGAGCATCTTTTCACGTGCCTGTTGGCCATCTGAATTTCTTCTTTGGAGAAGTGTCTTTTCAAATCCTCTGCCCATTTTTTAATTGGCTTATTTGCTTTTGTTTATTGAGTTGTGTGACCTCTTTATATAATTTAGATGTCAATTCCTTATTGGATATGTCATTTATGAATATATTCTCCCATACTGTAGGATGTCTTTTTGTTCTACTGATGGTGTCCTTTGCTGTACAGAAGCTTTTTAGTTTGATATAGTGCCACATTTTTGCTTTTGTTTCCATTGCCTGGGAATGAACATATCATGTTCATGAAGAAGTTGCTCATGTTTATGTCCAAGAGATTTTTGCCTATATTTTTTTCTAAGAGTCTTATGGTTTCATGACTTACATTCAGGTCTTTGATCCATTTTGAGTTTACTTTTGTTTATGGGGTTAGACAGTAATCCAGTTTCACTCTCTTACATGTAGCTGTCCAGTTTTGCGAACACCAGCTGTTGAAAAGGCTGTCATTTCCCCATTTTATATCCATGGATCCTTTATCATATATTAATTGACCATATATGCTTGGTTTATATCGGGGCTGTCTATTCTGTTCCACAGGTCTATGGGTCTATTCTTGTGCCAGTACCAAATTGTCTTGATTACTGTAGCTTTGTAGTAGAGCCTGAAGTCAGGGAATGTAATTCCACCTGCTTTGTTCTTCCTTCTCAGGATTGCTTTGGGTATTCGGAGTCTTTTGTGGGTCCATATGAATTTTAGAACTATTTGCTCTAGTTCATTGAAGGATGCTGTAGGTATTTTGATAGGGACTGCATTGAATCTGTAGATTGCTTTAGGCAGGATGGCCATTTTGACAATATCAATTCTTCCTAACCAAGAGCATGGGATGAATTTCCATTTATTAGTGTTCTCTTTAATTTCTCTTAAGAGTGTCTTGTAGTTTTCAGGGTATAGGTCTTTCACTTCCTTGGTTAGGTTTATTCTTCCTTGGTTAGGTATTTTATGCGTTTGGATGAGATTGTGAATGGAACTGTTCCTGATTTTTCTTTCTGCTAGTTCATCATTAGTGTATAGGAATGCAACAAATTTCTGTGTATTAATTTTGTATCGCACAACTTTGCTGAATTCAGATATTATATCTAATTGTTTTGGAGTGTATTCTTTAGGCTTTTTTTGTACAATATCATGTCATCTGCAAACAGGGACAGTTTGACTTCTTCCTTGCCAATCTGGATGCCTTTTATTTCTTTGTGTTGTCTGAATGCTGTGGCTAGGACCTCTAGAACTCTGTTGAATAAAAGTGGGGAGTGTGGTCATCCTTGTCTTGTTCCCAATCTTAAAGGAAAAGCTTTCAGCTCTCGCTGTGAAGTATGATGTTGGCTGTGGGTTTGTCATGCATGGCCTTTATTATGTTGAGGTATTTGCCCTCTATACCCATTTTGTTGAGAGTTTTTATCATGAATGGATGTTGAATTTTGTCAAATGCTTTTTCAGCATCTGTGGAGATGATCATGTAGTTTTTGTCCTTTCTGTTGATGTGGTGGATGATGTTGATGGATATTTGAATATTGTACCATACTTGCATCCCTGGAATAAATCCTACTTGATCATGATGGATGGTCTTTTTAACGTATTTTTGAATTCAGTTTGCTAATATTTTGTTGAGTATTTTTGCCTCTGTGTAAATGTTGGATATTGGTCTGTAGTTTTCTGTTTTTGTGGTGTGTTTGCCTGGTTTTGGTATTAGAGTGATGTTGGCCTCATAGAATTCGTTTGGGAGTACTCCCTCCTCTTCTTTTTGTAAAACTTTAAGGAGGATGGGTGTTAGTCTACACTAAATGTTTGATAAAATTCAGCAGTGAAACCATCTAGTTCAGAAGTATTTTTCTTGGTAGTCTTTTGATTACAAATTCGTATTCCTTGCTGGTAATTGATCTATTCAGATTTTCCTTTTCTTCCCAGGTCAGTCTTGGAAGGTTGTATTTTTCTAGAAAGTTTTCCATTTCTTATAGGTTATCCAGTTTGTTAGCATGTAATTTTGATTGTATTCTCTTGGAAATATTTGTTTTTCTGTGGTGTCTGTAGTGATTTTTCCTTTCTCATTTTTGATTCTGTTTTTGTGTGTTGATTCTCTTTTTTTCTTGATATGTCTGGCTAGGGGTTTATCTATTTTGTTTATTTTCTCAAAGAACCAGCTCCTGGTTTAATTCATTCTTTCAATTGTTTGATTCTTCTCAATTTTATTTATATCTCCTCTGATCTGAATTATGTCCCTCCTTCTACTGACCTTGGGCCTCATTTGTTCTTCTTTTTCTAGTTTCATTAATTGGGAGTTTAGAGTGTTCATTTGGGATTGTCCTTCTTTCCTGAGGTAGGCCTGTATTGCAATATACTTCCCTCTTAGAAAGGCCTTTGCTGCATCCACAGATTTTGTGGTGTTGAATTATTGTTGTCATTTGTCTCCCTGTTTTGCTTGATGTCTGTTTTTATTTGGTCATTAATTCATTGATTATTGAGAAGCATGTTGTTAAGCCTCCATGTGTTTGTGGGCTTTTTCGTTTTCTTTGTGTAATTTATTTCTAGTTTCATATCTTTGTGATCTTAGACGCTGGTAGGTACAGTTTCAATCTTTTTGAATTTGCTGAGGCTCTCTTTGTGGCCTAGTTTATGACCTATTCTTGAAAATTTTCCATGTGCACTTGAGAAGAATGTGTATCCTGCTTTTAGATGGAGTGTTCAGTAGATGTCTGTTAGGTCCATTTTTCTAATACGTTTTTCAGTGCCTCTGTCTCCTTACTTATTTTCTGTCTGGTGATCTGTCCTTTGGAGTGAGTGATGTGTTGAAGTATACTATAATGAATGCATTGCATTCTACTTCCCCCTTTTTTCTGTTAGTATTTTTTTCACATATGTAGGTGATCCTGTGTTGGGTGCATAGATATTTATAATGGTTATGTACTTTTGTTGGACTGACCCCCTTTGTCATTATGTAATGTTCTTCTTTGTCTTTTGTTACTTTCTTTGTTTTGAAGTCTATTTTGTCTCATACAAGTACTGCATCTCCTACTTTTTTCTCCCTATTAGTTACATGAAATATTTTTGCTATCGCTTATTTTCAGTCTGTGTATGTCTTTAGGTTTGAAGTGAGTCTCTTGTAGGTAGCATATAGATGGGTCTTGTTTTTTTATCCATTCACTGACTGTATGTCTTTTGATTGGTACATTCAGATCATTTACATTTAGGGTGATTATCCATAGGTATATACTTATTGCTATTGCAGTCTTTAGATTCTTGGTTACCAAAGCTTCAAGGGCAATTCCCTTACTATCTAACAGCCTAATTTAACTCACTTAGTATGCTATTACAAACATAATCTAATCGTTTTTTTTTCCCCTTTTTTTTTCCTCCTCCATTCTTTATATATTAGGTATCATATTCTGTACTCTTTGTGTATCCCTTGATTGAGTTTTGCAGTAGTTGATTTGATTTTGCATCTGCTTAGTAATTACTTGTTCTACTTTGCTGTGGTTTTATTTCCCCTGGTAACATCTATTTAGCCTTAGGAACACTTCCACCTATAGCAGTCCCTCCAAAATGCACTGTAGAGGTGGTTTGTGGGAGGTAAATGATCTCAGCTTTTGATTATCTGAAAATTGTTTAATCCCTCCTCCAAATTTACATGATAACTTGCTGGGTAGACTGTTCATGGTTCAAGGCTCTTCTGCTTCATTGCATTAAATATATCATGCCACTCCCTTCTGGGCTGTAATGTTTCTGCTGAGAAGTCTGATGATATCCTGATGGATTTTCCTTTGTATGTGATCTTTTTCCTCTCTGTAGCTGATTTTAAAAATCTGTCTTTATCCTTGATCCTTGCCATTTTAATTATTATATGTCTTGATGTTGTCTTACTTGGTTCCCTTGTGTTGGGAGGTCTGTGCACCTCCATGGCCTGAAAGACTATCTCCTTCCCCAGATTGGTGAAGTTTTCAGCAATTACCTCTTCAATGACACTTTCTATCCTTTTTTCTCTCTTCTTCTTCTTCTTGTACCCCTATAATGCAAATATTGTTCCGTTTGGATTGGTCACACAGTTCTCTCAATATTCTTTCATTCTTAGAGATTCTTTTTTCTCTGTTCTTTGTATTCCTTTTCTCTAATTTCTATTCCATTTACTACATCTGCATCTAGTCTGTTTTTAAATCCCTCCACTGTATGTTGCATTTCAAATATAGAATTTATCAATGATAGAATCTCCATCCTAAATTTGTTCCCGAATTCTTGAATATTTTTCTTTACTTCCATCAGCATGTTTATGATTTTTATTTTGAACTCTCTTTCAGAAAGATTGGTGATTTCAGTTTCATTTGGCCCAGAACCTCTAGTCTCTGGATCTCCTCAGCCCCTGGAGTGAGGTCGGGACTCACAGGGGAGTGGCACTGGTGCCTGGGTTGAGGAAAGAACTGTTTTCTGCTTCCCCACTGCAGTACCTGTTTCCACTGTCAGAGTCAGTGGGCCAAGCACACAGGTGTAAGCCTCTGCGCTTTGTGTGTGTAGCTGCCATAGGTGGGGCTTCCCTCTGGCTGCCTCACGCCATGGCAGGGACTGCCAGTTTGTGAGCTGGTGCTGGTGGGGCGGAAGGTGCAGCAGGCCACATATCCCTCTGGGGCGCCTCAGACCTGAGTAGTCAGCCAGGGGGAAGAAGCGCCTGAAGCCCCTGAAAGTTCCCAGCCTGTTGGACATAGTGCTCCCAGACAACCTTGTCCGCCTATGCCTTCTCTGCACAGCAAGCTGCATGCAAACACCACCCCTTCAGCAGCCCTCTCACTGCTAGGAAACCTCTTAGACCACCCGCCTTTCCTTTGTCCGAGAGTGGCCAGATGTGGATCCCTCTCCTCCACAAATGGCTGAAATCTCAGTCTCTCAAGTATTCTGCCTGTCTTAGCTCTCCAACCCCACCAATCTCCAGAGCACCATGCAATGCAGGTTTGTGCTCCCAAAGCAGATCTCCAGGGCCGGGTGTTCTGCAGTCCTAGGCTTCTACCCCCTCCCTACTCTGTTTCTCTTCCTCCTACCCGTGAGCTTGGGTCGGGGAAGGGCTTTGTTCCCTTTGTATCATGGCTTTGGTATGTTACTCTGTTTCGTGAGGTCTGCTCTCTTCTCCAGCCGTATGCTGTCTGGTGCAGCCTTCTTTCCTGTTGCTCTTTTAGGATTAGTTGTATTAACTATATTGTTTTATTATATGTGGTTTTGGGAAGAGTTCTCTGTCTCATCTCTCACTCCACCATCTTGAATCAATCTCCCAGTTGGGTACCTTCTTTAAAGGAAAGGATGATAAATTCAACAGCTGGCATTCACTAAGGGGAAGTGTATTTTGTGTTATTAGTGTCCAGTCCACGAGCTGCCAAAAGAAGAATCTTAAAAAGCATTTGTTGAATAAATGAACAAATTAATGAGTGAAATAAAGGCTAGAACCAAAACTGGAGTAATACCAATTGATGATCTTCTAAGGACTCTCCATCTTAAAATATAATTCCTCCTCTGAATTATATGGCTAACGTTTCTTTTTAGTTTGTCATCATGGTTGGGAATACAGTGAATTCAGAAGCTACTTGGAATTGTAAAATATTATTTTTCATTTAGGCTAAAATTTTAAAAAATGTTCAACTTACTGAAACTGATAATCATTTTGTGTTAATATAAAATGTAATTATATATATACACACACACACTATAACCCTGTTTATGTATGTATGTGCGTGTGTGTTTGAATTATATAATGTAGTCTTCTAAAATACACAAATGTGCCATATAAGTGTTCCATCACACTAGAAAGCAATAAACACTCTCATAATGTTTGACATCACTGACTTGAATCCAAACAGAAGGATTCAGGAGTGTAGAGTAATTAAAACAGTATTTATAAGTTTGCAAATGTTGCACCCAATTGCTTATTTTACCTGAGACAGAATTTACAAATGCAGAATACAAATGAGATAGGAAGTATTTTATGGATGTTTTAAAATATGCCATAGCATATATGGCTATGAAATGAGAAGATCTTTAAAATACAGTTTAGTTATAAATATATGATTACGTTTCTCTCTCTTCTTTTCTTGCTTTCTTTTTTTTTTTTAAATTTTCTTCTTTCCAAGATATACCATTAAACATGCCAGAACTCTGATGGATAAATTCTAGGCTTGGAATACTATAATGAATAATTATGTTTTTTCTTCTATTGAAAGATATCAAATTAACTTTTTCTAGATTTTTATAAACATCTAGAACTTTTGCTTTAATATTTTGTGTTGGTGATCTTTGCTCAGTCAGAAAGCTAGGTTTTATTTTCTTTTTAGAGAAATTAGGGCTAAGATATCCATTGAGGTTGGTGAGGAAAGAGGCACTCAATGTAAATTGTACACAATACACCTATGAGTAAATTTTGAACTAAGAGAATCACTTATTACATCTTAATTTATTATTTAACAATTAAAAGAAAATAATTTGATGTAAACTTTTGCCCAAGAGCTATCAAGAATCATACTTACTTTGATGCATTAATTTAAATTAAAACTGAATTGACACTAATTTTCTACTGAGCTTTTCAGTAAAATAGTTAATATCATCTGGGTGGTTGCCCATTTGTCCCAACACATATTAGCTCTTGATAATATGTGTAGAACAGTTGCTAACTGAGACAAGATACTGTATCCACATGCTTTGAAGAATTCTTCCCCTCTTGGGGGGCTTGATCAGCTGGGCTGGCCTGATGATTATTTATGGGGGCATATGGGATATTAGCTGTGCTTGCACTATAGACATTGAAATCTTTATTTTAATGTTTTATGTCCTACTTGCTTCCAAAAAGGTTGAAAGCAAATTGTAAAATTTGGAGGAATGAAAAATATCACTCAACTATAGAGTGACCAGAGTTTTTACCATAAATAAAAAAAATCTGTCTCAAATTTTTGGACAGTTTTTATGGATAAACTCCACAAATGCATACATTTATTTTTGTTTCAAGTTTTCTTTAATAATATTAAGCACAAAACCTTAAAATTAAGTTACAATATTTGGAGATAAAATTCCATTTATTTTCTAATAATGATATATAGTTAAGAATTTAGAACTTTTCTAGTATTTTATAGTACGATTTAGTATTTCTGCCTCTTAGTCTGGCACTTTTATGCTTTTATCATTGACTTTTGAAAACAATGAGTCATACATTGTTTTGTTAATTATTCTCATACTAATTTACAAATAATTTTGTAAAAAGCTATTACTTAGATATCACAAATTTGGATTAAATCTAAAATTTCTTTTTTAAAATTAAGCACAGTAATGATAACATGTCTTTTCATCAACGTGTCTAAAATTAAGTATAAATAGATGACATACTAAGGCTGTAAAAACCAGATTTGTTCTAAGATCTCTTTATTAAGTATTTGAATTTTCTTTTTAAAAAACTTAGATTCATATGCCTTTATGGATCTCCTTAACTCTATGACTCAAATTCTCTAGCTTAAATTCTGTGAATTAAATTCTCTGAGCATCAGTTTCTTCTTCTATAAAATGACTAACAATAGCTACTTCTTTGTGCTGTAAAGATTAAGTAAAGTAGAACTTTTACAGTGATGTGTTGTTGGCCTTCAGGCAGTGTTAGTGTGGCTAGAGATTAAGAAACAGATTGTTAGCAATGGAAAGATCATAAACCATCATTCCCTGCTTATTGCGTGCCACAGAAACAGTAGGATTCCAGCCTTGGGCTTTTTGAGCATTTGACAAGAGCCTCAACATAGTGCTCTCCAACAAACTGCTACTGTTTGTGTTTCTGTGTCAAGCAGTTTTTCTGCAAAAGGGGAAAGCCAGTCTACATCTACAGCTGGCGAGAATTGCAGGGTAGTTAAAACCTCTGGGTGCAGTCCTCCCTATATTGCCAATGGTTAGTGAACCTCAGCTGACCCTTCTTTTGGGATGATTTGCATCGTAAACTCTAGTGTTATCTGGCCTCCATCATGTAAACTTTTTTGGCCATTTTCCTTTCTTTGTCTCATTTCCCTTTCTTTATTGGTGATTCCCACACTTCTCAAATGAGGTATTTGCACACAAATCCTTATATCAGGGTATGCTTCTGAGGAAATCCAAACTAAGAGCAAATTAATGTAAATGAACAATCATTTCTGCCATTCAGTCAAACTCAATATGGATTATGTTATTTGACAAGTGCTGTAAGAAAGTTAGGCAAAAAATTCAATCAGGACATACATAATGGAAGAATTAATTATTAAATGTGTCTGAGGTCTGTAGGGAAGTAGGAATATTCAAATTGTGTTTGGTGGATGAAAATAAAGTTCATAAGTGCCAGAACTGGAGAAAGACATGCCAGGTAGAAATAGCATGAGCAAAAGACTAAGGAGTGAAAAGGCATGCAATATTCTGAGAACAATGAACATCCCAGTGTGGCCAAAGAGAAAGCTAGGATGGGCCCAAGGAGGAATGGTTGCTGATGGAGCTGAGGCCACAGTGAAAAAAGGTGTCTGGGCTAACTAAGCCTGTATGTTAGCCTTATGTTTTTGGCAGTGGGGAGGCATGAAAGTTTTTAAAGATAGCAATGACTTGACTGTAATCATGCTTTAAAAAGAGCACAGAATGAGTTAGGCTCAGACATTACATGGGAAGGAAAACCATTTAAGAGGCTATTGCTATAATGCAGAAAAATAGTACGATGACAGTTGAATGGAAAAGAGTTTATTTGTTGATGGTAGAGGTGTTTCAGCTAAAGAATAAAGAGAACTGGAAAAAAAGTGGTGAGAGAAGAGTCTAAGATGACCCTAAAGCTTCTAATTTAAACAAATATTTGGATGGTGACACTTTTATTACCATGCTACAGAATTCAGAAGAAAGTGAATATATAATCATGAACTGATAGTGAATGTAATTTTGGATATGAAACTTACATTTAGAGTAAATTAAAGGTGGCAGAGTAAAGCACAGAAATCCAGTATCACCAAAAGATGAGGTCGAATAAGTCCCCTGCACTGGGCCCTGTGCTTACAAGGGCTCCCTTCCGACTGTCTTCCAGCTGAGTTCCCTCCATGGGGTGAGGGTTTGGGTTTACCTAGGGCCTACATCTTCTCAGCCTGGGTACCTGGAACCCTGGATTTCTCTGTTCAGATGGCTCTAAGCAAATTTCAGGGTCTGTACAGGCCTTTAACCCACGTCTTTCTTCCCAATGTTGCTTTGTTCACATAACTATGCCCAAGGAATGGTCAAAGGATGATACTATTTGCTGTGGGCATGAAGGGACAGAACTGGGACATGCAGGCTGAAATGTCCACACAGCACACTTCATGGTGAAGGTTGAAGCTGATGGTGGGAGGAGAAGGAAGGCCATAGGATGAGAATGTGTGCTAGAGACCAGGGCTTGGAACAAGCTCTTTCTGTGCTACGAAGTTCTTGTGCAGAGCTTTGAGGAATCAAAATTCTAAATTCAAACGGCTTGTCTGATCATTACGGAATGTATTTTTCAAGGTAGGAGGACAACACACATTTTATTTAATAGTTTGTGAGCTTGATTTAGCACTCTTAAATCTTTAGACAAATGGTATATAGGTTTCCATTTGTATTTTGGTTCAGGCACCACAAATATTAGGAGCAAACCTAGTAAAATCAGATATGTGTAATGAGATAAGCCCGGGTTAGATTATAGCAGTAGAAATGGTAAGGAAAAGAAACTACAAGGCACTTCTTAAGGTGCATTTAACCACCAATCTCAAATTTATTTAAAGACGAAGCTGGGCTTTAAAAGTATCCTTTGTTCATGGCCAGTAACAAGAAACAATAATTATAGAGTTTAAAAGCAATATATTAAATTCAGTTTACCTTTCTGTCTTGAAGTCACATGTTACATGTTTCCTGTTTAAATTTCATTCTTTATATTAATCAGTATGAAAAGTATTGAGCACTATAGTAATATGATAAAGATACTATGTTACACACTTTGGACTTATTTCCTTGGATACCAAACAACATTTAAAACTCCTGTTATGGAATTGATGGGATCAGGACTTTATCAAGCTAGATTAATAAATTTGACCTAGGAGTATAAGATAAAAATACTACCTTCTTTTACCTACAGAGAATAGTACAGAAACTGGAAAATGAAGTGTTTGAGATCTGGCTAAGTACAAGTGAGGACACTGCCTTGCTACTCAAACAAACAAAAAAAAAATGTAATTTCTACTATACATTTAGTTCATGGAAGAAAAAGCCCAGAAACAACAGAGTGAAATTTCTCTTCAAAGACTGAAAAACATTTATCAGCATTAGGATCTAAATTGCTTAGAATTTTTTTTTGGTGTTTTATGGAATTAATTTTCATTGAATTATGTACATAGTTTTTCTAGACTTACACATTTATGCATGTGAGTTTGTTTCCTTGGATTTGACTTCATAAAAAGTACCACTAGATCTTTAAAATAATCTTCATTCTGAGTAAATTAAAGCGGCTTCCTAGCTTACTGTGTGTCCAGCTGGCTAAAGGCTTAAATAGGAAAATGACACAAGGAGATTTTGTGGTAGGTATAAGATAAACATGCTCTCATTTATGTTTTGCTGATACTCTGGTTGTTTAGAAGTTGGGGAATTCTTTTCCTTGCTTTGGGCTGTTCTTTTAAAAAAACCAAACAATCATCCAGTATGTCTTGTAGCTTTGATCTTTGTTTTTATATTTGGTTATACAAGGCTCAAAGTCTTACAGTTTGTTGTGTTTCATACTTTGCTAGATCATCTCCTTTTTACATACATTACCCACAGATGGCTGGAAATAAAAAATTAAAAGAAAGACAGAGTGTCTTAAAAATTGACATCTCCCATAAATCTCAGAAGATTGTTGTATAAATATTGGCATACTTTTGCAGGTGCTAAAATAGAATTCTGTGGCCTTTCACCTGGCATAATTAACTTCCTTTTATTACCCAATGTTTACAATATCTTTTCCTAACCTTTGTTTTTCACAAGAGTGCCCTTGGAACCAAACCGAGTAAGTTGTACAGACACCTGCAGGACACAAGGCAAACACCAAACCTCATTCTAGCTCCAGGGCAAAGATTCTACAAGTCAACTCTGCAGATTTCCCAAAATACTAGTGATAAATCATGTGAGGATATGTAATCAGTCTCCTAGTGATTTGCTAATTTTGGCACAGAAACATTAATACAGTGGGTGGCTTAAAAATGCAAGTTTATGGTTCTGAAGTTAGTTATGAAACACTGTGTATATGTGTTTGTGTGTGTGACTACCTGGCACATAATTTAGTATTCTGTGGAATCTAATACACAAAGAATGTGGGCTGACCTGACATTAGTATTACAAATCTTTTGAAGTTCAGAGAGACAAATAATATTTACATTTAAAGTATTCAGATCCACTGATAATGGCTTATTTCTTGAGCACATATTATGCTCAGAATGACAGCATCATGTATCTAGATTTAAGATATTTAATATTAAATTTTGGTTTAATGTATTCTCACTGTAAAAATTATAAATTGTCTTCCAATGTATGCTCTTGGGGTCATTGACAAAAGAAAGAGAGTAAATTTGGGAACTCAACCTTTAAATTAAAATTTCATTCCAATATATTTTTCTGTCCTGAATAATATCTTATAAATGTTTGAGCTTCAGACCTAGTATTTGCCCCCTACAGGATCCTATTGAGGTAACCTAATGGGAAGCCTGATGGCAAAGAAATCTGGGAAATACAGTTTGCAGAATTCCTAGTTTTCACTTGGAGTGGAGTGAGAGACGGTAAGATTCTCTATCTTTTAAAAAAGGGGGCTGCAGATTCCTCCTGGTCACATGATCCATCTCAATGCAATAGTCATAATATCCATTTCAAAAGATAATTCATTTGCAGAGGAGGATATGGCTTTGCTTCAAAAATCTCATTGTCTATACTGTATTTCTTTTTTTCTGGCTTGTCAGTATCTCTATATAGCATCTTATTTGCCACTTCAAGTACAATTAAATCTGCTGAGTCTGAAGGCCCAAGTATAGACCTGCTGCAGAATATTCCCTTTCTCTGAGGTTCACTGAAATTTGGCAGCGTTATGGGTAACTTGGAACATGGATTAGAGCAGCACACTAATATATTGCATATTGTTTCTAAAATTAAGTGAGGACTTCAAATCCCTGTGACCATTTTGTAGTAATAATCAGTGCAAAATATGGCTGGTTTTTTACTTTAGAAAGACTTCCAGGTATGTTCCAGACCATTGGACACCTAAAAGCTTCATGGTGACAAGTTTCTGAATTTTCATGGATATATTTCCCATCTTATGGCTGTATGTGTCTTATAGTGATACTTGCTACCTTTTGCTTATCTGGTCCAATCAGCATGATGTCATCATTGTAATGGACCAGATTTTCTCTGAGATGCCAAGATGACTAAAATCTTTGCAGACTAAATTAAGTTACAGTGCATGAGATTTGAGACAGCTCTGAAATGAGACAAATTAGGTATACTTTTGTCCATTCTGGGTGAGACTAAACTGTGTCTTACCGTATTTTAAAATTAGTATAGAGAAAAAAGCATGTATCAAATCAATAGCTGTGTACCAGGTACCAGAATTTGTGTTGATTTGCTCCAGTAGGAAACTCCAATAGTATTGTACAATTACCACTGGAGTTACCACCTGATCAAGTTCTATTCTCCGGTCCACCATCCTCATAAGCCAAATAGGCAAGTTAAATGTGTATATAATAAAAATTACCATCTTGCCGTTTTGAAGTCTTTGATGATGGCACTAATACATTCAGCTTATTCAGATATGGGATATTGTGTTTGGTTTTCTAATCTGATGTGGAGAGAATGTTCCAGGAGCTTCTACTTGGCTCTTTCCACCATAATGGCTTTCCCACCATTATACAAGAATGTGGTGATTTCAGCCAGTTGATGAGTATGAGTATTTCAGTTATATATTCAGGAACTGAGAAATAACTGGGTTGATCTGAGGGGAAATATATATGGACAAATCTCTATCATAACCATCATAAGCTGTACTTTGGTGAAACACAATGGCATTTTGAGTGTTTTAGGTCATCTCAGAAATGAGATGAACCCATCCCTCCCCCCCCAAATTTGGTTTGGATATTGGGAATGATATCACACACACACACTCATTCACTCACTCACCCACAGAGTTTGCAAAAGTTTATTGCTTAAAAATAATGCTTTCTGGGGAGAGCATAGCTGGCCTCTAAGCTGTCTGAAAATGGCTTGAGAGAGCAAGGAAAAGATACATAAAAACTTGGGGTTTTTATGGTAGTCATGGGGTGGAGTTAGAGTGAGGGTTCATGTCTGTGGTTTGAACTTCCTGCTGTTGCCATAGGAGTGAGCACTCTGGGACTTCTTATCAGCCTGCACATCTGCAGGGAAGAAAGGGAAGAGATAGAGATGAGGCTTAAAAGATGTTGGAAGTCAAACATTAACAAATGGAATCAGCCTCTGTATGACATTGGATCTCTGGGAATTAGTATCAGCCAATCCTCCAAAAAACTGAGTATTTCTTATTCTCTTGTACACATCTTTTCCTTTGGAGAATGGTTTGAAAAGAAAGTTACCATATATTTTTGTGTGTGTGTGGCTCTTTTGCCAGGTCTGCTCTTCAGAGATGTGGTCTCCTCTTTGGTCAAGGATATCTAGCTTTTACGTAGGTCTGGGGGCAAGGTGGGCAGTCAGTTTCCTTCCCTGTATTCAGTTTTCTGACTATCAGGTCTTAAATATTTTGTGTTACAAAATCAAAATGTTATATGGATATTTTAGTCAGGTGCCTATTTTATTACTGTGGTCTATTAGCCATAGCAAAAGTTCTTGCAGGTTGGACCATTATGAATATTACTTGTCCCTCCTGTTTATTACAGTAATTGCATCTACTTTTTCTCTGGTGGTTTAATGCTGCCAAGTGACCCTTATGTTCCCATAATAGCCATTGATGCCAGGGAACCCATCTCAGCAATGATGTTCTCTGCTGTCATCCCCAGCCTATGGAGGGCACCACCACAGAAATTTTAAGGATGCTGATGTTCACTTCACTCTTGTATTTCTTGATATCTTCATTAGGGAAGGGTCTTAGCTTCCTTGATGGATGGGGTTAGATGGGTAGGCTGCATGTGGTAAAAAAAATAAAAAAGAATATTTTTCTTAAAATGTGATAGTACATTTTAAGAAAGCTTCAGAATTTTTGGATTCTTCCCTACATATTATGATAAGGGTGGATATCTGGCTTCTTGGCTTTATTGATTTTAGGCCATGATTAATCCTAATTTTTTAGTTAACGAACCAAGAAAATTGTTAGAGCCATTTCTCAGTTATTTGAGCTAGCACAATAAATCCAGAACCTCTGGTAAGTGTATCCATATCAATCAATTCAAGCCAATCCAATGCTTTAAAAAAAAACTTACTTGAGTTATAATCTGCAAACATTTTAATCTACATGTTTTAATCTACAGATAAATGATTTTTGACAAGTGTCTATGCCTGTGTAACCACCACTCCAATCAGCAAGTTTCCATTTTGTTCTTTGCAATTAATCTTTCAAACTCCCTGCCCTAGGCAACTACTGATTTGATTTCTATTATTGTAGTTTAATTTTGCCTGTTCTAGAATTGCATTAAGTGGAATCATATAGCATGTACTACTTTTTTGTCAGGCTTCTCTCACTTAGCCTAATTTTATGCTTTTATTTTGTTTGTTTCTTTTTCTTTTTGAGTAGTATTCCATGAATGGATATACCAAAGCTTGTATAGCCATTCACTAGTTGGTAGATACTTGGATTATTTCTGTTTTTTGGATATTCTGAATAATATTGTAAACATTAATTTATAAGTAATATTCATGGACATATGTTTTCATTTATTTTGAATACCTAGAAGTGGAACTGCTGAGTTATATGTTCATTACATGTTTAAATATATAAGAAACTCAAACTTAGTTGAGTGTTTTATTCTACTTACCTTAGTCGAAAACATTTTGAATCTATTATTAAATGTACTCTTCAGGTTTCCACCCAAATATGTTAGCAAAATCTTGCAAATTTTTGAAACATATGCAATCTTCTCCTGGATTAGGCTTTCCTGAAGTTTGTTGGGATCCACTCTAATTGTAGGTATAGAAGAAACAAGAGATCGTAATAATTAATAAGAGAATTGGTATCTTCTTAGAGGCAACTTCTAAATGTGAGGTTATTGCAGGTATTTAACAAGAAAAAATCTAGTCTTTTCAGATTCAGGAGGAGGTACAGCTTCTTTTGGTAAGAGAAGCTTATGGAGACTTTACACTCATCTCATGTCCCATAGATGTGCCACCATGAAGCCCTTCACCAGGAATCATCCCTGTAGGCTCTCATGTGAAATGCTATTGCAGAGCTTGAGTTAATTTATTTCAAGGTTTTCATTTTATTTTGAATTTTTATTTACTTAATTCAACATCACACAATAAAAAAAATTACTGAATTCCTTCTACGGCATGTGTCAGGTAGTGTCTCTGGCACTAGGGATAAAGCAGTGAATAGAATAGATATAGTTCCTGACCATAAAGAACTTACAACCTAGTGTGGAATACAGTTAAAACACACAAGAACATACAAATAAATGCTCAGATAAGAATGTGGTAAGTACCATAATGGAAAATAAGAGTATTGTGAGAGATTATAACTGGCGAGTTTACATTGAAGAGTGTTGGGGCAGAGCCAGCTCTTTTGAAGAAGTGATTACTCTTGAGTAGTAAATTACAGTTAGTTAATTGAAGAGGTGAAAGGAGTACTCCTACAGGTGAAGAGCAACTAGGAAGGTGCCGAAGTAGGAGAGACCTTGTCATTTCAAAGGATTGAGAGAAAGCCAATTTTGCTGGAATAAAGGAAAAAAGCAAAGGGAATGTTTCTGGAGAGGTACCCAGGGATGAGTTCCTGTATGGATCATAGGCTATATGAAAGAACTTGGATTTTATTCCAAGTGCAGTGAGAAGTTATTAAAGGATTTGATAGAGAGGAATGATTTAAAATTCAATTCCTTAAGATATAATCTGACTGTGGTGTGGAGAAAAGGTTTCAGGGAACCCAGGCAAGAAGTGGATCATGTGGTAAGTAGTTCAGGGTAGTTAAGTTAGAGATGAGTGACAGCAAGGGATAGAGAAATGGATAGATTTGAATTGCTCCTTGGAGGTAGAATCCACAGGATTTGTTAAAAGACTAGGTGTAGGGGGTAAGTGGGGGCAACTTTGAGGATCCCTCTGGGTTTCTGGCGTAAACATCTAGAAGGAAGGATATGCCAGCTACTGCCTTGGGGAGGACTGGAAAGGAAGCAGATTTGAAAAGGAAATCAAAGCTTAGTTCATAAGTTTGCTCCCTAGATAAAATTTATGGGTTGGAAATGTAAATTTGTGAATTGGTGAGATCACCCAGACCAGGAAGAAGAGCACAGATGGAATAGAAGATTAAGGGCTCAGTGTATGGATTAGGTTAATGCCACTACAGATGCATGAACAATAGACCCCGGACTGGTATGACCCCACCAGCCCAACTCTCAAAGATGACTTGGTCTCCTACTTCCCTGAGGAGTAACCTTCTTATGTCATATCTTTCCCATCTCTACCCTAATCAGTTTGGAATCAAAACACCCTCAACACTTTTACTTCCAAACCTTTCTCTACTCTTGCTTTTCATGGAATTAATCTCTCCTGCTCTTCTCACCTTTGACTACTTCTCTTCTCATTTGAGCCTGAAATGTTGATTTACTCCAGAGTTTCTTCCTCCAATTTCTTATTTCCTTACTTTTTATGCATCTACACCTGGACTTAAGCATATAAACATGAAACAGTTGTTAGAATTATTTCTGCCTCATTTTTATTTTACTGAGGCTACAAATTTCAAGTGCAAAATAAAGCTGACAGATACTTAAACATCCCAAACTAAAATGCTAGACTATCTATTCTGGATGTACTAAAAAAATTTTTGGCATTTTTTTTTTTTTCACTTTTAGTGACCACCTTTCTCCAAACTTCAAAAGAATAGGTTTGAGAGGTACTGGAAGAGAATATCCTTAAAGATGGTTGAAGGGGCACCACTGTGATGCTAGAAGATGGGGCTTTCTCTTTTTACCTCAAAACAACTGAGGTGGTTTGCCATGTGCCCAATAGACTGGATTTTTGGATACAATATATTTAAGAACATTAGATACAATATTTCTTAAAGTAATATAGTATTAAAAATAGGAATGTATTATCAATTTAGGGGGTTGCTATGTCTGGGAGTGAGTGAAATATTTTTGCTGTGTTACATACACCCTTTTTGTTTATAGGTCACTACAGAGGGTAAAATAGCTTGACCCCTTTTGTTAGAGCACAGCCTTTTCTGTGGTGTATGAAATGATTGGTATAATTCAATTGATTGGTATACAAATTAACAGATACATGTTGTGCCATTTTCAGTAACTCATTGTTTACAGATGTTTTACTCTCGATTTTTTATTTAGTGTATAGAATAACAATAATTTGCCACTTCCTTTGAATTAAGATATGTAGCTTCATTTCACTACTGTAAATGGAGCTGCTAACATTTACTATATATAAATAGTTTCTATAAAACAACTAAGATTTTCTTTTAAAGTATAGTTGTTTAGACACAAACATCTCTGGCAAGATTCGAAGTCTTCCCTATAAGAATCTATGAACATTTTTTTGAGCTGCCAAATTAAAAAAAACATCATGGCACATAGGTTTCTTTTTCTGATGAATTTTGGAAATAACTTTAATGTTTTCTATCACACAGTATTTTAAACTGATAGATATGGATTCACATTAACCTACAACCACATAGTGATTTCACTGAAGGTCACAGTGATCAGAAAAGCATTGGAAACCAAGATCTGTCTTGAACACAATTCAGTT
This sequence comes from Phataginus tricuspis, assembly GCA_029783875.1. NCBI lineage: Eukaryota > Metazoa > Chordata > Mammalia > Pholidota > Manidae > Phataginus > Phataginus tricuspis. Next base: position 14,482,373 of record JAQQAC010009165.1, on the reverse strand, counting down.
GTAAAAATTAGTCATCAATATTTAATAAACAAATGATTTCACAAACTATTTAAAATCTTGTTTTTTTAAAGATGATCCAACAACACTGAGACTGTTTTGTCATATGGCAAGTTGGTGGGAGCTCCTTTTAGTCACAGCTTGTTCTCTTTGGGTTGCCACAGTTCTCACATGCCCTGTTCCCTCTTTAACCATCTGCCTGGAACGTGTAGGCTTTGATATTTTGGCCTGTATAAAGGCTAGTCCTGAATATGATGTATGTGTGTTGAACATGAGACCTAGTACTAGTAGAGACTTTCAAATTTTTTATTGAAGTATCGTTGATATGTATCTTATATTAGTTTAGTATATAACACAGTGGTTCAACAGTTACCCATATTAAATCCTCAAACTATTTTTTAAGCCATTTTTCCCCTTAGCAATTTGTGTATTTGTTTCCAATGGAAACTTCATTTAGACTTTAGTTGAAAGTTTAGTGCTGTCTTTCTTATATTGTAATTCATTTATGGATTTAATGTTTGGTTCTGAAAAATAACATATATAAAACTCAAGAGATGATTAATTTTATTCAGCTTAAGTATTTTAAATATAAAGAATGAGAAAGATGTGCATCTTTAATTAGTGCAAAATAAATGCAAAGAAAAATGGCACAAACCATGGGAGGCATATATTCATGATACACACTATTTGCAATGATGCCTGTACCAGAGTTGCTACTAAGAATTCTAGGCCTTTGAAGGATATTGACTGGGTAAACCTGATCTTATCCAAAGTATTTGCATATATAACTTAAACATTATGAATATATATTGGATTTATAATATAATAACTAGATTGAATTGTGTTAGCATGTGTTACAGGCATAGTAATTATTTCAGATACTTAAATGTAAAAAGTGTATAGATTGATTTTTATAATCCTGAAAGTGCAGATGGTTTTCTATTCATACTCAAGCCGCAATGAATTTTCTCCAATTAAAAATAATATATCATTTTGTTCTTTTAATATTTATGATCCTTAAACTACTCCTTTCATTCTGGAAGCAAAGATGATTTGTTTAAGCATGATATCTATGCCAGTTTTTAAACAACTGCACTATATCATAAAATTATTTTTAAACACATGCAGTTTCTGTGAGAGGAAATCATCTCTCAATCATACAAATTGCTTTATTGAATATTGTTGTCAAACATAACGCATTGAATCATGTTTGTTTTTTTCTCTCAAAATATAATACAAGGACACTTACTTTAGACAGGGTGAATGGAGAAGAGATGAGTAGAGCAATGTGAAGTCCCTGTAGTCTCTTACTTGCAAACGTAAAGGAGAAAATTCCATTAACTTCCACCTCTTCTCTTACCCCTTATCTTTTTAGCATTAAGACTGAAAGTGACTTATTTAGCAATGTGACAGCAAAGTTCAGCCAACATATAACAAAGTGGCCAAATACCTAATGTTCCTTTGAAGATACTATGAAGGGAATATTTGGATATTGTTTTAAAAGTTGCCTAATGGAAATCTAGAGAAATTTAATTTTTGTCTTTGGCACTCTATTCTTCCTTATCTCTTTCTTTATCCCAGATCCATCTTCTGTCTTTCACTTGGAAAAATTTTTAATTGCTTTTATATATAAATTTGGGTTCTAGAGCTAGGCTTTGCACTAACTATTCACTGAATATGAGATGAATCTTGATTGACTACTATAGAAAGTCATTGGGAGGTATGGATTAAAAGAAACTCAGTGAATTCCTTGATTACTCACACAGAATCAGAGTGTCAGTGTTTTGAGACAAGTCATAATAAACTGATACAAATACTAGAGAACTTCAAAGGTATTTTGAACTCCTTTTTGCACATGTCTCTTATACTTCAAGCTCTTATAGGCAATATTTTACAGGAATTAAGAGCAAACCTGGAGACAGACTGCTTCGGTTTGAATCCTTATCCAACACTACCTAGCTAGATGACCTTAGGCAAATTATTTAACTACTCTGGTCTCTCAACATCAAAGGGTGGCTGTGAAAATTATGTGGATTTATACATGTAGGGTGCTTACAGGAGTTCCTGGCCAATGATAAATGTGTGAATTTTCGCAATTCTGCCATTGGTCTTTGTGGCCCATGAACCCAGTATGGTTCCTAGCACTGAGTAGGTCCTAAAAATGGTTATTGACATAAATGGAGTGATTGAACCCAGATCTCCTGGGTTCAGTTGAGACCACTCCATTTCCCTTGTTTCTTTTCCTGTTCTTGACTTACAGAGAGGCACTTTTCCAAATCAGATCCTGGTGCCTCACAAACTTTTATGTGTAGCCTCTTGCCTGGAAATATTATCTTTCCCATGGCATTAACTGAAGCAGATGACACTGAACTTGGACTCAATTGTGTTGGGCTGAAAGATCTGCTTTTACACCAGTTATAAAAGCTAAAATAGAGGCAGGGAAGGGAGTATTAGCTAATTTTGAATTCTAAAAATTCTGTGATTTTTTTTAAGTTTTCTGATTTCCAGACCTATATTCGCAATAGCTTATTTATTCTTTTATACCCCAATACATAAACTGAACCCATCATTCTACCACTCAAACTTCTTTGCTGTTGCCTTCTATTATCGCCTTAATTCAGCCCATATCATTTGGACACTTGTAATAGCATCCTAACTGGTTTACTTGCCATCTCTCCCTTGCACTTTGTTTTCCATTAAGACATTGCCAGAAGTCTACTGCCAGAATTAGTCTTGAAACATAGATCTGATTATCTCAAGTTTTTAATCAGTCCCCAATGCTGAAAAATACAAACTTTTTACTTGGAATTCCATCTTCTTCAATCCTGTTCTGTCCTATATATTGTACTATATTCATTGCTTCAGAAAATATATACTCAGCATCTAGTATGTATCATAAATTGTGCTAGGGAAAAAAAATAAGTGAATGAGAAACATAGCTCTAATTCTTAAAGAGCACAAAGTCCAGTGGAGGACACCAGCAGTCCAATGATGACAATACTATGATGCATACTGTGTAAGATGTAAGCTAAGAGTATAACAAAGACATCTGCAGGCACGCAGAACCGGACATAAGCTGAAGGATGTCTGGATTGCACAAGCAGTAACTTGAATGTAGAAATTTTCTAGGTAAATACCATAAAAGATATGAAAAAGGATTCCAAGAAACACTGAGCACTTAGATAGAGGTACAGATATGCTTGGGGACATATTTTTGCTAGCCCAGGTATAAAAAAGAGTAGACATACAGTTGGACTAAATTTTCAGGTTTGAAGGCCCAAAAATTGAGTGTGAGATTCTTTGAAAGAGAGGGACTGAAGTGATTTCTTGATGTCTGTGCAGGAGAGGAAGGCAGTGAAACTGGAGAGAATGGTGCAATGAGTTTGGAGAAAAGGACGCGACCAAGAGGTTTGAAATGTCCTTATCTTATTTTGTGCTTACCCTTGGTTCTCTCCATTTTCTGTGTTCTAGCCAGCTATTTCCCAATGTAACACCTGCCTTTTCCAATTTTTTGCTCAGATGTTCCCTTTCCTGAAATATTTTTTTCTCTGAAACCTTTGTTAAAGCTGAGCCCTATCCCAGCTAAAAATCTTCTACATTCTCAAAGAAACCTTTGGCTTTATATATTTGTCCCTTTCTTCATATATATGTATTTTTTAACTCCTTTTTATTCAATTCTGCCTTTTTTTAAGGCTTATTTACTCACGTAGTTGCTTCTCCCATGAGTTTCTAGTGGGTAGAAGTGTGGCTCATTTGTCTTTGTTTCTGTTGTGCTGGACTGTATACTACAAAGTGAGGGGTAAAGAAAATAATTTTGGTTTCTGCCTCATGGAACGTATATTCTAGTGGAGAAGAGAGACGATGACTGAACAAATAAGATGATAATTTCAGTCGCAATAAGTATGTGTTAGGTGGGTAATTTTAGGTAGGTTGGTGCAGCAAGGTATCTCTGAAGAGAAATATCTGAAATGAGAAGGGTCCTGAAGAAGAGCCAGGAGCAGAGAAAGGAGTGGTGGGATCAAAGGCCCAAAGTAAAAAAAGAACACGACAGGTTACCAGCTGCCAGCGGGTGTGGACAGAACACTGCCCCAGGACTAGAATTTATGGTTAAGGATGCTAGTGGAGCAACAACTGAAAATGAAACTAGATAGGGAATTGGGATAGCTTGGACACATCTCTTCATACTTTAAGCTTACATTATTTAATAATGATTTATAATAATAATAAAGGATTTCTGAGAAGGGTGTGAGCTGGTTAGGAGATTAGATTTTTCTACTTCCCTGTTCACAGTAACTTTGACTACCTTATGTCTGAACATGTGGACACATGTGTGCCCCTTCAGAGTATGGCTAGGGACAGAGAGAAGGGGAAGACAAAGGTACTTTTGTTTCAAATGAAGCTTCCTTTGTCTCACAGAGCAGAGTGTGGCTGCCCCACAAAGGGACAGATTTCTTCAGAAAAAAACCAGAGCAACTTGAAAGAATTTTGAGGGTAAACGCTAAGAAAGAGAATACATGATCTTCATTTTACTGTAGACACTGTGCTACCTGCAGAGATGAGCTTGGAAGATAATATAAATGTATTTCTGGTCAAATTTTATGTTTTCCATATCATTTTTTTTCGCTTTGTGGTTCTAATGTTTTTTTATTATTTTATTTTTTATAATTTATTTTGGTATCATTAATCTACAATTGCATGTGCAATATTATGGTTATTAAACTATCCCCTTCATCAGGTCCCCCCCCACCAACCCCATTACAGTCACTATCCATCAGCGTAGTGAGATGCTATAGAATCACTACTTGTCTTCTCTGAGTTGTACAGCCCTCCCCGTGCCCCCCCATTACATCTGCTAATCGTAATGCCTCTTTTTCCCCCTTATCCCTCCCTTCCCACCCATCTTCCCCAGTCCCTTTCCCTTTGGTAACTATTAGTCCGTTCTTGGGTTCTGTGAGTCTGCTGCTGTTTTGTTCCTTCAGTTTTTTTCTTTGTTCTTATACTACACATATGAGTGAAATCATTTGGTACTTGTCTTTTTCGGCTTACTTATTTCACTGTCCATATAATTTTTTTCATGACAGATCAGACTGTGAATTCCTTATAAGTAGACTTATGCCACTGTATCGACAAAATGCTACTACAGCGGTACCTCAGATGGAAAAAGCCTTATAGATAGGTAAAAAGTCCCAGGAAAGATAATACCACATTTAGTTCCTTCTCACAGATTTTTAAAAAATTAGAGCTGAGATGGTGCATTTGCTCAAGAGGATAAAGAATGATTATAATGATTTATATTTTTTAAGTGAGTGATGGATATTTTTTTATCTTAACTTCTTAAATTCAAATTTCAAAGAGCCAAGAAAGACTAAGTTCTGGTTGAAGATTAATATAAATTCAACCATAGATTGAAGTTGGATATTTTTTTCAGGAAACGGTTACTTTGCCTAGCCCATATTTTAACTGTTATTTATGCTAAAGCTGAAATGACATATATATTGTGGCAGCATTATTCATGAGATGTGAATGAAAATTGGCTTCATTTTCAGACATAAAGAAAAAACCTTTGGAGTAAGAATAATGAAATGAGATTTTTGTACTGTTACAATTTATAAGACCATTGATTTAATTATTAAAAAGGAAGAGATATAAAGTAATTTTACTTAAATAGGCTTAATATCCATACTGAGCCTAACACTCTAGATTATAAGTTATCATAGTAATTATAGATCTCTTACTTTCATTTGTGCATAATTTTCATGCAAACCAGTTAACTATGGTATAACAAGAAGGGACAATTTTAAGGAAAGTGTGTTTCAAGACAAAATATTTTCATTCATTTGCACACTACTTTTGTGAGAAGTGAAGATATTAGACCATTTTAATCTATTTTTCCAATAAATAAAACTTCTCATTACCCATTTTATTTTAGAATAAAGTAAATTCAAATATATTGCTGTAAATTCCTTTTATTTCTTTTATTACTAAATTTTGTGAAAAAGTGACTTACAAGATTTACAATTTCCACTACTGCAACACTATTACCTTAGTTACCCAGCTTATGGGGGTTTGTTAACTGAACTTTTTTAGTTTTTTTGACCTTCTAAGTTAAACAATGAAAGTCCCAGATATTATAACTTTTTGGCTCATGTCTCAGTGGGTTATTTTCAGAAATAAGTCAAAAATCCATCATAAGTCTGAAATCAGAACTAACCAAGAAATGATGCTGGTGTCAGTGTACTTTGAGAAAGACTAGATACAGAAGTTGAGGGCTATCATGGATGATGTTAGCCAAGCAGAAAAATATCCTTAGGGAAGGAAAGAATTTCACTTTTCAAATACTGAACCTGGAAACATTAGCAGGCTGTGAAAAATAGCATTTAGAAAATTTAGAACCAAACATAATTCTTAAAAGTCAATTGAGAGAAACAGAGAACTGAATAATATAGAGGTCTCTCTATTGCTCAATAAACAAAATTTATTCCCACCCTGAAATAGAAAGCTCACAGACTACTGAATTAAATAAAACACATGATTATCCTTATTAGAACAACTGAAAATGAATGATTTTAATAGAATGACCTATCTTTCAATAAGTTTCTACCTGTCTCATCCTCCTTTATAACTCTTAACACACATGTAACTTCTGTCAAAAGTGGTGTATCTAAGATTTCAGAAAAGCAACTTTAAAGGGTAGAATTATCCTCTCAGTATCTAGAATGAACTTCGTGGTTCAGCAGCAATGATTGCTTTTTGACATCATTTAATTAGCATATTATGGGACTTGCAACCTAGTATGAAGGTCAATTGTGGTGCTATTGTGTCATGGGCCTGTTTCTAATTGAGGTTAATATTGAAGGAAGCCCCTATTTATCTGTTTTAGTTACATGATTCTCTGGCTTGTTATATTAAAAATTTAATGAACTTGGAAATTTTGTTTTATTAAACTCTTAAGAAATTACCCACTATACATAAGCTATTATTTGTTTCTGAACTAATTATTTCAACTCTGTAAGATTAGAGAGGTATTTTTTCCCCTGTTCCCTAGTAAATAAATTAATAAACTAAGAAAGGGAGTTCGACTAATTCCTGTTTCATCTTAATAAAAGTGAAATATGAGATAAGTATTTGTGAGAATTTATAATTTTAAGTATGGAATTGGCTTTTATTTTTTAAAGGAATATTTTGAGAGGACATTGGGGTACATGATGGAACAAACAGGTTTCAGGAATGAGAGGTTGAGGCAGTTATGGTGCTCTAGAAAGGGATACCTGATCCAACCTTGCTTATCTTATTCATGTGAATTGTAAATTTCTCAGTATAATAAATGGTTTTGCAATTAAAATTTTGAATGTAAATTAATTCTTTAGTTAAGGTCAACTTTGAATATTAAATATATAATATAGTTCTTTGAATATTTTAAGAACATGAATCATAGCAAGTTTTATGACTTGGCAGTAGTATCTCCTGGCATTTTAAATTTAAATTCACAGTATATATTCCCAGTTAGCAATTGTATTTATTTGCATGTCATTTTGTTTAACGTCGGTCTTTCTCATTATGCTATAAGCTCCATGAGGTCAAGTACCATGTTAATCTTGTTTTCTACAGTATTTCCCAGTCTTGCCACAGTAGACATTTAAATATTTGCTGAATGTTGTTTGCATAAATAATCTGTGGACTATTGGAAGATATTTGTGGGATAAACATTTTTATGTGGCATCCTGTTGAACCTATATGTATTTTTCCATTTTATTAATATTGTCATTAGGACTTAAGACTTCATATAATTTAACTCACTAAACATGACTTTGTTTCTCTTGGGATGCTCATTCATATTTATAGTTGCAATTATCACCTCTCTTTAAAGCTTTAGATCAACATATTTGGCTAACTTTTGAATGTCTTGATATTTTTTCTAAAATCTAATTACTAATTAAAAAAAAAAATTCACTCCAATAATGATGTCACATATTTCCTAAGCCCTGGATCAGAAACCTGTACACATCTTAAATTTCTCTTTCTGCTTTCTATTTTTTCATAATTATAGCTGATTAGCCATAAAGTTGTGTTGTTCTATCCCTTATTACATATTTTGCATCTTCATTTCTTTTTCATTCTTGTCCTTGAATCCCTGACTTCCTCACACCCACCACACTTTAATTCTTTGGCTTTTCTCTCCTTTATAAGTCCTCTGGTGTTTTTGCTGCCATACTGAACTCCCTGAAATACCACCATCAATTGATTTCCTGATCCTTCTTTACACTTTAGTGAATAGTTATGGGCCCCACTTAATAAACTCTTTAGATCAACTCATTCTCTTCACCATACAAAGAAAAAACAAATTTGGGACTAAACCATCTTTCTAATATCATCTTCCAAAACTGTGTTGAAATTTTTTAAACTTGTATTTGTTTGTTTTTAATTCTTATTCTTTACTCAAGTCTTTCATTGCACTTTGCTTCTACAGGAAGATGTTCAAAGTTAGCCTGGTATTCAAGTCTGCCTGCTGGCTTAATAATTTTTTTTCAGCTGTATGGAGGTATAATTTGGTTCAGCAATTGAGCATAGAAACTTGTTCATAGTAGAATACAATGAATAATTAATTTCATTATTGATTAATAATTTTAATAAGTATTAATTAATTTTGAAAATTCATTTTGTTTTAATATTTATTGACTAATAAAAATTTATTTATTAAATAAAATTGATTTTTTTAGGATGTGAAAGCTAATGTGTGTCAACTTGGGATATTGTTAGTGAACATGCTTCCATTTTCAGTTGGTTAGGGCAGAGATTTCCAATCTCTGTGTTTGGTAGACTGGTGCTTGTATCCTCAGCCCTGGGACAGCCTATGGTGGTTGGAGTTGTAGAGTCAGTTATCTTGCTGAGTTATCTCTCTCTGCTATACAAATAGCATCATTTTCTATGTGTGCAAAGCTATGACAAAGATTGAGAAGCATCAGGTAGAAATGCTTTGATGTTGCTCAATTTGTAGTGATTCAACTGTTAATATTTCCTTCTGATTTTATTACTGACGTAAAGCAGAATGGGATTGGTTTAATAAAGGTTGTCAC
>JAQQAC010009165.1:14364711-14469668 GCA_029783875.1 Phataginus tricuspis | reverse complement strand
TAGAGGGTATTATGCTCAGTGAAATAAGCCAAGCGGAGAAAGTGAAGAAAGAAGTTTTACAAACTTCCTGTATGCAATGTGCTGTGGTATTTTCTTCTCCATTCAAATTTACTTTTAAATAGATGGATATGATCTGTGAAACTGATTTCATGACTCATGGATATGTTGCAATCTTCAGTTTGAAAAAGACTAGTATAAGAATTAGGTTATGAGACAAGGGAGGAAGTCATGAGAGGCACTAAATTCTGTCCATTGCAGTGAACATTTTGTTCACTGCTATTTGCCAACAGCTATTCCCATTTCTAACTGTGCCCTGATTTTCTTTGGTATATTGTCCCCCCTCCATTAGGGTTTCATGGTGGGCAGTTATTTCTAGTTGCCAGCCTCTTATCTGTAAAGAGCAATCAGATGGCCTAAGTGTGGCCCACAGGACTCTGTCTCTCTAAGGACTTTAAGTCTTGAGAGACTGAAGAAATGGTCAGAAATGATTCATCTCAGCAGCAATGTCAGCATCATCTTGGGCCAGGCTGTTCCCGTGTCCTGTTTTCTTGCTTTTTGTGGCTCTCTGGGTTCTAGCCAACAATATCTGTCTTCCCAGACTTGGCCCTCAGTAAGAGTCCTGTTGATCATTGAGTGGTCGTATCTACCAAATGCTTTTAATAACATCTTTTGCTTTAGTTTAATAACAACATTTTCACTTAATATAGTTAGAGTTAAGCTCTGTTGCTGGCAAACAAGAACCTAAGTTGATTCACTGACTAAAACAGAAGAGCTGTTGATTAGGTTGGTATCATCTAACTGCTAGACTGTCTTCCTAATACATATGTTATAGAAAGGGAAAAGCGAGTAAAGGGGAGGTTAGAAACCAAACATATGATACAACTGTGCTACTTAACAAATGGCACCAATAGATAGCACCATTTTAGAATGCATATGTTTTAACAGTAGTATAAATATAAAAGTCCAGTGGATAGGTGGCCAGTTGAAATTGACTAGGTTATTCAAAGGATAAAAGGCCAAAAGATATTTGTTGCATATATACAAACATTGCTTTCTTAATGGTTATTTCAATTAATCCAGCTATTTTACATTGTCTAGTTGAGTACAATTGGATCAGGTTTTTATATATAAATAAATTTTGTACTTAGGGAAATTCTGAACTTAGAAACTGGCAGTTTGCTTATAATTAACAATAAAATGAGTTGATGCTTTTAGGTGAACATTATTCAATAATCCCAGAGTACTTATTCCTACTGCTACTATAGCAACTATATGCTATAATTATTGTCAAATATTTTAATCTCAGATTTCATATGGGGGGGGATATTTTAAATGAAACATTAAAAAAAACTAGTAATTAGCATACACAAGTACAATAAAATACTAATGGTCATTGTCCAAAAAACTCCCCAAAAGCTACATGTTCTTTATAAATAATTTAGAAGGGCACTAAGAAAAGGAAACATTGGAAAGTAAAAAATCACTTGACATCTTTACCATCTAAAAATAGCATCATCAAAATGTAATGAACACTTTTTCAGATATATTTCTGTATAAATACTGAAAAGATAGTTAAAAATGATCTTATATGAATTGTACATCACACGTTCTTTTCTTAAAATATTTTTACCTGTAAAATAATTTGACATAATATGAGTTGCCTAAGATCTTTTAAAAAAGCGACAATTTCTAGTATTCTTGAGTATGCAACCGTCTAACGTAATTTGCCATAATATACTTAAAAGCCCTAAAAGCAATCATACTTTAAGATAAAATCAAAGTAAAAAAATTATTTGGTGACATAAAATAACTAGAGGTGTACCCAAATAATTATTTTAAAGATATTTACTGCTGTGTTATTCATAATAAAAGATTGAGAAAAATTACATTATACATGCCCAAGTTGGATTACAGTAATCTATGTTATTAGTCATTCCATGTAGTACTATTCAGCCTTGCCATACAATGTTGAGTAAGAATCACTAATAGTATGAAAAGCTGTTTATCGCACCAAGTGAAAAAACAGAGGTTGAAAACATATACATATATATATTTGTATATATACATATATGTATATATATATATATTTACACAAACACACAGATATATAAGTATTTACACATATACATACTAGACGGTATAAATTAGTTAATTGTAATTTTTATTTTCTTCTTTAATTAAAAAAATTATTTTGCAAGAGTTTTATAGTATGTTACTTTCAAATTCAGAAAAAAGTTATTGTAATTTTTTTCTGTATCCTGATGTGTATAGGAGTGGGTTTATAAATAACATCTACATTAATTGTATTTCAAATGTGCCAATTCACAGACCAATTTAATTGTCAAGCAAAAAACTTTTAATGGAAAGCACATCTGGACTTTTGGATACCTTGTATTCTTCCTCAGATAATGTAAGACAAGGCAAAATTTACCCATTAGTTCTTAATTTTCTGAGGCATAGAAATCAATAGGGTTAGTGTACCTACTGTGTTTGTGTGTTTTTAAAATACTATATGGAAGAATATAAAGCTCATATACATTCCTTCCACCCTAAGATAAATACCATTATCATTTTGGTGATCATATTTTTGAGGTATCTCTCTCTGTATATAAATAAATAAGTTTATACCTACACACACACATATATTTATATTTGTTCATAGATGGAATCATAGCATATGTCTAGTTTTTATCAATAGGCACTTTCCTCTTCCTTCTCCCCATCTCTCCAACATGCGAACCCCGTGCCCACATTTGTCATTTTAACAGCCTTGAATATGACCTCTCATTTTTTCCATGTTCATATATTGATATTCTCCTAAACGATTTGTTCCTAGAGCAGTTATACTATCTGGAATTGACTACTGTTACTCTGTGGTGTGTATCTTACAAACAATTCCTCCTTCACTCTTCTTTTTCATGTTTGCCTTAGCAGTTGTTAGGTATTTTCTCCCTATGAATTGGAGAAAATTCCTAATAAGATTCTACTCATAATTGCATTGAGTTTTATATGAAAGTGTAGTACCTTTTAATTTCCTCATCACCTTGGAGCCATTGGGAATTTCTTTAGAATTATTATTTTTTACACTACTCTCAAGAAGTTCCCTGAGAACTGACTAATTGAAGAAGAGGACAGAGTTCTTGTTATAGTTGATTTATATAAACTGTCATCTCTGTAAACTGTAATCTGTTTACTTATAATAAATCTTGCTGAAATTAATTTCTAATGTCCCTTTTAGTTATAAGGTTCTAAAATTTATAAAGAGAAAAGGTTAATTATAATCTGATGCAGATATCTAACTATGAAAATCTCTATTTGCTCTGGGTCCTTAGGAAATTAGAACCATAGGTACTTCATGAACTATTGTTTAAATGTTATAATAATATATTGACAGATGACTAACTGTTCTGGTTTGCCCTGGACTGAAGGGTCTTCCAGGATGGGGGAATTTAAGTGCCAAAACCAAGAGAGTTCCAGGCAAACCAAGATGCTGAGTCATTCTGTCTGGTTTGGTGGTTTTTTTAACAGTACTTTTGAAATGTCCATATTATTAAAATGTCCATTTTCTAATTGAAATACTGCTTTGGTTTTTAAATTTTTCTTCAAAGATTACTCCTTTTCTTATAAATTTTGCAAAGATTTTGGCTCAAATAAGTCTTGATGTTAAAGATAAATTAACAGTGTTCATTATCTGATTTATATAATTTAAAATGCTCTCTTAAGTAGTCTAGGAATACTGGCTTTGTATAAAAAAGGTTTGTTACATATCAAATCCATAAATATAAAGATAATGTATATATGATAATTGAAGTCTTGAGAAATCATGACTATGTTAAGACGAATAGTGAAAATGAACATGAGGAAACCAGTAATTATTTTTGATGATATTCCTATATATTTTGCAGAAGTTATGTTCCTATAGGGGTCTTGTATTAGTCTTCTTAGGCTGCCATAGTGAAAACACCATAGACTGTGTTGCTTAAACAACAGAAACGTATTTTTTCACAGTTCTGGAGACTTGAAATCTGAGGTTAGGATGCTAGCATGGTTGGTTTCTAGTGAGAACTCTCTTCCTGGCTTGTACAGGACTGGTTTTTCATTGTGCCCTTACATGTTGGAGAGAGAGATTGAGAGAGAGAGAGAGAGAGAGAACCTATAAGCTAAGTAGGGGCACTAGTCCCATCATTAGGACCCCACTTGTCACGGCCTAAATCTAAACCTAATTATCTCCCAAAGGCCAGTCTCCCAATACCATCACATTGGGAGTTAAAGCCTTCAACATATGAATTTTTGAAGGCATGAAATTCAGTTTATAGCAGATCTCATGAAAGCACACGAATCCTGGCAAATCAATGATTTCTTGCAGTTAGTTTGGCTTAGTTAATAAATTACTTAAGGGTCTCAAGTCAGATCACTAAAAAATTATTTACTGAAGTATATTTTAGTATGTTATTTTATAAGCATATTGGGGAATCATAGTTTTGACAAAATAAAACAAAGATAACTATACAATAAACAATAAAAAGCTTTCTGGTTATCAGAATTCAAGTTATATTGCTTTGCATTTTCATCAGCTTGTGAAATCTTTAATGGGCTTCAGTATAGTATATTAAGCAAAAGAATATTTGCCCTTTAAAAATCACTTATTTTATGTGAATTTTCATTATGTCTTGTACTCCTCAAACCACCAGTACACTGTTGTATTCTTTGTGATAGGTGGAGGTTGCTAGGCAGTGTCACAGATTCTGGCATCAAGCCACTAGGCAGTGACAATGCCAGCCTTTGTACTATGTATCTGTCTTCTCAAAGATGAGTATAAGACAAGTAACACACTTTAAGCATACAGGTAATTGTATGTCTTTTGATGAAGCTATAATTAAAACATGATTATTCAGTGCATAATATTCATATAAACTTTTGTAAATAAAAATGAGTATCTTGCTGTTCTGAGATGACATAGTCTGGATCCTTGCTTTTAGCTTTTAGTCTTTATTATGTGAATATCACTATTTTGAACTTGCTCTGCATGAATTTGGCAATCTACTTTGTATAGTCTGTTTTAACAGTTTATATAGAAGTATTCTGGAGCCCTTTGAAATTGTGTGGCAATGGATCTGTGTTTTTGTTTGTAGGAATAAAGTGACTGAATAAAAATTAGAATTGTTAGGGCTTAGCATGTTCTTATGATTTGAAGTATTTCTCCATGGCTGTTTTCCACTATTTTTGGTATATTTAGATAGATACTTGTGTGGTGGAGATCTAAGTGAGGATAGAAGTAATTGGAGATGGTGCTTGTGGAGACAGAGAAAACCAGTAAACCATTATTCTGTGAAATACAAGACTACATTAGTATGCACATTGCATCTGATGCTGTCATAAATTACGTGTTTATAGAAAAACAACCATTTGCTCTAAGTAAATGGTGGTGCATGAAACACTTTTGTAGGTGATTTGTGGAGCATACAGTGGTGATATTGCTTTTCCTTCTGAGCATATATTGCTTTAACTCTGTATTCAGGAAAATATATAAATCACAGATGCAAAGTAAGCAAAATATAGCACCCAACATTTATTTTAATTATGTGGTATTGAAATGTGTGTTCTTTAATATTTTTCATGACTGATGGCTTGTAGAGGCACCACAGAAAATAAAATGAAGCATTAAATATTATATAATTATGAGCCTTCAGCTTGCCTACACTTGTAAAGTCATAAAGCATATTTGTATTACATTTTGATCTCATATTATTCCTTTTGTGATTGTTAGCCTTGCTCCCAAAATTTGTCCTAAATTGAATTTAGGCTGCATTCAACAGTGTCAGGAAAATTGATAATGTTTATTTCTTAACACTGTGCAGTATAAGATCTTACTAACTCTGTATTAATATTTCCAAAGAAGGGTAACAAAAGGGGCTTTTAGCATTCAACCTTTGTTCAATAAATCAAACATAAACATGGTCTGCATATGGCTTTTCAGTGAACTTTGCCATTTTATTTGTCTTTTATCTTGAAGGTTTATTGCTTTACATGGCTTAAAGTGACTCAGGGCCTGAACTGTTTAATCTGGGATGTTTAGGTTATTAATGTCTCAGCTGGAGTGTGTGAGAAAGTCAGATGCTCAAACTCCTTGAACATGTACAGTAGGTGCAGTGTATGTGTAAATGATTTATTCCATGAGCTTTGCTCTGCCCTTTTGTTTTTGAAATGTGTTGTGTTTCTGAATAATTACCTAAAATACTGGCTCTTTTCTGTGGGTTATTCTGTCTTCTTCATGCTCAAAACTTATATAAGCAATGTGCTAGCTATGTTTCCAGATTTTCCTATAAGAACTTCCAGGAAAGAACCAAAGGCTTACTTAAAAATTTATTAAAATCTACTAGTTATTTAAAGCTAATGATTATGTAACATAAAATTTCATTGTTTTTATTTAAAATTTTTTTGTCATTTACTTTTTTTCCCTTTTAGCACTGCTAGTTTTTTTTAAATTAAAGTATCATTGATATACAACCTTATGAAGGTTTCACATGAGCAACATTGTGGTTTCAACATTCACCCATATTACCAAGTCCCCCCCCACCCCATTGCAATCACTATCCATCAGCATAGTAAGATTAGCACTGCTAATTTTAAAGTTTCTATTGTTTAAATGGCCCACATTTTCTTTAATAACAACTGATTAAGTGCCTCTTTTTTGTTTTCCCCACTTGGTTAGACCTGGAGTAAATTCTTAGGGAGGGGAGAAATGGAACAATACAAGTATTAGCATAGGAATGGATCCCAAAGAAGGAAAGAAAACTGGTATTTATTAAGTACTTATTTTGTGCCAGACACTGTGCTAAAAACTTTGATATATGCCTTGGACTTAAAATTTGGTTGAAGATATGTGTATGCCACGTAACTGGTATGTGTGAATGTGTATATTTTAAAATGTTCTTAAATTGTAATATACTATACATGTATACAGTACCCTAAATTGTTGTAATTATAAAATTTAAGATTTTTATGGACATGAAACATCATAAAAGTCCATAGGAAAGAACAGTCAGTATAGGGCTGCTCTGGACAGAAAGTCTCTAACATGTTTGAGTGAGACTCTTAAGGAGTGATATTGCATATGTTATTTAATTAACACAGAATTCAAAATCAATTTTACACATTTTCCATTTGAAATTTAAAATAGCCCTTTGTAATACAGTCTAACCATTTCTCCTTTAAAACATGATAAATGGAATTTAGAAAGGAGTACATTTGTCTCCAAATGACCCAGTGATACACCACTACCCTTTGTTCCCAATACAAGCAGTTTATCCCAGTTTGTAGCCCCATCATGCTACTCCTGTTTAAAACACTCTGGTGTCTTTCCATCATGCTTTAAACAAAATCTGAACTCCTCACCATGACCTATGAATACCTGGAAGAATTGAACTTCATCTACCTTGTGACTCCACTTCATATCATTCTCCCTTCTCTAATAGTACCCTAGTCACTTTGAACCTCCTTTTTCTCCTTGAATGGATCCAGGATTTTTGCATGAGCTGTTTATTTATTATTAACTGGACATTGTTGACTTCCTAGGTAGCTTCCATTCACTTTTAGCCTTTCGCTGATAGCATCCCATTTTTTTGTTCAAGTGTCTTCTTGGTTACACTGCAGCACATGGTTTCTGGATTGACTCCTGCTAATTTTGAAATTTATGTTAATTTTGAGTCATCGTAGCCTGTGGTGCTCTTCCCAATCCTTAGTTAGGCATTGAACTAGCCCCCATGCCCATGCAAAACAATACAAGAAATTTCCTCAGTCATAGGGATTGATTGAGTCAGGAATGGGCAGATGACACATATTCAGGCTAGTGACACACGGGGAAAGTTTGCTAGAGGTTTCTGGGAAATGTTTTCTTGCTCTTAAAATAAGCAACATCAAAGGACAATCTTTTTATCAGATATTCCAAGCTCTCTTGCCACCAGTTCAGGATTGAGGTTAATACATAGATAAAGAAGAAATACATGTATCCTTTTTCCATGATTGTAAGTGACTTATATCATCACAAGATTTTATCTATAATGAATGGCTTGTGACTTGACCGAGTTCTCGAACTTTAGATCCTAAATACTCCAGCTAGAGGGAGGCTGCCAAGACTTGAAGAACCTTGGCAATGAGAAAAACCAGAAAAGGGAAGATTCATGAGAGCTCCAAGGATGGAACAAAGATGATGTCAATGATACTACCTTCTCTGGGCTGGGTAAGCCTCAGCACTGTTTTACACTGGCGATTGGATGAGAGCATTGAGACATCAGGGAAATCAAAGGATCATTCTATTGACACCTTTGTTCTCTAGACAAGACCATGGATCAGATTTTCTACCACTACGTTCAGACATCCTCCAAAGTTGGGCTTAGTAGAGGCAGTTTATTGGAGTGGTTAAAGACATGTCTTGATACCAGAATGCTTAGGATTGAATTTCTGATTTTTCAATCTACTAACTGATTAACTTTGCTTAACCTCTCTGTGCTTTAGTATCTTCACCTGAAAATATGGCTAATAATGATAGGCACATCATAGAATTGTTGTAAGGATTAAATGAGCCAATATATGAGCTTTTCATATTATTGATGGTGATAGGTATTTAAAAAAAATCTAATTTGTTACTGATATTTTTAAAAACATAATATAATGAATTACTAGAAAAATGAAATAAAGACACAAAGACACAAAATACTAGTCTCAATTCCAAAAAGCAGATTGAACAGAAAAAATTACTCTTGTAATTTACTATAAAAACTTCTAATGCTTATTCTCAATGTCTGTACTTCATAGTGAGTTGCTGACAACTACCCTTTGAGTAGCACTTGTATTGAAAGAACTTAAAACAGTGATTGCATATAAAAGGTATTGCATATAAAAGGCATGTAAAATAATATTGCTCAATATTTTGCGGCTTACTTTAAGGAGTGGACCTAGCGAGGTCTAACCATAACCAAGTTCTGAAGGTACAAGTGGGTGATTGTGAGAAAGGGGAGAGGTGATCAGAAACCTCTCATTTTACCTCCCTTGCAGCAGATATATATAGCTTTGGTGATTTCTTTTCATAATTCAATAGGTCAGCAGGCTTTTTCAGGAAGATACATTAAATGGTAAATAAACATACTTTTGGGATAGGGAAACACTTCTCATGAGTATTTTGCAGACACTACATATCTTCTCTCCTTGTTGCAATACGTATAATTTGTACTCAGGCAAAAGTATCCACATCTCAGAATTACATAAAACTTACATAAAACACCTGGCTTCAACCCCTTTCTAACTGTGTGACCTTGACTGCGTCTCCATACTTCAGTTATATTATCTGTGACATAAGTATGAGAATAATGCTTACCCCATCGGGTTTTGATCAAGATTAAATAAGCTAATATTCTTGCCTAATATCTATCAGATATCTAATATCTAATGTCTATCAGAACAATACCTGCCATAGAATAAGCAGTTGGAGGATACCCAACCCATGAACAATGGAAATCCAAACAGACCATATCTGATTAATCAAAACCTCATCATAGATTGAAAAGACAGTATTTTCAAGTCTCAAACCAATCTTACATTACTTGACTAAACTTCATTAGAAACACTGAAATCCTTATTCATAAGCAGTGAAACAGCATCATCCTTGCAATGGGGCAATTACCTTGAATGATTTGATGGTTCAGTCAGGTGATTCAGAAAGTGGAATAAACCAGACACACAGCAGAGAGCTATGAGTGAGAGCTTAGACAGATACTATAAGCATCTAGTTTTTCACAGAAAGCTCTTTGAATCTGAAAAAGGCATGGAAGGATTTTATTTATGAGATGTGGACATCTTTTTAAAAACTGATAGAAAGCCAGATTTCTACTTTTATTGAACTAGTCATCATATTTATATATAATGCAGACTAAGAATGTGGCACTAGTTTAATGATTATAGAGGAGAAATATGGCTTAACTTCAAATAACATACAACATATTAGGGTAAAAAATCCACATTAAATTAAATAACAAGAGTGCATTAGATTTCAGTAGCCCCTGTAGTTGAAATAAGATGATATATGATTAATTGCCATTAAGTGGTATAGCTGTTTGGAAAATATAAAGATAACTTCAGGCTATGGTGATTGGGACAGCTGTTATATTCTGGTTGTTAAAAAGCTTATGTATGTTGTTTTATTCATTAAAAATATAATTCTAAAGACATTCACATACATGTACGTGTATACTCATTCCTCTTTCTACATATGCCGAACTAAAAGGGAACCACAAATGTATTATATTTTTATCAAATTCTTCTAGCAGGTTTTATAGCCTTTCTTATTTCAAGTTATTCAGTGCTTGCATTTGGGTATTTTAGTATTAACAGCATCACAAATAAAGGTGAATCATTATGTCCCATACAATGTTAATGGCAAAGACCTATATTTCACATTTCTCTGAATTGATGAACAAAAAATAAATTTTTTAAGGTTTCTGGCATATTCATGAGTATAATTCTGAGGTATTAAAACCTTGGTGTCTTTCTAAATCTGGAAACTCCATAAGACTGGAGAGACTAAGATTTCAGCTTCTTGTGGAAAGAAGGGATCCATATCCAGCTGCTGTGGGACAAAAGAAAGCGGGGAGTCTGAGAGACTTCCTAACAAAGAAGACCTTAGCAAGAGGGCTGCTAAAGGGGCAATGATTACACAGAGCTTACTGCTCAGGAGAAAGGACAGGTAGACAAAATTATCCGGTGCACTCTGCCCAGCAGATTGGGAGCTTTCACGATCTTCAGGTGCTCCAGCTCCCTGGCTGCCTGCACAGCTCCAAGAACCTTTCTGTGACAGGCAGATGACTGCGCCTTTCTCCTGGCCAGCCCCACTTAGCTTTCAAACCAGGAAATCCTACCCTGGCATTATGCCAGCCAGAGAGAAGATCTGTCTACAGCAACTAAAAATGCAAAGCACAGAGGCTTTTACCTGTGTGCTCGGCACACTGGTTCAGGCAGTGGAGACAGGCATAGCAGCCAGGAACCAGGAAACAGCTCTTTCCTCCCCCGAGGTACCAATACCACTTCCCTGCAACCCCCGACATTGCTTCAGGGGATGAGCAGCTCCAGGGAGAAGAGCTTCTGGGCACTAGAGTGTACCATACACAAATATGAAACGACAAAGGAACCTGGTCCAGAGTAAAATTATTAATACAACTCCTGAGAAAGACTTAAATGATATTGACCCTATGACTCTCCCTGAAAGGGAGTTGAAAATAAAAATCATTAACATGCTCATGGAGGTATGGAAAGATATTCAAGAACTCAGGAATGAATTATGGTCAGAAATCCAATCATTGAAGAGCAAAATGGACAGTATTGAAAGCAGATTGGATACGGTGGAGGAGACGATAAATGAAATAGAAACTAGAGAAGAGGAATACAAAGAAGCTGAGGCACCGAGAGAGAAAAAGGATCTCTAAGAATGAAAGAATATTGAGAGAACTGTGTGACCAATCCAAACGGAAAAATATTCATATTATAGGGGTACCAGAAGAAGAAGAGAGAGAAAAAGGGATAGAAAGTGTCTTTGAGGAGGTGATTGCTGAAAACTTTCCCAATATGGGGAAGGAGATAGTCTCTCAGGCCATGGCGGTGCACAGATCTGCCAACACAAGGGACCCAAGGAAGACAACATCAAGACATATAGTAATTAAAATGGCAAAGATCAAGGATATAGACATACTATTAAAAGCAGCCAGAGAGAGAAATAAGATCACATACAAAGGAAAGCCCATCAGGCTATCATCAGACTTCTCAGCAGAAACCTTACAGGCCAGAAGGGAGTGGCATGATGTATTTAATGCAATGAAGCAGAAGGGCCTTGAAACAAGATTACTTTATCCAGCAAGATTATCATTTAAATTTGAAGGAGGGATTACACAATTCGCAGATAAGCAAAAGCTGAGAGCATTTACCTCCTGCAAACCATCTCTATGGTGTATTTTGGAGGGACTTCTATAAATGGAAGTGCTCCTACGGTTTAATAGCTGTCATCAGAGGTAATAAAAGCACAGTTAAGAAAGTAGAACAGCTAATTACTAAGAAAATGAAAAATTCAATCAACTATCCCCAAAGTCAATCAACGGATAGACAAACAGTACAGAATATACCTAATATATAAAGAATGGAGGAGGAAGAAAAAGGAGGAGGAAAAAAACCCCAAAAAAGAACTTTTAGATTGTGTTTGTAATAGCATATTAAGTGAGTTAAGTTAGACTCTTAAATAGTAAGGAAGTTAACCTTGAACCTTTGGTAACCATGAGTCCGAAGCCTGCAATGCCAATAAGTACATACCTATCCATAATCACCCTAAATGTAAAAGGACTGAATGCACCAGTCAAAAGACATAGAGTCACTGAATGGATAAAAAAACAAGAGCCATCTATATGCTCCTTTAAGATTCTCACTTTAAACCCAAACACATACACAGACTAAAAGTGAAGGGATGGAGAAAGACATTTCATGCAACTAATAGGGAGAAAAAAGCAGGAGTTGCAGTACTTATATCAGACAAAATAGACTTCAAAACAAAGAAAGTCACAAAAGACAAAGAAGGACATTACATGATGATAAAAGGGTCAATCCATCAAGAATATATAACCATTATGAATATCTATGCACCCAACACAGGAGCTCCTACATATGTGAAACAAATACTAACAGAATTAAAGGGGGAAATAGAATGCAATGCATTCATTTTAGGAGACTTAAACACACCACTCACTCCAAAGGACAGATCAACCAGACAGATAATAAGTAAGGAGACAGAGGCACTGAACAACACATTAGAAAAGATGGACCTAACAGACATCTATAGAACTCTACACCCAAAAGCAGCAGAATACACATTCTTCTCAAGTGCACATGGAACATTTTCAAGAATAGATCATATACTAGGCCACAAAAAGAGCCTTGGTAAATTCAAAAAGATTGAAATTGTACCAACAAGCTTCTCAGACTACATAGGAATTAAACTTGAAATGAATTACGCAAAGAAAATGAAAAATCCCACAAACACATGGAGGCTTAATAACACGCTTCTAAATAATCAATGGATCAAGGACCAAATAAAAACAGAGATCAAGCAATATATGGAGACAAATGACAGCAATAATTCAACACTGCAAAATCTGTGGGACGCAGCAAAGGCCGTGCTAAGAGGAAAGTATATTGCAATACAGGCCTACCTCAGGAAAGAAGAATATTCCCATATGAGCAGTTTAAACTCACAATTAATGAAACTGGAAAAAGAAGAACAAATGAGACCCAAAGTCAGTAGAAGGAGGGATATAATAAAGGTTAGAGCAGAAATAAATAAAACCGAGAAGAATAAAACAATAGAAAGGATCAACGAATACAAGAGCTGGTTATTCAAGAAAAAAACAAAATAGATAAACCCCTAGCCAGACTAATTAAGAAAAAAAGAATCTACTCACATAAACAGAATCAGAAATGAGAAAGAAAAAATCACTGCGGACAGCACTGAAATACAAAGAACTATTAGAGAATACTATGAAAAATTATATGCTAACAAACTGGATAACCTAGAAGAAATGGACAACTTTCTAGAAAAATACAACCTTCCAAGGCTGACCCAGAAAGAAACAGAAAATCTCAACAGACCAATTACCAGCAACAAAATTGAACTGGTAATCAAAAACCTACCAAAGAACAAATGCTTGTACCTGATGGCTTCATTGCTGAATTTTATCAAACGTTTAATGAAGACCTAATACCCATCCTCCTTAAAGTTTTCCATGGAGTAGAAGAAGAGGGAGTACTTCCAAACTCATTCTATGAGGCCAGCATCACTCTAATACCAAAACCTGGCAAAGACACCACAAAAAAAGAAAACTACAGACCAATATCCCTGATGAACATAGATGCAGAAATACTGAACAAAATATTAGCAAACTGAATTAAAAAATACATCAAAAGGATCATCCATCATGATCAAGTAGGAGTTATTCTAGGGATGCAAGGATGGTTCAACATTCGAAAATCCATCAACATCATCCACCATATCAACAAAAAGGACAAAAACGACATGATCATCTCCATAGATGCTGAAAAAGCATTTGACAAAATTCAACATTGATTCATGATGAAAACTCGCAACAAAATGGGTATAGAGGGCAAGAACCTCAACATAATAAAGGCTATATATGACAAACCCACAGCCAACATTATACTTAACAGAGAGAAGCTGAAAGCTTTTCCTTTAAGATTGGGAACAAGAAAAGGATGCGCACTCTCCCCACTTCTATTCAACATAGTAGTGGAGGTCCTAGCCACAGCAATCAGACAACACAAAGAAATAAAAGTCATCCAGATTGGTAGGGAAGAAGTTAAACTGTCCCTGTTTGCAGATGACATGATATTGTACATAAAAAATCCTAAAGAATCTACTCCAAAACTACTAGATCTAATATCTGAATTCAGCAAAGTTGCAGGATACAAAATTAAAGTGCAGAAATCTATGGCATTCCTATACACTAACAATGACTTAGCAGAGAGAGAAATCAGGAAAACAATTTCATTCAAAGTTGCATCAAAAAGAATAAAATACCTAGGAGTAAACCTAATCAAGGAAGTGAAAGATCTATATTCTGAAAACTAGGAGACCCTCATGAGAGAAATTAAAGAAGATACCAATAAATGCAAACACATCCCGTGCTCATGAAAGGAAGAATTAATATTGTCAAAATGGCCATCCTGCCTAAAGTAATCTACAGATTCAATGCAATTCCTATCAAAATACCAATGGCATTTTTTAACGAACTAGAGAAAACCATTCTAAAATTCATATGGAACCACAAAGGACCCTGAATATCCAAAGCAATCCTGAGAAGGAAGAATAAAGCTGGGGGTATTATGCTCCCCAACTTCAAGCTTTACTTCAAAGCCACAGTACTCAAGACAATTTGGCACTGGCACAAGAACAGTCCCATAGACCAATGGAACAGACTAGAGAGCCCTGATAAACCCAACCATATATGGTCAATTAATATATGATAAAGGAGCCACGGATATACAATGGGGAAACGACAGCCTCTTCAACAACTGGTGTTGGCAAATGGGACAGTTACATGCAAGAGAATAAAACTGGATTATTGTTTAACCCCATACACAAAAGTAAACTCGAAATGGATCAAGGACCTGAATGTAAGTCATGAAACCATAAAACTCTAAGAAGACAACATAGGCAAAAATCTGAATATAAGCATGAGCAACTTCTTCCTGAACGCATCTCCTTGAGCAAGGGAAACAAACCATAAATGGACTCATGGGACTACATCAGACTAAAAAGTTTCTGTACAGCAATGGACACCATCAGCAGAACAAAAAGGATCTACAATATGGGAGAATATATTTGTAAATGACATATCCGACAAGGGGTTAACATCCAAAATATATAAAGAATGTACACGCCACAACACCCAAAAAGCAAATAACCCGATTAAAAAATGGGCAGAGAATATGAAGAGACAGTTCTCCAAAGAAGAAATTCAGATGGCCAACAGACACATGAAAAGATGCTCTACATCACTAATCATCAGGGAAATGTAAATTAAAACCACAGTGAGATATCACCTCACACCAGTAAGGATGGCCACCATCCAAAAGACTGAAAACAACAAATGCTGGAAGGATGCGAAGAAAGGGGTACCCTTCTACACTGCTGGTGGGAATGTAAGCAAGGTCAACCATTGTGGAAACAATATAGAGGCTCCTCAAAAAACTAAAAATACAAATACCATTTGACCCGGGAGTCCTACTCCTTGGAATTTACCCAAAGAATACATCTTCTCAGATTCAAAAAGACATATGTACCCCTATGTTTATTGCAGCACTTTTTAAAATAGCCAAGATATGGAAACAACCTAAGTGTCCATCAGTAGATGAATGGATAAAGAAGAGGGGGTACATATACACAATGGAATACTATTCAGCCATAAAAAGGAAACAAATCCTGCCATTTGCAACAACATGGATTGAGCTGGAGGATATTATGCTCAGTTAAATAAGCCAGGCAGAGAAAGAGAAGTGCCAAATGATTTCCCTCATTTGTGGAGTATAACAATGAAGCAAAACTGAAGGAACAAAATAGTAGCAGACTCAGAGGCTCCAAGAAGGAACTAGTGGTTACAAAGGGGAAGGGTTTGGGAGGGTGGGTAGGGAGGGTGTGAGAAGGGGATTGTCGGGTATTATGTTTAGTACACATGGTGTGGGGAATCACGGGAAAACAGCATAGCACAGAGAAGGCAAACAGTGAATCTGTGTCATCTTACTACACTGATGGACAGTGCCTGAATTGGGGTATGAATGGGGACTTGATAATATGGGTAAATGTAGTAACCACATTGTTTTTTCATGTGAAACCTTCATAAGAGTGTATATCAATAATACCTTAATAAAAAAAATTGTACTAATAATAGTTGTCCTCAAGCCTGAGGAGATGATTGCCACCAAGAGATCGTTCCAGCTCTATCCAAACTAGTCCCATTTCATTATTCACACTTTCCGTGGGAGGCCAGTAGCAGTACTGATAGGGAGCTGCGTGCCTCCAAGCAAGTAGCAGTTTTTTGCTAGGGTGTGTGCCCGATCCACAAAGACGTTAGAGGAGATTAACCTTAAGGGCAATAAGACACATGTTTTAATGACACTAACATAGGCTGATCTTGTCCATTAGGTAGGATGCATGCAGTAGAGTGGTCTTGTGATAGGACGGTGGCAGGAAGGGGATCTCTTCCAGGTCTAGTATACCATACCTTTACCCCTCTCCCTGTGCAGGTTAGTGAGGGGTCTATATATAGTGCTTCTGGAGGTACATACACTGGCTATAAAAATAAAACAGAACTCCTTGGGAAGATGCTGTTACCTTTCGACCACTTAGGCTATTCTACCATGATCTTTGGAGGCCACTCTGCTGTTATTCCAGGACTACATAGGAGGCCAGCCTCCAGGCCTTGTCCCCAAGGTGACAGGAATCCCAGCCATCACTGGTCCACGTGTCAAAACATCCAAGGCCATGTCCACTGAATGGGGTCTCCACGGTTTATTTAAGTCAGTGCTGGTAGCAAGATATTATTCTGGTGGCCAAACCCTAGCTTCAGTGATTCCTCTCTGGTTTGTACTTGTAGTTGTATAGGCAAGGCAGCAATGTGTGTTAGAATGTCTATGGGGCTCAATGTCGCTTTCATTTAGATGGGGCTTTTCATTCAAACACTGTAGGACTCTCCATAAGTGGACTGACTATCCCCATCGACTATTGGTGTCTGACTTCAGGCCAGATTTCAACAAACCATTGTACCTCTATAGCATGCCTGCTCCAGTAGAATTATATGGTATATGAAACTTCCATTTTATCCCTAATTGTTGCACCTATTCTTATACTGCATGTGTAGTAAATTGAGTGCCTTGATGACTCAATTACATGTGGTAGGCAATAGGCTGCAAAGAGATGCTGTAGGCCTCTTTTGGTCATTTGCTGGTCTGCGCAACACACAGGAAAAAGTAAGTCTTGTCACAACTCTTGCACCCAAAGGGGTCAGTGACCGACCAGTCAGTTGGCATGGTACCATGTTGGTAGCCACAGAGTCAGGCCTCACTAGATGGCTCAGCTGTCAGTACAGAGAACTACTGGGGAGGGTTCCTGGGTGATCACAAGCCACACTGCCTGAAACTCTACCTGTTGAATGCTCTTCCTCTTACCATCTTCCTACCATATTGTCTCAGTCTTAGGATAGAAAGCTACAGCTCTCCATTTTGGGCACTACCCACAGCTGGACCATCTGTGTACCATGCATCTTTGGGTATAGGGGCTCCTCCCTCCCCTAAGAGTTCTCTGTTACTAATGGCTCTAAAGCAAATTCTTCCTGCCTTTCACTGGTATATGTCATTGACCAAAATAAGCGTTGGAGTTCTTCACCCAAAGGGCTAGTAGAGAGGGCACTAAACTGCTGTAGGTGTGCACTCCATTTGGCGAGTGTAGGTGCTTGTGCCACTCCACTGCACGGCTTTTGGGTCCAGTCTCATACCCACTCCACTGTCGGATAGGTGGTTATTACCTTTATTGGGGCCATTCTAGTGATGGGCTCTGTAGCCAGCAAGGCATGGGACACAAAATTTCTCTATTAAGGTGTACCATACCTCTGCTCCTTTCCAGAGTTGTGACCAGAATGCAATAGGTTAGTGAGTTCACTCAAGCTGCTGCCAGAGACCCCAGCCATAACTGTCTTTGGTCACATGAACATCCAACTCACAGGATCTTGATAGGTCTATCACACTCAAGGCCTGCATGGCCT
This sequence comes from Phataginus tricuspis, assembly GCA_029783875.1. Taxonomy (NCBI): domain Eukaryota; kingdom Metazoa; phylum Chordata; class Mammalia; order Pholidota; family Manidae; genus Phataginus; species Phataginus tricuspis. Next base: position 14,451,306 of record JAQQAC010009165.1, on the reverse strand, counting down.
TGACTGCCCATTTTGCTGCGGTAAAAGCAGACACACATCTCATCTGAGTCCCACCCGATGTCCTTTCGTACCAAATGGTATAAAGGCTTCAGAATTTGTGCCAAATGCAGGATAAACATTCTTCAGTAGTCTAAAAGACCTCAGAAATCTTGTAATAATGCCACAGCCCATCCTTTCTCCTATAGATGTTGCAGCAGTCTAGGTGCTACACCTTCTAGGTCTGTAAGAGAATTAAAAGTAAGCATGATATCATCAATATAATTGGACTCAGCAGTTTCTCCAGTGCTGCTAAGTCCAGGGCTATAAGACTGTGACAGATGGTGGGACTGTGGAGGTACCCTTGTGGAAGGACAGTGAAAGTCCATTGCCATCCTTCCTACATGAAGGGAAACTGCTCCTGACTTTCCTGTTCTATGTCAATGGAAAATAAGCATTAGCAAGATCTGCAGCATAATGATATGTCCCTAGTTCATGACTGAGGGTGTCCATAAGGACTGGAGTAGAGGGGATGGCAGCATACTGAGGGTATGACTTTATTCAGTTCTCTGTAGTCCATGGTCATATGCCAGGAGGCTTCTGTTTTTTTTTTACTGGCCACACTGGGGAATCAAAAGGGCTACAGGTGGATTTTATAATACCCACCTCTCCAGTTTCTGGAGGGGATTTCTTCAATTTATTTATGCCTTCCAGGCAATTTTTAAAGCTTGGTGTTAATCACTCGCAGAGGCACAGGCAAAGAAAGCTAAGGGCGGGTGCCTAGCATGTCCCCTCAGAACTGCCTTCACCACACATACTGTCAGTCTGAACTCACCTGCAGTGGTCTGCAACCATAGGCCATGCAGGATATTTATCCCCACAATATATTTGGGAATGGTAGAGATATACATAGTATACTCCTTTGGAGGTAGATACCCAATGGGATTTGGGCTTATTTCATTCTGATAGCCTTACCCCAAATCCATCTATAACAACAGAGGTTCCAGGAAACTGCTCAGGGTTGCCATAAATCAGTGAGCATTCAGCTCCTTTGTCTACCGAGCCAGGACACATTATACATTCACTGGGAAACCAATGAAGTGATATTTCAACAAGTGGCCTCCAGTCCTTACCTGGTCCCCCAAGGCTGGTGCCTTGAGCCTCCCCTCAGTCAAAATGTATTGCCCAATCATCTTTCTGTGCACGTTCAGGCATGGCTGGCCCACTCTCCAGAAGGAAATCTTGCAGGTGCACAGGCTGAGCTTGTGGCTCTGTTTCTGGCCTCTGTTTCTTGGTCCTCTGCAGCCGAAACTGCTGATTCAACTTCAGTTGTTGCCACAGCTCCAGTAAGATTTTTTTGGCCTTCCCAAGCATTTCTGTGTCTGCCCCTATTAAATCAACCAACATCCGGGTCCTTGTGACTTTCACAGGGCCCTTTAGACCCTTCCTCTCAGTAGTGGACCATACTCCCTTCTATGTCCACATTACTTCTGCTCCCTCAAATCTGCCAAAGTACAGGTAACTGCATTTATGGACTGCCTTAAGTGAGGGCCGAGAATGGCCACTAAGGACCCAAAGAGAGTTGAGGGACCCATTTGCAGTACCATATCCTTCATCCTTGCTGTAAACAGCTCCTTGTCTGGCCATAATTTACTGGATTATATTGGAACTTGGTATATGCCTGCCATCTAGTGGGGGAAGATGGTAAGTCAGCCTGATTGGGGTATACAGTGTGCAGTGTGGCCATCAACATTTTCTACCTGAGAGGTACTTTTGTTACAGCTGATGAACCTGTACTGACTCATAATAACCAACCAAAGTCCGTAGTTAATTATGGTTCACTTATGGTGTTATACATTGTTAGTTTGGACAAATGTATAGTGACATGTATTGATTATTGTAGTATCATACAGAGTATTTTCACTGTCCTCCAAGCCTCTGTGCTTTGTCTATTCATTGTCCTCCATCCAGCCCCAAATCCTGGCAACCACTGACCTTTTTTATTGTCTTTATAGTTTTGCCTCTTCCACAATGTCCTGTAGTCATACCGTTAGAATCATATATATAGCCTTTCATGTTGGCTCTTTTTATTTAGTAATACGTATTTAAGTTCCCTTCATGTCTTTTCATTACTTGATAACTAATTTCTTTTAAGTGCTGAATAGTATCCCATTGTCTTGATGTACCAGAGTATATTTACCCATTTGCCTACTGAAGGACATCTTAGTTGCTTCCAAGTTTTGACAATTGTGAACAAAGTTGCTATAAACATCGGTGTGTAAGGTTTTGTGTGGATATATACCAAGGTAAATATTTCCTTTGGTAAATACCAAGGAATATGATTGCTGGTTTGTATGATAAGAATATGGTCTTACACAAGTACCAAATGATTTCACTCATTTGTGGAGTATAACAACAAAGCAAAACTGAAGGAACAAAACAGCAGCAGACTCACAGACTCCAAGAAGGGACTAGTGGACTGTCCAAAGGGAAGGGGCTGGGAAGAGTGGGTGGGGAGGGAGGGAGAAGGGGATTAAGGGGCAGTATAATTAGCATACATAATATAGGTAGGTCAAGGGGAAGGCAGGATAGCATGGAGAAGACTCTACAGCATCTTACTACACTGATGGACAGTGATTGCCATGGGGTGGGAGGAGGACTTGATAATATGGGTGAATGTTGAAACCACAATGTTGCTTATGTGAAACCTTCATAAGATTGTATATCAGTGACACCTTAATTAAAAAATTATATGGTCTTACAGTTTTGTAAGAAACTGTTAAATTATCTTCTACATTATTGGATTTTAATTTAAATAAAACAAACAATGATTGACAACTTCAGGCCATTTAGATGCATCATTGTATTTCCTGGAAATATTACAAGAAATGAAAGTCAGGTTGTGAACTTCCTACCCTGGGGAATAATACAGCAATTTTTTAAAAAAATTCTGATGATGAGCATTTGTGATAGTATCTAATTATTGTAATTGTGAATCAAAACGTACTTTGAGTATAAAATGCCAATAATGTTTCTCACTTATCCAATAATTGAATTATTGGATACGTTTTCACTTACTGATCTTACCAACTCTGAAGGACAAGGTACTTCTATAAAGAAATTAAGTGATTTACTGAAAGTTTTCACAACTAGAATACCTGGAAACTTTAAATCTATAGGTATAAAAGATTGCAAAGAATTGCAAATACCCCTTTGCAGTAAATAGAATTAGAAAATTTTTATTTTAAATAAAAGTCTCTAGTTGCACAAATATGTGTGAGTGCTTTTGTCAAATGGATAATTATCTTACATTTATTATGTAACTGAAAGGCCTTAAAATATTTTCTTTTTCCATAATAAACTTAACAATGTACAATTAATCATAAAGTTATAAATTTGGAATTCTTTTTAAATTATAAAATAAAACACAGATACAGAAAGCCATATGAAACTAATGCACAGCTTAGTGAATTATTTAAAAGCAAGTGTCCCAGTAACCACTATGTTAAGAAATCAGTTCTTCATACAACCCAAAAGCCCTCCATGTGCCTCATCCTATTTGTATCTCCCTCCTTCCCATAAAAATAAACTAGTATTGTTTTATAGTAACCACTCCCTTATATTTATTTATAATTTTATTACTAATGATACATCCTTAGGCACTCTACCTTAGTCTTGCTCATTAAAAAAAAACAATATGTCCTTTGTCTATGGTAAGCAAAATATTCTCCCTTCATCATTTTCTTCCTTTCAGTTAGTTTTGAAAATCCCAATCTGTTTGACCTCTTGAGTTTCTCATACTTTCTGTAATTTCTAATTGCATATTCATGATACAGTTCAATATGTTTCTCTGTCCATTTTGTTTTTCTGTCCTTTGTATTTTCATATGGCAGTTGGATTCTCCAGTGTGATCAGACTCAGGTTGAATTCCTTTGTCAAAATTACAGTTGGTGGGGTTTTGTTTGTTTTGTTTTCTTTAATTAGGAAGCACATAATGTTTGATTGTCTCTCTGTGAATGTAAGTAGTCATGATATTCAGTGCCTAGCTCCAATAGTTTATTGTTGTTACAAATTGACAGTAGTCCAGTTTTATCATTTCTTTTAATTTAATATTTGAAATGCCTTAATAAAAAACTAAGCAGCTTCATATTCTAGCTGGTTATCCAGTGCTATAATTTATAAAGGAAAAGTAAGGTAAATGCTTGTTTCTTTTCCTCTCTCAGTTTTTAAGATAACTGACTTTTAAGAGGATAAATTAGTTTTCTATCATTGTCTGAAAGTGACAATTAATTTATTAAAAGTACCATTATGAATTTAAATATATTTTACTAGTTTCAATCATATCCTTATTTAAGCTCGAATTTTGTACCATAGCAGTCTCTTCCAGTTGGCTTTTGAGTTTTTTGAACATGTTTTTTATTGTTTCCTGGGTATCTAGCTCATCAAGGTGTTCCAGGCTTATCTCACAGAGTTCCTGCCCTAGACCTGGAAAAATTGTAGTTCAAAGTCATATTCTGGGCACCAGGAATGCTCATTTACTGCTGGTTGGATCATTGTTATAGGCTTTTTCAGTGAACAGAGCTGTATTTAGTTTTCTATCTAAGGGCAAAATAATTGAGAGGATGAATATCATGCTTTCAATTCAGGATTATAGGGCTTGTAATTTAACTCTTCTCTCACTTTTGTTATTTTCTTTCCTCCACACTGAATATACTAGTTCTTGAGGACATGAAGGAAAATAGAATTAGAATATTCCTAAATTACTCATTTGCTTTATCCCATGCTGTACATAAAACAGTCTCAAAATAGTAATACAAGTACAGTGACCATCAATTTTATTTTTGCCTTTGTTTTCCCCATATTCTCCCCTCCTTTTAAAAGTTGTTGCAACATATCTACATTGTTAACAGCATAAAGCCATTCTTATTATAGCCCCTCCTTGTTACTCCCCATTTAGCATTAGTTCTACAGATAATCATTATAATTTATTTTGAAAGCTCTCTAGTCATTTTGGTTGACTGAATTTCATTCATTTATACAGTCCTCAGGAAAAGTTTGTGGGAGCAATATTACCGGAGTCTTTGCATTTTAATAACATTTTTTCTGTGCCCTTTGTAATTTAAATTCAATTTATGTGCATATAAAATCCTTAACATATATTCTCTTCCTTGTTTATCTAAAATTTGTTATTGCATTTTCTTACGGTATAAGAGCATTGATGAAGAAAAACCTGATGATCATTTTAATTATTTTTCCTTATAAATCACTGTCTTCTTTTCTAAAATCCCTAGACTTTTTTTTTTAATTCCAAAAATTTTACTGGAATGCATTTTAGTTTTGACTGTTCTGGATTAGTCAGTTACATGGTGTGCTTGTCAATATGTAATTTCAATTCTTTTATACTTTCATTTCAGGAATGTTTCTTGAATTATAGTTTTTAGTATTTTTTTCTGTTTTGTTTTTTTAGTTTTCCTAAAACTATTATTCATATGTTGAATAATTTTTGTCTATCTTGAATAGTTGTCACCTCTTTCATTTCCTCTTTTATCTCCTTTGTCTTTTATTTAAAATTTTTCTTTTCACTTTTTTCTATATTCTCTCTCTTTTTTCTCGATTCTTTTTATTTATTTTTTATTTTGCTATTATTAATATACAATTACATAAGTGACATTATGGTTACTAGACTCCCCCTATTATCAAGTCCCCACCACATACCCCATTGCAGTCACTGTTCATCAGCGTAGTACGATGTTATAGAATCACTACTTGTCTTCTTTGTGTTATACTGCCTTCCCTGTATACCCCCACCCCACTCCCACCCCCGCTACATTATGTGTGCTAATTGTAATAGCCCTTTTTTCCACTTATCCCTCCCTTCCCACACATCTTCCCCAGTCCCTTCCCCTTTGGTAAGTGTTAGTCCATTCTTGGGTTCTGTGAGTCTGCTGCTGTTTTGTTCCTTTGGTTTTTTCTTTGTACTTATACTCCACAGATGAGTGAAATCATTTGATACTTGTCTTTCTCTGCCTGGCTTATTTCACTGACCATAATACCCTCTAGCTCCATTCATGTTGTTGCAAATGGTAGGATTTGTTTTCTTCTTATGGCTGAATAATATTCCATTGTGTATATATACCACATCTTCTTCATCCATTCATCTACTAATGGACACTTAGGTTGCTTCCATATCTTGGCTATTGTAAATAGAGCTGTGATAAACAAAGGGGTGCATATGTCTTTTTCAAACTGGGCTGCTGCATTCTTAGGGTAAATTCCTAGGAGTGGAATTCCTGGGTCAAATGGTATTTCTATTTTGAGTTTTTTGAGGAACCTCCATACTGCTTTCCACCATGGTTGTACTAATTTACATTCCCATCAGCAGTGTAGAAGGGTTCCCCTTTCTCTACATCCTCACCAACATTTGTTGTTGTTTGTCTTTTGGATGGTGGCCAACCTAACTGGTGTGAGGTGATATCGCATTGTGGTTTAATTTGCATTTCTCTGATGACTAGTGATGTGGAGCATCTTTTCATGTGCCTGTTGGCCATCTGAATTTCTTCTTTGGAGAACGGTCTGTTCAGCTCCTCTGCCTATTTTTTAATGACTTATTTGCTTTTTGTTTGTTTAGGTGCATGAGCTCTTTATATAATTTGGATGTCAACCCCTTATCGGATATGTCATTTATGAATATATTCTCCCATACTGTAGGATCTTTTTTTGTTCTACTGATGGTATCCTTTGCTGTACAGAAGCTTTTTAGTTTGATATAGTCCCACTTGTACATTTTTGATTTTGTTTCCCTTGCCCGGGGAGAAATGTTCATGAAGAAATTGCTCATATTTATGTCCAAGAGATTTTTGCCTATATTTTTTTCTAAGAGTATTATGGTTTCATGACTTATATTCAGGTCTTTGATCCATTTTGAGATTACTTTTGTGTATGGAGTTAGACAGTAATCCAGTTTCATTCTCTTACATGTAGCTGTCCAGTTTTGTGAACACCAGCTGTTGAAGACCCTATAATTTCCCCATTGTATATCCATGGCTTCTTTATCGTATATTAATTGACCATATATACTTGAGTTTATATCTGGACTCTCCTTTCTGAACCACTGGTCTATGGGTCTGTTCGTGTGCCAGTATCAAACTGTCTTGATTACTGTAGCTTTGTAGTAGAGCTTGAAGTCAGGGAGTGTAATTCCCCCTGCTTTATTCTTCCTTTGCAGGATTGCATTGGCTATTCGGGGTCGTCGTTCCATATGAATTTTAGAACTATTTGCTATAGTTCATTGAAGAATGCTGTAGGTGTTTTGATAGGGATTACATTGAATCTGTAGATTCCTTTAGGCAGGAAGTCCCTTTTGACATATTAATTCTTCTTATCCAAGAGCATGGGATGAATTTCCGTTTATTAGTGTCCTCCTTAATTTCTCTTAAGAGTGTCTTGTAGTTTTCAGGGTATAGGTCTTTCACTTCCTTGGTTAGGTTTATTCCTGGCTATTTTATTCATTTGTATGCGATTGTGAATGGAATGGTTTTCCTGATTTCTCTTTCTGCTAGTTTATCGTTAGTGTATAGGAATGCAACAGATTTCTGTGTATTAATTTTGTATCGTGCAACTTTGCTGAATTCAGATATTAGATGTTTTGGAGTGGATTCTTTATGATTTTTTATGTACAATATCATGTCTTCTGTGAACAGGGACAGGTTGAGTTCTTCCTTGTGGATCTGGATGCCTTTTATTTCTTTGTGTTGTCTGATTGCTGCAGCTAGGACCTCCAGAACTATGTTGAATAGAAGTGGGGAGAGTGGGCATCCCTGTCTTGTTCCCGATCTTAAAGGAAAAGCTTTTAGCTTCTCACTGTTAAGTATAATGTTGGCTGTGGGTTTGTCATATATGGCCTTTATTATGTTGAGGTACTTGCTATCTATACGCATTTTCTTGAGATTTTTTTATCATGAATGAATGTTGAATTTTGTAGAATGCTTTTTCAGCAGCTATGGAGATGATAATGTGTTTTTTGTCCTTTTTTTTGTTGATGTAGTGGATGATGTTGGTGGATTTTTGAATTTTGGGATGCATCCCTGGGATGAATCCCACTTGATCATGGTGTATGATCCTCTTGATGTATTTTTGAATTCGGTTTGCAAATTTTTGTTGAGTATTTTTGCATCTATGTTCGTCAGGAATGTTGATCTGTAATTTTTTTTTTGTGTGTGGTGTCTTTCCCTGGTTTTGGTACTAGAGTGATGTCCTCGTAGAATGAGTTTGGGAGTATTCTCTCCTCTTCTACTTTTTGGAAACCTTTAATGAGGATGGTTATTAGGTGTTCACTAAATGTTTGATAAAATTCAGCAGTGAAACCATCTGGCCCAGAAGTTTTTTTCTTAGGTAGTTTTTTGAATACCAATTCATTTTCTTTGCTGGTAATTGGTCTATTCAGATTATCTGTTTTCTTCCTGGGTGAGCCTTGGAAGGTTGTATTTTTCTAGAAAGTTGTCCATTTCTTCTAGGTTATCCAGTTTGTTACCATGTAATTTTTCATAGTATTCTCTCATAATTCTTTGTATTTCTGTGGTGTCCATAGTGATTTTTCGTTTCTCATTTCTGATTCTGTTTAAGTGTGTAGACTCTGTTTTTTTCTTGATAAGTCTGGCTAGGGGTTTATCTATTTTGTTTATTTTCTCAAAGAACCAGCTCCTGCTTTTACTGATTCTTTATATTGTTTTATTCTTCTCAATTTTATTTATTTCTGCTTTAATCTTTATTATGTCTCTCCTTCTACTGACTTTGGGCCACATTTGTTCTTCTTTTTCTAGTTTCATTAATAGTGAGTTTAGGCTGTTCAGTTGGGATTGTTCTTCTTTCCTGAGGTAGGCCTGTACTGCAATGTATTTCCCTCTTAGAATGGCCTACGCTTATCCCACAGACTTTGTGGTGTTGAATTATTGTTGTCATTTGTCTCCATATATTGCTTGATCTCTGTTTTTATTTGGTTATTGATCCATTGATCATTTAGGAGCATGTTATTAAGCCTACATGTGTTCATGGACTTTTTCGTTTTCTTTGTATAATTTATTTCTAGTTTAATACCTTTGTGATCTGAGAAGCTGGTTGGTACAATTTCAATCTTTTTGAATTTACTGAGGTTCTTTTTGTGGCCTAGTGTATGATCTATTCTTGAAAATGTTCCATGTGCACTTGAGAAGAATGTGTATTCTGCTGCTTTTGGGTGTAGAGTTCTGTAGATGTCTGTTAGGTCCATCTGTTCTAATGTATTGTTCAGTGCCTCTGTGTCTTTACTTATTCTCTGTCTGGTTGATCTGTCCTTTGGAGTGAGTGGTGTGTTGAAGTCTCCTAAAATGAATGCATTGCCTTCTATTTCCCCCTTTAATTCTGTTAGTATTTGTTTCACATATGTAGGTGATCCTGTGTTGGGTGCATAGATATTTATAATAGTTATATTCTCTTGTTGGACTGACCCTTTTATCATTATGTAATGTCCTTCTTTGTCTCTTGTGACTTTCTTTGTTTTGAAGTCTATTTTGTCTGATACAAGTACTGCAACTCCTGCTTTTTTCTCACTATTAGTTGCATGAAATATCTTTTTCCATCCCTTTACTTTCAGTCTGTGTATGTCGTTGGGTTTGAATTGAGTCTCTTGTAGGCAGCATATAGATGAGTCTTGTTTTTTATCCATTCAGTAACTCTATGTCTTTTGATTGGTGCATTCAGACCATTTACATTTAAGGTGGTTATCAATAGGTATGTACTTATTGCCATTGGAGTCTTTAGATTCATGGTTACCAAATGTTCAAGGGCAATTCCCTTACTATCCAATAGTCAAATTTAACTTACTTCGTATACTGTTACAAACACAACCTTAGGGTTCTTTTTATTTCCTCCTTTTTCTTCCTCAATTCTTTGTATGTTATGAATCATATTCTGTACTCTTTGTCTTCCCTTGGGTGACATCTACTTAGCCTTAGGAATACTTCCATCTATAGGAGTCCCTACAAAATGCACTCTAGAGGTGGTTTGTAGGAGGTTAATTCTCTCAGCTTTTGCTTATCTGAAAATTGTTTAATCCCTCCTTCAAATTTAAATGATAACCTTGCCAGGTAAAGTAATCTTGGTTCAAGGCCCTTCTGCTTTGCTGCATTAAATATATCATGCCACTCCCTTCTGGCCTGTAAGGTTTCTGTTGAGAAGTCTGATGATAGCCTGATGGGTTTTCCTTTGTATGTGATCTTTTTTCTCTCTCTAGATGCTTTTAAAAGTCTGTCTTTATCCTTGACTGTTTCCATTTTAATTATTATATGTATTGATGTTGTCTTCGTTGGGTCCCTTGTGTTGGGAGATCTGTGCACCTCCATGGCTTGAGAGCCCATCTCCTTCCCCAGATTGGGGAATTTTCAGCAATTACCTCCTCAATGACATTTTCTATCCCTTTTTCTTTCTCTTCTTCTTCTGGTACCCCTATAATGCAGATATTGTTGCATTTGGATTGGTCACCCAGTTCTCTCAATATTCTTTCTTTCTTAGAGATCCTTTTTTCTTTCTGTGCCTCAGCTTCTTTGTATTCCTGTTCTCTAATTTCTTTTCTATTTACTCTCTCTTCTACTACATCAAATCTGTTTTTAAATTCCTCCGTTTTATGTTTCATTTAAGATATGGAATTTCTTAATGATTGAATCTCCAACTTATATTTGTTCCTGAGTTCTTGAATAGTTTTCTGTACCTCCATAAGCATGTTTATAATTTTTATTTTGAACTCTCTTTCAGGAAGATTGGTGAGTTCAGTTTCATTTGGCCCTTTTTCTGGGATTTGTGAGATTTTGGTCTGAACCATGTTCTTTTGTCGTTTCATATTTCTGTGTGGTGCCCAGTAGCGCACAGAAACTCCAGTCTCTGGAGCTGCTCAGCCCCTAGAGTGAGGTTGGTGTTTGTAGGGGAGCGGAGCTGGTGCCTGGTGGGAGGAAAGATCTGTTTCCTGCTTCCTGTCTACGGTGCCTGTCTCCACTGTCAGAGCCAGTGGGCCAAGCACACACGTGTAAACCTCTGTGCCTTGCATCTCTAGCTGTTGTAGGCGGGGTCTCCCTCTGGCTGCCTTGACGCCTGTGCAGTTACTGCGGGTTTACGAACAGGTGCCTGCCTACCAGTAAGAAGGCTAAGCAGGCTGTGTGTCAGAGTGGGGGGCCTCAGAGTTGAGTAGGCGGCCAGGGGGTTGGAGCACCTGAAACCCCCCAAAGTTCCCAACCAGCTGGGCAACGCGCGCCCACCCAACCTTGTCCAGCTCTCCCTTCTCCTGCACAGCAAGCTCATGCTAACCCCGCCCCTTTTGTAGCCCTCTTGCTACTAGGAAACCTCTCAGACTACCTGCCTTTCCTCTGACACAGAGCTGCTGGATGTGGATCTCCTCCTCCACAAACAGCTGGGACATCAATTTCTCAAGCACTCCGCCTGTCCGAGCTCCCCAGTGGCCAGGGCACCACACACTATAGGATTCTCCCCACAAAGCAGATCTCCATGGCTAGGTGTTCAGCAGTCCCAGTCCTCCACCCTCTGCCATGGTCTGTTTCTCTTCCTCCTGCCAATGAGCTGGGGTGGGAGAAGGGCTTGGGTCCCACCAGATTAAGGCTTTCCTACGTTACCCTGTTTTGTGAGGTCTGCTCTGTTTGTGAGGTCTGTTTGCAATCTGGTTAAGCCTTTTTTCTTGTTGCTGTTTTAAGGTTAGTTGTATTAATTAACTATATTTTTGCATTGTTTGTGGTTTTGGGAGGAGCTCTCCATCTCACCTCTCATGCCGCCATCTTGAATTCCGCTCTTTACCTTTTATCTTAAGATCTTATGTGTTGTGTTTCTTTTTTTCTTCCTTCTAGTGTAATCTTTATTTTTGAAAATATTGTTCTCTTGTGTCTGTCTTGAGTTCCATCAACACATTATAGTGTTTTTCAAATTCTAATTTATATTGCTCTTTCATGTCTTATATCACTACTTGATATCTTTTAGCATGCTTTGAAATAATTGATTAGCTAGGGTTTTGATTAGCTTTGTGGACTTTTTTTCTGGTGTTATTTTTGTTGTTGGTAAGTATGTTATCTTGCTCCTTATTTAAACTTTTCTTTTAGTAACTTTTTATGGGATTTGACCATGATCCTTTTCTATTGATAATATTTACCCAAAATTGATTTCCATGAACTTTTAAAATTTTATTTATTTTATTTTTTATTTTTGTATCATTAATGTACAATCACTTGAACAACATTGTGGTTACTAGACCCCCTATTTTCAAGTCCCCCCCACATACCCCAATACAGTCACTGTCCACCAGTATAGTAAGATGCTATAGAATCATTACTTGTCTTCTCTATAAAGACTGCCTTTCCCATGTCCCCCACCGCTGCATTATGTGTGCTAATCGTAACCCCTCTTTTCCCCCCTTATCCCTGCCTTCCCACCCATCCTCCCCAGTCCCTTTCCCTTTGATAACTGTTAGTTCATTCTTGGGTTCTGTGAGTCTGCTGCTGTTTTGTTCCTTCAGTTTTTCCTTTGTTCTTATACTCCACAGATGAGTGAAATCATTTGATATTTGTCTTTCTCCACCTGGCTTATTTCACTGAGTGTAATACCCTCTAGCTCCATTCATGTTGTTCCAAATGGCAGGATTTGTTTTCTTCTTATGACTGAATAATATTCCATTATGTATATGTACCACATCTTCTTTATCCATTCATCTATTGATGGGCACTTATGTTGCTTCCATATCTTGGCTGTTGTAAATAGTGCTGCAATAAACATAGGAGTGCATATGTCTTTTTGAATCTGGGATCTTGTTTTCTTTGGGTAAATTCGTGGGACTGGAATTCCTGGGTCAAATGGTATTTCTATTTTTAGTATTTCTAGTGCCCAGAAGCTGCTCAGCACCTGGAGCGAGGGATTGCATGTGTGTGGCACTGGTGCCTGTTGGGAGGAAAGAGCTGTTTCTTGCTTCTGGGCTGCTGTGCCTGCCTCCATTGCTAGGGCCAGTGGGGCAAGTGTGCAGGGATGAGCCTCTGTGTTTTTCCCTTTTAGCTGCCATAGGCAGGGCCATCCTCTGCCTGGCTTTTTGCTATGATGGGGTCAGCAGGTTTGAGAACCAGTGCCTTCTGGGAGGTAGGAAAGGCAGGTTGTATACTGAGTTGGAGGGGCCTCGGTGCTGCATTGCCAGCCAGGGGGATGGAGTGCCTGAAGCTCCTGAAAGTTCCCAACCTCCTGGGCAAGTGTGCTCGGACAATTTTGTCCATCTGTTCTTTCTCCTGAGGAGCAAGCCCTATGTAATCCTTGCCCTTTTAGCACCCCTCTCCCTGTTGAGATGTCTTTCAAAATGCCCTCCTTTCTTTCATCCTGGAGTGGCTGGTTTGAGTACATGTTCTTCACAAGCAGTTGGAATCTCAGTCTGAGTATTTTACCTGTTTCTACTTTCTGCCTCCACTAATCTCCAGAGCACCATGTAATGCGTGTTTGTGCTCCCAGTGAAGATATCCTGGTATGAGTGTTTAGCAGTCCTGGGCTTCTTCTTCCTTTCCGTTCCATTTCTCTTCCTCCTGCCTGTGACCGGGGGTGGGGGGATGGCTTGGTCCCAGTGGATCATGTCTTTGCTACTTTTCCCTTTTCTGTGAAGTCTTCTCTTTTCCTCAGATGTAGGCTGTCTGTTGTACTTTTCTTTCTGGTCGCTCTTTCAGGATTAGTTGTATTTGCTATATTCTTGTGTTATATGTGGTTTTGGGAGGATGTTTCTGCCTCACTTCTCATGCCACTATCTGTTTCCTGTTTTCCTGTGTGGGCCTTATTTCTTTATTCATTCTGCCACACCCTACATCTTTTGATTGGTGCATTCAGTCCATTTCCATTTAAGTTCATTAGTGATAGTTATGTACTTACTGCTATTTTATTATCTGTTTTCTGGTTGTTTTAGTAGTTCTTCTCTTTTGCTTTCTTTCTCTCTTATTCTGTTGTTATTAGATGGTTTTCTTTAGAGTTGTTACTGGATTTGTTTTTCTAATTTTTTTTGTATATCTGTTAGGGTTTAGGTGTGTGGTTAACATAACGTTCATGGATAGTTTCCTAACTATGGAACAATCTATGTTAAGTTGATGATCATTTTATTCAAACACAATCTAAATTATTCTCCTTTCTCCTCCATCTACTACATGTATTAGATGTCATAATCTGCATTTTTTATATCTCTTTACTGAATTTGTGTATAATTGTTTTTACTGTTTTTGTTTTGCTTTAATTTCATACTTGCTTGGTAAGTAATAAGTCTGCTAGCTTTACTGTGGGTTCATTTTCACTGGTGAAAACGATTTAGATTTAAGAACATTTTCATCTACAAAAGTCTCTTTAATATACCTTTAATGCTAGCTTAGTGATGGTGAATTTTTTAGCTTTCATTTTTGGGAAATTTGTCATCTCTCCTTCAAATTTAAATGATACTTTTGCTGGGTAGAGGATTCTTGGTTGGAAGTATTTCTGTTTCAGTGCATTAAATATTTCATGGCACTCCTTTCTGTCCTATAAAATTTTACTGAGATATCTTTTGACAGCCTGATGGGGGTTTCCCTTTTAAGTATTTTTTTTTCCCTCTGTCTGGCTGCTTTCAATACCCTCTCCTTATCCTTAATCTTTGTCCTTTAAGTTGTTATATGTCTTGGGGTAACTTTTGTTAGGGGATATGTTTGCTTCCAAGACCTGAGTCCCTACTTCCTTCCCCAGATTGGGGAAGTTTTCAGCAATTATTTCTTCAAAGAGTCTTTATACCCCTTTGTCTCTCTCATCTTCTTCTGGTATGCCTATTATGTGACTATGATTTCATTCGGAGTTGTTACACAGTTCTCTTAGCATCTTCTCAGTTCTAGAGAGTCTGATTTCTCTGTGTTCCTCAGCTTTTTTGTTTTCCTGTTCTTTAACTTCCGTCTCATTCATTGTTTCCTCTACTTGTAGCAATCTATTATTCCTTCCCTCCATTGAATATTTCACTTCAGTTACTGTATTATTCCTCTCTGAGTGCCTCTTTTTCAGCTCTTCTCTTTGTTGAAGTCCTCCCTAAGATCAATATTTTTCCACAGATCAGTGAGCCTATTTACTTTGACATCTTTATTCAGAACACTGGTGATCTCCATTCCATGTAACCCTCTTTTTGGTGTGCTATCTTGTACTTTTGATCAGAACCTATTCTTCTGCCTCCTCATTTTGTCAGGCCTTCTGTGTTTCTTTGTATTAGATAGATCTGCTATGCCTCCTGGTCTAGAGAGAAATGGCTTTATGAAGAAGGCATGTATGGTGCCCAGAAGCTCAAGGCTGTTTACTCTCCAGTGCCTGCTTTTCCTTTGCAGTGGAGCTCTGGTTTCTATTGGTTGGCTATGGATGGGGTCTCCCTTCTGTCTGTGTGCCTGGTATATCTCAGTCCACTGCAGCTGGCTGTTTTCCTCAGCTCACTCTTGTGTGCCAAGCAGTGGTGATTCTTCTTGGCTCATTGTGGGAAGAGACCCCTCTGCCTGCCATGCAGCAGTTGTGGAGATGCTTGGTTAACTGGGTAAGTGGGGAAGCTGTTTGGCTCTGGGGCAGGCACACAGGGTCGAGTCACACGTGGTGTGGTTGCAAGGTCACACACCAGTGGTGGAGCATGCAGTGAGGCTGGGCTTCCTGCTTTGAGGAAGGAGGCTTTGGAGCTGGTTCCTGTAGGCACCTCTCTAGTTGGGCTTAGAAAGGGCTGAGAAAGCTGAAGAAGCCCCTCTTCTTCCCAGGCAGCAAAGTCTGATGTTTCTGGGCTGAGTGGTCTGGCGTGTCAGTAGTGCACAGGAAGCACCTTGGGGCTGAGTTGCCAGAAAGGAGAATGGAGCCTTTGTGGCTCCTGAGAATGCCTAACCTGTTGGGCTGAAGGAGGCTGGGAAAGGGTCGTTCACCTGCCCTTTCTCTTGCAGAAAGAGTTCCATCCAACCCTTGACCCTCTGGCACCCCTCCTGCTGCTGGCAAATCTTTCAAACTGCTGCCTCTGTTTTGGGTCTTAGCGGAAACAGTGGATTGTACCTGTTCACAAGGGGTTGGAGTTTCAGCCTCCCAGAGTCCTCCAACATTCCCTGGTGTCCAGACCCGCTAATCACCAGAACCCAATGCAATGTGGACTTGTGTCCCCACAGCAGATCTCCAGGCCCAAGTGTTCAGAATTTCTGAGCACATATCCCCTCCCCACTCCATTCTCTTCCTCCTGCTTGTGGGCTGGTCTGGGAGAATGACTTGTGTCCAGCTTGATCACTGCTCTACCACCCTACCCTTCTCTGTAGTCTTTTCTTCATCAGGTGTAGGTGGTCTGTTCTGCAGCCTTCAGGTCATTTTCAGGTTTCATTATATTTGCTGTAGTTGCTTACTTGGTGTGTGTTGGGGGGAGATTTCCACCTTACTTTCTTATTCCCCCTCTCTTCTAGGAAATTGTACTTTCTCATAAAAATATTTTTTCCACTTTAGTTTATTTATAAATTAGATTTTTTTCCTATAAGAAATGATCAATAAAGGGAAATCAAATTAGCAATATTTAGAGGAATAAGATACTAGACTTGGATTCCTTTTAACTTTAGTTATTACGCTTAATCAAACATCTGATACAATATTTTACTACAGAGAATTTTAGAACAAGCAAAATCTTTGTTTGTGTTGCTGTTTACTTTAAGGCTATTATTCCTTTCTGTGGGCCCCATAAAGAGCATCAGAATTTTATGGAATTTATAGTCACTTTAAATGCTATCATGAAGTTTTAGCTGTTATGTGCATTGGCTGTGCTAATCTTTTTTAAGTTGACAAAGGAAACAAAAGAATATAAAATAAAGCAAAATCTGCCTTTACTGGCAGGTTCATCTGAAAGAAACCCTAATTAGTATGATCACCTAGCAACAGCATCTATTAAACAACATCTCTGATTTTCAAACTACCTTGCCGAAAAAATCTCTTTATCTTTCTATTTCTCACAGTCAGCCTAAGAAGTACTTTTATTTATGATGTCAAGATCACTAACCAAAAAGTTCTTGTGACTGTCAGTGATTAATATGCTCAGTTTGTCTTCCAAAAGTTAGAAATTTTGTCCCTTTTAATTTTTTTCTCTCATTCACACATCTTATAAGTAAACATTCAGAGAATTCTAAATGAAACTTAAAAAATTGTAGTGTTTTCTTCATTAGTGTTAGTAAATGAAAACTGATATTGGAACATTGAGAAAGAGTAAGAGAAAAGCTTACTTTATCATGTGACAAGCAATCACTAATGAATTGAGCATGACAAAGGGTGAAACCCAGAATATCTCTGGTGATGTTTCCTTTTTTAAGTACTGCTTTTTCTCTTTAGTTGTAATTTTATCTACTTAGGTTTACTTTAACAAGGCCTTAATGTTACATGTGAAGGTGAAATTATGTAAATACCTTTTTTAGGCCAAATTCTGAAGACAGGTCTTCCAGCTGAGAAATGAGAGACACAGATCCCTTTGCCCTTAATACGTATGGCAAATACAAGTCAAAACTGAAAAAGTAGAAACTCTTAGTTAGCAGGATGTTGTAGAAATAAAATCTTTTATAACTCATAAAAATTGAATTGAGTAAGTTTTGAGGGAAAAAAACCAGCATAATAAAAAGACCAGGAGGGAATTAAATACCAAGAACCATCATATTTGTCCTTGGATGCTTGATAGAAACCTGCAATCCTTTGTGTGATGTTTCTGAAGGAGTCACTAATAAGCATATCAGAACATCAAATCCTGGCATAATGATAGGGCCTTGTCACAGGTTCCTGATAATGTGTGTGATCTTGGCCCTTATTCCCAATCTGCTGTGGAACTCAACTGCCAATGAGAAGTGGAAAAGGAAATTTGCCTGGCATGTTAAAAAATAAAGTCTCACCTATGTTATGGAAAAAAAATCATCTAAATTTTCTTGGTTAGCTTGGTTAGCCATGAGTAATAAGGGTTTATTTATTCAGTACATTCTTTCATTGCTTTCACATGTTAAAGCTATCTACCCATGGTTCCCTCTGAATTGCATCTTAACAAGATTATGCTCCTTTTTCTAATTTATTGAACTAGCATCGAGTATATTTATATAAAAATTAACTGCTTAGATACTTCTTTGGTGAAAAACATAGCTGTTGTAATTTTATTATGAATTTTAATCAAGGAAAGAAATGACCTTTGAAATTTTCTTCTACCTCATTTTATATTTGTATGTGTGTGCTTTTCTCTATATTATTGGACATCTCTGTGATTTAATTAAAATTTTTATTGAAAACATGTGACAGAGCAGTAAAATTTTGTTTGAAAGAAAAATATTAAGGAAACAGTTTAAAAATTAATATGACTAACAGAAGACCTGTTTTCTCTGAAAATACTAATTCTTCTAGAACAGCGCATCTATTTCATGATAAAATATGCTCTGGCTTGTTTTTGGTTTAGAAAAAAATCCTCTGAAGAGAATCCCAAAATGCCCTGTGCTTATGATTTCTTCTGAATGCAGACTCCAAGCCTTTTGGGGATCCACTGTAATTGTTGCCATTCTAATAAGTACCTTTTCATATCATACCCCAATACCAACTCATGAAGATAGTCTGCTGCCAAAAGGAACAAAAATTTTGGTTTGTAACTATTGGAAGATTATAAAAACCTGTGTGCTGGAAGGAAGGCTTTGATAAAGAGTAGCCTTCAGACTTTAATGTATATGAGTGTAGGAAGTGGGGGTAAAAAGTATTCCTTGATCCTATTAGGGTCCTGGCTGGGTCTGAGAATTAAGTTGAGAAAGACAGATTAACAGGAGAAAAGCATACAAATTTATTTACTATAACTTATAAGACACAAAGCCTTTATAAGTAAGTGAAGACCCGAAGAAGTGGTTAAAGCTGAATGTTTTCATGCTAGGGTTGATAAGCAGTGGACAGTTGTGGAGAAATATGATAGGGCAGAGTATTAGGTCAGTGTAGTAAATTGAAGGAGACTTAGTAAGACTTGTTCATTGAGATTCTTCTTTGTGTCCCTCTGTCTTGAAGATAAGGATATTCTTTTCCTCTGGGCATATGGAAGGCATTGATGCCGGAGTTCTTGTTATGGAGTTGAATAATGAACTTAGCAAACAGTCAAGGTAGGAGAGCCAGGGAGACTTTTATTGAGAGATACAGTGAGAGGACAGACAGAGCTCCTGGCACACGCCAGGAGGGGACAAGAGAGCCCGGGGTGGTGCGTTGTCTAGGGGTTTTATAGGCAGATGAGGATTTTTCGAGAACATGAAAAAAAGGCTTAGGGGTGTGGATGTGTACCACCTGCCCTGCCCTCAAGGTGGGCTGGGTTGTTCTCTGCTTGCTAGGGCTGTTTACAATGAAGTCATGGGTTATGCTGAGATACCCTTGCAGAACACTCAAAACATTCCAGGTGAAGTTGCTTCTGGCCTTTTGACCTTTAACTGATCTCACCGAAGATGTCTATATTCCTGGTCTGGTATCTTTACCCTAGAGAATTAGTGTGACACCTTGACTTTACATAATGCTGAACACAGTTTCCATAGGGACTTTACATTGTTACATTGCTTTGACTGTAAATATCCTGCCTTGCCTTTTTTTGGAGGCCCTCACCCTACTCTGACTACATGCATGGTCTCTGTCTCAGCATCTTTCACAGGAGGGTCTTAAGACCTGTTGCAGGGAGAGATCAGAGTCCTTCTTGCACCTGCCATTTCCTTAAAATATTCAATATACCAAAGTGATATATTTTGGGGTAATGTTCCCTGAAGGTGTTGTTTAATGTATATTTTCAAACTCCAGTCCCAAAGATGCTGATCTCCAGTAGATGTGGACAAGGGTGTGAGAATAAATTATGATGAGTAGTCCCAAATGATCATGTTGGCTGTTGCTGGAACCACACTGAGAATGAAGAGAATGCTTATCAAATTACTAATGCAATCATTCATTTCTGTGTCAAGATGGTAACCAGTTAAAGTCATGTCTACTTTAAGAAATTTGCAATATGATGTTTCATTTTGATTTTTCCCACTTACTGCTAGCAGAGAGCTAGAATTTGAGGTTAAAAGATAAGGAAGACACAGAACATTAGATGGGTTAGTCTTAAGATGCAGATGCTTTAAAAAAAATCCAGTAATGAAAGTTCTTTTGACATAACTGGTACTCATAAATCAAAATTTTTTTGTTCCTATTGTTGATGTATAGTTGATAAGAGGGATAATGTTTAAAAAAGGATAGGTAATTGAATAAATTAATTGGTCACAAACATTTTCCAATTTGTACCACTTCATCATGCAGTTATTCCCCCCATCCACTAAAGGTGACTTTTCCTTTTCCACTGTTTTCCCTACCAGTGGTTTTTCAGTGCCTGTTGGGCATATCGCAACCAGGTGTAGATTACAAATTCTTTTCCAAAATAAATAATCATGGAATCTTAGAGGAAAAAGGAAACTGAGAGCATTTAGTTCAGTGGGTTCATTTAACATAAGAATCTGATTTATATAGTGCTTAAGTGTCTTTCTTACCTCTCCAGAAAGCACAGAGCCTGGGGCAAAATTTATGTAATACTAATTTATTGGGGAGTGCAATACCAAGGAAGCAGGATGTGGGAGATGGGTAGAGAAGGAAAGTGTTACCCAGCTCCTATTAGTACCAAATTCAACTGATTGATTGATGATGTTGCAGGACCAAATTCTGAAAGGACTTATGGACGAATGTTTCTCAGAATAGGAGAAGAGATGAAATTTCCATTGACTGTTACTTCTCATTCATTGGTCAAAGTTTTGTCTCATGCATGTCAATTCTCTTGTATTTCCAGGCTGCATATATTATCAGCAACAGAGAAACTCTGGAGCAGGAAGCCAGAGTCCTGTGGTATAGGAAGGAGACTGGCTACTTCATGCTCTTGTGAGGATGATATTTGAGTGGAGATGGATGGGACTATGTAGAATTTGTTGCGTTGGCAATGCCTAGAGTAAAACAAGTGGCAAAGGACCTTGGAGACAAGTGAAGCACAAAATGATTTGATCTGGGGAATTTCTCTCTAGTAATAATAGAACTAAGACTAGAACTTAATTATTCGAGATCTATTTTTTAAAAACTCTGATCATAATTTTTTAACCATAGCAAATAAGAAAAGGGAAAGCCGGTAACCTATGTACTGACATTTCTTTTCCAGAAAAAAATGATTTTTTGTTCTTAAAAAAGAAGCAAATGACATATTTCTGGCAATATGGCATATCAGATTATTAAAAAGCTCTTCTGATACAAAATGCTAGATGAAAAGGTAGCAAACATACTCTCACATTTACTGCCAAACAAGTGAGAAAGTAGACACAAACTATGTAAAGAACAAGAACTTCTGTTTATCAGAAGATACCAGTAAGAGATTGAAAAGGTAAGACATAGAAGGGGAGAAAATATTTTCACAAATATTAACCAAAAGAAGTGTTTACATAAAGAAATATAAAAAAGGGTCCTAGAAACAGTTTTTCTTTAAAAAAAAAATAGATGAACCAATACTAAAATGGGCAAGAAGCTTGATTTTTTTCCCCCAAAGATAATGTCCAAATATCCAATGAGAATATGAAAGTGTGCTTTGCATCAACAGGGTTATATAAGTTAAAACCACAATGAGATACCAGCATACTCTTACCAAGATTGATTATGGTGAGGATATGAAATAGAATTCTCATACAATTGATTTCCTGATGGTATGCATTAGCACAATTCCTGCAGAAAACTGTATGGCAGTATTTACTAAGCCTGAACCTGAATATCCTATAATCAGAAATTGCATTTCTAGGATACAATCAATAGAAATAGAAATGGATATATATAAGCATAAAAACACACATAGAAGGACATTCAAAGCAGCTTTCTCTATTAAAATAGAATGGATAAATAAATTGTGCTATAATATTGTTGAGAAAGTTCTTAAAGAAGAAGTTTTTATTAAAATAGAATGGATAAATAAATTGTGCTATAATATTGTTGAGAAACTTCTTAACTTGAGAGGAAAATCTTTTCCTCTACCCTTTCAGGTTCAGTTTTCAGGGGACTGTTAATCTTACCGAAAACAGATCAGTAAAGGAAAAGACAGATTTTTTATTCACTTATGTAAAAGAGTTCACAGAAAAATGTGACACAAAGAGGTGGTTAGTATCTGGCATTTATATATTACCTTACTAAGGGAAGTAGAGAAGGAGAAAAGGCACTTAGGAGAAACCAAGTCTTTTAGCAAAGATAAATTGGCCCTAAAGAGAATAGATGGGAGATATAATGCTTTTGTACCAATGTCTGTTTTATCCTGAGTTGTCTCTTGTGATACAAGGCAATGTTCCTTTATTGTGAGACTTTCAGGGAGGAGATTTATGGCAGTTGAATTCTCTTAGGAGACTGCTTTTAGGCAGATAAAGGGAGTAAAGACAAAGTGGTATATTCTGGATCCCCTCAGTATTCACAAAATTAAAATGAATAAATTATTTCTGCCCACAGCAACATGGTTAAATCTCATAAACAATGTTGAGTGAAAGATAGATAAAAATGAATGTCTATAGTATGATGAATACATATTGCATAAAGTTCAAAAACACAAAATAATATATGGTTTAGAAGTCAGTATAGTAGTGTTTTCCTCTAAGGAGCTTATTGTCAGGAAGGAGCAAGTGGGGGTTCTTCTTGGGTACTGGCAATACTTTTTATTGATCTGGGTACTAGTTACCTGTGAGTGCTCATTTTGAGAAATTCATTAAGCTTATGCATAATTTATGCTCTCTTCAGTCTGGATATTACAGTGTAAAGTGATTACCAAAAAAATGAGATGATTAAAATTAGTAATTTGTTACTTGTGCTACTGCTATTTTGGCATGTAAGAAATGTTTGTTTTTTACAGTAACATACTTAAGTTTTTAGGGATGGGATGTCAAGATGTTTTTAATTAATTTTAACATTCATAAATATAAAAACAACAAAGTATATTTTAAAGAGTTATGCATAAGTATTCAATATGTATCATCATGAAAAAGAAGAAAACTATTAATATTTTTTGTAATATATTTGAAAAATTTTACAAAAGGGACAATTGTCTAGCAAAATAGTAAATATCAAACTGAGTAAAGAGGAAATAAATAATTAAAGTCATTCTATGATCATTAAAGAAATGTAATCACTAGTTAAATACAAATCTACCAAGAAAAAAAAAATTGCTAACCACCAGATATTTTAAAGAAGAGCTTTACCAGTTATTCAAAAACCAGAGAATTCTAAATTTATAAAAAAACTTCCAAAGAATAAAACAAGGGAATGTTCTTGGAATCATTTTATCTGGCTAATATAATCTTGATACCAAATCCAGATAAAGGAATTAAAAATTAAAAAATGTAGGTGATATTATGAAGATGGATGAAAAGTCTTGGAAAAAATTAGCTGACAAAATCTAGCAAAATACATACATATATCAAGGTTAAGAATGTCCAAGAAATTGACGAGAGTTTAACAAAGCAACTTTTAATATAGTAATCTTCATAAAGTATTTAATAAAACTTAATACATATTTATGCTTAAAAACAACTTAGACAACAGTGAATCTTCCTAGTATACTTGAAATAGAAGTGAAACTTCTTAACTTGATAAAGGTTATAAAGTTATCTCTCCAACTGTATAGCAAAACACATAATTGACAATGAAGTGATAGAACCATTTTCTGTAAATCAGAAATGAAACTACAGAGCCTGCTATCACTGCTTCCATTATTTTTTGCAGACCCTAGTCAGCCCATGAAGACAAGAAAAAAAATAAAAAGAATAGGATTAGGACAGTAGAAACAAAACTGTTCCTATAATGTGGAAAGTATTGTTTACATAGAAAATTCAAGAGAATCTATCAAATATTAAAATTGATAACATTATCAGAGTTGCTGGTTTTAGGATTGATATGCATAAAATACATCCTTAAAACCAGCAGTAAATATTTAAAAATATATTATTAAATTAGTTACTAAAATTATGATATACATTGATTTAAATTAATCAAATTTGTATGAAGCTTTTATAGAGGGGGTAATAAAGTTTTTCTGAAATATGTTAAAGAGATATGCCATTTATTATCATAAACATTAATTATTCCCCAATCAATGTTATTTTTATTGATATTTCAATCAAAATACCCAAAGGTATTTTTGTGTAAAACAAGTTAATTCTGAAATATATTTAGATGAGAAAAAAAAGGCATAAACAGTTTTGAAGAAGGGGAAGACTTAGCTTAGAAGATAACAATAATTATTATAAATATTTAGTAATTATGTTAGGGTGATACTGGTGTGATAGAATGTATAGGTCATTAACAGACTTTCGTATATTTGGAATCTTATTAAATGACAGAAATGAAATTACAATTAGTGAAGAAAGAGTAAATTATTCAATAAATAGAAACTTCTATTAGAAAAATGATCTTATTACCTCACATGTTACATAAACATCAATTCCAAGTGCATTACATTTGAAATGTAAAGAATAATATTTCATGCGTTGGTACATTGAAAGAACAAGTCACAGAATGCTCTCATAAAGCAATTATATTTTTCCTTAAAGCTGTCCCTACAAACATACTTTATAGGAACTTTTCTCCTTGTCTCCTTGAGTTAAAAACTTGTCTAAATGGTATGATATTATTAATTGCTTTTTAGAAGAATAGGCTCTGTTTAGTCACATATATATATATATATATATATATATATATATATATATAGTATATATATACATACGGAATAGACTCTGTTTAGTCTGTGTGTGTAATCTGTAGTGCCATGATGGAGGTGGTGATAACAACATCTAATATGATTAAAAGTTAAAGCTTCCCTTCTCTCTAAGTTTATGCAAACTGAAGTTAGAAACAGGAGCATAATTGGTTTCTTTTCTCTTGATTTTGATACTCTCTAGGGGGACCATCCATCATGGTTTGTCTGGAAAGGTTCTGAGAGGGTTCCTGGGACATGGGGGTTTTAGTTTCAGAATGAGTCACCCTATGTCCCTCTTTCACCTGCTTCTCCACTTCTTTGCTGTGGCTTCTGACTCTCCAGAGTATAGCTGAGAGTTTGGAGAAGGGACAAAGAAGGAAGGTCTCACTTGAGTGTCTAATTTTGACATTGAATGTCCATTGGTCACAGCATATGTTTAAAGACAACTCTTCTCATAATTGCATAATCAGTTCTTTGGTGAAATGAGATCCCTCCTATTTTACATTTCTGGACATTTCTCATCTGAAAAATGTTATGAATGGTCATTTATGACTCCCAGCTTAGTCTCCAGTTCCTTGTGATCTATATTCACTGAGATTCTGTTGAAATCCCATTGTCACCTCAGGTTGCCTGTTAAGATGTTTCAAATCAGCTTTGCCTCTTGCCCACTATAGTGGCTTCCTATTACAATTAGTGTTTTTCTCTTATCTTTTTTGGTAGTAGAAGAGACAAGAAGCATTAAAAAAAAACTGTCACAATTTTTGAATATATATTTATCACAAGAATATTAAATGCATCAATATTCCATTTGTTACACCGATAAAAATTTTATCCTTTTGAGAAAGGTGTATCTAAGAATAGTTAAGTCATAATGTATAATTCTACTTTTCCCAAGAGAATGGAAAATATGTTTTTAAATGTGTGGTGAATATTAAGGGGGCTTTAGTTTTATGAAGAATTTACATGATCAAGTCTTCAGGAATACACATCTACCTCATGGAGTTGTGTAAATTAGAATTAAGAATAGTGAAGTACCTGGCACATAGTGGATGCTCAGTCACTTCTTATTCATTTCAAAATCCTTCCTCCAGGAAACTTTCCTGTTGACTTTATATCTAGGACTCAAGGACCTATTAATTTGAAAGAAAATTTTATTTTCCTATAAAATTCAATATTTAATTCATATTCTTTCATTTTCCTAGTTGAGAAAATAGTTGACTAGGAATATCAAATAATTTAGGCTAAAGGAAGACCATCTCTTATGTTAGATGTACAACTGTACTTTCTCCAAAATTTCTGCATGATTTTCCCATTTTACTGAGTTTGGATTGGCAACATCAGTTTCAGTATGTGGGTCAGAGAGTTCTGACTTGGGGTACTGAAATTTTAGTGTGCACTCTGTCTCATGAGAAAAGATCTATGTATAAATGAAGGCATTGTTTAAAAAAAGTACAACTTTTGTCAAAGTACGCATCTATTTACTGAATTAAACAAATGAATTGAAAAGCAAGCAGTTTTTGTTTTCTCTCCCCTCTTCCCTCCAAGAAAGGAAACTGCTTTTGGAAATTCTTGCTCTAAACTGATGTGTCTGTTTGATGGCTGAGAGTAAGATTTGCCTTTGTGAAAATTGAGAAGTGAGTAGAGAAATATATCACTGAAGGAAAGTTGAATGATTTTGTAAAACCACACTGGAGCAAGAGGGGTGAGTTTGTAACTACTGGCTTCACAGACACATGAAGCAAACTCTTGTAGTAGAGACCAGCACTAGCTTTAGTCTGAGTTCTGCTGCATGTCCACAGACCCACAGACCCAAATGCACCCTGTACATCTGCAGCCAGAAAAAATGTAGAAATATAAATCTATGAGTGTACATGTGGTACAGGGCTTAGATTGTAGACTTTGAGATCAGACCCATCTGGGTTTGTTTCCTGATTTTGCCACTCCATAACTGGAGATGATCAACACAGATTACTATTCTCAAAAGCTTGGTGGTAGAAGCCTAACAAAACATAAGGTTGAGAGTTGTAGGAGGAAGATTAATATAAGAGACCTTGAGCATGTCTATAATCTGAAGGTCAGGAGAATTTGAAGAAGGATCAGAGAGAGTATTGTTTAGGTTAATGTTTCCTCATGTGAAAAACAGATGTAATAGAGCTCTTTAAGGTTGATATTAGAATTAAATAAGATTACTATATATGGACTTCCAGGAAGATGGCAGCATGAGCAGGGCAGCAGAAATCTCCTCCCAAAACCATATGTATCTATGAAAATACAGCAAATACAACTATTCCTAAAAGAGAGACCAGAATATACAGGATAGTGCACAGCCTGCTTCTGCACCTGAGAGGACGTGACACCCCACGAGGCAGGTAAGATATGGAGCCATGACCCGGTGGACCCGAGCACTCCCCCACCCCAGTGCACCGGCGGGAGGAGAGGATTCAGAGCCGGGAGGGAGTGGAAGTACAGGCCCGCAAAATAACCAGCCCTGGTGATCTGCACCACAAGCACTGACACAGATCATGCGGAGTATTGGATAATGGAGAGGCAGAAGGTGCAGGTTTTGAGCTGGGAACGCGCCCGGGTCCTTGCAGCAGGCTCCCTGGGACAAAAGAAAAGTGCGTGCTTTTTTTGGCAGTCTTAAAGAGGCAAGGGCCCAGGATCGTCCCAGCACACTCGGCCCAGCAGGCTGGGAGTCCTGAGGAATTTCGGACACCTTGGCTGGCGAATGGGAAAAAGTAGCCGCAATGAAACTTCACACAGACAACCAACAGCCTCCCATTCATTCCCGCCCCGGCCAGAGATACAAATGACCCTGCAGAGCTGCGCGGCAGCCGCTGCAGAATAGTGGAGCAACAGTGCCACCTACAGCATCCTAACAGAATCTACTCCTGGTGGGCATTTTTTTTCCTTTCCTTCTTTTCTTTTCTTTCTTTCTCTTTTTTCTCTTTTCTTTCTCTTCCTTCTTTTTTTTAAAAGTCTTAAAGAGCCCAGCTGACATATGTGGCACCTACCAGTGACAACTTCTATTGCCATGAAAAGATAGAGGAATATGGTACAGACCAAGCTCACCCAGATCCAGACAACACCAGAGAGGGAGCCTGAAGGGATTGAAATGCACAATCTTCCTGAAGAAGAATTCAGAATAAAAGTCATAACCATGCTGATGGATCTACAGAGAAATATGCAAGAGCTAAGGGAGGAAGGGAGGGAAGTCAGGAAAGACAATGCAGAAATGAAACAAGCCATCGATGGGCTTAGCAGCAGACTGGACGAGATGCAAGAGGCTGTTAATGGAATAGAAATCAGAAAACAGGAATACAGAGAAGCTGAGGCAGAGAGAGATAAAAGGATCTCTAGGAATGAAAGAATATTAAGAGAACTGTGTGACCAATCCAAATGGAACAATATTCACATTATATGAGTACCAGAGGAAGAAGAGAGAGAAAAAAGGGATAGAAAGTGTCTTTGAAGAAATAATTGCTGAAAACTTTCCCACGCTGGGGAAGAAAATAGTCTCGCAGTCCACGGAAGCCCACAGATCTCCCAACACAAGGGACCCAAGGAAGACAACACCAAGACACATAATAATTAAGATGGAAAAATTCAAAGATAAAGACAGAGTATTAAAGGCAGCTAGAGAGAGAAAAAAGATCACCTACAAAGGAAAACCCATCAGACTATCATCAGACTTCTCAACAGAAACCTTATAGGCCAGAAGAGAATGGCATGATATATTTAACATAATGAAACAGAAGGGCCTCAAACCAAGAATATTGTATCCAGCACAATTATCATTTAAATATGACGGAGGAATTAAACAATTTACAGACAAACAAAAGTTGAGAGAGTTTGCTTCTCATAAACCACCAGTACAGGATATCTTAAACGGACTGCTTGAGAGGGAAGCACCCCTAAGGCTAAAAAGATGTCACCAGAGAAAATAAAATCATAGCAAAGAAAGCAGACCATCCAAACACAAACTAAAGGCAAAGAATAAAACACCTAAAATATAAAGAATGGAGGAGGAAGACTAGGAAGGGAGAGATAAAGAAACATCAGACAGCGTTCACAATAACTTAACAAGAAAGTTAAGTTAGATTTTTAGATAGTAAAGAAGCAACCCTTGAACCTTTGGTAACCACGAATCTAAAGCCAGCAATGGCAATAAGTACATATCTATCAATAATCACCCTAAATGTAAACGGACTGAATGTACCAATCAAAAGACACAGAGTAACAGAGTGGATAAAAAAGCAAGACCCATCTATATGCTGCTTACAAGAGACTCACCTCAAACCCAAAGATATACACAGTCTAAAAGTGAGGGGATGGAAAAAGATATTTCATGCAAACAACAAGGAGAAAAAAGCAGGTGTTACAGTACTTGTATCAGACAAAAGAGACTTCAAAACGATGAAAGTAGCAAGAGATAAAGACGGACATTACATAATGATAAAGGGGTCAATCTAACAAGAGGATATAACCATTATAAATATACATGCACCCAATACGGGAGCACAGGCATATGTGAAACAAATACTAACAGAATTGAAGAAGGAAATAGACAACAATGCATTCATTTTAGGAGACTTCAGCACACCACTCATTCCAAAGGACAGATCAACCAGACAGAAAATAAGTAAAGACACAGAGGCACTGAACAACACACTAGAACAGATGGACCTAACAGATATCTACAGAACTCTACATGCAAAAGCAACAGGATACACATTCTTCTCAAGTGCACATGGAACATTTTCCAGAATAGACGACATACTAGGCCACAAAAAGAACCTCAGTAAAGTAAAAAATATTGAAATTCTACCAACCAAATTCTCAGATCACAAAGGTATAAAACTGGAAATAGATTTTAGAAAGAAAACAAAAAGGCTCACAAATACATGGAGACTTAACAATATTCTCCTAATTAATCAGTGGGTTAAACCATATCAAAACAGTATCAAAGAATATATGGAGACTAATGACAACAACAACACAAAGCCACAACTTCTGTGGGATGCAGCAAAGGCAGTTCTAAGAGGAAAGTATATTGCAATCCAGGCCTATTTAAAGAAGTAAGAACATTCCCAAATGAATAGTCTAAAGACACAATTACTGAAATTGGAAAAAGAAGAACAAATGAGACCCAAAGTCACCAGAAGGAGGGACATGATAAAGATCAGAGAAGAAATAAATAAAATTGAGACGAATAAAACAATAGAAAAAAATCAATGAAACCAAGAGCTAGTTCTTTGAAAAAATAAACAAAATAGATAAACCCCTAGGCAGACTTATTAAGAGAAAAAGAGAATCTACACACATAAACACAATCAGAAATGAGAAAGGAAAAATAACAACAGGCCCCACAGAAATACAAAGAATTATAAGAGAATATTATGAGAATCTATATGCTAACATGCTGGAAAACCTAGAAGAAATGAACAACTTCTTAGAAAAATACAACCTTCCAAAACTGACCCAACAAGAAACAGAAAAACGAAACAAACCAATCACCAGCAACAAAATTGAAGCGGTATTCAAAAAACTACCCAAGAACAAAACCCCCGGACCAGATAGATTCACCTCTGAATTCTACCAGACATATAGAGAAGAAATAACACCCATTCTCCTTAAAGTTTTTCAAAAAATAGAAGAGGAGGGAATACTTCCAAACTCATTCTATGAAGCCAGCATCACTCTAATACCAAAACCAGGCAAAGAACTCACCAAAAAAGAAAATTACCATCATATCCCTGATGAACGTAGATGCAAAAATACTCAAGAAAATATTAACAAACCAAATTCAAAAATACATCAAGGAGATCATACAGCATGATCAAGTGGGATTCATCCCAGGGATGCAAGGATGGTACAACATTCGAAAATCCATCAACATCATCCACCACATCAACAAAAAGAAGAACAAAAACCACATGATCATCTCCATAGATGCTGAAAAAGCATAAAAGCATTTGACAAAATTCAGCATATATTCATGATTAAAACTCTCAACAGAATGGGTATAGAGGGCAAGTACCTCAACATCATAAAGGCTATATATGACAAACACACAGCTAACATCATACTTAACAGCAAGAAGCTGAAAGCTTTTCATTTAAGATCAGGAGCAAGACAGGGATGCCCACTCCTCCCACTGTTATTCAACATAGTACTGGACGTCCTAGCCACGGCAGTCAGACAAAACAAAGACATACAAGGCAACCAGATGGGTAAAGAAGAAGTCAAATTGTCACTATTTGCAGATGACATGATATTGTATATAAAAAACCCTAAAGACTCCACTCCAAAACTACTAGAACTAATACCTGAATTCAGCAAAGTTGCAGGATACAAAATTAACACACAGAAATCTGTTGCTTTCCTTTACACTAACGATGAAGTAACAGAAAGAGAAATCAGAAAAACAATTCCATTCACAATCACATCAAAAAGAATAAAATACCTAGGAATAAACCTAACGAAGGAAGTG
Organism: Phataginus tricuspis; assembly: GCA_029783875.1. Classification (NCBI taxonomy): domain Eukaryota; kingdom Metazoa; phylum Chordata; class Mammalia; order Pholidota; family Manidae; genus Phataginus; species Phataginus tricuspis. The sequence continues at coordinate 14,420,077 of JAQQAC010009165.1, read as the reverse complement.
AAAGACCTGTACTCTGAAAACTACAATACACTCTTAAGAGAAATTAAAGAGGACACTAACAAATGGAAATTCATCCCATGCTTTTAGCTAGGTAGAATTAAATATTGTCAAAATGGCTGTACTACCTAAAGCAATCTATAGATTCAAGTCAATCCCTATCAAAATACCAACAGCTTTCTTCAATGAACTGAAACAAATAATTCTAAAATTCATATGGAACCACAAAAGACCCTGAATAGCCAAAGCAATCCTGAGAAGGAGGAATGAAACGGGGAATTACGGTCCCAGACTTCAAGCTCTACTACAAAACCACAGTACTCAAGAAAATATGGTATTGGCATAAAAACAGACCCACAGACCAGTGGAACAGAATAGAAAATCCAGACATTAACCCAAACATATACAGTCAATTAATATTTGATAAAGGAGCCTTGGATATACAATGGGGAGATGACAGCCTTTTCAGCAGCTGGTGTTGGCAAAACTGGACAGCTACATGTAATAGAATGAAACTGGACTACTGTCTAACCCCTTACACAAAAGTCAACTCAAAATGGGTGAAAGACCTGAATATAAGTCATGAAACCATAAAACTCTTAGAAAAAAACATAGGCAAAAATTTCTTGGACATAAAGATGAGCGACTTCTTATGAACATATATCTCCCTGAGCATGGGAAACAAAAGCAAAAATGAACAAGTGGGACTATATCAAGCTGAAAAGCTTCTGTACAGGAAAGGACACCATCAGTAGAACAAAAAGCCATCCTACAATATGGGAGAGTATATTCATAAATGACACATCCGATAATGGGTTGACATCCAAAATATGTAAAGAACTCACACACCTCAACAAACATAGAGTAAATGATCCAATTAAGAAATGGGCAGAGAGCATGAATAGACACTTCTCTAAAGAAGAAATTCAGATGGCCAACAGGCACATGAAAAGATGCTCCACATCACTAATCATCAGAGAAATGCAAATTAAAACCACAGTGAGATATCACCTCACAGCAGTGAGGTTGGCCATCATCCAAAACACAAACGACAACAAATGTTGGTGAGGATGTGGAGAAATGGGAACCCTCCTACACTGCTGGTGGGAATGCAAATTAGTTCAACCATTGTGGAAAGCAGTATGGAGGTTCCTCCAAAAACTCAAAATAGAAATGCCATTTGACCCAGGCATCCCACTCCTAGGAATTTACCCTAAGAATGCAGCAGCCCAGTTTGAAAAAGACATATGCACCCCTATGTTTATTGCAGCACTATTTACAATAGCCAAGAAATGGAAGCAATCTAAGTGTCCATCAATAGATGAATGGATAAAGAAGAAGTGGTACATATACACAATGGAATATTATACAGCCATAAGAAGAAAACAAATCCTACCATTTGCAACAATATGGATGGAGCTAGAGGGTATTATGCTCAGTGAAATAAGCAAAGCCGAAAAAGACAAGTACCAAATGATTTCACTCATATGTGGAGTATAAGAACAAAGAAAAAACTGAAGGAGCAAAACAGCAGCAGACTCACAGAACCCAAGAACGGACTAATAGTTACCAAAGGGAAAGGGACTTGGGAGGATGGGTGGGAAGGGATGGACAAGGGGGAAAAAGGGGCATTACGATTAGCAGATGTAATGTTGGGGGGGGCATGGGGAGGGCTGTACAACTCAGAGAAGACAAGTAGTGACTCTATAGCACCTCACTACGCTGATGGACTGTGACTGTAATGGGGTTGTTTAATCACCATAATATTGCACATGTAATTGTAGATTAATGATACCAAAATAAACTATAATAAAAAGATTACTATATATGTATAGTATACATTATATGTGTGTAAGTGCATGCATAGACAAGTATATATAAATGTATATATTAATATGCATATATAAAATCTATATATTGTAAAATACATGGTGTGTATATATGTACACAGTGTATGTGTATGTCTATATATGTGTGTGTGTGTATATATATGTATATAACATCAGTGCATCACAGGTAGGGTATTCAATCCCTTAGTACCTCATATCTATATTCAGTAATTCATATCTGGAAGCAAAATTGGGAGGATTTCTGGGGTTATGAGATAAAGTTGGGTGGTTAAGTCCAGCTTAAACAAGACTGCTAGCATCCTTGAGTGATCATTTTCTCAGTTCTCACAGGGATATTACATGACTAGCATCATATTAGATGCAGAAGTTCATTCATTGCATACAGTGGTTGGTTACTTTAGGACATTAGAGCTTAGTTTTCTTATAAAACCATTTGAGAAAATTTATTAATTCATCTAAACAGAACATGCAGAGATGCAGAAACGTTAACTTTTGCTCCATCTGAGCTTGGGCTCAGAGAATCTGGGTATCCAAGCTATGAGGTGATCTAAAAACTTTATTTTATTTTTTTAGATCCAGAGAGCAATCTGAACTTAATTATGTATTTCTGGAATCAAGCCCTTTTTTTATGGCTATGCAGTTATGTGCATTGTATTAAAAAAAACACTCAGTAAGCTTCATGGTGTTTATAGGCAAAGCTTTGACTTCGGACAGACACAAATTCTTAAGCTAGCCTTACCACTTAACTATGTGAGTGGGCCTGGACATCTGAGTTAAATGATCTGACGCTCAGTCCCCTCATGCATAATGTTGAAATAGCCATTATATCATAGTTAATGTTGTTAGATAATATATTTAAAGTGTTTAGAACAATGGCTGGGACATAAGTATTTAACAAATAGCAAACATTAATTTTAGTAATTGAGCATATGATCCATTTTAAAGACATACACAATGATTTCCTCAAAATTGTTATTTAATGAATATTGTAATTATTTCAAAAAGGACCAAAGAGAATCTTATTTTAGGTGTTTGTATCAGTTATGATAAAGTAGTTATAATGACGTAAAATAACCCCTTTCTTCAGAACAACAGCTTCAAATTTCAAAGGACTTTTTTTTAATTTACACTATATGTGTATTGCATACCACAATGGGGGTACAATGGGAAGTTCTATATTATATCAGCCTCTCTCTGTGATTGAAACTGATAGAGACTTCACTGTTGGGAAACCTGTGTGTCACAGTCGTGAAAGGAACAGTGGTTTTTATTAAGCTTTGTCAAATGCTTTCACCTGGAAAAGATAGTTGTTACCTTTACTCATATTCCATGGGCCAAAGAAACTCACATGGTCATGGCACAATATCTCTGGGGAGTGTGACCCTTCCATGGTTACAGGTGCAGAGGAAAGCCAAACATTGGCAAAGAGTGAATGTCTACCACTGTACAAGGCAAGTGGTGAGATAAGTGGGCCCTTGAATTCTCTTAACTGTAAAATCACACTTACTGAAACAACAAATGATAAATCAAGCATTTCATTTGTATAGAATAGTTTTCTTCTGATTTTGTATAATGGAATCAATTTTTTCTTTTATTAATGCTTAAAATAAAACATATCAGTGGTCCTTTAGTATAGTAGAGGTGATGATCTAACTGAAATAATTAAAATTTGTAATGTTCTCTCAATTCTATATTTTAATTCATATTCCCTTAGATTCCATTGAGATGATCTGTACATTTATTTTATACAGTCAATCCTTATTATTCACAGATTCTGTATTTGCAAATTTGCCCTTTCACTAAAATTGATCTGTAACCCTCAGATCAATACTCAGTGTTGTGGTCCTTTTGAAGCCCTTCCCAGATGTGCATAGAGCAGTAAAAAATTTGAGTTCCCAGTGCTCATGTTCCCACAGAAGGTTGAACATGGAAAAGCTCTGCCTTGTTTCAGCTCTCTGTAAACACTGTAAACAAGTGTCCTTTTTGTAGTCTATGTAGTGCCACACTTTTTGCATTTTTTTATTTTGTTTTGGTGATTTTGCTGAAATAGTGCATAGTGTTGAAGTGCTGTTTAATGTTCCTGGCACAAGAAAATTGTGATGGGTTTTATGAAGAAAATACATGTGTTAGATAAGCTTTGTTCAGGAATGAGTTTTAGTAGGTTCAATGTTAATGAATCAACAATATATATTAATAAGGCATCTTTAAACAGAAACACACATAAAACACCTTGAGGAGCCATGGTTCATTGTTCACTAATTCAGTGACTTTATAGACCATAACTATTATAAGATACAATTCTTTGGGATTTAAACAGAAATCTTAAATAGAACAATATTCTGGCACCTGAAACGAAATATGTTCAACAGTTGAAGACCAATGGGCAATTTTGTGTCATTTAGAAGGAGAAAAAAGAACAGTAAGTATTAAACTAACCTGCAAAAGCTTCATTCTCAGTAGGTAATGTATTAGTGTTATGAAAAGTTACCCTCTACAATGTTAAAACCAAAATTGCTGTGTTCAGAATTTTGTTTTTCTAAAGCTAGATACCACTGAGAAAAAAGTGTATGGGCTTTCTGGCTTTTTAGTTTAGATTACTGTGTGTGATATTTCACAATCTCAAAGAAACTAACTGCAAGCTTTTGTACTCCACCAGGGAAGATAATTTTTTTCTTATCATTTCTTAAATAAAGGAGTGGCTTCTAGGGAAGAGGCCCTGTTACAACTACCAGTATATTTCTTTGTGCTCCATTTTTTTTTTTAATTCTTATATGAGATCCTGATTTCTTCCACTTAATACTGGGCAAATTAAAACTCTAAGTGCAGTGGAAACATTAATTTATATGATAAAAAATTGGTGTGTAGGAATGACTACCTGAATTCTCTATAACCAAGTAGGAAGTACAGTCTGTTCTCAGACAAATTAATCCAGATATTTACAGTGCTTTAAAATTTGGTGAATTATCATCCTCCGTGGTTACATCAGGAAAGGTGTTAGGCAATGCAGCTCATTCTTATTTATCAATAGGGTTACAGAATTCTCACTTTATCTTCATTTTATACTCAGAAAAAAGCATTTCCATTCCTTTCATAGAGGAAAGGCATTAAATTCTAAGAGTCCATTTTAATGGTTAATGAGGCATTCTCATACTTTCTCCCTTTCTAGTCTATGTCTCTAAGTAGGGAAGATTGGTTATATGACATGCCAGTTATTTGTCACAAAAGAGTTGTGGATTCTCATTCTCTCATTTGTCAATCATCTATCTACCTATCTATCCACCTATTATTTATCTACCTCTTGTTATTATATGTCTTTCCAATGGGTTTCAGCCCTCTGAAAATTCACTCTTGATTCTGTGAAACTCGAAAATGACAGTGGAACGTTCTTGGGATGAAGGGGTTTATACCCAACTTTATTCCCATAGTGGCAGGTCAAGCACAAGAATCCCATCCATCTCAGAGTGAGTCTTCATACAGCAAGCCAGTCCTCTGGGCCCCTCTGCCCCCTCGGCCATCTCAGTCTCTGTCCTTGGCTCTGCCACCACTCCAAGTTCTGCTTTCCTGCAGACATGCAGCCCAGAGCACTGGGCGGGGCTCTTTATATAGAGTCAATAATAATGTATTGCCCATAGGTGTGTAGTGAGACAGCTGACCAGGGTCAGGTGAGAATCCTGACCATAGTAGCTTTCATTTTCTCTACATTATATTATAGACAGGTGCTTTAAAGACACCACTTGATCTTTTTTTCATGTTACAAAATGAGCAACAATCTCCCTTGTGATGCAAATTACAAGGCAAACTTTTATTAAATCACTGTCAGCTGATAATTTAGAGAGCGATTAGCCAGAAAGCTAAAAATGGTTTTCCACTTTCAGCCGTACCCTGTTCTGTCAGTGTGAACCTGGCACTAAGAACCTGGGTAGACTTAGTGCTCATCAGTCTTTGGCTCCTTTTGGACTTGTGCTATGTTGGTAGTCAGCTGATAAATCTCTGTAAAGGGGCAGAGTTAGTCAGATCTGGGAGATTATCACACTAGAGGGGCTGGATTGCTTCTTGAGGAGAATAAGTGGTGAAAAAAGGGGAAAAATAGTAGTACTGCTATGCCCTGATCAGTTAAGAGTGAGCTTCTGGCATCAGGACAAAAGAGGAAATATATAGACAAGCCTGATGAACCTCTGCTTTGGTACTTGGAGGGCCTAGAAACAGGTCTAGAAGATATGGTAAGAATGTAAGGATGGAGAGACTAGGATTCCCTAAGCAGGCCTGAAGGTACATGATGACTCTAAGAAATCTGTTTACTTACCAAACTACTGGGTAGGATATGGTAGGCATTTAAAAACGTGGTATTTTTCTAAAATAACTTTCTATTAGCAATCTGCAGTTGAAAAGATGTTACATTGTCAGTTCATTTAAGTTCATTCTAGGCCTTATCCTGAGGAGTTCTTTAAAAGAGAAGCATCAGTTTTCCATTAGGATGTATGCTGATCCACCCTCTCCCTGACTCCCCAAATAGTAATTCAAACTCATAGAGTAAGTATCACATGATGGTTACAACTATGACAGAATCTCAAAGAGGAAGGATTGTGTAGTGGTAGGTTAAGGGTTTGGATTTGTCATAAACTGGAGCCAGGTTTGAATGCTGGCTCTGTCACTTTTAGCTTCTTTATGGCTTAAACGGGCTAACAACACACACTTCACACTAATCTGAAGAGTAAACATTAAATGAGACTATGTAAAACACTGAGTAAAGTGCTTAACATAGAGCAGATACTCAATTAGCGATTGCTATTATTATTTATTTGGTCTGTGTCAATCATAGCTGGAACCAAGGTTCTCACCCACTGGAGTTCAACCCTCAGAAGGGTAGTTCAAAATCTTCTGGAGAGGAGATAAGGCATTTATATTTTGGTTTTGGAGATACTGATGTACCAAAGGCTGATAAATTAGTGACTTGTGAGAGTTCCTTGAACCTGGGCAATGCCCTGCTGTAGAGATACCAGCTGCTGGGAGACACTTGGGTGCTACAGTGGGTGAAGGGAAGTGCCCTTATGCCCTTGTGCATAGCTGGTCTACAGTCCTGAAGGTAGAAGGAGAATCTAGGTTCTCTCCTCTACAAAACAGATCCTTCAAATGTAGAATAATACTGTTCTTCAGATGTCTGTTTTCTAAAGTCTTTCCCTAATGTTTATCTTAAAGTTATATTTTCTGTAAAACTGTTGTTGCATGTTAGGTACATGGGATTAGTGTGATCTTTTCTCCTTTTTCCCCACCCAGTCTCAGACTCCTACAGTAACCCTTTGTCCCAATATATAATCCCTAAGGCTCTGAGGGTTAACCTGTTAAATTTTAGCTCAGCTGAGTAACTAAATTTAAAATTTCTAAAAATGGGCTATTAGAATTTACTGTCTTTCCTCTATTAAAGACATTGAATGTTACTTAATTAATACCTGTGAGTGATGGTTTGTTTCCTAATTTACAAATGCTAACATAATCACCCATCATCAAAGTTTTCATCTCCTTTACCTAAACAGAAGTAAATCAAGATTGCTGCAGGGGCAGGAGAAATGGATTCATAACATATTTAGAGGGTAGAATTGTCAGGATTTGACTGTGAGAGAGAGTATTGAGGTTAACATTTAAGTTTCAAGATAAATCAATAAATTGGATTTAGTGGCTACAAAATGTGTAATTTTAGAGTACATACCTGAATCCCCACCGCCCTGCCCAAATCCTCTTCTGTCCTCACAGATGTTTCCAGTACATGCAAAAAAGGACAAAGCTTCTTTCATAGATCAGTGTTGCCTTCACAGCTACTCTTACTGATTGAGCATGATAGTCTCAAAGGTGAGCGATGGTCACATATTTTAAGGAGTCAGACAGATGAAATATTTCAGTTCTAACCATATGGTTCAACTAGTAATCTTAAGACTTTAAAGATACAATGAAGCTGTTTTTCTTAGTTAATTGCTCAATTCTATCAAGGAAAAAATTATTACTATTAGAAAGCCTCACCATATTACTGCAGATGCACATTCTCAGACAGACAGTTTTCTTTTAAGGAAAGCCAATGAATTCTGTATCTCTGTACTGGCCCTGACTTCAGCTGAACAACAAAATAGCACTTGAGCTTTTATTCCCACTCTGTTACAGTGGCAAGACAAAGCATGTGAATTTTAGAAACCAGCACAAGCATGAAATCTAGAAATTTAGCAAATGTTTATCAGAACTAGGTAGAAAATATCTTTTCTGGAATGGGTAGATAGCGACAAACTCTGCCAAGTCTTGGCCTTTATACCTTTCCTTTAACTCATTTCTTCCCCAGAGTAGGACCCTTGGAAGGTTGGAATATATAAGAATTTACTTATTGGATGCATCTACAAAGTTGCTCTGATCTTTCTTTTTATCCCTAACACATCTTAATGGTATTGACATTCAGTTGGTATGACTTTCCTTTTCTTAGTGTTTTCTTCTTCCTTAGGCAATTTGCTGTGTCATCTTGAGACAGGGACATTGGGTGTAGTGAGAGTAGGGTGAGGGCTTCTGGAAAAAGCAAGGCAAGAAGTCCCAATTGAAACTCTGTGTTAAGCATTATGTAAAGTCAAGGTCACACTAATTCTCTAGGGTAAAGATACCAGACTATGAATATAGACATCTTCAGTGAGATCAGTTAAAGGTCAAAAGGCCAGGAGCAACTTGACCTGAAATATTTGAGTGTTCTGCAAATAAAGAAGGGTATCTCAGCATAACCCGTGACTTCACTGTAAACAGCCCTAGCAAATAGATAACAACCCAGCCCACCTTGGGGGCCAGGCAGGTGGTATAAATCCACACTCTAAGCCCTTTATCAGTTCCCAAAAATCCTCATCTGCCTATAAATCTCCTAGACAATACACCACCCCAGGCTCGCTTGTCTCCTCCTGGCGTGAGCCAGGAGCTCTGTCCTCTCACTGTATCTCTCAATAAAAGTCTCTCTCTGGCTCTCCTACCTTGGGTGTTTGCTAAGTTCATTCTTTGACTCTGCAAACAAGAACCCCATCAATCTCATCATATTCATGGCTTGAAAGTGGAATTTAGTTCTAAAGCTTGAAGTAGCTTATTGATCCTAAAAGTTGAGGTAATTCATGTCTGACATAATTCAAGCCTCCAAAGAACAAGACTCTCAACTGTGTTTTTCTCATAAAACAATCTGAAATAGAAATATGAAAATTCTGGCCCTTGCTTAGCATCTTCAAAATAATTTATTCATATCAAAATTCAATCCTTAAGATTTATTTTGAGTTATTCTCATTACATATCTCCTTAAGCAGCAGGAAGTTTCTTCCATTTGTATAACTGGTAATTATTGCTAATTATCCTAATATTGTTATCTAAATCTGATAAATTCCTATCATTGTATCTACTATCATGTGATTAATGACAGAACTGGGGGATTTTGTATATGTAAATACCTTCTTAAAGGTTATACCCTGGAAATGTGATGGAAAGCTTTGTGGCAATGAGATAGTACCTAACTATAGGATTAACACAAGAATGACTGAATAGTGAAGACTTGTACCTATTCTATGTCACCCAGAATGAACCAATTATTTTGTTTCTGGAATGTGAGGATGAATATGTTTGAGACAGTCAACTCTTCAAGGGAATGTTGCCTGTATTAATTCTATTTGGAGGAGATCATCTGAAAAGATGTGATTAATTTTCTTTATGTGATTTCATCCTTCAAATATTTTCTCCACAAATAATGCTTTGGGTAGAGAGAGTTTTGTACTGCGGAAGCTAATAAAAATAGCTTTTTGAGCACTTAATACCTGCCAGTCACTCTTTTAGAAAATTTACAAGTATCATTTTATTCTTACAGAAGATACTATTTATTATCCTAATTTTATTGACAAGGAAACTGACAAAGAGAGGTTAAGTAATTTGTCCAACATCATACAGGTTAGAAGTGGCAAAATAGAGAGTTGAACTTCTGCAGTGGACCCAACAATCTTTCTTGAAAGCTACACTCTAGTGACCCATCTTATGACATCCAGTTGGAAACAAGCAGAGAAATATTCACATAAAAGGATTGGTTGGATCATAAGTAACAATGAAAAAGAATCTGACAAGAGGAGGTGGCAGGGTTAAAGAAAAAAAAAAACATTTTGAGCTAATGAAATAGCATAGGAAAAGGAGCATATTCAGGAAAAAATGAAAAAGTTTATGTGTGTGCATGAGAGCGAGAGAAAGCAATAATATAGATTATATCAAGAAAAACCCTAGAACAGATTCTATAATGAAATGCAACTTTAGAGCCAAAGCAATTAAAAAACATCATTATCACCACCATCATCAACTTGAAACTGGCGGGCAATAGAGCCTATTCTAGGATGGCAGGTATACATGGGTCTTTAGGTCTTAATTAAAGATGTCACAAGATCTTCAGTATATGGTCCTGTTCAAATTCTCCGTGGGTCACCTTGGGCCCCAAATATTTAATCTCTTGTTTATTGTTCTGACTGAATACCCTAAACCCTATGAAATAAACATTTTTCCTGTCTAGGAGAGGCTATTTAAAAGAATAAGTCAATGCCTTTCTCTACTCATGCAAGAAAGTAGCTTAGGCTGGAAAAAAGAACCCATAACCAGCTATTTTGTAGTTGTAATTACAACCTTAAGAAATGAATCATTTCCTTTGGCTGGTGCTAGTTGGGGTCTGAGCATAGCATTCTGTGGTTTGGCGTTCTGGAAGTATTTGTCTATCTGGTGATAGTTTTAACACAGCGGTTTGAGAAATCAGACATATAGCAGAGTGTCCTTAATTTTATATAAATGCAAGTTTAGCAATTCGTGGTGAGCTCATACCAGAAAGGAGGAGTCATCACGTCTTTGGTAATGTAATTGGCTTGACTTATTAGGTTGTAGTTTAGAATATAAAAATCAAACTATAAAAATAATCTGCTGTACAGTGCTAATTAACCTGCTGGGCCAACTTTTATAGACTTAATTTTACAGATTTTCTTGAGGACGTAATCTAGTTTGGTGACTCAGAGTTATATCTCCTTCCTGCTAGGTCTTAATCATCATGGATTCTGTTTTTTAACTTGAGATGTTGGAGACCTCATCTTTGTCTCTTTTGCTGGATGATATTCTTTTCCACATAGAAATCCCTTTGTGGATATTGATATTAGACTCTGCATTATAAAAGTCCAGTTTTTTCTTCTAAACTGCATAGCTTTTTCTCTGTTATGATTAATGCCCATATGCCAGAATAATGAACCATATTTCAGGACAACCATCCCAGTGAAACAGAGTAGATAGAAACAAGTAGCAACAATGATGGATTGAAGGTAAGATCAGTTCTCTTCCCAGCTTTAAGTTTATAAACAAATACAGCTAGGGAGACAAGTAGAACAATACAAACAACAAGTCTTAAAATAACTTTTTTTGATGAAAATATAGTATGTGCTTGATATAGGAAAATTATAAGATACAAAAGAAAAAAATTACCTGGATATCACCATTGTGAGCATTTTAATGTATTTCCTTACAGACTTCGTCTACTCAAAATTTTCTTTTCTGCTTACTGGCAATCATCCTGTGTGTAATTTTGCGTTTTTCTTCTTTTTTATTTTTCAGCATTATACCATAAACTTTTTAAGTCAATATAAGTCTGAAAACACTGTATAACTTTTATTGGTCTTTTTCTATCAACAAAATTTACACTTTACAAAAAAGTTTAGAGAATAAAGACAAAAGCTACTAATTCTATTGGTGGTGTGTATGTGTATGTATATACATTTATACTTATTTTATAATGTGTTTTATGTACACCAAATATGTGATCACATTATGATAATTTTCAATATGCTTTTTATTACTTAACAATGCGTTATGAATATTTTACATTATATACACACACACACACATATAGATGTACACACACATCATTTTAATAAATACATAGTACTCCATTATGTTGGTGTTTTATAATTGATTTAACCAATCCTCTGCCATTGGACTTTAATATTGCTTCCAAATGTGTACTTTCAAATATAATGCTGCAATAAAAATCCTTATGAATATTTGTTATCCCTTAATTTTGAAAACACACTTTTGGAGTCTGTAAGTTCATAACCAATTAGCAGAATTTGTGCCAGTCCCATGTTACGTATAACAGTAAGGGGATGATTGCTTTAATCATAGGCAGGCATTATCTCCTTATTTTAACTTGCAGCCTTTCATGTGAGTGAGATTTGATTTTCTAATGTAGTTATTGAATATTTATACTTTAGTACTCCTTTATAAATGGTCTATTTTCATTTTTTCATTTTTATATTGGGGATAAGTCACTTTTAAAATTAATTCAATTAACTTTAATAAATTAAAATTTTAAGTTTATAATTGTCATTTTATTGGCTACATGATATCATATATATATTTAGCAAGGTACAGAAAGGGACTTTTCCTGTTGCTTCCAAATTTTGATTAAACCCTCAAAGTTGAGAATGATGGGGAAAAGTACCATCATGTTTTTAACAGAGGAACTATACACCCTTCAGGATCTGAGTTTTTCAGAGACTCATAGCCACTAATAGCAGCCAGAAGTTTATTTTTGTTTTACTAGGAGAGAAGACTTTGAAAGGGATTTTCAAGTAGAGAAAACTATGTTGTTTGTCCCCTTCCAATCTTCAAGCTGAATGAAGGTGATACTCATGAGGAAATATACAGAAAGTTCTCAAATCCCTCCCCTGCTTGGCAGGTGTGGTGAGAAGCCAAGAAAGCCAAGGAAACAGGGTTTCTGCTGAGGCTTCAGAAATATAGAGGAATCACAAGGTGCTTGGGTGCTTGGAATTGAAACAATGTAACAGTGTAGTTCCCCCACAGGGACTCAGTGGTATGGAACAGCTTGTTAATCATAGTCGTGGAAGCCCATTGGTTTATAATACGGTATCTGGGTAACATTTACAGAAATAGATTAAAATACAATTAACATCCTGAATACACCTATAGTGACCTAATAGCCCCTACTGCAACAGTTTCTGGGTGCTGACTCCCCCCTTAGCTTTGTAGTAAATGTTTAAAAGGCATGGATGGCCCTGCTGTACTCGGGGCTCAGACCTTCAGAGATCACTCTCCTCTGAGCCCACCGGTGTGAAATAAACCTCTGCCTTCTGAGACCCGTCCAAGTGCCGGTTGGTTCTTCTGTCAATAATCCAGTCCGGGTTTTCCAGTTTTCTGTAACAACACCAAAAGGTCTTGACTACATCCTTGGAATTTGTGGGACACAGAAAATGGAAAAGTCTGGAGTCAGGAGGTTGGCTGGAACAGACCACAAAGGCAGAACCAATAAAGTGTGCCTAATATTCTAGAATTTGGCAAGTTGTTTTCCTAGATCCAAATCATAGCTGACCATACATCATTTTGTAAGGATCTCCCCAGGTTGGCAATTCTATTTTTCCAGGTTTTCAGGCCCCAAATCTTGGAGTCACTGTTGACTCCTTTATCTCTTTTATAAACCACAACAATCAGCAAAATCTATCAGCTCCAGAAACCAACCACCTCCTCCAAAGTTACCACTATAGTCCAAGGCACCATTATCTCCAGTTCTAGCTGGATTCTTTTTATATGTTTTCCTCCCACTCTTCTCAATTAATTTCAACATAACACTGAATAGTTCCTTAAATATTTAACTTGGATTTTGTCATGGCTTTGTTCAAAACCTTATTTCCAATGGCTTCATGTCTTAAAAGAAAAACTTAAGTAAAAAAACAGCGTTTAAGGTCGTATGTCTGCCTCCCCCATTCATTCCTTTATGAGTTCATTTCCTACTGCTTTTCCTGTTCTCATTGTGCTACTTACATGGGACTTCCTACTGTTCTTTTAGTTTGTCAAGTGTGCACACGCTCCAGGGCCTTTGCACTTAGTGTTCTCTCCTCCTGGAATACATGTCCTTAAATATACATAAACTGCCTCCGTTACTTTACTCAGATGGCATCTCTAGGTCACCTTTTCAGAAAGACTTTCCTTGATCACCCTACATGTATTAGCATCCCCTTCAGTCACCTTATATTCCTGAATTCCATTTTATTTTTCTTACAGGCACTTACCATATGACATATTTTTAGGTGCTTATTTCTTTATTATATTTCCCTGGTAGAATGTAAGCTCTTGGATAACGGAGTTTGTCTTGTTTTCTGTTCTATCACTACAGGCAGCAATAGAGCAGGACACAGGAAAGACACTCAGTAATTGCATGTTGAGTAACTATGACTGAACTCTGATTCAGAAACAATGTTTCTTTAGTCCAAAGGTGCCTTTTCCTTTTCTTTGTTACTTTTTAGTTATTTAAGATGAATAAATTTACGTTCTCAAGACACCTATTAATAGTAAATAGGTATTATCATGGCTAGAATAACTGGTAGATGTGTAGCCCTTGGATGTATGGCTGGTGTATTTATTAACCTTGACTTAATATTTTTGTTAATATCATTCCATGTTACATGATTTTGTAACCTGATAATACAATTTATTGTTGCAATTTGATAAAGTTTATTATAGAGAAGTGTCTTAATTTCTTATATGTGTGGTAACAAATTACCATAAATGTACCGGCTTAAAACAATGCAAATTTTTATTATCTTACAGTTTTGGAGATCAGATGTTCAACACAGGCCTCCCTGAGCTAAAATCATGGCATTAGCAGGGCTGTTTCCTTTTGGGGGCTTTAAAAGTAGAATCTGTTCCTGGCCTTCCCAGCTCTTAGTGATTCCTACCTGCCTTCCTTGGTTCATGGCCCCATTCCCCCCATCTTCAAAGCCAGCAGATGGTATCTCTGACCCAGCCAGAGGAAGCTGTCCACTTTCAAGGATTCACATGATTAGATTAGGTCCATCCAGATAATGTCATCTCAAACTCTTTAACTGGAATCCCATCTGCAAAGTCCCTTTTGCCAATGTAAATGAACATATTCACAGCTTCTGCAGTTTAAGGTATGTGTATCTTAGGGAGTGGAGGCCTACCATAAAAGGGAAGAAAACATTGCTATCTTTCATGCTTGTCTCTGCTAACCTGTAAAACTAATAATAATACCTTATTTCTATCTCTCCTTTCAAACCAACTTTCATGAAAGAATGCTCACTATCTGTTCCCTTCATTTTCCATTTCACTCTCAATCTTTTATCTCTTGTTTCTAACATAACAGCAAATCCCAACATACTGAAAATTTACTTTCCAGGTCTAACATTGATCACCTAAGTCACCAAACTTGTTGGTCTTTTTCATCTGTGTGTCAGAATGTGCCTAAGAAACTAGCAGGCAGTTACATAGTTCCCAAAACAACCAGGAAGGGTAGAGCCTGATGGCCTAGGTCAGAATATAGAAACCACTTGCTACTCCCTCCCTGCCAGATGTAATTTGCCTACTGGTCTCTAAAGACTCATTCTTTCACTCATGTACAAGTGTGGCATACTTTCCTTTATATTCAAGTTTCTTCCTTGTTTGGAATTCTCTAGTTCCAAACTCTTCCTCCTGAAGTTTGTTTTTTCTTATATTATGTTCTTTCTGTGACACCTGCCCATCTTTCTAACTCCTTTAATATAAAAATCTCAGCTTCCTAGTCTTTCTGTTTTGGACTCCTAAATCAGGTGATCATACTCGGTGGGGGAATAATTGGGTAATTCTGAGGATAACAGCTTTTCCTAAAGTTACTTTAGTGCCTCTCTGGTTACCTGGTCACTCTCTTTATTCACTCTATAGAATCATACCTTCATGGCACTGCTCTGAAGAGACCTGCTATTGACAGTTATGGACACTGGTCCAGCTCTCAGTGAGAGTAACATCTGGTGGACACAACTTGCCCTATCCCTTGTCATAATTTACTGCTGTTTTTTTTAATTGTGGTAAAATATACATAACATAAATTTACCATGTTAACCATGTTTAAGTATACATTTTAGTAGTGGTAAGTGTATTTACATTGTACAACCAATCTCTATTACTCTTTATTTTGCTAAACTGAAACTCTATTTCTATTAAGCACTAATTCCCCATCCCCCCCTCCAAAACCTGGCAGTCACCATCCTACTTTCTGTCTGTATGAATTTTACTATGCTATGTACCTCAGGAAAGTGAAAATTACAAAGTATTTGTCTTTTTGTGATTGCCTTATTTAACATAGTGTCATGAAAATTCATTCATGCTATATATGTGTGAGGATTACTTTTCTTTTTAAAGCTAAATAATATTCCTTCCATTGTAGGTATATGCCAGATTTTCCTTATCCATTCATCTACCCATAGACACTTGGGCTGCTTCACCTTTTGGGCATTGTGAACAATGCTCCTGTGAACAAGGGAGGATATCTATCTCTTTCAGACTCTGCTTCCAATCCTTTTGTGAATATGCCTAGAAGTAAAATTTTGGATTGTATGGTAATTCTATTTTTAATTTTTGAACCATCGTATTGTCTTTGATAGTGACTGTGTCATTCTACTTTTCCACTAACAATGCATGAAAGTTCCAATTTCTCCACTTCTTGCCAATACTTGTTATTTTCAATAGTAGCTATCCTGATAGGTGTAAGGTGTTATCTCATGTGGTTTTGTTATTTCTGTGTTTTTCACCATTGCTTATTAATCACCAACTATGTGATAGGCACTGTGTCAAGTGCTTTTCATAAACTGGTTTATTAAATCCTCACCATAATTCTATAAAGTAGGCATTGTTTTTCCCAAGTCACTGTTGAGGAAATGAAGGCTCAGAGAATTTAAGTGAGTTTCCTGGGATATTGGGTGGTAGAACTGGGATTTTAGCCCAGGTATGTTTGTCTGAGGTACATACTTTAGTGATATTCCCTCAGTTCCTGTGTGCCTGAATTGTTTTAGGTTTTTGCTGCATTCAGTTGTAAAATCATCTCTGTTTTTATTCCTCTCAATAGGAACTCTGTCCATGGCTCCTAGAGCTAGAGCAATGATAAGGAGACCAAATTCCCAGCATTCTGTGGACCAGCATCTTTGGATTCTTTTGTTCCTCTTCACTCACTGAGTCCGTATGTATTGAGTGACTGTATGATATGCTAGATCTAGTGCTGAGAACATAGAATAGACAAACTGGATCATTGCTTTCATGGATTTTTTTCCTCACAGTTTTATTGAGATACGATTGACAAATAAACCTATATATATCCAAGGTGTAGAATGTAATGTTTTGATATGTGAATACATCATTATGTAATTACCACAATTAATCTAATTAATATATGACCTCACATAATTACTATTTGTGTGTGTGTATAGTGAGAACACTTGAGATCTACTGTCTCAGCAAATTTCAAATGTACATTATTAATAATTATAATGACCATACTATGCATTAGGTCATAGAACTTATTCATCATACAACTGAAAGTTTGTACCCTTTGACTGAAATCTCTCCCCTGGTAACTACCATTCTACTCTCTGTTACTATGAGTTTCACTTTTTAGATTCTACATATAAGTGAGATCATTGAAGTATTTTGTCGTTCTGTGTCTGGCTTATTTCACTTATAATGTCTTCCAGGTTCTTCTGCCTTGTCACACCATGCAGGATTTCCTTCCTTTTTAAGGCTGAATAGTATAATCTAGATAATGACTAGCTGATTTCCCTCCCCAGTGATGCTTTGCAAAGATGTTGCTTCATCAGAAAGTCCTGAGGATACCTTAGTAAGGATGTTTGAATGCTGTATAGGGCTAGACAAGGAGGGGAGGGTATTACACCAGGTTAATAATGGCACCTTTGTCAAAGGTGCTTTATCTCTACCTTGATGTCTTCTCCATTGCTGGAAGCCCATAAACATGTCTGCCCAAAATTTAATCTTCAAAGTCATGCTCTCCCTTCAAGCTTATCAAATCTAAAATAAGCTTATACTTCTGATATCTCCTTTTCTTTCAGTGGAATTATTATACTTGGTCACACTTTAAAGTAATTTTTTATTTTCTTTGTATAGTCAACCAATCATTTAGTGTTGTTGATTTGTCCTTCTAGATATCCTGTATATTGAAGTCCACAATGGAGCACAACTGTATTCAGTTAGGTTTATTTAGCTTGTTGTGGCAAGGGAGAGCAGACCCCAGGAAATCTTCAGAAGCATTTCAGTGAGGGGACTTGGAAGGGGCTTTTTAATGGGCTTGGTCTTGATTTGGATGATTCTGCAGAGGGATTAGAGAAGTAGAGGCCTGTTCTTGATTAAATGCTATCCAGAAGAGAGCACTATATCAAGTGAATTAGGTCAGACACAGAAAGACAAGTACTCTATGATCATACCTATATATGAGATCTAAAAAAGCTAAACTCATAGAAACAGAGTAGATTAATGGTTACCAGGGGGATGGGAGGATTAGGGACATTTGTTTAAGGTCACAAACTTGCAACTATAGATGAATAAGTTCTGGAGCTCTAATATACAGCACAGTGATTATGGTCAGCAATACTGTATTATAAACAAATCTGCTAAGAGACTAGATCTTAATTGTTCTCAATGCAAAAAAGAAAAGATAGTTATGGGATGTGGTAGAAGTGTTAGCTCTTGCAATGGTGGTAATCATATTGGAACATATAAATGTATCAACATCTTAAACTTACACAATGTTATATGGCAATTAAATCTCAATTAAAAAAAGAAACAGGAGTATTCAGTGATTGGGATTCTTACTAATTTTTATCTAAAAGGTAAGGGGAATTAAATCATGCTAGGCTCATCATTGGTAAAGAAACAGCAACCACTCACAGAAAAGTAGTATTAGTCAGATGAGGGGAACCCATTTTGTTGTCAGAGAATCACATAGCCTATGTCTTGCTCTGAACATGGTGATAGAGTGTCCTGAGGATTTTTTATTCCCTGTTGTGAACATTGCAGGGATTTTCATTTTCTCAATACCTCTATTCTCTCACCTTCTATCCACATCTGAACTTATTTCCTCATGTCTGGACAACTGGAGTAACCACCTCATTTTTGCCCCTGCCACTCTCACTCTGCCTGCTCCACTGTCTTTCACCCTCTTGCTGAATCACTGAACTCTATTTTGACCTTGTTACTTTTCTGTTCAGTAGGTTCCTATTGTTTACAAAAAGAAGTCTGCACTCTTTTCCCAATTTACTATTCCAAGCCATTTCCCAGGCCTCCTGTACTTTTCTCTGCATTAGTTTTTAATTTGAATATATTACTTGCATTCCATTTTTGATGCTAGTGATTGCTTGACATGCTCTTTAAAAATATATATTTTGGGGCCTTAGTACAGGCATATTCAATCTGAATCTTGAAGTAATGATGTGGCTAACAGTTTCATTTTCTTAAAGGGATTGTGACACAGGCTGTTAATGAACCACATTTTGAGGACATTGTTTTATAGTTTTGCTCATTCTGTTCCTTCTGTGTGGAACACCTTGTTATCTGAGTTGACCTCCCTTTAAAGCCTACTTGACAAATCTCTTCCTGAGTTCTTAGAGTCATTCTAAATCTGAACTGTTAGAGTGTTCATTGCATATGTCATATCACTCCTGTGCTATTTTATTTGTTCTGTTAGAACTTATAAGTACTTTGAAGGCAAGGGCTTTGTTTAGACTTCCTTCTTTCTCCTATAATGTCAAGGACAGGCTGTTATAACTAGTAGGTATTCAGTGAATATTCAATCCAAAAGAAGAGCACTGTGAACCACTGATACTATTAAATCTGGGTATAAAAAAAATTCTAAATCAGTGATGCAGACTTTCCCAATACTGATCAACTTTGCAAATTAATAATTTCTCTATTAATGTTTAGTCAGTTGTAATAAGTTCATAATTATAAATTAAAAAATACTTAATGAGCAACATGGAGATTTCTCTGAGGGAGAAAGATGGGGAGAATTTTCCTTTATTAATCTATATGCATTTTTATTATAAGCTAAAAAAATTTAGGAGATAAGAATGTCTTTTTATTGATTGAAAACATTGTTAGATTAAGTTTGGTTAGCAAAAGTATATGTAAAGTTTGCAAAGTTTTACAAAATTTCTCCAAGAAATCTTATCATATTTTGGAACTTTAACCTGGTTGATATAAAAAATGGCATTCTTAGTATCATTTTTTTTGTGTTTAAGTATAGTTGATATACAATATTACATAGTTTTCAGCTGTACAACATAGTGATTCTACAATTATATTCATTAAAAAATGCTCACCATATTAAGTGTAGTTACCATATGACACCATCAAAGTTATTATAACATTATTGACTGTATTCTCTATGCTGTATTTTTCATCCCCATGACTTACTTTATACTCGGAAGTTTGTATCTCTTTATCCTATTCACCTATTTTGCCTGCCTCTCACCATCCTCCTCCAATGGCAATCACCAGTTTGTCCTCTATATTTATGATTCTGTTTCTGTTTTGTTTGTTTTATTCTTTTTAGATTGTACATATGAGTGAAATCACTTGATATATGTTTTTTCTGTCTGATTTATTTCCCTTTGCATGATACTCTCTAGGTCCACCCATGTTTCACACTTTTTTTATAGGTGAATAATATTTCATTGCATATATGTATCTTGTTTTATTTATTCATCTCTTTATGGACACTTAGGATGCTTCCATACCTTGCCTATTGTGAGTAATACTGGAATAAACCTAGAGGTGTATATATATATATCCTTTTGAATTAGAATTTTTGTTTTCTTTGGGTATTTCCCCAGAAGTGGAATTACTGGGTTGCCTGGTATTTCTATTTTCAATTTTTTGAGGAAACTCTATACTGTTTTCTGTAGTGGCTGCACCAGTTTACAGTCCCACCAACAGTATAGGAGAGTTCTCTTTTCTCCGCATCTTCACCAACACTTACTATTTTTAGTCTTTTGGATACTAGCCATTCTGACTTGTTTGAGGTAAAAGCTCACTGTGGTATTGACTTGCATTTCCCTGATAATTAGTGATAATAAGCCTCTTTTCATGTGTCTGTTGGCCATCTGTACATCATTTTTGGAAAAATGTCTATTCAGGTCCTCTGTCCATTTTTTTTATTTTGGTATCATTAATGTACAATTACATGAGCAACATTATGGTTACTAGACTTCCCCTATTATCAAGTCCCCACCACATACCTCATTACAGTCACTGTCCATCAGCATAGAAAGATGCTATAGAACCACTACTTGTCTTCTCTGTGTTATATACTGCCTTCCCCATGCACACCCCCTACATTATGTGTGCTATTCATAATGCCCCTTTTTCCCTCTTATCCCTCCCTTCCCACCCATCCTCCCCAGTCCCTTTCCCATTGGTAACTGTTAGTTTATTCTTGGGTTCTGTGAGTCTGCTGCTGTTTTGTTCCTTAAGTTTTTTCTTTGTTCTTATACTCCACAGTTGAGTGAAATAATTTGATACTTGTCTTTCTCCACCTGGCTTATTTCACTGAGCATAATATCCTCTAGTCCATCCATGTTGCTGCAAATGGTAGGATTTGCTTTCTTCTTATGGTTGAATAATATTCCATTGTGTATAGGTACCACATTTTCTTTATCCATTCATCCATCTACTGATGGACCCTTAGGTTGCTTCCATTTCTTGGCTCTTGTAAATAGTGCTGCGATAAACATAGGGGTACATCTGTCTTTTTGAAACTGGGCTGCTGCATTATTAGGGTAAATTCCTAGGAGTGGGATTCCTGGGTCAAATGGTATTTCTGTTTTGAGTTTTTGGAGGAACCTCCATACTGCTTTCCACAATGGTTGAACTAATTTGCATTCCCACCAGCCGTGTAGGAGGATTCCCCTTTCTCCACATCCTCGCCAACATTTGTTGTTGTTTGTGTTTTGGATGGTGGCCATCCTAACTGGTGTGAGGTGATATCTCATTGTGGTTTTAATTTGCATTTCTCTGATGATTAGCAATGTGGAGCATCTTTTCATGTGCCTGTTGGCCATCTGAATTTCTTCTTTGGAGAAGTGTCTGTTCAGATCCTCTGCCCATTTTATAATTGGATTATTTGCTTTTTGTTTGTTGAGGTATGTGAGCTCTTCATGTATTTTGGATGTCAACCCCTTATTGGATATGTCATTTATGAATATATTCTCCTATACTGTAAAATGCCTTTTTGTTCTATTGATGATGTCCTTTGCTGTACAGAAGCTTTTTAGTTTGATGTAGTTCCACTGTTTCATTTTGCTTTTGTTTCCCTTGCCCGGGGAGATATGTTCATGAAGAAGTTGCTCATGTTTATGTCCAAGAGATTTTTGCCTATGTTTTTTTCTAAGAGTTTTATGCTTTCACGACTTACATTCAGGTCTTTGATTCATTTTGAATTTACTTTTGTGTATGGGGTTAGACAATGATCCAGTTTCATTCTCTTACATGTAGCCATACAATTTTGCCAATACCAGCTGCTCAAGGGGTCGTCATTTCCTCATTATATATCCATGGCTCCTTTATTGTATATTAATTGACCATATATGTTTGGGTTAATATCTGGACTCTCTATTCTGTTTTACTGGTCTGTGGTTCTGCTCTTGTGCCAGTACCAAACTCTCTTGATTACTGTGGCTTTGTAGTAGAGCTTGAAGTTGGGAAGTGAGATCCCCCCTACTTTATTCTTCCTTCTCAGGATTGCTTTGGCTATTTGGGGTCTTTTGTGGTACCATATGAATTTTAGAACTATTTGTTCCAGTTTGTTGAAGAATGCTGTTGGTATTTTGATAGGGATTACACTGAATCTGTAGATTCCTTTAGGCAGGATGGCCATTTTGACAATATTAATTCTTCCTACCCAAGAGCATGGGATGAGTTTCCATTTGTTAGTGTCCTCTTTAATTTCTCTTAAGAGTGTCTTGTAGTTTTCAGGGTATAGATCTTTCACCTTCTTGATTTTTTATTCTTTCTGATGCAATTGTGAATGGAATTGTTCTCCTGATTTCTCTTTCTGCTTGTTCATCGTTAGTGTATAGGAATGCAACAGATTTCTGTGTATTAATTTTATATTCTGCAACTTTGCTGAATTCAGATATTAGATCTAATAGTTTTGGAGTGTCTTCTTTAGGGTTTTTTACATACAATATCATGTCATCTGAAAACAGGGACAGTTTAACTTCTTCCTTATCAATCTGGATGCTTTTTATTTCTTTGTGTTGTCTGATTGCCATGGCTAGGACCTCTAGAACTATGTTGGATAAAAGAGGGGAGAGTGGGCAACCTTGTCTTGTTCCTGATCTCAGGTGAAAAGCTTTCAGCTTCTCATTGTTAAGTATGATGTTATATGTGGGTTTGTCACATATGCCCTTTATTATATTGAGGTACTTGACCTCTATACCCATTTTGTTGAGCGTTTTTATCATGAATGGATGTTGAATTTTGTTGAATGTTTTTTCAGCATCTATGGAGATGATCATGTGATTTTTGTCATTTTTGTTGATGTGGTGGATGATGTTAATGGATTTTTTAATGTTGCACCATCCTTGCATCCCTGGGATGAATCCCACTTGATTATGGTGTATGATCCTCCTGATGTATTTTTGAATTCGGTTTGCTAATATTTTGTTGAGTATTTTTGCATCTATGTTCATTGGGGATATTGGTCTGTAATTTTCTTTTTTTGTGATGTCTTTGCCTGGTTTTGGTATTATAGTGATGCTGCCTTCATAGAATGAGTTTGGAAGTATTCCCTCCTTTTCTATTTTTTGGAAAACTAAGGAGAATGGGTGTTATGTCTTCTCTAAATATCTGATAAAATTCAGCCGTGAATCCATCTGGCCTGGGGGTATTGTTCTTGGGTAGTTTTTTGATTACCAATTCAAATTAATTGCTGGTAATTGGTATGTTTAGATTTTCTGTTTCTTCCTTGGTCAGTCTTGGAAGGTTGTATTTTTCTAGAAGGTTGTCCATTTCTTCTAGGTTATCCAGCTTGTTAGCATATAGATTTTCATAATATTCTCTAATAATTTTTTGTATTTACATGGGGTCCATCATGATTTTTCCTTTCTCATTTCTGATTCTGTTTTTATGTGTAGATTCTCTTTTCCTATTAATAAGTCTGGCTAGGGGGATATCTATTTTGTTTATTTTTTCAAAGAACCAGCTCTTGGTTTCATTGTTTGTTTCTATTTTTTTATTCTTCTCAATTTTATTTATTTCTTCTCTGATCTTTATTATGTCCCTCCTTCTGCTGACTTTGGGCCTCATTTATTCTTCTTTTTCCAGTTTCAATAATTGTGACTTTAGAATATTAATTTGGGATTGTTTTTCCTTCTTTAAATAGGCCTGCTTGCTATATACTTTCCTCTTAGCACTGCCTTCGCTGTGTCCCATAGAAGTTGGGACATTGTGCTGTTGTTGTCATTTGTCTCCATTTATTGCTTGATCTCTGTTTTAATTTGGTCATTGATCTATTGATTATTTACTAGCATGTTGTTAAGCCTCCATGTGTTTGTGAGCCTTTTGTTTTCTTTGTACAATTTAGTTCTAGTTTTGTGATCTGAGAAGTTGGTTGCTACAATTTTAATCTGTTTGAATTTACTGAGGCTCTTTTTGTGACCTAGTATGTGGTCTATTCTGGAAAATGTTCCATGTGCACTTGAGAAGAATGTGTATCCTGCTGCTTTTGGGTGTAGAGTTCCGTAGATGTCTGTTAGGTCCATCTATTCTAGTGTGTTGTTCAGTGCCTCTGTATCCTTACTTATTTTCTGTCTGGTTGATCTGTCCTTTGGAGTGAGTAGTGTGTTGAAGTAAAATGAATGCATTGCATTCTATTTCCTCCTTTAATTCTGTTAGTATTTGTTTCACATATGTCGGTGCTCCTGTGTTGGATGCATATATATTTATAATGGTTATATCCTATTGTTGGACTGCCCCCTTTATCATTATGTAATGTCCTTCTTTATCTCTTGCTACTTTCTTTGTTTTGAAGTCTCTTTTGTCTGATACAAGTACTGCAACACCTGGTTTTTCTCCCTAGTGTTTGCATGAAATATCTTTTTCCATCCATTCACTTTTAGTCTGTGTATGTCTTTGGGTTTGTTTTGAGTCTCTTGTAAGCAGCATATAGATGGGTCTTCCTTTTTTATACATTCTATTACTCAGTGTCTTTTGATTGGTGCATTCAGCCCATGTACATTTAGGGTGATTATCGATAGATATGTACTTACTGCCATTGCTGGCTCTGGATTTGTGGTTACCAAAGGTTCAAGGGTAGCTTCATTACTATCTAACCATCTAACTTTAACTCAGTTATTACACTATTATAAACACAGTCTGATGATTCTTTATTTCTCTCCCTTCTTATTCATCCTCCTCCACTCTTTATGTTAAGTGTATATATGTTAAGTGTTTATTCTGTACTATTATATGTTATAACATATATATGTTAAGTGTTTATTCTGTACTATTTTGTGTTTCCCTTGACTGCTTTTGTGGATAGCTGATTTTATTTTTTGCCTTTAGTTAGTATTTGGTTTGTCTGCTTTCTTTGCTGTGATTTTATTTTCTCCAGTGACATCTATTTAGCCTTAGGTGTACTTCCATCTAGAGCAGTCCCTTTAAAATACCCTGTAGAGGTGGTTTGTGGGAGGCAAATTCCCTCAACATTTGCTTATCTAGAAATTGTCTAACCCCTCCTTAAAATTTAAATGATACTCTTTCTGGATACAGTATTCTTGTTTCAAGGCCCTTCTGTTTCATGCCATATTCTTCTGGTCTGTAAGGTTTCTGTTGAGAAGTCTGATGATAGCCTAATGGGTTTTCCTTTGTAGGTGATCTTTTTTCTCTCTCTGGCCACCTTTAATACCCTCTCCTTGTCTTTGATCTTTGCCATTTTAATTATTATATGTCTTGGTGTTGTCTTCAATGGGTTCCTTATGTTGGGAGATGTGTGGGCTTTCATGGTCTGAGTGTCTGTTTCCTTCCCCAGCTTGGGGAAATTTTCAGCAATTATTTCTTCAAAGACAGTTTCTATCCCTTTTTCTCTCTCTTCTTCTTCTGATACCCCTATAATGTGAATATTGTGTTCTGTTTGGATTGGTAACAGTTCTCTTTATATTCTTTCCTTCCCAGAGATCCTTTTATCTCTCTCTGCCTCAGCCTCTCTGTATTCCTGTTCTTTGATTTCTATTCCATTAACAGTCTCTTGCATCTCATCCAGTCTACTCTTAAGTCCTTCTATTGATTTTTTCATTTGTGTTATCTCCCACAGACTTCACCCCTTAGCTCTTCCATATTTTTCTGCAGCTCCATCAGCATGGTTATGACTTTTATTTTGAATTCTTTTTCAGGAAGATTGGTTATATCTATCTTACCAGTCCCTCTCTCTGGGGTTCTTTGAGTGATTTTTGACTGGACCAGGTTCTTCTGCCTTTTTATTGCAATAGAACTGATCGCCGACAAGTGGCGCATGTGTCAGCTGGGAGTACAAAATGTCTTTCTGCTTTCTGATCGCCTTGCCTTTCTTTGCTCCCTGTGCCAGTTGCCCCTACACAGGGAGAGTCTCTGGGTTAGTCTCCTGAGCTGCTGTGGGTGAGGCGGCCCTTGGGATAGCCTAGGGCAATGCGAGGGGTCGCAGAATAGTCCGGTGTGTTCTCCTGTGAGAACGGCGCCCCTTCGTGCCTTCTGGACCTTGCGCCAGCTTCCTCTGCCTGTGCTGGGCACCTGTGTGCTGGTGGTATTCTTTGGGTCTTGCCCTGTTAGCTGTGTGCTGGGAGAGACTCTGTGTGGTTGCTGTGGGCGGGGCTGCTCCCAGCTGGTCCGCAGCAGTGGCAGGTCAGCCGGCTTGCTTTTAGTGCCAGCAGGGGGGAATGAACGGCAGGCTGCTTATCACCATGAGGGGCTTTGGAGCTGTGTTGCCACATGGGCGTTAGGGCGCCTGAAGTTCCTTAAGATTCCAGCCTGCTGGGCTGAGTGTGCTGGGACGATTTTGTCCACCTGTTAAACTCTTGTCCCTTTAAGACTTAAAGCACCCACTTTTCTTTTATCCCAGGAGAGCCGGCTATGGGAACCTGCTCGTAGTCTCCATCTTGGATTTTACTTTTCTGTTTCTCTAATATCCAGTACAATGCAATGTACCATGCAATGTGTGTCTGTGCTCCCAGTGCAGATTACTAGGGCTGGTTATTTAGCAGTCCTGTGCTTCCACTCCCTACCCACTCTGATTCTTTTCTTTCCACTGGTGAGATGGGGTCGGGGGAGTGCTTGGGTCCCGCCAGGTCACATCTTTGTATCTTACCCTTTTCGTGAGATGCTGACTTCTCGCAGATGTAGATGTAACCTGGGTGTTGTACTGTATCTTCAGTCTTTCTTTTAGTAATAGTTGTATTTGCTGCATTTTCAAAATATATATGGTTTGGGGAGGAGATTTCTGCCACCCTTCTCACACCACCATCTTGAGCGCTCTTTTCCCTCTGCCCATTTTTAAATCAGATTATTTGCTTTTTTGATGTTGAGGTATATGAATTCTTTATATATTTTGGATTTTAATCCCTTGTCAGATATATCATTTACAAATATATTCTCCCATTCAGTAGGTGGCGTTTTCATTTTGTTTATGGTTTCCTTTGCTGTGCAGAAGCTTGCTAGCTCGATGTAGTCAATAACACTTGTAGTAATAAACAGTGTAGTAATAAACCCTTGTTTATTTTTGCTTTTGTCTTCCTTGCCTAGGGAGATATATCCAGAAAGAAATTGCTAATGCCAGTGTTCAAGAGTTTACTGCCTGTGTTTTCTTGAATAGTTTCAGGTCTTGCTTTTGGGTCTGTAATCCATTTCAAGGCTGTTTTTGTGTATGGCATAAGAAAGTGGTCCAGTTTCATTCTTTTGGATTAACTGTCCAGTTTTCCCAACACTATTTTTGGAGGGACTGTCTTTACCCCATTGTATATTGTCTCATTTGTTGTAGATTAATTAGCTACATCAGTATGGGTTTGTTTTGGGGCTCTCTATTCTGTTCCATTGACCTGTGTGTCTATTTTTGTGTCAGTACCATACTGTTTTGATTACTATTGCTTTGTAGTATGTTTTGAAATTAGAGAGAGTGATGCCTCCTGCTTTGTTTTTTCTCAAGATTTCTCAATGTCTTTGGCTATTCAGTGTCTTTTATAATTTCACAGAAATTTTAGTATTATTAGCTCTACTTGTCTAAAAAATGCCATTGATATTTTGATAGGGATTGCAATGAATTTGTAAATTGTTCTGGGTAGTATGGACACTTTAACAATGTAATTATTCTCATCCATGAGCATGAAATACCTTTCCACTTATTTGTGTCCTCTTCAATTTCTTTCATCAGTGTTTATAGTTTCCAGTATATAGGTCTTTCACCTCCTTCGTTAAATTTAGTCTTAGATATGTTATTCTTCTATTGCAATTGTAAATGAGATTGCTTTCTTGATTTCTCTTTATGCTAGTTCATTAGTTTATAGAAATGCAATAGAATTCTGTATGTTGATTTTGTATCTTGCAAATTTACTGAATTCATTTAGTAGTGCTAATGGTTAATTGGTGAGTCTTTGGGGTGTTCTCTATATATCATCTATAAATAGTGACAGTTTTACTTCTTCCTTATCAATTTAGATGCCTTTTATTTCTTTTTCTTGTTTGATTGCCATGGCTAGGACTTCTAGTACTATGTTTAATAAAAGTGGTGAGAGTAGGCATCTTTGTCTTGTTCTTGATCTTAGAGGAAAAACTTTCAGCTTTTCACTATCGAGTATGATGTTAGCTGTGAGTTTGTTGTATATGGCCTTTATTATGTTGAGGTATGTTTCCTCTGTACCCTCTTTGTTGAGAGTTTTTATCATGAATGGATGTCGAACTTTGTTAAATTATTTTTCTTCATCTATAAAGACGAACATATGGTTTTTATCCTTCCATTTGTTAATGTGGTTGATTTATTCCACTGATTGATTTATGGAAATTGAACCCTCCTTGCAGCCTTTGAATAAATCCCACTTGGTTGTGGAGAATGATCCTTTTAATATATTTTTAAATATTGTTTACTAATATTTTATTGAGGATTTTTGCACCTATATTCACCAGGGATATTGGTGTATTTTGATATTTTAGTGTCTTTGTCTTGTTTTGCTATGAGGGTAATATTGGCCTTCTATAATGAATTTGGAAACATTATTTCCTCTTTAATTTTTGGAATTGTTTGAGAAGAATATGGATTAGTTCTTTATTTTTTAATTTTTTTTAGGTTGCTTTCCACTTTTTTTATTTTCTTATTTTTATTAAAGTATTGATATACAATCTTATGATGGTTTCACATAAACAACACTGTGATTTCAACATTCACCCATATTATTAAGTTCTCATCCCCTTTTTTACAGTCACTGTCTATCAGTGTAGTAAGATACTATAGATTTATAACTTATCTTCTCCATGCTATTACTAACTTCCGCATGACCTACCTGTATTGTGATTGACAATTATAGCGCCCCTTAATCTCCTTCTCCCTCCTCACCCACCCTCCTCAACCCCTTCCCCTTGGTAACCGCTAGTCCCTTCTTGGAGTCTGAGTCTGCTGCTGTTTTCTGCCTTCAGTTTTGCTTTGTTGTTATACTCCACAAATGAGTGAAATCATTTGATACTGTCTTTCTCCACCTAGCTTAATTCACTGAGCATAATACCCTCTAGCTCTATCCATGTTTTGGCAAATGGTAGGATTTGTTTTCTTCTTATGGCTGAATAATACTTCATTGTGTATATATAACACATCTTCTTTATCCATTCATCTACTGATGGACACTTAGGTTGCTTCCATATTTTGGCTATTGTAAATAGTGCTTTGATAAACATAGGGGTGTGCATATGTCTCTTTGAATCAAGGATTTTGTTTTCTTTGGCTAAATTCCTAGGAGTGGAATTCCTGGGACAAATGGGATTTCTCTTTTTAGTTTTTTGAGGAACTTCCAGATTGCTTTCCACAATGGTTGAGCTAGTTTACATTCCCATGGTGCTGTGATAAACATATGGGTGCATACGTCTTTTTGAATCAGGAATCTTTTTTCTTTGGCTAAATTCCTAGGAGTGGAACTATTGGGTCAACTGGTATTTCTATTTTAGTTTTTTGAGTAACTTCCAGATTGCTTTCCACAATGGTTGAACTAATTTATATTCCCACCAACAGTGTCAGAGTGTTCCCCTTCTCATCCTTGCCAGCATTTGTTGTTTCTTGTCCTTTGGATGTTAGTCATCCTAACTGGTATGACGTGATATCTCATTGTGGTTTTAATTTACATTTCCCTGATGATTAGCGATGTAGAGCATCTTTTCATGTGCCTGTTGGCCATTTGTATTTCTTCTTTGGAGAAGTATCTTTTCAGATCCTCCACCCACTTTTTAATTGGGTTATTTGTTTTTTGTGTGTTGAGGTGTGTGAGTTCTATATATAATTTGGATGTTAATCCCTTGTTGGATATGTCATTTATGAATATATTCTCCTATACTGTAGGATGCCTTTTTGTTCTACTGATGGTGTCCTTTGCTGTACAGAAGCTTTTTAGTTTGATGTAGTCCCACTTGTTCATTTTTTATTTTGTTTCCCTTACATGAGGAGATGTGTTCAGGAAAAAGTTGCTAATGTTTATATTTAAAAGATGTTTGCCTGTTTTTTCTGTGCTTTTGCCTGAGTTTTATGGTTTCAAGACTTACGTTTAGGTCTTCGATCCATTTCGAGTTTATTTATTTGGATGCAGTTAGACAATAATCCAGTTTCATTCTCTTACATGTAGTTGTTCAGTTTGGATTAACTCTTTAAATGTTTGATAGAATTTACTTGTAAAGCCATATGTTTCTTGACTTTTTTTGCTGGGAGTTTTTTGATTACCAATTCAATTTTGTTACTAGTAATTGGTGTAGTCAGATTTTCTATTTTTTCCTTATTTTTTCTTAGAAGATTTCCTGTTTCTAGGAATCCATTTCTTCTAGGTTGTCCAGTTCCCTTTTTGGCATATAGTTTTTTATAGTAATCTCTTATAATCCTTTGTATTTCTGTCATGTTGGTTATGTTATCTTTTATTTTTGATTTTATTTATTTGAGTCCATTTTTTTTAGGAATATGGCTAATAAAAAAATGGAATTTTTAAGTTTCTATCATGCCCTTTACTGCTTTCAGTACAATCTGAGTAGTTTGAGTATATAAAAATGTTTTTCCTTTCTCTTAAAATGGTATGGGACTGTAAACACAATCATCTTTAGGTAATTCCCTAAATTATCTAATTACTTTGATAATTACTTTGGAAAATAAGTTGTTGTATACACTAAACTGACACACACATGTACCATAGTCCAGCAATTTCATTCCTGGATATATGCCCAGCAACATGTTTATGTGTATTCACCAAATATTCATAAAGTAATATTTATGGCAGCACTATTTGCAATAGCCAGAAACTGTAATTTACTCACATGTGCATCAACTGTAGACTAGGTAAATAAATGGTGGCATACTCATAAGGAGTATTAGATAACAGTGAGAATGAATGTATTACTGCTATTGGCAGAATCTCACATAGTATTGAGAGTGTAATTACCACCTCTGCTACTCAAAAGAGTAAAGTGTACGATGTAATCATCCAGTAGCCTCATTTCTTATTTCCATGCCTTTGAAACTACAAGAAAATTACCTTACATCTGCTACCAGTATGTCACAGTAGATGTGCTTTTATTTACATCCTTTCTTCTGAAGAAAATAACATGTCTTTCACTGTGGCCACAGATGTATTTGCTTCAGGTTGTTCCTGAGTCCTTGAATGTCATTGAGGCTATAGAATCAGGTTTCCTTGAATGTATGAGAGGCAGTTCATCTGAGTAGTCTCTGGTTTTGAGTGCCATATGGACATGTGGAGGCTTTGTGTTTATGATCTTATTCATGTATATCTCTTGGAGTCTATTTTCTAAGATGCAGAGGGATAAAATGGTATGATGCCAACAATGTAACCACTATCTGACTTGCACATTTAGACTGGGTGCTGAAAGCCATAGAACATGGAGGAAGCACTATTGGTCATTGTTTATAAATTCAGTCCTTATATCTATTAGACATTTTTGATGGTTTGAGAATAGGTTTCTTCAACATGTTTTTTTCTGTCTGAGATTAAATAAACTGCCTATTATGTGCTGCCACGAGGTACTGGGGAGACAGACAATCTCCAATATAGTTCCATGTAATGGACAACACTTACTCTGCTCTCTTCATCACAGTGTATTGCGTAAGTCTGGTGCATCTAGCCTCACTAGGCTACTGCCTCTAAGATTTCACTCTCTATTGCTTATGAAATGTATAAAGAATGAGTGACTGAAAAAAGCACTTGGATATAAAGAAATATTTGTTTCTATGATAAAATAGTTTCTACATTATTTAATCACTGGCCTTCTAGCCACGAGATTTGTAGAACAACTTGTAGAACAAACAAATATAGGGACCTTTTCATGTTGAAGATAAACTTGTGAGAATAGAGGGAAAAGAATAGGTGTCAATGAAGCATGAAGGACATTATGAGTGATCCTCAATGGGGACAAAGTTCTGAGAAAAGTATAACAAAAATGGGAAAAAAAACAAAAACGAACAAATGGGACTATATCAAGTTAAAAAGCTTCTGTACAGCAAAGGACACCATCAGCAGAACAAAAAGGAATCCTATGGTATGTGAGTATATATTTGTAAATGACACATCCTACAAGGGGTTAACATCCAAGATATATAAAGAATTCACATGTCCCAACACCCCAAAAGCAAATAACCCTATTAAAAAATGGGCAGATGATATGAACAGACAATTCTCCAAAGAAGAAATTCAGATGGCCAACAGGCACATGAAAAGATGCTCCACATCGCTAATTATCAGGGAAATGCAAATTAAAACCACAATGAGATCTCACCTCACACGTTAGGATGTCCAGCATTGAAAAGACTAGCAACAGCAAATGCTGGTGAGGATGTAGAGAAAGGCGAACCCTCTGACACTGCTGGTGGGAATGTAAATTAGTTCAACCATTGTGGAAAGCAATATGAAGGTTCCTCAAAAAACTAAAAATAGAAATACCGTTTGACCCAGGAATTCTACTCCTAGGAATTTACCCAAAGAAAACAAGTTCTCAGTTTCAAAAAGACATATACACTTCTGTGTTTATTGCAACACTATTTACAATAGCCAAGATATGGAAGCAACCTAAGTGTCCATCAGTAGATGAATGGATAAAGATGTGTTATATATGCAAAATAGAATACTATTCAGCTATAAGAAGAGAACAAATCCTACCATTTGCAACAACATGGGTGGAGCTAGAGGGTATTATGCTCAGTGAAAAAAGCCAGGCAGAGAAAGACAAGTACCAAATGATTTCCCTCATTTGTGGAGTGTAATAACAAAACAAAACTGAAGGAACAAAACAGCAGCAGACTCACAGACTCCAAGAAGGGACTAGTGGTTATCAAAGGGGAGGGGTGGGGGAACGTGGATGGGGTGGGAGGGAGAAGGGGATTGAGGGGTATTATGATTAGTAAACATGGTGTGTAGGGGGTCATGGGGAAGACAGTGTAGCACAGAGAAGGCAAATAGTGAGTCTGTGAATCTTACTACACTCATGGACAGTGACTTCAGTGGGATATGGGGGGGACTTGATAATATGGCTGAATGTAGTAACTGCAATGGTTTTCATGTGAAACCTTCATAAGAGTATATATCAATACCTTAATAAAAAAATTAATAAATAAAATTAAATCATGGTTAAAAAATTAAGTGTAACAAAAATGTTCAGTGTTGTAAAACTAGATTTCTAGTTTTGTGATTTTCAACCTTGGCTGCATGTTAAAATAATGTATATTATTTTTTGTATTAATTTATTATAGAAATATAACTTGCATAGACATGAGTATTTCACTCAATTAATTTTCCAAAAGTGAATATATCCATGTAAACACTACCAGATTAAGAAACAGAGCATTCCTAAGTATCAGAAACTTTGTGTTTTTCCTAGTTACTTCCCTATAGAAGTAACTCTGTCCTGACTTTCAATACTGTAAATTGTTTTTGCCTATTTTTGCAGTTTCCATCCATGGAATAATAATGTATAATGCTCTTTTGTGTCTGATTTTTTTTTCCTGCTCAATAATATATGAGAGTGTCCTAATAGCAGTAATACATTCATTCTCATTGTTATCTAATACTCTGTATGAGTATGCCACCATTTACTTACCTAGTCTACTATTGATGAGCATTTGGGTGAATTACAGTTTCTGGCTATTGCAAATAGTGCTGCCATAAATATAACTTCATGAATAGTTTGGTGAATACACATAAACATATTGCTGGGCATATATCCAGGAATGAAATTGCTGGACCATGGTATATATCTGTGTCAGTTTAGTGTACACAACCACTTGTTTTCCAAAGTATTCTACCAATCTGCACTCAGCTTCTAGTTGCTTTGTGCTGTTACCATCTAGGGACTTTAAAAAAATGCCAGAACACAAAGTGCATCCAGGCTGTACCCCAGAACAATTAAATCAGTTTCCAGGGGTAAGACTCAAGAATTGGTATTTTAAAAGTCTTTCCGCTGGCACTAATGTTAACCAGAAAAGAGAACTAAAAATGAGTACTATTCAGAGGAGGTAACAGGTATGAAGAGACAAAATGCTTTACCCAAGCCACCTAGATATTGAGAGGCTAGGGGCCGGATGCCAAGTCTCCTGACTCTTACTCCAGTTTTTGTTTTCACTGACAGTCTTATTTGTAGGTACTTTTGCATTATTCTTTTCTCATAGAGCGAAAATGAACTTTGACTTGGCCTACACATTTAGAGTATTCTTTTATTTGTAAAGCAATTTTTCCAGCTTTCTGAGGTGGATACAGCAGGTATGCAGGATTGGTCAGCTACATAATTTGTGAGATCCTGTGCAAAATGAAAATGTGAGGCTCCTTGTTCAAAAAAGTTTAAGACCATGACAGAAGAGCATTAAACCAAGCACAGGGCCCTTTAAGAGTAGGGCCCCTGTGTGATGTTACATCATGAAGCTGCTCCTGTGGGAGTTATTATTTGCAAGTTACAGAAGAAAAAGTAAGACTCAGAGATCTGGTTAGTAGTCGAGTTAAGAGTAGATACTGGTCTGATGATGCCTGCTTTTTCTGTTTGACCTAAAGGGTGGGCATGTTCCTTTTCTCTAGGATTTTGTAGATAAAATAAATGAAAATTATAGAGACTCGATGTGTAGAGCTTACTGACATAGAACGTTCAGGAAAAGGAATGGGGGATCATTTTGCAAAAGGAGTAAATAATGAATTTTGGGAAAATGAGATCCAACTAACTTCTGTTAGAACTGCCACCTAGGCTCCTTGTCTTCACACTCTTTTTGGACATCTGTCTCCATTTTCTGAGATGTTCAGCTAAAAATTCTATCCAGATATTCGACCCTCCCATATTTGGAGGTGGTAGATGAAACAGAGTAAAAGAAATATCTACTCTTTCTCCTGCAGTAAATCTTCTAGTAAGACATGGTAGTATGACAATTATCAAAATGGGCATGGGGTAGGAAAAAATATTGTGAAAAGGAGCTCTCAATTCTAGGTATTGGATGACAAAGTAATAGTAATAATACCTATCCCTGCCATTTCCAGTTAATCTTTTTCTCCCTGTTGCCATTCCTCCAAGTTCTTCTTTTTTTTTCTTCCTTCCAAGTTATTGTTATAAGCCTATGACTAATTTAAAAAACTAGAGGTAAGTTGTAATCAGTGAGCTACATTATCAAATATCTAAGTATATGAGGATAATTTCTGTTCAATTCTGGTATTTATGAAGCTTCTCTTTGTCTCTTTTTAGTTGTTTAGGGATATTTGTGAATGGTAAGAAGTGATATCTAACTAATACTTTTTTCCTCAAAATGGTCTATTTTTAATAAATAACTACGGCTGAATTAGTATGTCTCCTGAAGATATCTAAGACCATGTTTGACTTGTGCTCCTCACCAACACTCAGACCCTTGTAGCCTTTCCATCCCATGAGAGTGGGGACTCAGAGAACCCAGGACTTGAGTCCAAGTTATTGGATATTTGATTTAAAGGGCCTACGTCCTTAAAAAAATCACTTATCCTTTTTACCATCATTTTCTTCATCATAAAACGGGGTTATTATGGGCTGAACTGTGCCCCCCTCATCCCAAGTTCATATGCTTAGGTTCTAACCTCTAATGGCTCAGAATGTGACTATATTTGGAGATAGGGCCTTTAAAGAGATAATTCAGGTTAAATGAGAATATGAGGTGTTGGGCTCTCAATCCAGTATGACTGGTATCCTCATAAAAAGAAGAGATAAAGACACAGGGACACACAAAGGAAAGACCATGTGAAGACAGATGGAGAAGACAGCCATCCAGAAACCAAGCAAAGGGAATAAAAAAAAAACCCAACAACCCTGCTGACACCTTGGTATTCAACTTCTAGCCTCCAGAATTGTGAGGAAATAAATTTCTGTTGTTTAAGCCACACACCTGTGGTACTTTGTTATGGTAGTCCTATCAAACTAATGTAGGGGATAATATAATAACACTGGCATTAACGATTGTGGAATAAATGAAATTCATTTGGCATGGCAGTTACCAGTGAAGTGTAGAGTGGATGTTCGTTACTGCTATAGCCACTAACTTTTACTTTTCTCTTTTTAACATTTGGTCTTCCTCTCTCCCTTTGTCTCCTGACTCATCCCACTCTTCATTTTTGCCTTTAAGGTAGACATGGCTCCTAAAGGAAAGATGAT
This sequence comes from Phataginus tricuspis, assembly GCA_029783875.1. Taxonomy (NCBI): domain Eukaryota; kingdom Metazoa; phylum Chordata; class Mammalia; order Pholidota; family Manidae; genus Phataginus; species Phataginus tricuspis. The sequence continues at coordinate 14,383,511 of JAQQAC010009165.1, read as the reverse complement.
TTAATTCAAGAGTGAATGAGCTACACCATTAGGCATTTCTCTCATTGTGTTGGCTAATTTATTTATTTACTAACTTACTTATATTTTAAATCTAAATATAAAAGCCTCAAGTGTCTTTCTCATTCCTTGTTGAGAGGTCAGATCCAAAATAAATACCCAGATGTAAATGTGCTCCCTGATCTACTGAGTCTTCGATTGAGTGGCAAATATTCCTATATTCCCTACTTTTGTCATTCATGCTAAAACAGAAATATGAGAAAGAGACAGATTAAAGTTTCCAAGGGTAATCCCCTGATAGCCTTTTTCTTTTTTGCTGAAGAACCATTTTTCTTATTAGCTATCTTTAATAAAAGCCCTCATTTTATTCAATAGGCTGTGCTAATATTATCCTGAGCATAGTTAGTATTTATACAGCAAGTTTTCCTAGAAGCCCAAAGCACTACACAAATATTCTCTCATTAAAAACTCATATATCCCCACAAATCAGGCTGGTGGCTGCTGCGATTTCCCTGACATGCAGATGGAGAAACAGAGGGTGAAATTTTGCCAATTCAGAAAGGCTGGGAGGGAAATACAGAAAACAATGACCTTCTCATCTTTGGTGATAAGAGCCTCAAGCCAGCTCTCCAGATTTTCACAAACTTAAAGGCATTTAGTGCAAAGTCACCAGCCTGTGTTGGGTAATTAAGACCTTATAAACATTTAGGGTCATTGCTTTTCTCTGGGGACTGGAGCCCAGTGTTTTAACTGCTGGTGATGGTTGCTTAGAAGTACCTATGAAGTCTTAAAAGTGCTTTGGCTTTTTCTTGCTTGCTGAGCTTGCCATGGATCACTTCTAGTTTATTCAGATACTTTTGATATTCTTATTTCTGAATCAATGCTTCAATAATCCTTTCACAGCAGTACCTACAACAAGGTCCCACCACAACCTTCTGTTTTACTGATGGCTCTATTCTGGTGTAGTCAGCATCTCCTAATTCAAGGGTATGATACTGCATCCATTTTTTAATTCTTTTAGTGCACGGGCCTTAGTTTGTCTTCATTTTCTCCTCTGCAAATCCTGCATTGGTTAGTCATATGGCTGTGAAAACTAATTAAGTTTGGCATTATTAATTGCTAATAAAAATTGCCTAATATAATCTACACAGTTAAGAATACAGAATACCAGTATGACCGTGCCATAAAGCAATTGAAAACACAGACCAAGCATGAAGGGTCTGTAAGTGCTAAGGTTGCTTCTGCCCAGAAACCAGCTGGTTATTAGAAATAGCAGTGGAGATTATAGTCCAAGTAAATCTGGACTAAGTAAAGCAGTCCAAGACTGAGGAAGAAGCCAGAGGGGTGCTAAGACACCACAGGTGGATTTCCTGCTCATGGGTCAAGTCTGAACTGAAACTGACTGCAAGACTGAGAGGTTTTTATTATAATATCATCTCCCTCTAATAACTGGTGAACAGCTTATCTGCTGACTCAGATAATGCCTATTTCCCAATATCTTCAGTTAGAGAGAGGAGTATTATTTTTGGCTGAAAGCTTTCTGATTGAAGATTCTTCATTAGAAAAGAAGCAGCAGCTTTACCTGCAGTGAAGTGGGGATACACCATGGATTTTTAATTCAGCATTTTCATAGTGCAGCATATTCAGCTGTACCTTGCTTAATTGTTTCTTGAAAGGTTTTGAGATTTGTCCCATGGAAGGCAGTATTTCTGAGGTCTTTGTTCTCCACAACATAAAAATCTCTCTCTGTCTTTTCTTATAAATTAAAAAAGACTCATTCTTTTGTCCTGTTACCAGACTCAACATTATAAAAACAACATTTCTTTTCTGAAAGCTTTTTTTATATAACAAGATAAACACTCTATATTGATGACTTAAAAAAAAGGGTAATAAAAGAGTTTTGTTTTCTAGCAAGTAATAATGCACTTTTTCAAGAGATATGCTATAAAAGAATTTGTTAAGGAGAGATTGCAAAGAGCATATACAATTAAATTGAACAAGTGTTAGTCTCTCATAATGAAATTGAAATCCTATCTGCAACAAGCTTTTAGAAGTACAAGTCAGAAGCTGTATACTATTACAATTCCAAGAAAATTGTCACAGGAAAAATAAATAATATTCTTAAATCTCAAAATTCATCCCACAGATTTCATGTTAAAGCATGATTACAGATATTTCCTGGGGTTAAAATATTTTAAAGTCCTACAAGTATCTGGTTACTCTTTTCCTGGGATCTTATCTAATTTATTCAAGAATATTATCTCCTGTCAGGCAATGACATCTCTCCCCACAGATAATATTTTTTTCTTATTTCATGAAAAAAATTAATACTTTTAAGCTGTTGACAAAAATAGGCTGTGATAGACTTGAGAAAAATCCAGAGAAGAGATCTGCCTCAGCCAGTATTACCAAGTACCTGAGGGACCAACCTAAAATAGCAAAGCAGGTGAGGTATTTTGACTGACCTGACTGGATCTTATGTCCACCCCATGTTCTTTAACCCCATCCAGTGGGGTTCTGTTTGGCAAGTGTGCCAGGAGAGAGAGGCAAGAGAGTCAGGGCTTTGGAGTCTGAGGCGGCTCAGTAATCTTTTGTTACTATTACTGGTGCACAGGTCTTTCTCAACATCAGAATGTTCCCATAACCTAATACCTTGCCCTTACTGTATGCTAGGAATTGTTCTAAGCACTTTGTATTTATTAACTTTCTTAATTTAATAATGAGAATGAGTCCTCATTTCTTTTCACTGGTACTCACACTAAATACATACACCCATAAACACACATATACTTATGTATTTTATGTATATATATTATGTGTATGTATATATCATTGTACATGTATATATTAACTTGATTTTTAATCAAAGTTATATTATATATATATATATATGTGTAATAATACATAAAATCAAGGACATTTACATCTCATCTCCTTTGACAGCCCTTTTCAGTGAAACCCCACAGTGGCCACTCCTGCAAGGCCACTACATAGAGTTATCAAACCATGACTGTTTAGAGTCATGTTAGAATTTTGTGCTTCTTACATGGCTAATTTTAAACTATTTGAAGGTGGGATAATTTTTGACAAATTTTGGTATGCCAAAGTAGCTCACACAAACCTGGAATAAAGTATATGCTCATCTGTTTGCTAAGGAGTTAGAACCTGACTGGAGCCTTGAAGAAAGGGTAGAATTGTGGTTGGCAGAGTTTAATGGAATTACTTATTTCTAAGATCATATTTTGTATTTTGCTATGGCAAATCAAAATCTCTTCTCAAGACAAAAACTCCAATTATAACTGCATATATAATTATGGCTAGAAACTGGAAAATGAGATTATATAAATAGACATTTATTTGGAGAGTAAATGATTACACTGACTTTTCCCCATGAAATTAGCTTTATTCATATTTATAATTTTAGACTTTTTACTTATATTGTTTTTATAGAAATATTACTTCCCTTACTTGTAACTTTAAAAAGTATATCTGAGTTCAATGTAATCATTAATGACTCACTGATCAATTGAACAAGAAGTATGAGTATCCCTCATTTTTCAAATAAAGAAACGGAAACCCAGATATTAAATGGTTGGGCCAAAGTTACACATTAAGTGCTAGCAAAACCAGGACTCTGACTTAGAATATATATTTTATTCAATAACAAATCAGACCTAGCAGTTAGTTCTCTCCAGTTAGGAGTTCAATAAATATATACACTGACTGATTAGAACAGTTGCTGGCTTAAAAAATGGGTGTGGTCACAGTGGTTCACAGGACTAAATGTCAGCCACGAGTTCCATGAAGCTAATCACTGTGACTGCATCAAGTAGGGCAGATACTCAGGGTTTAGGATTCACTTAATTTAATCCTCTCTTATTCTAGATATGTCCCAAGCCACACATTCAAATCAAGAAATGGTAGTCAGGCTTTTGGTTCCTTGTGGTCAGTATTTTCCAGTACAGCATATCTAATTGTGGACAGAAATGAAATGAGGTTATAGTAGAAAGACAGAATAATTTGTTGATGATAACCAGATGGTTGAATTATGGTGCAGAGACAAGGTAGTCCTATAGGTAGAATAACAAAGTGTAACCTGAACCTTGGGCAAAGCCATGATTGAAGCTGAAACTCAAAGGAGAAAGAAAGAAGTCAAGAAGATACAGAGCTAATTAAACTCTGTAACTAAAATGCATCATTTAATATTCTAGATAAGGGAATCCTTAAAACATTTCTTAGAATGGTTTGCTTGGGGTTCAAACTAGGAGAAACAGAAGGAAAGAGAAGATAATAGTTTTATTTGACTTGCTAACTAGTATCTTTCTTCAATCATATTCTTCAATTTCAACATTCTAAAATCTCTGTAGAATCCCAAATCACTGATGCCTAGAGTAGGAGAGTCCTTGACAGTGAAATAAAAGACATTCTGTGAAGAAAAGCAGGCTACTAGTTAAATGTTTTTCCTCTTAGTTTTGAAGTGTTACCCCACAAAGAGAAATAGGATGAAGATTGAGCACCTCTAATTATGAACCAGAGTACTCCTGCTAGGGAGTCAGGTTTATCCTCATTTGTCACGGCACTCAGTAAATAATATAGGAAGGTTAACATATCTGCAAGTAAGGAGAAGAGATTTCTTTTAAGATTTATTGATCATCAACATTACAACTGAAACAATCAGGAATATGGGATGGAAAAAATAGGACATTTTTTTGCTGTTCAAAGTAAGGCTTTCTCTACTAGTTTGTGTTTTTGATTTGAGCCTGTTCCCACATTACTTTAATAAATATTTTTAAATATCAAAAGAAAAGTGATTAATTTTTCTAACTTTTTTTTTCTTTTTGTGTGTAGGGGATGTGATGCCATGCTAGGAACCAGAAATTTGAATTAAATGGAAGGTTTCTTCAAAGGGCATGTCAGTAGCCTCCAGTTTTTTTTTAATAAATGGGAGGTGTTCAACTGATCCAATTAAAATCTGTTTGGCTGCTTTCCCAGTGACTCCCCTTTCCCTCTAGAACTCTTTAGTGACTCATCCCTACAATAAACGTTTAGCAGAGTACATATGAGAAAAATTCTGTAGTGTATCCCAAAACCAATTCCAATGCTTGTTTAGTCACTATTTAGACTGACTATATTATTACTCCCTCAATTGGTATAAGTAATGACTCAGCTGCATTTTCAAACTAATTAATATTTTACTAAATAAACCACAGCTAAGTAATATACATCTAAAAATCAATTGAATTTCCCTGAAAAGTAAAAGCAGTTGCTGATATATTTCTTACCTTTTTTAATCTTCCACATTTGTAGGAAGTGTATATGCCAGTCAGTTTGCCTGAGTCATAAATCATATGAATGTGTGACCACCTAGGACACACTAATGTTATTGATCATCCACACTTTCACACATAGGCAATTATCACTGAAATGATCAGACCTTCTGAAATCTGAGCCATATTCCGCCAACTCATATATCAAAGCTGGAGCTCAGCAGAAAGTTGGGTGGCTCTGCACATGGAGATGGGATGCTGCATTTCTTTTGCCCTGTTACTCCTTGTGAACCCTGGGGAGGAATGCGTTTACTGTGAAGCCCTTAATTGGCTGTATCCCAAGAAGGCCCAGCTATGATTTGACATTCACTCTCTATTAGTGGAAGGCTGTGTGATTCAGACAAAGGAGAGAGCTGACAGCCTCTCTCTGAGGTGTATGAATATTTAAAACAATGTTAGCATTGTAGATGGCTGGTAAATAATGATTTAGCATGCTCAGACTGAACGAATTTCGTTTTTGTTTCTTGAATGTCTAAATAAAGAAAAAAAGAGTCTTTTAACTTCATAAGCATGTCGTTTCCATTACAAAATTAACTGTACCTTGTAGTCAATTGACAAAAATTAATAATTTATACTCAAAAAGGATTACATGTGATTCCTTAATTTCTAATTTCATATTATAGTTTCCAAATATATGAGCTGGGGTTATAATCTATTTCCTAATTGTAGGACCTTTTACAGGTAATTTACCCATATTGGATACTTTTTTTCCTCAGCTCTAAATGAGCGCTTGGGTCAAATTAGAGTGCCTGTCTATTTGAACAGTGCCTTGTTACTAAGTCAGGCCTTAAAAACTTAAAATAATTAGTTTTTCAATGTTTAAAGATCAGGTGATTTTTTTCCCTAATAATAATTCATGTTTTGTTTTTTTAAAAACTCTCTATCTAGTAACACTGGGATCAACAATCATTTGTAAGCAAGAAGCTGCTGAGCCAATTTAGATGGGGCGTGTGCGCTCCAGTGTGCTACCGTCCTGTTGCTCCTTACTAGATTCCTAACACTGAGGCGTAATGGTACTTGCCACTTATGCATCCCTTGCACTACTATGTTTTTCTATAGCTGATCTCCTTTGCTCATTTATATTCCCTGTCTGGTCCTATAAGCTTGTATTTGCAACTTCTGGAACCTAACCTCAAAAATTATATGATTTATGACTTTATTTCTCAAGAAGTGTCAAGAATAACTTTGCTATACAGCAAGACATTTTGTTAAGTCCTAAACTGTTTTTCAAATTCTTAAAAGGCACATTGGGTGGGTCCTGGTATGTGAAAGAGGCTAATGTTTTTCTGGCATTGGCTGGAATCCAGCAGTTCCTAGAGGCTGTCTATAGTTTCTTGGTCATGTGGATTTTTCCAGTATAGCTGATTACCTCATCAAGCCAGCAAGGAGAGTCTCTCCCACAAGTCTGCTAAGACAGCCTCAGAAAATTTAACCTAATCGTGGGAGAAACCTGCTACATCTTTGCATATTCTATTGATTAGAAGCAAGTCACAGGTCCCACTTGTATTCAGTGGGAAGTGATTCACAAAGGTGTTAATACAAGGAAGTGGTAATTACTGGAGGTCACTGTAGGGTTCATCTGCCACATATAGTAAAATACTTTTTGTTTCAATAAACATTTATTCAGCACTTAACTCATATAGCCCTCACTTGTTTAATGAAAAAGAAAGAACACTATAGTGATAAGCACTTTTAAAAATATAAAGTTGAATAAGAAACAGCTCCTACTTTTTAGAAACATATAGTCTACTGTGAAAGTCAGATTGACATATTTATAATTCTATTTGTGCCCTAAAAAGTATTTAAAATTGTTCAAATGTGCTTCTGAGAATCTCTTGGATTAAAATATGTATGTCAAACTATATTTACTTAAGACATGGGACTAAATTTTTCAACAAATTATTTAAAACATGTTAGGTTCTTTTGCTTAGCTCAGTTTATCAAACATGTTCTTAAAATCTTTGTTTATCTTCTCCTTTATGGAACAGGAAGACCGTCAGCGGAAAAAGTATTAAACTGCATATCAAAAATAAGATGTTTTCTGTTTTCCTTAAGCTCACCATTGCCTAACATATCTTACTCTGTCTCCCAACCCCTCCCTGTACTTCTTCTGAAAAAAATATTTTGCATTTCTAACACAAATTTCTGCAAATCAGACTGCAAAGAATTCCCAAAAGATGCAAACACATGGAACACATGGGACTATATATATATAGTCTCTACTTAATGTGGGTGATAGCAAAATTTCATTGGGCACTAATGAGACCTGTGATCACTGCAGAGACAGCAAGTGGTGCTTAATTACGAGAAAAAAATGCTTTTCACTGCTTCATTAAGACCTTTTTTTAGGAGGGAGGAAAATGGATAGTTGTTCACACTGTACTTAAAATTATCCAATAAATTAGTCCTGTAACTCCTGTCTCAGAGACAAATTTCCATGTATTTTAGGTAACTGTCAATATATGTGGATGTTTAAATAGCAAATTTAAGAATGTCTTTGCCCATAGATGAGCTACTCTTCTCTTATTTGCTAAAAATAAAACCATAGCATGTACCCACATTTTTTTCTGTTTCTTAGAGAGAGGAAAATGTGACCATGTTTGTCTTTTTTTAAATTCATATTTTATAGATCAGACACTCCAATTTAAATTATTTGATTAAATCAGCTTTAAACATTCATTCTTTGCCAGGCTGTTTCTTTGGCTTTGACGGTGCTCATTTTTATCTGAGTCTTGAAGTTAAAAAAGAAAAATACTCAATTTGATATATTTTTTTCTTTATTTATTGCTCATCTGCAGGATATTTAAACTTCAGTAACTAAATGGGCTTTATCCCTAGTTACAGAGGAAAACAACACTAGAATGTCAAAGTTCCTGCCTAGTGCCTCCTGATGACTAACACTAGTTAAGAATGAAAAGGAGAAGCATGAATATAAATGTGTCAGTTATGACAGTGAAGGAATCAGAAATCTCTCTTTTATTACATCAGATATTCCATTTGCACACACATGTGGATATGATAAATGAATATTGTAAATTCACACCTTACATTTGCAGCTGGGAGAATGCTGCATGTAAATAAGTCCATGCATATGCAATCTATTTGGGATCATCTAGGAGCTGACTGAGTTTTGTGTTTCAGCTCCCTTCCAATCATTTCACTAGATACAGACTAGACTCAGTTAGGCAACTGCTTCATTTGCAAATACCTCCTCATTAAAAATTTACGCTTAATCTTTGTTGGACCTACTCTGTGAAATAATGAGGTGTTAGTTGTCTATTCCAAAATTACCCTCTGAGTATTTTTTCCTCTGTTGGGCAGTAGTGTCAAATGTATCAGTGTGTTGAATTGTGAATACATTGTAGATAATAGTATTTTAAGCTACATTTCAAGGATACAGTGGCTGTCTGTGGAGAGTGTTTTGTGTTGAAAGTAATTTTCTTCATGCCAAAATGTTTTTTAATCAGTTTCTTGCCTGATTCATTTCCCAGCAAGTTATGGAATCTGTTTTTGAAGTCTGTTGTAAAGCTGTATAAGAATGAGGCAGAAACAACTGAAAGGGAGCATTAGTAAACTTTGTGTGTAAGCAGCTCGGAATAGGAAAAGTGTCATTTGTTTGTTGATCTCTAAAGTGTAAGTGCACTCATATTATTGCTTTCCATGGGAGATTTGCTTCTGACAGTGCTATTATATGCATATTGTACAACCCTGCACTTTATAATCAACTGAAATCAAGTTGATAGCTTATTCCTTATTATATGTGAGACCTTGTGCTGTGCCCTGTGGAGTAAAGGCTGAAAAACATACAGCATTTACTCTTACAAACTTCATAGGATTAAATCAATAAATATACAACCAATAGAAACATGTAAAAGGCACTAATTGAGCACTAAGTGTGGAACTATGAGATTACAAAGACCTATTTTTTGGAAGTTAACTGAGATGAGCTCCTACAGTGAGTTCTGGAGCATGACTGGCACCATAGAGTTGTCACACTTTGGGGTGGGGTAAGGTTTTGTATCCCAGTCAGAATTGGCTATAGGATATAGCATTTCTGAAGGCAAGTTTCTGGGGAGGCTCAGCTGTGAGCTATTTGCAGCTCACTGTGACAGCAACTGGGGGATGGATGGATGCATGGGCCTGGTACAACAATGACGAAATTATTCTAGTTTATTGCATACTTGGTGTTTAAGGGTTCAACACTCTTACAATAATTTTACATAGATAAGATGTATTAATTCTATGAGGTAGATAAAATTTCTCCATTTCAAATTTAAGAAGACTGAAGCACAGACAAATTAGGTGAACTAATCAGAGTCATGCATGAGGGAAGTGGCAGAACCATGGTTTGGACCCATTCAGTCTGCTTTTGATGTAGAAAGAAACTCCCCTATATCTTTAATACATGGCTGTAGTAAACAATGTTGTTTCAAAAATAGATAAATAGCAACAAAATTAGTTGTGATTTGTTTCTTGTTTCTTCATAGGAATAATAGTCTAGGTTGTGATTAAATTGCCACCTAGGCTACAGGAACTGAAATTTGTGCTTTCCAGAAAGGCCATCTTCTCATATCTCAAAAGCAGTAGCAGCTCTGGGGTGCAGCTCCATTTTCTGGGAAGGACCACATTCTTCACATCTCCTGATATCTGCTTCTCTCCGCAGGCTTTCTATGCTTCCCCTCACTTTCTGTATTCCAGCCACATGTTTGCTTTGTGAGTATGTCATGCTTCCTCCTGCCATAGGATCTTTGCACGTGTTGTATCGTCTAGCTGTAATGTGACTCCTGCCAACATCCCCTCAACCCCAAATATGTGCTTAGTTACTTCCTCATGATTCTCCAGATCTGCTTGATCAGACATCAATTACTCTACTTCCTGCACCCTTGTCTGGGCCAAGGATTTTTGTCATAGATTCTCATTTAACTATGTCCTTTTACTTCAGAGCCTCTATCTCATTTCAAGTTTATACATTCATTGGTAGGATTATTTAATTAATGCCTGTCTCCTCTCCTGTCAAGTCCCATTAGAATAAGGTGGCTGCTTCACTCACAGTTATACCAAGTACAGTGCCTGACACATTGTGGATACTCAATACATATTGGTTAATGAATTAATAAATTCATTATTTTTTATAATGAAACAATGCCTACTGTTTATTCCTATTCTCCCTGCAGATCATGGACAAGATTGCCTCTCTGGCTCAGCTGTTTCTTGTGCTCTGAAGTTGAGTTTACCTCAAGGACCTGTGTCCATCTAGCAGGTATGTCTTGCACCAGGTCTGGAAATTTTTGGTCTGATGCAACTAATGCCAACTGAACCCTGAGCTGCTGCTTTAGAGACACTCACTCCCTATTCTTTATCTATAGAATCTTAAATTTTGAATTAGACATATTTGGGGAATAAGGACCAGGTGGAGGCTATCACCATGTTCTATTACTATGAAAGTCTTGTTTGGATCCATTTGGGGTTTCCCAAGTTTCCTCTGTGTTTCAAGGTTACTCTTTGGCAGTAGCTACAGCCACTAAAAACATATCCATTCAGGAGTGTGAATATTTACACTGATATTTTAGTAAAATACCTTAAAGAAAACAGCTGTTTTCAGTCCTTTTAATAATGCGTCTCAGTTATTTATGAATAGTTTGTTTTGTTGGTGTTTTTATTAGCAGCAAGTTTAAAATATTCTAAAGACAGGTTGTGTAATGAGTGATTTTCCTTAGGAGTTTAAAAGGTGGTAAGAATATATCTGCAAATGTCTTTTTTAATTATAATCTCAAATAGATTTTTCTGTTGTAGAAACAAGTTTCAAAGTAGAAAAGTTGAGATGGATAATATTCCAATCCTCTACATTTTCCATGTTATTTTACTGTCATAAAGACAGTGCATCTTACTGATTTGAAATAATATTTGAGGTGGGGTGGTATAAAAAGGAATTGACTCTATGCATTCATTAGCTTATTCATTAATTTTCCAAGAATTATTTACTATACATCAAATAATTTGTTACTTTATTATCTTTTATTTAAACAATTGCATACTCTGTTGGAATTATATCTAAATTTTGCCAAAGAAAACATATTATTAAAGTTCTTAGCAAGGTTTTCATTATTCGTAGACCCCTCTAGTGAAGTTTGGACTTAAAGGACCAGTTGGTCATTTACATCTACCCTGAGCAATTTAACTGAATATTGAATTAGGGCTAGCTCTGGTAGGGAACATTCCAACTGCTAAAGGGCAAAGAAAAACTGAATATAGTACTTGGGTAAAAAGATGAGGCTTGGCCTGTCTAATTGCAATTGGGGAACTATACATAATGTAATGACCTATGTTGGAATTTAAATATTTAAGTTGGAATATACCACATTTGGTATTTATTCTGCTTGCTAATTCTTCTCTAAGTTCAACAAGATGCTCTGAAATGCTAGTATTTTTATATTTAATAGATTATCATTATACCTTCAGTTTCCATATATATCTAGGGAGAAAAAGTATCTAAACTTAGAGTCCTGGAGTAAATCTTTCTCATAGTGCAGCATATATTTCACAAAGAATTCCAGGAATTCCCTTTATGACAAGAATGGAGACCATATAATTTGTTGTCAAATTGGAACAATTTTGAAAGTGATGGATAGTGTTCTGGAAAATTATGCTAGGACAAATAACTGGGACCATTTTAGGTAAATTTGAATATATGATCACCCAATGAATGAATACATTCAGATCTTTAGCCACTTGTGATTCCATGGCTGTGATGTATGGGGTTTTTTTTGTATATATTTTGTTTTGTTTGTATGTTAGATGAGTTTTCTTATTTGACTTAACATTGGTGAAGGAGAAGGGTAGAGAAGCTGAAAGAATAAATTTGTGATGGAGATAGAGAAGACATAGGGCAGCTCTCATATGAGGGATCAGAGACTCAAGAGATGATATGTGGAAAATATACAGATGGAAGATAACTCTCTCTCTAGAAAACTGACAGTAAATGAACCTGGTTTTGAAAACGGATTTGCATTTGAGGGGCTGAGACTGGCAAGGTGGAGAGAAAGGATGGCCCTGATGAGGCCCAACCCCCTTTAGTTTGCATGCATATGTTAAAAGGGATTTACAGTTTTCCTCCTGTTTTTATATTCCTTATTCTAATTATTGAAGTAATTTTTTGGCAGTTCCAGAAAATAAGCCAGAGCAATGATAAAGTGAGTCAGTTATCTACCTTATTAGAATTGTCCGAATAGGTTTTCTAGTTTTAACTACTTGTACTTTGTATGACAGATTAAATATTCCCTCACCAATCAGAGTTCCTCTAACCAGTTTTTGGGCAGCTTGAGGTGCAGAGAGCTACCATTTGACCTCTGTCATCTGTAAATAATTTTTGAGGATGTGGGTTTAAGCATTATCAAGGTGGATAATGCATGTGTTTATTTCTGTGTATGACCATGTGTATATGTGTGCAAGAAAGTGATGAGCTAGTTTGACATTGTTGCTGCCCTTACACTTAAAAATTTTACATAGGTGGTAAGGCTAACACACAAAGAAGTTTTTAAACAGCATAAAATCTATGTAAATGTTTATTTGTCCAATAATTAGAAGGGATAAAATAAAGACTGACTGGGGGAATTTTTATTAGGTATGTATGCTTATAATTAAATGTAAAATCAAGAAGGATGCCATCTTAAATTTAGACCGAATATTTTTTGAACTGGTAATTATGTTTTTGCTCAGCTGACTTCCTCCTTTTAAAACTTTTATTCATTTTTCTGTCTCAGTGTCTTCCCTGATTTCAAAATACCCTATACAGAATTCAACCCAGTGCAGAATGATGCAACAGGAAAAAGCTTTAGTGGCTTCTATCAGATTAAGCCTTGAACAATAGCTCCTAAGCAGAAAGCATAACCCTTTATCTGCAAGGGTAAAGCAAATGGCTGTGAATAATGCAGCTGAAAGCAAGAAGAGAATGGAGAGGCAAAATAAGTTTCCAGGCTTATTTCTGGTTCAATTCCATGACTATCTTATGTATCTGCAGTGAATACAGAATTTTCTTATTGGCTATCCTAAAATGCCACGAGTTGTGACTTTCATTTTCTTTCTTTCATGGAGCATTTCACTGCATTCTTCTTTTCCCTAAGATAGTAAAATTCTTTATTTCCTAATTGCTCAATGGAGAATCCACATGGCTAGGATAATAATGAGTTGGCACAAAGCCTTTATTTCTGGAAGGCTCTGTGAATTCAGAGAAGTCAGAAGGTTTGCTAAAGTGAATCCTTTTTGCTTGCAATTGGTACCCCAGGTAATGTAGACCAAAGAAGAAAGATGCAACTTCAGGCATTAAGAAAGACCTGGAAAGACCTCATGATCTGGAAAGGAACTTTGTTCAAGTGAGGGCATGTCAGCCGCACAGCTTTGAAAAATGAATCGCCAAGTCCATATATTTTAGCAATGTGCCACTGAAATGACTTGACATGAGCTGGTTGTATAATGTAAAATCTACTTTCATTGACTCTTAAGCCAAACCATTCACATTAGAGATTCAGCTGGAAGTCTGCCAAATGTTTGAGGGATTATTTCTACAAATTCAAGATAGATTGTGTGAATATTAATTAACTAATGAGAAGGAAAACTGCAAAACAATGAGATCACCGTTGATATCCAAAAATGAGCACTCAGCATGGCATGGGTCTGGTGGCTCGACAGTGAAGGGTTAGCATTTTAAAAACCATTGCTCTCTGAGGTATAGGTGATGGACACCCTTTTCCTGATTGCTCATTATTATGTGGACTATGAATTACTCTTTTTTTTTTATTTTTATTTTGGTCTCATTAATCTAGTTACGTGTGCAACATTATAGTTATTAAACTCCCCACTTCATCAGGTCCACCCCACTTACCCCTTTACAGTCATTGTCCATCAGCGTAGTGAGATGCTATAGAATCACTACTTGTCTTCTCTGAGTTGTACAGCCCTCCCCATGCCCCCCCAACATTACATCTGCTAATAGTAACCCCCCTTGTTCCCCCTTCTCCCTCCCTTCCCACCCATCCTCCCCAGTCCCTTTCCCTTTGGTAACTGTTGGTCCATTCTTGGGTTCTGTGAGTCTGCTGCTGTTTTGTTCTTTCAGTTTTTTTCTTTGCTCTTATGCTCCACATATGAATGAAATCATTTGATATTTGTCTTTTTCCGCTTGGCTTATTTCACTGAGCATAATACCCTCCAGCTCCATCCATGTTGTTGCAAATGGTAGGATTTGTTTTCTTCTTATGGCTGAATAATATTCCATTGTGTATATGTACCACATCTTCTTAATCCATTCATCTACTGATGGACACTTAGGTTGCTTCCATTTCTTGGCTATTCTAAATAGTGCTGCAATAAACATAGGGGTGCATATGTCTTTTTCAAAGTGGGTTGCTGCATTCTTAGGGTAAATTCCTAGAAGTGGGATTCCTGGGTCAAATGGTATTTCTATTTTGAGTTTTTGGAGGAACCTCCATACTGCTTTCCACAGTGGTTGAACTAATTTGCATTCCCACCAGCAGTGTAGGAGGGTTCCCTTTTCTCCACATCCTCACCAATATTTGTTGTTGTTTGCGTTTTGGATGTTGGCCATCCTTACTGGTGTGAGGTGATATCTCATTGTGGTTTTAATTTGCATTTCTCTGATGATGAGCCATGTGGAGCATCTTTTCATGTGCCTGTTGGCCATCTGAATTTCTTCTTTGGAGAAGTGTCTATTCATATCCTCTGCCCATTTCTTAATTGGATTATTTGCCTTTTGTTTGTTGAGGTGCGTAAGTTCTTTATATATTATGGATGTCAACCCCTTATCGGATATGTCATTTATGAATATATTCTCCCATACTGTAGGATGTCTTTTTGTTCTACTGATGGTGTCCTTTGCTGTACAGAAGCTTTTCAGCTTGATATAGTCCCACTTGTTCATTTTTGCTTTTGTTTCCCTTGCCTGGGGAGATATGTTCATGAAGAAGTTGCTCATATTTATGTCCAAGAGATTTTTGCCTGTTTTTTTCTAACAGTTTTATGGTTTCATGTCTTACATTTTGGTCTTTGATCCATTTTGAGTTTATTTTTGTGTGTGGTGTTAGATAGTAGTCCAGTTTCATTCTCTTACATGTAGTTCTCCAGTTTTGCCAACACCAGCTGCTGAAGAGGTTGTAATCTCCCCATTGTATATCCAAGGCTCCTTTATCAAATATTAATTGACCATGTATGTTTGGGTTAATGTCTGGATTTTCTATTCTGTTCCACTGGTCTGTAGGTCTGTTCTTGTGCCAATACCAAATTGTCTTGATAACTGTAGCTTTTTAGTAGAGCTTGAAGTCTGGGAGCATAATTCCCCATTTTATTTTTGCTTTTCAGGATTGCTTTGGCTATTTGGGGTCTTTTGTGGTTCCATATAAATTTTAGACTATTTGTTCCAGTTCATTGAAGAATGCTGTTGGTATTTTGATAGGGATTGCATTGAATCTATAGATTGCTTTAGGTAGTACAGCCAGTTGAAAATATTTATTCTTCCTAGCCAAGAGCATGGGATGAATTTCCATTTGTTAGTGTCCTCTTTAATTTCTCTTAGGAGTGCCTTGTACCTTTCAGGGTATAGGTCTTTCACTTCCTTCGTTAGGTTTATTCCTAGGTATTTTATTCTTTTTGATGTGATTGTGAATGGAATAGTTTTCCTGATTTCTTTTTCTGCTAGTTCATCTTTAGTGTATAGGAAACCAACAGATTTCTGTGTGTTAATTTTGTATCCTGCAACTTTGCTGAATTCAGATATTAGTTCTAGGAGTTTTGGAGTAGTCTTTAGGGTTTTTTATGTACAATATCATGTCATCTGCAAATAGTGACAATTTGACTTCTTCTTTACCCATCTGGATGCCTTGTATTTCTTTGTTTTCTCTGATTGCCATGGCTAGGACCTCCAGTACTATGTTGAATAACAGTGGAGAGAGTGGGCATCCCTGTCTTGTTCCTGAGCTTAGATGAAAAGCTTTCAGCTTTTCATTGTTAAGTATGATGTTGGTTGTGGGTTTGTCATATATGGCCTTTATTATGTTGAAGTACTTGCCCTCTATACCCATTTTGTTGATAGTTTTTATCATGAATGGACATTGAATTTTGTTGAATGCTTTATCAGCATATATGGAGATGATAAGGTGGCTTTTGTTCTTCTTTTTGTTGATGTGGTGGATGATGTTGATGGATTTTCAAATGTTGCACCATCCTTGCATCCCTGAGATGAATCCCACTTGATCATGGTGTATGATCTTCTTGATGTATTTTTTAATTTGTTTTGCTAATATTTTGTTGAGTATTTTTGCATCTATGTTCATCAGGGATATTGGTCTGTAGTTTTCTTTTATGGTGAGGTCTTTGCCTGGTTTTGGTATTAGAGTGATGCTGGCTTCATAGAATAAGTTTGCAAGAGTTCCCTCCTCTTGTATTTTTTGGAAAACTTTAAGGAGAATGGGTATTATTTCTTTTCTATATGTCTGGTAAAATTTAGAGGTGAATCCATCTGGCCCAGGTTTTGTTCTTAGGTAGTTTTTTGATTACTGATTGAATTTCTTTGCTGGTAATTGGTCTATCTAGGTTTTCTGTTTCTTGCTTGGTAAGTCTTGGAAGGTTATATTTTTCTAAGAAGTCCATTTCTTCTAGGTTTTCAGCTTCTTAGCATATGGATTTTCATAGTATTCTCTTATAATTCTTTGTATTTCTGTGGGGTCCGTCGTGATTTTTCCTTTTTCATTTCTGATTCTGTTTATGTGTGTACATTCTTTTTCTCTTAATAAGTCTGGCTAGGGGTTTATCTATTTTGTTTATTTTTTCAAAGGACCAGCTCTTGGTTTCATTGATTTTTTCTATTGTTTTATTCTTCTCAATTTTATTTATTTCTTCTCTAATCTTTATTATATCTCTCCTTCTGCTGACTTTGGCTCTCAATTGTTCTTCTTTTCCAATTTCAATAATTGTGTCTTTAGAGTATTCATTTGGGATTGGTCTTCTTTCTTTAAATAGGCTGGATTGCAATATACTTTCCTCTTAGAACTGCTTTTGCTGTGTCCCACAGAAGTTGCGGCTTTGTGTTGTTGTTGTCTGTGTCTTCATATATTGTTTGATCTCTGTTTTAATTTGGTCGTTGACCCTTTGATTATTTATGAGCATGTTATTAAGTCTCCATGTATTTGTGAGCCTTTTTGCTTTCTTTGTACAATTTATTTCTAGTTTTATACCTTTGTGGTCTGAGAAGTTGGTTGATAGACTTTCAATATTTTTGAATTTACTGAAGTTCTTTTTGTGGCCTAGTATGTGGTCTATTCTGGAAAATGTTCCATGTGCACTTGAGAAGAATATGTATCCTGCTGCTTTTGGGTGTAGAGTTCTGTAGATGTCTGTTAGGTCCATCTGTTCTAGTGTGTTGTTCAGTGCCTCTGTGTGTTTACTTATTTTCTGTCTGGTTGATCAGTCCTTTGGAGTGAGTGGTGTGTTGAAGTCTCCTAAAATGAATGCATTGCTTTCTATTTCCTCCTTTAATTCTGTTAGTATTTGTTTCACATATGTTGGCGCTCCTGTGTTGGGTGCATATATATTTATAATGGTTATACCTCTTGTTGGACTAACCCCTTTACCATTATATAATGTCCTTCTTTATCTCTTGCTACTTTCTTCGTTTTGAAGTCTATTATGTCTGATACAAGTACTGCAACACCTGCTTTTTTCTCTTTGTTGTTTGCATGAAATATCTTTTTCCACCCCTTTACCTTTAGTCTGTGTATATCTTTGGGTTTGAGGTGAGTCTCTTGTAAATAACATATCGATGGGTCTTGCTTGTTTATCCGTTCTTTAACTCTATGTCTTTTGATTGGTGCATTTATATTTAGGGTGATTATTGATAGATATGTACTTATTGCCATTGCTAGCTTTAGATTCGTGGTTACCAAAAGTTCAAGAGTAGCTTCTTTACTATCTAACAGTCTAACTTAACTCTCTTGTTAGGCTATTATAAACACAGTCTGATGATTTTTTATTTCTCTCTTCTTATTCTTCTTCCTCCATTCTTTATATACTAGGTGTTTTATTCTGTACTCTTTTACATTTCCTTTGACTGTTTTTGTGGATAGTTGATTTTACTTTTTGTCTTAATTAGTATTTGAATGGTCTGCTTTGTTTGCTATGATTTTATTTTCTCTGGTGACATCTTTTTAGCCTTAGGAGTGCTTCCATCTAGAGCAGTCCCTTTAAGATATCCTGTAGAGGTAGTTTGTGGGAGGCAAATTCCCTCAGCTTTTGCTTGTCTGGGAATTGTTTGATCCCTCCCTCAAATTTAAATGATAATCGTGCTGGATACAGTATTCTTGTTTCAAGCTCCTTCTGTTTCATTACGTTAAATATATCATGCCATTCTCTTCTGGCCTGTAATTTTTCTGTTGAGAAGTCTGATGATAGTCTAATGGGTTATCCTTTGTGGGT
>JAQQAC010009165.1:14253773-14364311 GCA_029783875.1 Phataginus tricuspis | reverse complement strand
GATGGACACTTAGGTTGCTTCCATTTCTTGGCTATTCTAAATAGTGCTGCAATAAACATAGGGGTGCATATGTCTTTTTCAAAGTGGGTTGCTGCATTCTTAGGGTAAATTCCTAGAAGTGGGATTCCTGGGTCAAATGGTATTTCTATTTTGAGTTTTTGGAGGAACCTCCATACTGCTTTCCACAGTGGTTGAACTAATTTGCATTCCCACCAGCAGTGTAGGAGGGTTCCCTTTTCTCCACATCCTCACCAATATTTGTTGTTGTTTGCGTTTTGGATGTTGGCCATCCTTACTGGTGTGAGGTGATATCTCATTGTGGTTTTAATTTGCATTTCTCTGATGATGAGCCATGTGGAGCATCTTTTCATGTGCCTGTTGGCCATCTGAATTTCTTCTTTGGAGAAGTGTCTATTCATATCCTCTGCCCATTTCTTAATTGGATTATTTGCCTTTTGTTTGTTGAGGTGCGTAAGTTCTTTATATATTATGGATGTCAACCCCTTATCGGATATGTCATTTATAAATATATTCTCCCATACTGTAGGATGTCTTTTTGTTCTACTGATGGTGTCCTTTGCTGTACAGAAGCTTTTCAGCTTGATATAGTCCCACTTGTTCATTTTTGCTTTTGTTTCCCTTGCCTGGGGAGATATGTTCATGAAGAAGTTGCTCATATTTATGTCCAAGAGATTTTTGCCTGTTTTTTTCTAACAGTTTTATGGTTTCATGTCTTACATTTTGGTCTTTGATCCATTTTGAGTTTATTTTTGTGTGTGGTGTTAGATAGTAGTCCAGTTTCATTCTCTTACATGTAGTTCTCCAGTTTTGCCAACACCAGCTGCTGAAGAGGTTGTAATCTCCCCATTGTATATCCAAGGCTCCTTTATCAAATATTAATTGACCATGTATGTTTGGGTTAATGTCTGGATTTTCTATTCTGTTCCACTGGTCTGTAGGTCTGTTCTTGTGCCAATACCAAATTGTCTTGATAACTGTAGCTTTTTAGTAGAGCTTGAAGTCTGGGAGCATAATTCCCCATTTTATTTTTGCTTCTCAGGATTGCTTTGGCTATTTGGGGTCTTTTGTGGTTCCATATAAATTTTAGACTATTTGTTCCAGTTCATTGAAGAATGCTGTTGGTATTTTGATAGGGATTGCATTGAATCTATAGATTGCTTTAGGTAGTACAGCCAGTTGAAAATATTTATTCTTCCTAGCCAAGAGCATGGGATGAATTTCCATTTGTTAGTGTCCTCTTTAATTTCTCTTAGGAGTGCCTTGTACCTTTCAGGGTATAGGTCTTTCACTTCCTTCGTTAGGTTTATTCCTAGGTATTTTATTCTTTTTGATGTGATTGTGAATGGAATAGTTTTCCTGATTTCTTTTTCTGCTAGTTCATCTTTAGTGTATAGGAAACCAACAGATTTCTGTGTGTTAATTTTGTATCCTGCAACTTTGCTGAATTCAGATATTAGTTCTAGGAGTTTTGGAGTAGTCTTTAGGGTTTTTTATGTACAATATCATGTCATCTGCAAATAGTGACAATTTGACTTCTTCTTTACCCATCTGGATGCCTTGTATTTCTTTGTTTTCTCTGATTGCCATGGCTAGGACCTCCAGTACTATGTTGAATAACAGTGGAGAGAGTGGGCATCCCTGTCTTGTTCCTGAGCTTAGATGAAAAGCTTTCAGCTTTTCATTGTTAAGTATGATGTTGGCTGTGGGTTTGTCATATATGGCCTTTATTATGTTGAAGTACTTGCCCTCTATACCCATTTTGTTGATAGTTTTTATCATGAATGGACATTGAATTTTGTTGAATGCTTTATCAGCATATATGGAGATGATAAGGTGGCTTTTGTTCTTCTTTTTGTTGATGTGGTGGATGATGTTGATGGATTTTCAAATGTTGCACCATCCTTGCATCCCTGAGATGAATCCCACTTGATCATGGTGTATGATCTTCTTGATGTATTTTTTAATTTGTTTTGCTAATATTTTGTTGAGTATTTTTGCATCTATGTTCATCAGGGATATTGGTCTGTAGTTTTCTTTTATGGTGAGGTCTTTGCCTGGTTTTGGTATTAGAGTGATGCTGGCTTCATAGAATAAGTTTGCAAGAGTTCCCTCCTCTTGTAATTTTTGGAAAACTTTAAGGAGAATGGGTATTATTTCTTTTCTATATGTCTGGTAAAATTTAGAGGTGAATCCATCTGGCCCAGGTTTTGTTCTTAGGTAGTTTTTTGATTACTGATTGAATTTCTTTGCTGGTAATTGGTCTATCTAGGTTTTCTGTTTCTTGCTTGGTCTGTCTTGGAAGGTTATATTTTTCTAAGAAGTCCATTTCTTCTAGGTTTTCAGCTTCTTAGCATATGGATTTTCATAGTATTCTCTTATAATTCTTTGTATTTCTGTGGGGTCCGTCGTGATTTTTCCTTTTTCATTTCTGATTCTGTTTATGTGTGTACATTCTTTTTCTCTTAATAAGTCTGGTTAGGGGTTTATCTATTTTGTTTATTTTTTCAAAGGACCAGCTCTTGGTTTCATTGATTTTTTCTATTGTTTTATTCTTCTCAATTTTATTTATTTCTTCTCTAATCTTTATTATATCTCTCCTTCTGCTGACTTTGGCTCTCAATTGTTCTTCTTTTCCAATTTCAATAATTGTGTCTTTAGAGTATTCATTTGGGATTGGTCTTCTTTCTTTAAATAGGCTGGATTGCAATATACTTTCCTCTTAGAACTGCTTTTGCTGTGTCCCACAGAAGTTGCGGCTTTGTGTTGTTGTTGTCATGTGTCTTCATATATTGTTTGATCTCTGTTTTAATTTGGTCGTTGACCCTTTGATTATTTATGAGCATGTTATTAAGTCTCCATGTATTTGTGAGCCTTTTTGCTTTCTTTGTACAATTTATTTCTAGTTTTATACCTTTGTGGTCTGAGAAGTTGGTTGATAGACTTTCAATATTTTTGAATTTACTGAAGTTCTTTTTGTGGCCTAGTATGTGGTCTATTCTGGAAAATGTTCCATGTGCACTTGAGAAGAATATGTATCCTGCTGCTTTTGGGTGTAGAGTTCTGTAGATGTCTGTTAGGTCCATCTGTTCTAGTGTGTTGTTCAGTGCCTCTGTGTGTTTACTTATTTTCTGTCTGGTTGATCAGTCCTTTGGAGTGAGTGGTGTGTTGAAGTCTCCTAAAATGAATGCATTGCTTTCTATTTCCTCCTTTAATTCTGTTAGTATTTGTTTCACATATGTTGGCGCTCCTGTGTTGGGTGCATATATATTTATAATGGTTATACCTCTTGTTGGACTAACCCCTTTACCATTATATAATGTCCTTCTTTATCTCTTGCTACTTTCTTCGTTTTGAAGTCTATTATGTCTGATACAAGTACTGCAACACCTGCTTTTTTCTCTTTGTTGTTTGCATGAAATATCTTTTTCCACCCCTTTACCTTTAGTCTGTGTATATCTTTGGGTTTGAGGTGAGTCTCTTGTAAATAACATATCGATGGGTCTTGCTTGTTTATCCGTTCTTTAACTCTATGTCTTTTGATTGGTGCATTTATATTTAGGGTGATTATTGATAGATATGTACTTATTGCCATTGCTAGCTTTAGATTCGTGGTTACCAAAAGTTCAAGAGTAGCTTCTTTACTATCTAACAGTCTAACTTAACTCTCTTGTTAGGCTATTATAAACACAGTCTGATGATTTTTTATTTCTCTCTTCTTATTCTTCTTCCTCCATTCTTTATATACTAGGTGTTTTATTCTGTACTCTTTTACATTTCCTTTGACTGTTTTTGTGGATAGTTGATTTTACTTTTTGTCTTAATTAGTATTTGAATGGTCTGCTTTGTTTGCTATGATTTTATTTTCTCTGGTGACATCTTTTTAGCCTTAGGAGTGCTTCCATCTAGAGCAGTCCCTTTAAGATATCCTGTAGAGGTAGTTTGTGGGAGGCAAATTCCCTCAGCTTTTGCTTGTCTGGGAATTGTTTGATCCCTCCCTCAAATTTAAATGATAATCGTGCTGGATACAGTATTCTTGTTTCAAGCTCCTTCTGTTTCATTACGTTAAATATATCATGCCATTCTCTTCTGGCCTGTAATTTTTCTGTTGAGAAGTCTGATGATAGTCTAATGGGTTATCCTTTGTGGGTGATCTTTTTTCTCTCTCTGGCTGCCTTTAGTACTGTGTCCTTATCTTTGATCTTTGCTATTTTCATTATTATGTGTCTTGGTGTTGTCTTCCTTGGGTCCCTTGTGTGCGGAGATCTGTGGGCTTCTGTGGACCTCGAGACTATTTCCTTCCTCAGCATGGGGAAGTTTTCAGCAAATATTTCTTCAGACACTTTCTATCCCTTTTTCTCTCTCTTCTTCTTCTGATACTCCTATAATGCGAATATTGTTCCATTTGGATTGGTCACACAGTTCTCTTAATATTCTTTCATTCCTAGAGATCCTTTTATCTCTCTCTGCCTCAGCTTCTCTGTATTCCTGTTCTCTGATTTCTATTCCATTAACAGTCTCTTGCACCTCATCCATTCTGCTCTTAGGCCCGTTGATCACTTGACTGATTTCTGCATTGTCTTTCCTCACTTCCTCCCTTAGCTCTTGCATATTTCTCTGTAGATCCATCAGGATGGTTATGACTTTTATTCTGAATTATTTTTCAGGAAGATTGTATAGGTCTATCTCATCAGCCCCTCTCTCTGGCGTTGTCTGGGTAATCTTTGTCTGTACCATATTCCTCTGTCTTTTCATGGAGATAGAAGTGGTGGCTGGTAGGTGCCACGTATGTCAGCTGGGAGAACAAAGTTCATTCCTGCTTGTTGTTCTCCTTGCCCTTCTCTGGGGCCTCAACTGATTTCTCACTCACTGGGAGGCAGTCTGTGGGATAATCCCTGGAGCTGCCTATGTGCGAGGTCGCCCTCAGCCTAGCCTGTAGCACTGCGGGGTTTTGAAGTCTCGATGGGTGCCTTCTGGTCCCCTTGGTGCTTTCCAACACCTTGATGTGGGTTCTGGGATACTTCCTGCTTGGCTGTGTGCATGCCCTAAGTGGATTCTGTGAGGTTGCTGTGGGCAGCGCCGCTCCTCCACTGTTCTGCCGTAGTGGCGGATCCCAGACCCCCCTTTGTGGTGGTGGTTGGGGGGTGAGGGCAACGCATGGCAGGCTGCTGATATCTGTGGGAAGCCTCAGCGTGGCTGCTTTTTCTGACTGCTGGCTAGGGCGGTTGAAATTCCCCAAGACTCCCAGCCTGTTGGGCTGAGTGCGCTCTGATGATTTTGTTTTGCTGTTGGGCCCTTGTCTCTTTAAGACTTTAACAAAACAAAAAAACAGAAAAAAACACCCCCGCCCCCCAAAAAAGTGCCCACTTTCCTTTGTCCTGGGGAGCCAGCTGAGGGGACCCGCTTACGGTCTCGATCTCGGATCCTGCCCTTCTGTTTCTCTAATCTCCTATATGCCATGCAATGTGTGTCAGTGCTCCTGGAACAGACCACCAGGGCTGGTTGTTTGGCCTCCTGTGCTTCCACTCCCTCCCCACTCTGAATCTTTTCCTCCCGCCAGTGCGCTTAGGTGGGGGAGTGCTCGGGTCCTGCCAGGTTGCGGCTTTGTATCTTACCCGCTTCGTGAGGCACTGAGTTCTTTCAGGTGTAGCTGTAATCTGGCTGTTGTACTGTATTTTCTTGTCTCTTTTTTAGGAATAGTTGTATTTGTTGTATTTTCACAAATATATATGGTTTTCGGAGGAGATTTCTGCCGCCCTGCTCACACCACCATCTTCCCAGAATCCTGAAATACTCTTAAGAGCATAGCTGCAGTGTTTGTCCTCAGTTGTATTACTATTTTCAAAATTCAGTGAGCTATCAGTGGAAAAGTACCAGGCTCACTGAAGTCATAAGTGCAGAGGAGTTAAAAAAATAAAGGCTGATTATCAAGTTAGTGTTTTGTTGTGCCTTTTAAGGATGATCATGATGTCACACTGAAATAGTAAGTAGGAGCTTAGAAATACTGCATTTGCTGGTTTTATTTTCATCTCCAGAAAATAATCAGTGGTCTTTGGAGTTTTAAAGCTGATATATTTTTAAAGTTTATGAAAGTGAAATAGTACATGCCATTGTGTATACACTTCCTCTAACACATTTTTCAGTAATATTGTGATTTTTATCATAAGTTACCATACTAGATTATTAGACATTAGACATATTTTTAAATTTATGATGGTGTTCCCAGAACAGCCTCAATTATTTATCTATTTTCTTTGGATGGCTATCTATATTGCAGTAATAGAAGTTTGGGTGTAGAAGAGAGAGAATAGTTCTTCCTATTCCCACACTCTAGTAGGTCTCTCCTTCCAGTATCCCTACTTTTTAATGGCTAGAACACATGTCACAAGAAGAATGATTTAAAAAAAAAGGATAATGAGAATATTCAGTTGGGTGAAGAGAAGACTTAGAAGGAATGTACAAACCATCTGCAAAATTTTCAGGCTTCATGGATTTATTGAATGGATGGAGGGATGAATGGATGAGTAAATGAATGAATGGAGCCCTAGGTAGAAAGCACAGGGAAGCAGCATGCAGTGGTTGAACTGACCCACCTCCTTTTCACCCTTATGGAATTCACCTTCTAGTGGGAATGAACACAGATGAAAAGGTAACTACTGTGTAGTGCACAAAGTAAGAATGAAGACTGATTGAATAGCTCCATAGGGCAAAACCAAAGCAAGTGTCAATGTTTGTTAAAGGTTTTTTTTTTTATGAATTGTATTTCAAATTATTTCCCAAATCTAACATCAATTCTAATTCAATTTAACCCATATTTATTGAAGACCTACTATATGCAATCCATCTGGAGTGATGTGAAGTATGCATCTGGGTGATGAGGTTGAAAGGGGTGGCATAAGGGTGATGAGGACACTGTTGGGAACTTGTGCTCTAGTAGGTAGGTAACATCTACATCCACATATACACTTGGAGGTGTCTCATATTCCAGTGTGGCATATTCCTTCCATGTGTTAGGCCAGTTATTCAATTCCTTCAACCTAGAATAGGTTAAATATTTTCCTTATCTAGCCTGTTGTAATTCTGATTTATGTGCATACTCTTCATTTTTATATATATTAAATTTTAATGAGAGTGAATGGTTTTGCAATACATAAACTGGTGTTTATTTCTGACCAAAGAAGCAGGAAGTGTCTTCTATATTCATATTTAGGTTTATAGTAAACTGCACATTGATTAAAAAATTACTACAAAGAAGTTGAAAACAGCATTGAGGGCAAATACGCTCCAAACAAGGTCTGAGGCTTTTACTGTGGAGTGGCCATCCTCAGAGCAATAACCTAGCGTAAAGCAGCCTGCTCTTGGCAAGGTGTTTCTAGAGCTATTTTTAGGAATTGGACTTACTTTTATATTGAGGGATACTGAGTTAATTTTTATAGAGACTAAACTTCATGAATGTTAACAGTTTTATATGTTATAGAAAGTACTGAGCTGGTGTTTCTTAAAACAGAAAGAGAAATCTCATGGAGGCTTACAAGAGAGTTATGGATTCTGAGGTGTCAAAGACAACAGAATTGTAGCAATTAAAGAACTATTAGGTAGTATTATTGTTCTTAGCAAAACTGCTCACCCCCTACTCCAAACATTATTTTTTCCTAATCTATTAAGTGAACATCTATTATTTACTCTATATTACAGAATTAAGTTAGATTCCTGGCAGATAACATTTCTTGTAGGTTCCCTTTAAAATTATTTTTATAATTACTGTTGTATAATGTTTATTGTAGAAAATTTGGATCCTATAGAAGAATATGGAGAAAATGAAAAGCACTAATATTACCACACTATTTCCATCTATTATTATTGCCTTATTACTTAAACTTCCTAACCCAAGAAGATTGGGAATTTTATCCTATTGTGATTTTTCTGTTGTAAAAGAGAGAGACGGTGGAGGGAGAGGAGAAGAGGAGAAAGATAAAGAAAAAGGGGGATGGAGAGGAAGAGAGAGAAAGAGAAATTTATTCTGGCTTTACTGTCTTGTTCTAGTCAGCAAGGTGATGTTTGTGGCCCTGGCTATACATGTACCTGCTAAATGAGCTGGACTGATCCTTTGGGCTGATGTGTACTTCACAGGGAGAGATTCTAAACAAAGAAGTGAAGGATGATAGACTGGCGAATGTGTGGGTGAATATCAGACATTTTTCCTCATTTTAAAATCTCTTTTAAGAAGAGATTAATGGCTTTTAGTACAAACTTCGAGTTATAAAATAAAAAGTCATGGGCATGTAATGTACAGCATGATGATTATAGTTAATAATATGGTATTGCATATTTGAAAGTTGCTAAGAGAATAGATATTAAAAGTTCTCATCACAAGAAAAAATATTTGTCACTATCTATGGTGATGGATGTTAACTACACTTACTGTGGTGATCATTTTATAATGTATACAAATATCGAATTGTTACATTATGCACCTGAAACTAATACAGTATGTCAATTATGCTTCAATTAAAAAATAACAATGGCTTTATAACATATGTAGGAGTAATATGTATGACAATAGTATCACAAAGAATTTAACAGGGGTAAATACATACTGTGTAATGTTCTTACTCTATAAACGAGGTGGTATATCATTATTAGATGACTGGTAAGTTAAAACTGTATCTTATAAACCCTAGAGGAATCACCAAAATATTATATAACTAAGAGGTTTCACTAATAGCCCAAGAGTGGAGATCATTTAATCTAAATGAAGGCAAGGAAATGGATAAAAGTAGCAAATAGCACATGGGACAAATAGAAAATAAGATTATAGATTATTCCTAACCATGCTGATAATTATATTAAGAGTAAATGACCCATTCTGTTGCCTACCTATGAATTCAAGGCAGCCAGACTCCTTTATACATTATTACCAGATGATTTTCTTTTCTCTTTGCATTCCAGTTTTAACCATTTAATACCTGGGTAGTAAGGATTCCTCTTACCGATGGAGTAAGAGTCACATAAAATAAGAGTGTAAAAGAATAAAAAAAGAACTCTATGTCTATTATTTAATAGAAGTAAATCAATGAAAGGAGGTATAGCACAGAGGGTAACTTAGAAATACTTTAAAGTCTAAGTCCCAGCATAAGCATCACTTGACTGAGTTGCTTCCTTGCCTAACATGAGACCAATTTACCATCTCCAAGTAGGTCCAAAAACTCCCCAGGTTTTTCTGTCTTCTAGGTCAGTAACAATTGACTCCGGAATTCTGAAAATGGTAATCATTTTTCTTTTAATCTTGCTCAGTTTAAGGACTGTTGCCAAAGTCTGCCTTACTGTGCCAGAACTGACCTCTTCCCAGGATTATTGATTATGGGAGTATGCTATGTTTAGGAGAAACCCATCCCAAGCTCTTTCAATTATCTCTTACTGTATAACAAACTAACATGAAACCTATGGAATAAAACAACAGCAGTGTATTATTCCTTGTAATTCTGTGTCTGGGTGGCCTTGCTGCTTGTTCTGACTGGGCTCATGGAAATGACTTTTTCAGTTGGATGCTGCACTTAGTTGGGACAACTGGGATGGCTAGTGTCTCTTTTCATGTGATCTTTCTTCAGTAAAGCTAGACTGGGCTTATTTTTGTGAAGACCACACCTGTCAGTGTCACTATGGGGCTGCAACAGTGTGTGGAAAATGGGAGGTGTCATTAAGTGGACTATTAGTGTAGCCATCTATCACAGAATAGCTCCTCAGCACAGATGAAGGAAATAATCTTTCTTTAGTCTTCTCCATTATAGCTCTGATTTTTCTGCAAATAACTTTTTTTATGGTTTTTTTTTTAACTATTTTATTTTAGTATCATTAACCTACAATTACATGGGCAATATTGTGATGATTAAACTACCCGCTTCATCAGGTCCCCCCTGCAAATAACTTTTGAAAGAAGAAAACCCACCACTCTTTTAGAATACCAACTAATCGATGTCTAAATATATACTTGAGAAAAACATTTATCTTAGGAGACATAATTTCCAGGATTTCTTCTCTGCCCAATGGTTAGCTTTTAAAATTTCATAGACATTATTTTAATCTACATTCTTTAGAAACTCTCCATTCCAGAAGAATGTATTTACTCTATATTTGTGAACCTAATAGTACTGGGAATGTCTTTCATCACACCTACAGGGAACATCTTCTAAGGTAAATCCCAATCTATCACTGTACAGACAGCAGGAAAGTTACCTGTAAGTTTTAAATAGCTGCTATTATTATTTATCCACCAAAAAAGTTAAAAAAATAAAAGAACACCTAAGACCTATTATTTTGTTTTTATTTTCTTAAAAGGATAAAATGTGTTTTTAGTTTTTGGACTTTTTGTTTTACTAAATAGAGTATTTTTCTTTTATTTTAAAATAAAGAAATCTATATTCAAGAGTTAGGTATGAGATCAACATATGTAATGATTTTTTTATTAAGGTATATTTGATATACATCCTTATGAATGTTTCACATGGAAAATATTGTGGTTACTATATTCACCCATATTATCAAGTCCTGCCCATACCCACTGAAGTCACTGTCCCATCAGTGTAGTAAGATGCCATAGAGTCACTACTTGTATTCTATGTGCTACACTGTCTTCCCTGTGATAGCCCACCCCCACACCATGTGTACTAATCATAATACCCCTCAAACCCCTCTCCCTGCCTCCCCACCCACCCTCCTCCACCCGCCCCTTTGGTAATTGCTTGTCCCTTCTTGGAGTCTGTGAGTCTACTGCTGTTTAATTCCTTCAATTTTGCTTCATTGTTATACTCCACAAATGAGGGAAATCATTTGGTACTTGTCTTTCTTCGCCTGGCTTATTTCACTGAGTATAATATCCTCCGGGTCCATCCATGTTGTTGCAAATGGTAGGATTTGTTTCTTTCTTATAGCTGAATAGTATTCCATTGTGTGTATGTACCACCTCTTCTTTATCCATTCATCTACTGATGGACACTTAGGTTTCTTCCATATCTTGGCTATCGTAAATAGTGCTGCAATAAACATAGGGGTGCATTTTTTTTTGAATCTGAGAAGTTGTGTTCCTTGGGTAAATTCCAAGGAGTGGAATTCCCAGGTCAAATGGTATTTCTATTTTTAGTTTTTTGAGGAACCTCCATATTGCTTTCCACAATGGTTGAACTAGCTTACATTTCCCTTTTTCTGCATCCTCGCCAGCATTTGTTGTTCGTGTGTGAGTTCTTTGTATATTTTGGAGGTTAACCCCTTGTCGGATATGTCATTTACAGATATTTTCTCCCATACCATAGGATGCCTTTTCTTTCTGCTGATGGTGTCCTTTGCTGTACAGAAACTTTTTAGCATGATGTAGTCCCATTTGTTCATTTTTTATTTTGTTTCCCTTGCCCGAGAAGATGCGTTCAGGAAAACGTTGCTCATGTTTATATTCAAGAGATTTTGCCTATGTTTTCTTCAAAGAGTTTTATGGTTTCATGACTTACATTTAAGTTTTAGATCAATTTCGAGTTTACTTTTGAGTATGGAGTTAGACAATAATTCAGTTTCATTCTCTTGTATGTAGCTGTCTAGTTTTGCCAACACCAATTGTTGAAAAGGCTGTCATTTCCCCATTGTATATCCATGGCTCCTTTATCGTTTATTAATTGACCATATATGTTTGGGTTTATATCTGGGCTTTCTATTCTGTTCTATTGATTTGTGGGTCTGTTCTTGTGTCAGTACCAAACTGTATCGATTACTGTGACTTGTAATAGAGCTTGAAGTCGGGGAGCAAAATCCCCCAGCTTTATTCTTCCTTCTCAGGATTGCTTTGGCTATTTGGGGTCTTTTGTGGTTCAATATGAATTTTAGAACTATTTCCTCTAGTTCACTGAAGAATGCCATTGGTATTTTGATAGGGATTGCACTGAATCTGTAGATTGCTTTAGACAGGATGGCCATTTTGACAATATTAATTCCTCCTGTCCATGAGCATGGAAGATATTTCCATTTATTGTTATCTTCTTTAATTTCTCTCATGTGTGTCTTGTAGTTTTCAGGGTATAGGTATTTTAGGTCCTTGAGTGGGTTTATTCCTAGGTATTTTATTCTTTTTGATGCAGTCATGAATGGAATTGTTTTCTTGATCTCTCTTTCTGCTAGTTCATTGTTAGTACATAGGAATGCAACATATTTTTGTGTATTCATTTTGTATCCTGTCATTTGCTGAATTCAGTTATTAGTTCTGGTAATTTTGAAGTGAATTATTTAGGGTTTTTTATATATCATATCTGCAAACTGTGACAGTTTAACTTTTTTCTTACAAATCTTTTATTTCTTTGTGTTGTCTGGTTGCCTTGGCTAGGACCTCCAGTACTGTGTTGAATAAAAGTGGGGAGAGTGGGCATCCTTGTTTTGTTCCCGATCTTAAAGGAAAGCTTTCAGTATCTCACTGTTAAGTACGATGTTGGCTGTGGGTTTGTCATATATGGCCTTCATTTTGTTGACGTAGTTGCCGTGTATACCCATTTTGCTGAGAATTTTCATCATGAATGGATATTGAATTTTGTCGAATGCTTTTTCAGCATCTATGGAGATGATCATGTGGTTTTTGTCCATATTTTTGGTGGTGTGGTGGATGATAATGATCGATCTTCAAATACTGTACCATCCTTGCATCCCTGGAATAAATCTACTTGATCATGACGAATGATCTTTCTGACGTATTTTTGAATAAAATTTGCGAATATTTTGTTGAGTATTTCTGCATCTATGTTCATCATAGATATTGGTCTGTAATTCTCTTTTTCTTGTGTCTTTGCTTGGTTTTGGTAATATAGTGATGCTGGCCTCATTATATACAAATCATTAAAATGAGTTTGTAAGTATTCCTTCCTCTTCTACTTTTTGGAAAAGTTCGAGGAAATTGAGTATTAGGTCTTCACTAAATGTTTGATAAAATTCAGCAGTGAAGCCATCTGGTCCAGGAGTTTTGTTCTTAGGTAATTTTTTGATTACCAATTCAATTTCATTGGTAATTAGTCTGTTCAGATTTGTGTTTCTTCCTTGGTTAGCCTTGGAAGGCTGTATTTTCCTTAAAAGTTGTCCATTTCTTCTAGGTTATTCATTTTTTTAGCATATAGTTTTTCACAGTATTCTGTAATAATTCTTTGTATTTCTATGGTGTCCGTAGTGATTTTTCCTTTCTCATTTCTGATTTTGTTTATGTTTGTAGATTCTCCTTTTCTCTTCATAAGTCTTGCTAGGGGTTTATTTGTTTTATTTGTTTTCTCAAAGAACCAGCTCCTGCTTTCATTGATTCTTTCTATTGTTTTATTCTTCTCAATTTTATTTCTGCTCCTATCTTTATTATGTCCCTCCTTCTATTGACTTTGGGTCTCATTTGTTCTTCTTCTAGTTTCGTTAATTGTGAGTTTCTGTTAGACTGTTCATATGGGATTGTTCTTCTTTCCTGAGGTAGGCCTGTATTTGCGATATACTTCCCTCTTAGCACAGCCTTTCCTGTGTCTCACAGATTATGCGGTGTTGAGTTATTGTCATTTGTCTCCATATATTGCTTGAACTCTGTTTTTATTTGGTCATTGATTCATTGATTATTTAGGAATATGTTTTAAGCCTCCATGTGTTTGTGGAGTTTTTGTGTTCTTTGCATAATTTACTTCTTGTTTCATACTTTTGTGGTCTGAGAAGTTGGTTGGTACAGTTTCAATCCTGCTTAATTTACTGGTGGTCTTTTTGTGGCCTCGTATGTGATCTCTTCTCGAAAATGTTTCGTGTGCACTTGAGAAGAATGTGTGTCCTTCTGCTTTTGGGTGGAGTGGTCTGTAGATGTATTTTAGGTCCATCTGTTGTAATGTGTTGTTCAGTGCCTATTTCTCCTTACTTATTTTCTGTCTGGTCGATCTGTTCTTTGTAGTGACTGGTGTGTTGAAGTCTCGTAAAATTAATGCCATGCATTCTATTTACCCCTTTAGTTCTGTTAGTATTTGTAGCACATATGTAGTACTCCTATGTTGGGTGCATAGATGATCATAATGGTTATATCCTCTTTGTGGATTGACCCCGTTATCATTAGGTAATGTCCTTCTTTGTCTCTTGTTACTTTGTTTTGGGGTTTATTTTGTCTGATGCAAGTACTACAACTCCTGCTTTTTTTCCCTATTAGTTGCATGAAATACTTTTTTCCATCCCTTCACTTTTAGTTTGTGTATGTCTTTGGGTTTCAAGTGAGTCTATTGTAGGCTGCATATAGACGGGTCTTGTTTTTTATCCATTCAATGATTTTGTGTCTTTTGATTGGTGCATTTGTATTTCGGTTGATTATTGATAGGTATGCACTTATTGCCATTGCAGGCTTTAGATTTGTTGTTACCAAAGTTTCAAGGGTAACTTCCTTATTATCTAAGTCTAATTTAACTCACTTAATATACTATTACAAACACAATCTAAAGGTTATTTTTTTTCTTCCCCTCCTTTGTCCTCCATTCTTTATATATTAGGCATCATATTCTGTACTCTTTTTCTATCCTTTTTTATTATTCTAGTGACAGATATTTATCCTTAGGAACACTTCCATCATAGCAGTCCCTCCAAAATACACTGTAGAGATGGTTTGTCAGAGGTAAATTCTCTCATCTTTTGCTTATCTAGAAATTATTTAATCCCTCCTTTAAATTTAAATGATAATCTTTGCAGATAAGGTATTCTTCATTTGAGACCCTTCTGCTGCAATTTATTAAATATATCATGACCCTCCCTCTGGCCTGTAAGTTTTCTGCTGAGAAATCTGATGATAGCCTGATTGTCTGTCCTTTGTATGTGATCTTTTTTCTCTTGCTAGCTGCTTTTAATCGTCTGTCCTTATATTTGATCTCTTCCATTTTTATTATTATATATCTTGGGGTTGTCCTCTTTGGTCCCTTGTTTTGGGAGATCTGTGCACCTCCATGGCCTGAGAAACCATCTCCTTCTCCAAACTGGAGAAATTTTCAGCAATTACTTCCTCAAAGACACTTTCTATCCCTTTTTCTCTCTCTTCTTCTTCTGGTACCCCTATAATATGAATATTTTTCCATTTAGATTGGTGACACAGTTCCCTCCATATTCTCTCATTCTTGGAGATCCTTTTTTCTCTCTGTGCCTCAGCTTCTTTGTATTCCTCTTCTCTAATTTCTATTTCATTTATCATCTCCTCCACCATATCTAATCTGCTTTTAAAATTTTCCATTGTATGTTTCATTTCTGATACTGTGTTCCATAATGATTCGATCTCCGACTTGAATTCATCCCTGAGTTCTTGAATATTTTTCTGTACCTCCATGATCATGTTAATGAGTTTTATTTTGAAATCCCTTTCAGGCTGATTCATGAGGTTGATTTCATTTGAATTTTTCTCAGGGGTTGTATTCATAATTTTACGTTGAACCAGGTTCCTTTGGCATTTCATATTTGTATATGGTGCCCTCTAGTGTCCAGCAGCTCTACTCTCCAGAGCTGCACATCCCCTTGAGTAATGTCGGGGTTCACAGGGGAGTGGTGCTGGTCCCTGGGAGGAGGAAGCATCTCTTTCCTGTTTCCCAGCTCCTATGCCTGTCTCCACTGCCAGAACCTGTGTGCTGATACACAGGTGTAAGCCTCTATTGTTTGCATTTGTAGCTGCTCTTGGCAGGGCTTCCCTCTGGCTGGCCTGTCACCAGAGCAGGGACTGCCAGTTTGTGAGCCAGTTGGGGCTGGCTGGGAGGAAGGCATAGCAGACTGCGTGTCATGGTGGGGGCCTTGGAGCTGTGTAGCCAGTCAGGGCAATGGAGTGCCTGAAGATCGTGAAAGTTCCCAACCTGCTGGACAGAGTGCATCCAAACAATTTTGTTTACCTGTCCTTTCTCCTGATCAGTAAGCTCTGTGCAATTCTTGCCCCTTTAGCAGCACTTTCGCTTTTAGGAAATCTCTCAGACTGCCCACCCATATCAGCCAGATATGGTCCCTGTTTTCCACAAGTGGCTGGAATCTCAGTCTCTCCAGGTATTCTGCCTGTCTTAGCTTTCCAACCCCACTAATCACCAGAGCACCATGCAATGTAGGTTCGTGCTCCCGTAGCAGATCTCCAGGGCTAGGTGTTCAGCAGCCCAGGCCTCCACTACCTCCCTGCTCCATTTTCTTCCTCCCACTTGTTAACTGGGTGGGGGAATGGCTTGGATCCTGCCAGATCATGGCTTTGGTAAGTTACCCTGTTCCATGAGGTCTATTCTTCCCTTCAGGTGTATGCCATCTGGCACATTCTTTCCTGTTGCTCTTTCAGGATTAGTTGTATTAATTATATTTTCGTATTATATGTGGTTTTAGGAGGTCACTGTCTAACTTCTAACACTGCCATCTTTAATCCCATCTGTCCTCTGGCTGCTTTTAATACTCTGTCCTATCCTTGAACTTTGCCCTTTTAATTATTATATGTCTTGGTGTTGTCTTCCTTGGTTGCCTTGTGTTGGGAGATCTGTGCACCTCTGTGGCCTGAGAGACTATGTCTTTCCCAGATTGTGGAAGTTTTCAGCAATTACCTCCTCAATGATACTTTCTATTTCTCTCCTCTTCTGGTAATTCTGTAATGTGAATATTGTTCCGTTTGTATTGGTCACACTGTTCTCTCAATATTCTTTCATTCTTAGAGATCCTTTTTTCTCTGTGCGCCTCAGCTTCTTTGTATTCCTCTTCTCCTATTTCTGTTTCACTTATTTTCTCCTCTACTTCATCTAATCTCCTTTTAAATCCCTCTGTTTTATGTTTCGTGTCAGATACTGTATTCTTCAATGTTTATATCTCATTCCTGAATTCCTCCTGAGTTCTTGCATATTTTTTGTATCTCCATGAGCATGTTTATGATTTTTATTTTGAAATTCTTTCAAGAATATTAACAAGTTCAGTTTCACTTGGCCATCTTTCTGGTGCTTGTGGGATTTTGGTTTGAACCATGTTCCTTTGACCTTTCATATTTGTAGGTGGTGCCCTCTAATGCCCAGAAGCTCTACTCTCTGGAGCTGTTCAGCCCCTGGAGCGATGGCTCATGTCACATGTGAGCAGCACCGGTTCCTGTAGGGACGAAAGAGGTTTTTCCTGCTTCCTAGCTGCACTGCCTGTCTCCACCACCAAGGCCTGTTTGCCGTGCATGCAGGGAGAAGTCCCTGTGCTTTGCACTTGTAGCTGCCTTATGTGGTGCCATCTTCTGGCTGGCCTTTTGTAATGCCTGGGGAAACCATTTTCGAGCTGGTGCCCACTGGGAGGAAAGCGCAGCAGGCTGCCTTTCTCAGTGGGGGCACCTTGTAGCTGCATTGCCATCCAGGGGAATGGAGCACCCGAAGTTTGTGAAAGTTCCCAGCTTGCTTTGCTGAGTGGCCCTGAAAATTTTGTCCATCTGTCCTTTCTCCTGTGCAGCATGCTCTTGCCCCTTTTGCAGCCCTCTTGCTGTTAGGAAGTCTCTCAGACTATCTACCTTTTTTTTTTTGTCCCAGAGTGGGTGATTGTGAATATGTGTTTTCCACAAGCAGCTGAAATCTCAGTCTCTCCAAGTATTCTGCCTGTCTTTGCTTTCCAACTCCACTAATCTCCAGAGCACTATGTAATGTAGTTTCATACTACCAGAGTAGATCTCCAAGGCTGTGTGTTCAGCAGTTCTAGGTCCCTGCCTCCTCCCTGCTCCATTTCTCTTCCTCCCTGGGGTGAGCTGTGGTGGGGGAAGGGATTTGGTCGTGCTTGATCAGGGCTTTGGTATGTTACTGTTTTCCTTGAGGTCTGCTGGTTTTCCCAGTTTTAGACAGTCTTCCACAGCCTTCTTTCCCATTGCTCTTTCAGGATTTGATGTATTTGCTATATCTTCATATTGTGTGTGGTTTTGGGAGGAGGTTTCTGTTTCATCTCTTACACCACTATCTTTATCTTTAACCCTATGTAATGAGTTTTTAACTAGCTTGTCAAGATAAAACTGTCTAAATTTTGGTTCCCCAACTTCTCTCACATCTTTTATGCAGATATCCTAGTATAAATTTGCTGTTGAACATTAACAGGAATCACCTTTGCATATATCTTTTTATAACTATTCTAAAAAAAATACTGTAATGCAGCAGTGCTACTTAATAACCTGCACTGTGAGCCTTGACCTTAATTTCTTTGGAAGTTGCAGATGAAGTAGATGTCCAAAGGAAAACTCTGGAATCAGAATGACTATTAAAATTACTGGCTAGAAAACATCAGAATGCAAGAATAGATACTACTACTACTACATTTGGCAGGAAGTAAATTGTTCATCCTCTATATGGGTAGAATATAATTCTCTAACTATATCTACCTTTTAATGGAGTATTCTTAAAGTTCTTTTTAAGGATTCTGTTTTATACCTCTGTCTCCATGTGCATTCTTTACCATGTAAATTGTTCATTCAATTTTTGCCTTGAAACTGAGTAGGGGTCAACACATACCATATCTTTTTGCTTTTACAATGAATGAACTTTTCTATTAAACAGGAAAAACTTAAGGAAATTTGTCTTATAAATAGCAGAATAACACATGGTGAAGATAACTGTTTTTAATGTTCATGTTTTTTTAAAAAATAAAACAAATTTAAAATGCATGTGAGTGAATATTCTATTCAGTAGCACATGGTAATGCTTAAACCCCTCAAAGTATAAAAATATTTATTTGGAGTTGACATAGAAAAATAGGGTACCAGAGAGAAGTGACTAAGAGTTCAGGCTGTGAAATCAGATAGCATCCATTTGAAGCATGACTGTATTATTTGTATGTTGTTTAAAATTTGTAAAATTTCATGATCTCTCTGTGCATTGTTTCCTCATTTCAAATTAAGTAGAGTGAATGATATTTGTCTCATCAGACTGTTTTGAAAATTATGTAAAGTGCTTAGTATACCTCCTGATAGGAAGTAGGCAATGGAGTGCTGGTAAATGGTTAACAAGTGACTCTCCAAAAGAAGTCCTGATTTATACTGTTTGCCAATTTCTGTAGTGTACATACTTCCACCATGGAGTAAATGCCCTCAAAATGCTTAATTGGAAAGAGATATGCATAACTGGCTCTCAGTTGCTAATGTGAACCAGATCCAGCCCACTATTGATAATAAGCATGAAATAAATCTTAACTGTTGTTGATTTCATACTAAAATAATGGAAGACACTTAAGGACTTTCAATTAGATGTGCCATATATAATGACATTGTATTTTCATGGCATATTTAGCTTGTGATTTACAGCATAAAGTCCAATGGCAATATATGTTTGCTCTATTTTCGCTGCTGGGATTAGAGTCCCAACTTTAAATTCTTCATTTTGTATTTATTATTGTTTTAACAACTCCCTCTGTTTCTGAGGACAAACCATTAGTAACTCATGAAAGTAGAATGGCCTGCTTCTCCAAAACTCCTCTAAACTATCTTCCAAATTCTACTAATGAGATTCTTTTTACTTAATTGAACTGTAAATTTCTTTTTAAAATCGTAAAAGTCCTTATTTGGGAGCTTACTGGGAGCCTTTTAATGTAAAAATTAATTGTCATAAGGAAAAGAGAAATCAAAGGCATGACTGGTCCTGAGACCTATAAGATGGATGGATGACTCACTATGCAGCAAATATTCTGTAAAAGAACATCTAGTCTCTTTGCCTCCTCCAAGTTGGGCTACTTGTAAGATCATTTCCTTTGAGATAACATCACTATATATGATTATTTCTGTACTTTTTGTATACCCAGACTGTTCACAAGTTTTCAATAAATTCCATACTGCCTATGATATTACATGAAAATTCCTCCTCCCTGTTAAAACATCCAATAGAATTTCAATTTGTATTTTTAACATTATATCTCATTATGCAAAAATCACTTAATTTACATTACTGTGTGTACCTAACATTTGCATCTCCCATGTTCAGTGTATTTACAGTTTTTGATTGTGATGCTTTTTCCCCAGAGAATTTTACTTATTATTTATGTTCTCATTGTCAAGCATAATCAATTTTGAAAAGGATAAAAAAGAGTTATAAATTAGAGGAACAGAGTTCTGGGAAGATGGTGGCGTGAACAGGGTGGCACAAATCTCCTCCCAAAACCATAGATATTTGTGAAAATACAACAAATACAACTATTCCTAAAAGAGAGACCAGAAGATACAGTACAACAGCCAGGCTACAGCTACATCTGCAAGAACTCAGCCTCATAAAGCGGGTAAGATACAAAGCCGAGACCCGGTGGGACCCGAGCACTCCCCCACCCCAGTGCACCAGTGGGAGGAAAAAATTCAGAGCAGGAAGGGAGTGGAGGCACAGGCCACCAAATAACCAGCCCTGGTGATATGCGCCGGGAGCACTGACACACATCGCGTGGTGTATCAGAGATTAGGAAAACAGAAGTGCAGGATCTGAGATGAGACGGCAACTGGGTCCTCTCATCTGGCTCCCCAGGACAAAAGAAAAGCGGGTACTTTTTTTTAAAGTCTTAAAGAGACAAGGGCCCAACAGCGGAAAAAAATCATCCCAGCGCACTTGGCCCAGTGGGCTGGGAGTCTTGGGGAATTTCGGATGCCCTGGCTGGTGGCTGGGCAAAGCAGCCATGCCGAGGCTTCCCACAGAGATCAGCAGTCTGCCTTTCGTTCCCCCCCAGCCGGCCAGAGCCACAAAGGGTCTGGCGGAGCCGTTGCTGTTGCGGAACAGTGGAGGAGCAGTGCCACCCACAGCATCCTCACAGAATCACATCCCAGCTGGTGTGCAGCTAAGTGGGAAGGATCCCAGAACCAGGTTCGGAAGGCACCAAGAGGACTAGAACACATGCAATGAGACTGCAAACCCCCACAGTGCTATAGGCTAAGCTGAGGGCAACCCTGCACACAGGCAGTTTAGGGGATTATCCCAGAGACTGCCTTCCAGTGTGCTGGAAAACAGCTAAGGCTCCTGAGAAGGGCAAAGAGAACAACAAGCAGGAAGGAACTTTGTTCTCCCAGCTGACGCACGTGGTGACTACCAGCAACCACTTCTATCACCATGAAAAGACAGAGGAATATGGTCCAGACAAAGCTTAGCCAGACCCCAGAGAGGGGGCCTGATGGGATGGACATGCACAATCTTCCTGAAAAAGAATTCAGAATAAAAGTCGTAACCATGCTGATGGATCTACAGAGAAATATGTGAGAGCTAAGGGAGAAAGTGAGGGAAGTGAGGAAAGACAATGCAGAAATGAGACAAGCGATCAAAGGGCTTAGGAGCAGACTGGACAAGATGCAGGAGACTGTTAATGGAATAGAAACAGAGAACAAGAATACAGAGAAGCTGAGGCAGAGAGAGATAAAAGGATCTCTAGGAATGAAAGAATATTTAGAGAACTGTGTGACCAATCCAAATGGAACAATATTCACATTAAAGGAGTACCAGAGAAAGAAGAGAGAGAAAAAGGGATAGAAAGTGTCTTTGAAGAAATAATTGTTGAAAACTACCCCAAGCTGGGGAAGGAAATAGTTTCTCAGTCTACAGAAGCCCACAGATCTCCCAACACAAGGGACCCAAGGAAGAGAACACCAAGACACATAATAATTAAAATGGCAAAGATCAAAGATAAGGACAGAGTATTAAAGGCAGCTAGAGAGAGAAAAAAGACCACCTACAAAGGAAAACCCATCAGACTATCATCATACTTCTCAACAGAAACCTTACAGGCCAGAAGAGAATGGCATGATATATTTAACATAATGAAACAGAAGGGCCTTGAATCAAGAATATTGTATCCAGCATGATTATCATTTAAATTTGATGGAGCGATTAAAGAATTTCCAGACAAGCAAAAGCTGAGAGAATTTGCCTCCCATAAACCACCTCTACAGGACATCTTAAAGGAACTGCTCTAGAGGGAAGCACATTTAAGGCTAAAAAGATATCACCAGAGAAAATAAAATCATAGCAAAGAAAGCAGACCATCCAAATAGTGACTAAAGGCAAAGGATAAAACACCTAATATATAAAGAATGGAGGAGGAAGAATAAGTAGGGAGAGAAATAAAGAAATATCAAACTGTGTTTACAATAACTTAACAAGAAAGTAAAGTTAGATTGTTAGCTAGTAAAGAGGCAACCCTTGAACCTTTGGTAACCACGAATCTAAAGCCAGCAATGGCAATAAGCACATATCTATCGATAATCACCCTAAATGAAAATGGACTGAATGCATCAATCAAAAGACACAGAGTAACAGAATGGATAAAAAAGCAAGACCCATCTATATGCTTCTTACAAGAGACTCACCTCAAACCCAAAGATATACACAGACTAAAGGTGAAGGGATGGAAAAAGATATTCATGCAAACAACAAGGAGAAAAAAGCAGGTGTTGCAGTACTTGTATCGGAGAAAATAGACTTCAAAACGAAGAAAGTAGCAAGAGATAAAGAAGGACATTACATAATGATAAAGGGGTCAGTCCGACAAGAGGATATAACCATTTTTAATATATATGCACCCAACACAGGAGCGCTGACATATGTGAAACAAATACTAACAGAATTAAAGGAGGAAATAGAAAGCAATGCATTCATTTTAGGAGACTTCAACACACCCCTCACTCCAAAGGACAGATCAAGCAGACAGAAAATAAGTAAAGACACAGAGGCACTGAACAACACACTAGAACAGATGGACCTAACAGACATCTACAGAACTCTACACCCAAAAGCAGCAGGATACACATTCTTCTCAAGTGCACATGGAACATTTTCCAGAATAGACCACATACTAGGCCACAAAAAGAACCTCAGTAAATTAAAAAATATTGAAATTCTATCAACCAACTTCTTAGATCACAAAGGTATAAAGCTAGACATAAATTGTACAAAGAAAACAAAAAGGCTCACAAATACATAGAGACTTAACAGCATGCTCCTAAATAATCAATGGATAAATGACCAAATTAAAACAGAGATCAAACAATATATGGAGACAAATAACAACAGCACAAAGCCCCAACTTCTGTGGGATGCAGCAAAGGCAGTTAAGAGGTAAGTATATTGCAATCCAGGCCTATTTAAAGAAGGAAGAACAATCCCAAATGAATAGTCTAAATGCACAATTACTGAAATTGGAGAAAGAAGAACAAATGAGGTACAAAGTCACCAGAAGGAGGGACATAATAAAGATCAGAGAATAAATAAATAAAATTGAGAAGAATAAAACAATAGAAAAAAATCAATGAAACCAAGAGATGGTTCTTTGAAAAAATAAACAAAATAGATAAACCCCTAGCCAGACTTATTAAGAGAAAAAAGAGAATCTACACCCATAAACAGAATCAGA
This sequence comes from Phataginus tricuspis, assembly GCA_029783875.1. Classification (NCBI taxonomy): domain Eukaryota; kingdom Metazoa; phylum Chordata; class Mammalia; order Pholidota; family Manidae; genus Phataginus; species Phataginus tricuspis. The sequence continues at coordinate 14,340,956 of JAQQAC010009165.1, read as the reverse complement.
AATGAGAAAAGAAAAATCACGACGGACCCCACAGAAATACAAAGAATTATAAGAGAATACTATGAAAATCTATATGCTAACAAGCTAGAAAACCTAGAAGAAATGGACAACTTCTTAGAAAAATACAACTTTCCAAGAATAACCAGGCAAGAAACATAAAACCTAGATAAACCAATCACCAGCAATGAAATTAAATCGGTAATCAAAAAAACTACCCAAGAACAACCCCCTGGGCCAGATGGATTCACCTCTGAATTTTACCAGACTATAATGAAGAAATAATACCCATTCTTCTTAAAGTTTTCCAAAAAATAGAAGAGGAGGGAATACTTCCAAACTCATTCTATGAAGCCAGCATCACTCTAATATCAAATATGGCAAAGACCTCACCAAAAAGAAAACTACAGACCAATATCCCTGATGAACATAGATGCAAAAATACTCAACAAAATATTAGCAAACCGAATTCAAAAATACATCAAGAGGATCATACACCATGATCAAGTGGGATTCATCCCAGGGATGCAAGGATGGTGCAACATTCGAAAATCCATCAACATCATCCACCATATCAAGAAAAAGAAGAACAAAAACCACCTGATCATCTCCATAGATGCTGAAAAGGCATTTGACAAAATTCACCATCCATTCATGATTAAAACTCTCAACAAAATGGGTATAGAGGGCAAATACCTCAACATCATAAAGGCCCTATATGACAAACCCACAGCTAACATCATACTTAACAGCTAGAAGCTGAAAGCTTTTCATCTATGATCAGGAACAAGACAGGGATGCCCACTCTCTTCACTGTTATTCAACATAGTACTGGAGTTCCTAGCCAGAGCAGTCAGACAAAACAAAGAAATACAAAGCATCCAGATGGGTAAAGAAGAAGTCAAATTGTCACTCTTTGCAGATGACATGATATTGTACATAAAAAACCCTAAAGACTCCACTCCAAAACTACTAGAACTAATATCTGAATTCAGCAAATTGCAGGATACAAAATTAACACAAAAAAATGTGTTGCTTTCCTATACACTAACAATGAGCTAACAGACAGAGAAATCAGGAAAACAATTCCGTTCACAATTGCATCAAAAAGAATAAAATACCTAGAAATCAACCTAACGCAGGAAGTGAAAGACCTATACCCTGAAAGGTACAAGGCACTAAAAGAGAAATTAAAGAGGACACTAACAAATGGAAATTGATCCCATGCTCTTGGCTAGGAAGAATAAATATTGTCAAAATGGCTATACTACCTAAAGCAATCTGGAGATACAATGCAATCCCTATCAAAATACCAACATCTTTGTTCAATGAGCTGGAACAAATAATTCTAAAATTCATATGCAACCAGAAAAGACCCCGAATAGCCAAAGCAATCCTGAGAAGGAGGAATCAAACAGGGGGAATCACGCTCCCTGACTTCAAGCTCTACTACAAAGCCACAGTAATCAAGACAATTTGGTACTGGCACAAAAACAGACCCACAGGGCAGTGGAACAGAATAGAAAATTCAAACATTAACCCAAACATTTACAGTCAATTAATATTTGATAAGGGAGTCTTGGATATACAATGGGGAGATGACTGCCTCTTCAGCAGCTGGGGTTGGCAAAACTGGCCAGCTACATGTAAGAGAATGAAACTGGACTACTGTCTAACACAATACACAAAAGTCAACTCAAAATGGATCAAAGACCTGAATGTAAATCATGAAACCATAAAACTCTTAGAAAAAGCTTAGGTAAAAATCTCTTGGACATAACATGAGTGACTTCTTCATGAACTTATCTCCCTGGTAAGGGAAACAAAAGCAAAAATGAACAAGTGGGACTAAATCAAGCTGAAAAGCTTCTGTACAGCAAAGGACACCATCAGTAGAGCAAAAAGACATCCTACAATATGGGAGAATATATTCAGAAATGACATATCTGATAAGGGGTTGACATCGAAAATATATAAAGAACTCATGCACCTCAACAAACAAAAAGCAAATAATCCAATTAAGAAATGGGCAGAGGACATGAATAGACACTTCTCCAAAGAAGAAATTCAGATGGCCAGCAGGCATATGAAAAGATCCTCCACGTCACTAGTCATCAGAGAAGCGCAACCTAAAACCACAATGAGATATCATCTCACACCAGTGAGGATGGCCAACATCCAAAACACAAATAACAAATGTTGGCAAGGATGTGTAGAAAAGGGAACCCTCCTACACTGCTGGTGGGAATGCAAATTAGTTCAACCATTGTGGAAAGCAGTATGGAGGTTCCTCAAAAAACTCAAAATAGAAATATCATTTGACACAGGAATCCCACTCCTAGGAATTTACCCTAAGAATGCAGCAGCCCAGTTTCAAAAAGACAGATGTACCCCTATGTTTATTGAAGCACTATTTACAATAGCCAAGAAATGGAAGCAACCTAAGTGTCCATCAGCAGATGAATGGATAAAGAAGATGTGGTATATATACATAATGGAATATTATTCAGCCATAAGAAGAAAACAAATCCTACCATTTGCAACAACATGAATGGATCTAGAGGGATTATGCTCAGTGAAATAAACCAGGGAGAGAAAGCAAGTACCAAATGATTTCACTGGTCTGTAGAGTATAAGAACAAAGAAAAAACTGAAGGAACACAATAGCAGCCGACTCACAGAACCCAAGAATGGACTAACAGTTACCAAAGGAAAGGGACTGGGGAGGATGGGTGGGAAGGGAGGGACAAGGGGGAAAAAGGGGCATTACGATTAGCAGAAGTAAAGTTTGGGGGGCATGGGGAGGGCTGTGCAACTCAGAGAAGACAAGTAGTGATTCTATAGCCTCTCACTACACTTATGGACAGTGATTGTAATGGGGTTGGTGGGGGGGACCTGATGAAGTGGGGAGTTTAGTAACCAGAATGTTGCACATGTAAGTGTAGATTAATGATATAAAAAAAAAAATAATGACAGGAACAGCTTGTTGAATAATGCCTTCCAGAGAGGGCAACAACAAGCTTCCCATGTTGAGCCTCCTTGAAAGCATATTTCTACCAATCCAGGCCATATACATCTCAGGCCTCCTTTCCTGGATGGCCTTAAGGGTGAAGCATCAGCATTTGTGGCAAGCAAAAAAGAAGGAGGCTGAGAGCCTTATCTTACAGAGTGGCAGTAATTTTTCTAAGTCTAGAAATGCAGTTTAATTAATATATCTGGTCTGAAGAAATAATTACATAAGCAGGGTTCAAAATGTATATAGGAGGTTTTAACTGTTAAAGGAAATTACCTTTATGCTGAGATTTATATATAAATTAGTATTAGATAAATTAATAACAAAGCTACCCATGGTAGAACAGTCCCAATTTTTCTTCAGAATGGTTAGAAGAAATAATTTATCTGGGGACTAGAGTTTTAAATATGAAAGTATAAACTGACACTTCTTTGGAATTTAGATATACATGACTGGCTGTGACATTACTCTGTTGGTTTTCCTTCTAGTTGGAAACAGGAGCTGTATATCATTCCAGTTATAGTTTCATGATTTTAAAAAAGAAATTTATAGTTCAATTAAGTAAAAAGAGTCTCATTAGTAGAATATAGGAGATGGTTTAGAGTAGTTTTGGAGGAGCAGGTCAGTTTGGTTTCATGAGCCACTAATGCTCTGCCTTTAGAAACCTAGAGGAGGTTGCTTTAGGGATAACATTACCTAGCTAAGGCAACAGGGCCCAGAGCACTGCTAGTAGAAGTTTTATTTTTTAGATGTTGCTAATAATATTTGTAGCAATTATGGAGCCTCTTTTAGGTGCCAAGCACTAGTCAAAAGCTAATCATCCCCACATCTCCATCAAGTGTATTATTATTCCAAATTTACCAATGAGAAAATTGAGGTTAAAAATGTTTATTAACTTATGAAAAGTTATGGCTATTAATGAGGAAATCTACAATTCAAAATTCAATCTGTTTCTACAACCTGCTTCCTTTTTCTGTATCACACTGATTCCAGTAAGATTGAAAAATAAGACTTCTTTTAAAACTTTTTCAGATATTTTTGAGTTGTAATTTTTCTTCTTAGAAAATCTTATTAACTTGTTCAAGAAGCAATGTCTGCTTCTCAAATTCTGTCATTATTCTCTATCACTGTAACTGGAAAGAAATTCTGAAGAATGAAGATGGCAGATTTGGAGTCATAAAAAGGGAAACAACATTAATTTAAAAACACAAAATAGGAGAACGTGCCTCTATTATCACAGAAGCACTCAAAGCCTGATTTTGTTACTGTGATATGTCATGGAAGAGTTACTACTTTTCAGACACCTGGGTTCCATGTAACACAATTTATAAAGTCAAGATGTTTTATTTAAGTTAGTCACTTCAAGGGTATATAAAAGAAAAGCTTTATCTGGTAAGTATTGGGGCTATTTTCAGGATTGTTTCAGTGTTATTTGGAAAAACAAAAGATTGTGAAAACAGTCACCAGTGAGAATCAGTTTTTGTATTTTGGAAAAAGATAACTTTGAAAAGCTCACATTGCTGCAACACACAGTGATCCCTATTGTCAGTGGGTCAGTCAGCTCAAACATCCTACCCAAGGTAGCTACCATATTTCATAGAATGTAAGAAAGTAAACATAAGAACAGAATACTTGACACACCTTGACGAGAAATCAATTTAACTCTCCTTTTTTTATATTTTAAGAACTGATGGCTTCATATGTTTTCCTGAATTGTTTTAGATGCAAACAAGAAAGCTGAATTTGTTGTGGCATGTGTTGCATAATGGAACCAGGGACAAGTGAGTCTTTTCTCTGGGGGTCATTGAATAAGAAGGATGAAAAGAAAATTCTGGTGAGAGCATCCAAAAAAAAGTGAACAAGTATCTTGGCAAGACCACTCAGAGGCTTTTGTGAGCCAATGGGCAAGTTATTGGTAGCAAATATGTTAGCCGTGAGCAAAAATCAAAATGCCATTTGACATCAAGTCCACTTTCATTAGTTATCCTCAGATGATTATTTAAACTATTCAATATACTGATGCTTTAGAAGTACCTTTTTAAAGCTATGAAATACCTCTCTATTTAATTTGACTCTTACTTTTAGAAAACAAATTCAAAAAGCATTTTTTGCCAGAGATAGGACAGGTTATGCATAGTAAGTACTATATAACAGTTTAAAATTTTCAAAGTTGAAAGTGTAGAACAGAACACTATAGGATTTTTCTGTTTGGTTAAGTCATACCAATCTTGTGCTTCAGAGAAGGGATTTATCAGGGCCTGATCAAAAGTGCCCAGCAGCAGTATTTCTCCTGATGTGTAGTTTTGTTAAATGCTCTTCATAATGCAGCGATTTATTATTCAGACATAAAAAAAGGAGTAAACCTTGCCACAATGTGGATAGACCTGAAGGGTATCATGCTAATTGAAATAAGTCTGACAAAGACAAATACTGTATGTTTTCACTTACATGTGAAATATAAAAAGCAAAACAAAAAATTGACTCCCAAACATTGACAACAGACTGTTGGTTACCATAGGGCAGGGTGGGTGTGGGGATTGGTGAAATAGGTGAAGAGGATAAAGAGGTACAAACTTCAAATTGTAAAATAAATTAGTCACAGGAAAGAAAGTACGGCATTGAGAAAACGACTGATAATATTTTAATCTCTTGATATAGTAACAGGGTAACTACATTTACTGTGGTGAACATTTAGTATGTATATAATTATCAAATCACTATGTTGTACATCTGAAACCAATATAACATTGTTATCAAATATATTAAAATTTTCACAGATCCATATAATTTTTGGGCACTTTTTTCAGAGAGGCTTAAAAACCCAACATATCTGATTAAAATTTTCCTTGCTAATTGACAATAAATCTCATGGTAGGCTGAATGAATATAACCACAGATTTCATTTTCATTTCTTCTTCCCTTTTAAAACCTCACTATTCATACTTGGTGACTTTTTTCTTTCTTCCTGAGCTTAGGCCTTGAACAGTAGCTATTTCCAAGGATGAATTATGAATTTCTGAGAAGTTAATAGTAGTTTCCCTCATGTAAATGTTAAGCATTCCATCTTTTTAAAAGGCATTTTTAAATTCAGTTTACTGTGGCTTATGTTGGATCCATAGTATAGAAATAGTTAAAACATTTTTATTACTGTAAAATATCAAGGAAGTGGATATATAGAGGAGTAGATAATTCTGCATTTCAAGTTAACTGATAAATGAAGTACCAACTTTTCTAGGGATAATAGTGTTATTGATTTTTAAATTACTTGAAATTTATTAAATAAATATGTAATCCCAACGGAGTCCTGGAAGACTTGAGCTTAATTTAAGCCTATACATCTGACATTTCATTATATAATGTCTAGCATTGCTGTCAGTTTATTCTGTTCAAATCTTGACTTCCCAGGAAAATCGTGAGATTCCTAAGAATAAAAATTTGGTCTTATATTACTGTTGTACCTTCATAGCACCTAACATTGAAATTTGGATATAGAATATGCTTAGTAGTTACTTATGGCTTGGTATAATTAAAACTTGAATTCCACACAATATATTCTGTACAATTAATTGTATTTTCTATATTATGAATATGATTCATCTTCTACATCATGAGTCTGAAAACTATAGCCCAAACCTTGTCACCCTTGTTTTTATAAATAAAATTTGACTGGAGCACAAGCATGCCCATTCATTTGTGTATTATCTATGGCTGCTTTCACATTACTGTGGCAAAGCAGAGCAGTTGGGACAGAAACCTTGCCAAGACAGAGTATTTACTATCTGGTACTTACAGGATTATAGAATTGCCAATCCCTATTCTAGATACTTATCCTTTAGAGAAAATATAATTAGGGTCTGAATCATTTAATTTTTTACCCTCTCTAAATGATGATACTTCCTGATGCTAAATACTTTAACCAAAAATTTCCAGTAAGCATAAGTATCAAAAAGAGAGAAAAAATAATAATGGAACATTATTCTTTTTCTTGCCATAGCTCTATATTTCTGATTGAAGATAGAGAATAGACACATTAAAACACACCCATTTTTTGTTTTCTTGCCAGGATAAACCTGCACTAAAGCCAAGATTCAGTTTAAATTCAAATTGAAACAGTCACATTATATTGAGAAAATGTATAGCTGCCTTAAAAAAGTCCGGATTGGCTGGTTGTTGTAAGCTGCTCTTTGAGGCTGCCAGGTTGTCTAAAATGTATACATAAAACACATTTAGCATTGGTGGAAATAATGGCTTGTTTAGTGATCTTAAAAACACAATTATTTAATTATGTTGATTTTGCAGGATAATGTTCATGTTGATAAAGTGAAGAGCACCCCTTACATTCTTTGCTACTTTAAGATAGTAATATCATAATATAGAAAATTAACAAAGTTCTTTGCTTCTTATTGTTCTTCAGATATAAATAATGAACGGCTTTTATATAATGTCATCTTAAAACTTAAGCACTTACCATAAGAAATTATTTTATTTGAACATTTTTAAAAGCAATCAATGAGTTTGGTTTTCAGTGTGTATTGACTTACAGCAATTATTTTGTGTCTCATATTTTCTTGATCTTTAGACTATTTTTGTTGTTGTTTCATCCCGTTCTCCTTATCAGTAGATATTTAGATGTGGAAATGTATTTCCTTTGTATGACTGAGAAGACACAAAAGCGTTTTTCTTTATCATGATAGCTAGATAAGGAAGGAGAATATGTGGAATAGTGAATACTGGTGTGGACTGTACACATCAGTACAAGTCAGTCTGGACAGATGCCCATCCACATGGATCAGACACTTCTGTGTAATACCAGGATAACATGGAAGCTCTCTAAGAACTTAGATTACCCGTGGACAGAAGGGAGGGTAAAGATGGAATTGTGGGTGGGAGAGGGGAAGGGGGAATATATGGATTTTAGAGTGCTGAAAGAATTGAATATGTACCTCCTGAAATGAATTTTAAATTGGACATAACTGAGTTTAACATGAATTGGAAAATTAAAATTTTCTCCTAGTAAGAGGAAATGGGGTAAGTTAGAAATCAAAAACTTATGTTTGCATAATCTGAGTTTTTAACTGTGAAGTTTGTACCTACTATATAATCAGTTTTCTATTGATGGAATCATGCTACATATGTTGTTTTCTAACCTGCTTTGTATTTTTTATTCAGTAATATAGTAGCTATTTCTACATGTCAGGACAAAGATACTCAACACCCTTTCTCATGAGTGTGTAGTGTCCACTGTATATTTGTCAGACTAGTCTCCAATGTTGGACATTTAGTCTGTTTCCATGTATTATTTACCTTTTTATACAGTCCCAGCCTGGACTCTTTTTGTGGCCATTGCAAAAAGAGTAGTTTTTATAATCAAGTAGTTTGACTGTAATTGTCTACATTTGCTTTACTTTAAGCTGTTTTCATACTTTGAGTAGTCTTTCACAGATTGGAAATTTGGACCAGAACTTTCCTTATTGTTTAGCTATAATATCTCAAGCTTTATATTTATTTCATTTTAGTGGATGTTCATTTGACCTCTGGCATGTGATCGCCTATGTTATTTCCCCATAGTTTCATGTTTTCTGAGAAATGGAATTCTGTCATGTAACTCTGTTACAAACTCTCAAAGAAAGTATTGTCCATATATATGATTTATATAGTTTTATTTTTGTATGAATCCTATTAGTGTACTCAGATAAGACTTGGCCAGAATTTAAAACATAAAAAGAAAGTAAACAATGTTTTATACTGTTGAATGGGCAGAGTATGTGGTGCTTTAGAGAAAAAAGGTTTCAGCATTTATAACAAAGTCACATACCTAAATTTGGCTGATTTCATAAAAGAGGATATGGTTATCTAATATGGAACTCATTTATTTTAGGTGAATATTTTCTGTCTTCAAGCAAGGAGTTTGGCTCAGTATGTTAGGAAATAATTAGGCATGCTCCTTTGGTCTTTGGAAAATAATTGCTTTTAAAATAAAATTTTAATTTTTTTGGATAGAGATTTAAAAGAATATTTTAAGAACTTTGATATCAGGAATATGAGGAGGGACAAAGGGAGAAGACAATAAGATGTTCACAGCAAATGTGAATGTTTATTCAACATCAGGTAACTAGGAATGTGCTTTTTAAACATTCACTCTAGAACACTTTGATGCAGAATGTATTGGACCATAGTTTTAAATAACAATTTTCTAGGATAAGGCATCTATGTGATGCCTTAAAATAGAAACAGTATTACTTTGGATGAGGCACTGAGGTTTTTTTAGGATGGACTGATGCTTGTTGCTTTTGGAAACCATGATTCTATATTAAACCAACTGATAATCAAATATATATCTGATGTTACATATACTACATTTATCCATGGGTACATGCTATCCATAGAAGTTAAAATATAAATGTGAAATATTTACATGACAATTTTAGTCTTGCTTTCTGTGGTTGTTAGTTAGACCTTGTAACTCTCCATGTTTTTACTGATTCTCAAGCAGCTCAATATCAGAAATATCTAGTATCCCAGTTCCTATCTTTCTAGGAAGTAAGAAGGCATGAGTTTGCAATACAAGTAGTAAAATATACAGCAGTATAGTATGGATTATACAAACATAATACCATTCCTATCACTCATAGATATTTTGTGTGATTTTATTTACTAAGTTACCCAGTGTGATGGGAATATTTTGTGGGATATTAACTAATCTGCAGGCCCTTTTTTCCCTGCTGACACATTTGTAGTATACACTGGAACCTATTCCCATTTGGCTACTAGATACAAGGTCTTATTACTGCAAAGGGCTATTGTCACAACACAACCAGAAGACATCAGTTTCAGACACGAATCAGAAAGGTGTGGAAGAATTCTTAAGGCCTCATTGCCCTACTATTGTAACAAATTACCACAAACTCAGTGGCTTAAAACAAATTCACTGTCTTACAGTCCTGGGTGTCAGAAGTCCAAATTTGCTGTCTTACAGTCCTGGGTTGGCAGGGCTGCATTTCATCTGAAATCTCTAGGGGGGAATCTGTTTCCTTGCCATTTCAAGGGTTTAGAGGCTGCCTTATTCCTTGCCTCATGACCTTTTCTTCTGTCTTCGAAACCAGCAGCATAGCATATTCAAATCTCTCTCTGAATCTGACTCTAATTGTATTTTTCTCATAAGAACCCTTGTGATGATACTGGCCCACCCAGTAATCCTGGATAATTTTTTCATCTCAAGGTTTTTAACTTAAACACATTTATAAAATCCCTTTTGCCATAGAAGGTAACATATTCTAGGGTAACAGGTTCCAGGACTAGGATCTTTGGGAGCTATTATTCTGTCTGCCTTATCTACCATAGACAAAACCTTTCAGCTGATACAGAAAAGAGAATCAACGGGAGCTCAAGAGACTTTGGTTTTGGGGTCGGCCTCCAAGAAAATGCTCCCCACCCTGCCCATTTCAATTTAATTATGACAATACCCCTGGCAACCATAAGCATCTCAGAATAGAGAACATTTATTCCGGAAAAGAAACAAGATTTCTTGCACTAGCTTGGTGCAACACTAGAGAATTTAAAGGGGAAATTGGTGTTTTAGGCATAGATGCATAGGCAGCATTGCCACCTTTGAATCTCCACGTTCTTTCAGATGACAGAGGAGAGTATCTGTGAATTCTCCGTGACACACAGAGGTGTTTAGAGGTGAATGAGGAAGAGGCAGAAACTTGAATGGGTCTCAGGAATAAAGCATATAGAAGAGAATACCTTAACCCATAATCTGCGACCTGTGTGCCAGTTGGGAGGTATGATCACTGTGAGGATGCATAAGGTGGTGTTCATCCAGTGGCTGTCAGCATGGACATACGATAATGACCAGGAGCAAGATGCTGTCCTTCAATGCCATGATTCTACGTTAGCTTTCCAGAAGTTTGATATCTCTCTGGAAGGAGTAGGAAGGAAAACCTTAAATTGACTCAGTAAACACTTGGAATGACTAAATTTACCTAGAATTAAGTTCTCTGCCATTAGATAGAATGGAGGCTCAAAATGGAGATTAAACTGTATTACATTATAATGTTAATTTTTGGTGTTTGTACAGTTGAGTTTTATGGCCTAATCATTTTATACCACTACATTTTTCATAAATCTTCAAAGTATTAGGTATAATCTCATGAAGAGTCTAGGGAAAATCATATATCAATAAGACTTCTTTAGCTTTTTCATTCTTCCTATATTTTATTTACTTTTTTCCCTTTCTTAAGCCTCTATCTAGATATCTCATCGATTGGTGCTTATTGAAAGTTTAGTGCTCTAAAACTTGACTCAAGCAGTAAGGGATATATTTGCCTATATAACTAGAAAATCTTGGGAGAATGTGAGCTTTAGGGTTGGTTTGATCCAAATATTAATAACTTGGATCATATAATTGAGGTGGCATTCCCATGTTTCTATGGTCTCTTAGTGCTCTGCTCTGCATATTCAACTTGTCCTTAGGCTGACTATCTCATGATTGCGACAAGGCTGCCAGTTTCAACATCTACAACCACCAGTCTTTGTACAGATCTAGGGGCAGACAAGCATTTTCTTCTGACCATGAAATAAACATCCTGAGCCTTACTTTTGCATGAATAAGTTGGTTTTGTACCTACTCCTAAAGCATTAGCTGTATCAATGGAATCCCACTTTCTGATTGGCTTAGGCCTTAGTTTTTCACTCCTGAATCCAAATATGGACTCAGAATTCAAAATCATACCTCAATCCAAAATTTACCCCAATTGCTTAGATGCATCAGAGTCCACTTTGGAACTGGTGTGGAGCCCATCTTTCTCATACCTCTTAGCTGCTCTACAAAGAGGGAGGGATGGAAGAGTTCTTGCCAATAAGAACCTTTGGTATTCACCTCATTAAATTATCATATTCTTTTATATAATCTCCTTAAGATTTCCAAGACCTCAATTTTGTTTTTGATAAGTTTTTCACTGAAGGTACTCCTAAAAAATTATATGACTCTTTGGAGCCAATGGGCTTCTTTTATTGACCTAGGAAATTAGAGCAATTTCAGGCATACTAAATAAGTCCAACTTTGTGGAAGATTATCAGCGAGCACCTTTGGGTTGCCACAAATTAAATAGATGTTGACAGATGACTGACCGTAAAAAAGGTTTTGCATTTATAAGGCTGAAGAGAGAGTGGCTATATCAATCAATGAGGGACTTTCCTGGCTTTGACTAGGGCACTTTTGGACAAGATGAGTCATTGATGAACTAGAATAAAATGACTCATACCTTTGTGTATTGAGAGACTCTGAACATGCCCACTATTGATCCTGGGAGAGTGATTTCACTCTGTATTTGAAAGTCAAATTGGGGGCCTCTTTTTTTGCAGATCTGTTTGACACACTAGACTATAATGGATTTTTTAGACTTCTTTGGGTCCAACCTACTCATAAAATTATTCACTGTAATGGCTCCTTTGGAGCAGTGACAGGACTGGGTAAAAATGTTTGTTAAGAACAGCTGGCTTTGCTGATTGCATCTCCAGTGATGGCAAATAGAAGCTTAAGGGATGGCAAGGATTTTGGATATAAAGCACTGTTTTATTGGATGATAAGACTACAAGTTGGAAAGAACCAATGTCATTAATCGATTCAGGGAACATGCTATTCTTAGAGCCTAAGGGATTTATATATACAGGTTTTTTTGGCCCAATGTGTTTTACACAGATTGAAATGTACATGTAAAACTATATTGAAAATATAGTGCACATGTTATATGAATATTTTCATTCTATGTACAAAGTGTACAAACCCAAAAATTTGTTGGATGGAAAAATAAAATAGGAATACTATTTTAATTGTTAAATTTTCATGAATTTTTAGAGCTAATTAGTGATTCTGAAATATGTTTAATTTCTTCATAGAAGACATGGAAGGGCAGTTTACCAACTAATATTCTTATGATAATTTAGCCAATTTGTATTAACTTATTTTCTGAATAGTGATGAGGAATAAACTTTCTTAAGAAAATTTAGTTTGCATTTTGGAACATAACAAAACTTTATTAATTTGTTTGACACCTTGTGTGCTTGGAATGAGATAATTAAGAATATCTGAACACAAGAAGGTCCAGTGTTGCATTTAGGATTGAACTATACCAACGTTTAGTATGTTTCCAAAACTAACCTATCATCTGCCTACTCTAATGAAAAGCTATATGAAACAGAATATCTACAGATGGGACTCTGAAAAAAATCAATATCCTTTTGTCATTAATTTTTACCTTGTGAAGAATCAGACAGGTGTCCGGCTAAAAGTACTAAAAACATATTAATGGCAGATTCAGACTGTTTTTGCTTTTCATAGGATGTTAGAACTGTTAGTGTTAATCAAATTAACTTTCCTGTCATACATAAGAAAGCTTAGGCAGGTTAAGGAATTCTTTCTTGGATTCATAGTTGCTAAATAGTAAAATTGACCTCCTTGACAATTTGGAACCATTTTGATGTATTCTATGCAGTTGTGAAGCTGAAGCTAGGGTCAGGATTTGGGATTGTAGTCTTCTAGTTCAGCCCTGCTACTTTGGATGAATTTGTATTTTATACTAAGTGCAATGAGAAGTCTTCAGAGGATTTTTAAATAGCAGAGATGTTGTTTGACTTTCATTTTAAGAAGAGATCATTATAGCTACTGTGTGAGCAGTAGATGGATTGGGCAGGAGCAAGAGTGGAAGAGGGGAGACAAATTAGGATGCTCCTATAACAGTCAAGTGAGAAGAATGGAGTTATAGAATGGAAATGATGGCTGTGGAATAGAGAAATGGACATGTTTATAGTACTTAAAAGTAGAATAATAAAATGGTTGTTAGGAGAGAAACAAGGAGAATCAATAATGATTCATAGATTTCTGGCTTTGATAATTGAATGGATGGTGAGATGGTGCTACTGTATACAGGCATGAAGAAGTCTAGGTAGAGTAGTAAGTTTTAGGAGCATTTTTGGTAAAGAATTAAGATCTACACCTACACCATACTACCAGATTTAAATGCCTTTGTACTCCCATGGTAAGCATAGTTTTTATTTCTATTATGAAATAAACTACTAATTGCCCATCCAGTATTGTTTTTTTTTCTTTCCCCTTTATGACAGAATCCTAGTTTTATTTAAGATGTAGCATCATCCTGTGCAGCTAAAACTTCATTTCACTGCCTCCCATGCAGTAGAAGTGACCATGGTAGAGGTGAGAAATCCAGTCAATGAGATAAGAGCACTGTTGGGTGGGGCTTCTGAGAAAGGGACACAGATGACTTGTTTTTCTTCTGCATTTCTTCCTATTTTCTGCCTAAGATATGGACGCAGTCCCTAGAATTGTGGCCATCAAATTGCCATCAACCTTGAAAAACCAAAAACAATCTCACAGACCTTGATCTTGATATCGTTGAGTTACTCCATTAGCCCTACATTAACTTCCTCTATATTTCTTGTTTTGTGAAAATAAAATGAAGCTCATTTTGTTAAGTCACTGGTCCTGAGGTTTTTTGTCTCATGCAAATCCAAACTCTAACTGGTAGCATTCTTTATACTCTGTGTTATAAATTGTGGTTCCCCATCTTTCCCACTAGATAAATTCCATACCTTCAGAGTCTTTGCCTTATCTGTGTTTGTATTTATGACACTCAGCACAGGATTAACACATGATAGGCACCATAAAGTTTAGTGAAAGTAACTTCATAAATAATTACATCACCAACATAGGTAATATAAATAAAACATGAAATGGGAGACGCCTAGAATGCTTGGATTTATTTTCTGTAGCCCAGTATTGTGATGAGAAACTCCTCAGCAAAATGTTCTTCCTTTACCCACAGTTAATATCAAAAGAAATCCCAGTACACCAGGGCATTTTTCTTACAGATATGATTCTACAAGATATTTATAATAATTCCAAAATGTCTAAAGCTTATATGCATTTATAATATGCAAAGCACTTTCATGTTGGGTATTACATTTGACACCCATTGAAAAGGTTTCTATTTTACTGGTAAGGAAGATAAGATCGAAAACACCTAAATGACACAATCAAAATTACAATAGATGTTGGTGGAAGAGTTGCAACAAAAAATCCCAAAGCTCTTGAAACCTTCACCAATGTCACTTTCAATACATCTTACCAAGTATTTTTTAAATAATTGAAGATAGATTAAATTTAGGTATATGATAAAATTATACAAAATGTATAAATATGCTTACTGCAATTAATATAATGCAAATGGATAAAATATTGAGATATGAAAATAAGTATATTTTGTTTTATTCTAATTATTTGATAAAATCATAACTGAATAATGCTCAGTTAAAACAGAGTTTTCAGTTATAATCATAACTGACAAATAGGAGGCTGAAGTAGAGTCATGGATTTTTTGCAGATATGTGTTGTCTAGATTAAATTCTTGTAAAATTGACATACGTTATCTCCTGGGACTCCTGTAAGTTAATAAGTATTTTATTTGTAGTAGAAGTAACACTTCTTTAAAAATAGCTCAGTATTTTGATTGGACAGAAAACTAGACTAATGAACATTGATTACATAGATAATTTAAGCATCAAAATAAATAATGATATTATGGTCATATCTCATTAAATTAAAAAATAACATATTAACTTGTACTACTAGTACAGGTGAATGAATTAATAAAATAATAAGGTAAGGAATAATCCTTTTTACAGTGGAATACCAACTAGTAAATATAAAAAGAATGATCAAGTAGAAGATCACATTTTCATCCATCATAGTTATAATTGATTGGGGCAGAAATCCTTGATGGATGCTAACATCATTTTTGCGGGGGGGTAAAGAAATTAACATGTCAAAGTCCCCCCACCCTGCATAAATTGCTTATTATTATAGAGGGGAATAAGGTACCTTTATAGTGGAGAAATAGACAAAAATGTGATCAAAGTTAACATTGCCATTAACAGGATGCAGTGGACAGATACTGTGATATGCCACCCAAATCCCCCTTCAGGACTTAAGGATGCATTCCCACAGCGAGGGTACTTCAGTCAGTTAGCCCCCAATTTCTCTTTGGAATTGCCTTGGCTGAGGAGGTCATTTCACCCATGGGCATACCCTCTTCCCAGCATGGACCTCATGCAATGACTGGTTGAGGTAGGTGCCTGTAGGCTTTGTCCTGCACCCCAATGCTGGACATTTCTGAATTGCTATCTCAGTTTCATTCTTCCCCTCATAGTTGGCTGAGCCTTTTGTTGAGGGTGCATTATAGCCCAGCATTTTTCTATGCTGAATCCATCTTTCTTTCCTTCCTTTTCCCACTGGTGATCCCAAGAGCACTTCTTGATAAAATTCCTTCAAATTAGATTCCTTATCAGAGTCTGCTTCTTGGGGAATAAAACTTGTCACATCAAAAAAACTAACCTCATGTTCTTCTGCATATGCTGCACCCAGAAGGGTATGCATCAGTTATGTAATAGTCCTGGAAAAAATGCAAAAATTGAATCTAATTATGAGGAAGTATTCCAATAATCCCAAAGTAAGGTATTCTACAAAACAACAAGTCTGTACTCTTCAAAAATTTTTATTTAATTTATGTCTACTTTACCTATACTGATCATTAAACTACGAAGCTAAAAAAAAATAGGAGAAAATGCCATTCCCATTAATAGTATAAATGTTAGGCAAAGTGAAGATAGGTAAATTATATATTGATGGGAAATTGTATATATGTCTTGAATACTTGAAAAAGGATTCTTTTCTAAAGGATAGAGTCTTTTAGAAAATAACTGTCTAGGCAATTTTCCTAAGTGGTAAATTTTAAAGTATTTTAGAGCAACTGAATAAATAAACTGAAATTCTCTCTCCCAGAAACTTCAGATTTGATAGAAAGAAAAGTGACACATTTTCCATATTTTAAGAATAAAGTAAGAAATGACATTTTTTTTCCCTGAATGGTGAGAAATAGCAGGGACAGAATGAATGATGGAATGGAAAAGTGGAAAGGCATAATAGTAATAAGAATCTGAAAAAAATGAAGACTACATGGGGAAATGAGAAACTAGGACTATTCTTCCTTCTGTAATAGTATTATAGCCCAAGTATAGTGAATTTGAAACTACTACCCAGAAACTGCCTTGATTATGGATCAAAGACAATGATTCAGGATGTGAAAAGACCTTCTTCCCTTTGTTATAACCAGAAAAGAATATTCTGCATGCAAAGAGACTGGAGACCAGATATTCACATTAGAGATTTGTGTGTGTGGTGGTGGTGGGGGTGGGGGTGTGGTGGTGGTGGGGAGTGGAGAAAGCAAGATGGTAGTTTTGTTAATAAGTAGAATAGTCAGCTAACACTCTAAAATTTCTAGAAAGACAAACCTCCTTAACAATTGACATAGAGATGTTTCTTGAAGCATACTTTGATCAAATAAGTAAGTAGCAGGGTAAGACTAAGGGCTCTTAAGAAAGTGATACAGCAAAAGAGATCCATGTAGGATAAGAACAATATGGAACAACAGGGAAGAATCAGCAGTTTGGTGATAATGGAGGAAAATTATAATAAAGAATAGAAAATAATTTCTTATAGCTCCTTAGATCCTTCACCATGACATTGTCTATCATTTGCTTGTCCCACTAAGACCACAAAATATAATGTGGATATTTCTTATAATATTCCCTTTCCAAAATTATGAATATTGATTCTTTGAACTAATCAGAACTTTTTTTTAATGATTTATGTGAATGTGAATCCCATAGAAAGATACAGACAGATAAGTATGAGTCAGAAGCCAAGAGACACTAAACAGAAGCCATAAAGTACTAAAAACAGACAAACAAAGAAACTGGACCATGAAAACAGAGGTGTATTAATGTTTTCACTGGTTCTCTAGAGCTTCTAATAGCATTCACAATGCCTCTCCTTGTGGTCAGATAGTAACACTGTTAAGGCTATTTGCTAAGACTTACTACCTTTTCAGGTATACTTAATAATTAAACTCTGTCACTTAAGAAACCAGAGCATAATTTTGTACAGGCAACTAAAAAGAAGCTAACAAGCCTGTAGATTTCACTCATCTTTGAAACTCACTCAGTTCTTGATAGACAGCTTAAAAATGATGTGGGTTGTTATTACTACCTTAGAAAGCATTTTGATTCTTCACTAAACCCCATTCTGTCTTCATAGAGCAAAGACATGAACAAACCAGAATGTAGAAAAGGAAGATGATTTTGGTACTGGATTTATCTTTCTGTTGCATCTGGCAATAGGGCAACTCCTTATTGACTTCTATGAGCATCTTCCTGGAAGTAGGCTATGGCTTAGTGATAAATAAAATGTTCAGTAATAGTGTGTCCTTTTCAGATTGTGACAACTTGGAGACCTTGCCTCTTTCAACGTTTTGTCAACCAACCTACAGTTTTAACAGGATAATTGACTCTATTGAGGACCTAAATGAAAGGAGGACAAATGTGTGTAATAGAATGATTCATGTTAGTCCTAACAGGGCCTTCCTGAAAACGAATCGTTCATTTTCTAATCTACAAAACAAAAATGGTAGAGAAAGAAGACAGTACAAAACCAAACAAAAACATGTAAAAAAATTATTAATCTTGGAAACATTTCTGCTCTGTGAGTACATCTTACAGAGAGATGTTTCCCTTGATTTTCATAGCTTTCATACTGTTCCTAGAGGTATTGATTGGTCTGTGATAACTCTTCCAAAGTTAGGATATGAGGGAACAAACTCAGTATAAATAGTGAAGCTTTTATAGGGCACTCAGGGCCATTTTCACTCACAGCATTGGGTTTTGAAAAGCCTTTCATATTCCTGATATAAAATTAAGGAAGATAGGGATTGGTGGTGAAAAGATGGTGGAGTAAGACACCCAGGTGTAAACCTCTTCCCATGTACACAACAAGGAAGCAGCTATGACAAATACAACTAACCCTGAAAATGTCCTGAAGATTGCAGAACAGACCATCTACACCTGATGAGGAAGGGAAGACCACATTGAGAAAGGTAAAGGGCAGAGCTGTGATGGGGCAGGACCCCAAGCCCTTCCTGCATCCTAGCCCACAAGTGGGAGGGAGAGGAATGAAATGGGGAGGGGTTTAGTGGTCAGGAATCCAGTACACCTGGCTCTGTAGATCTGCTCTGGGAACGAGTCCACATTACGTTGGGTTCTGGTGATTAGTGGGGCCAGACACCAGGAGAGCTGCAGCACTCTGGGGGGCCGAGTCTCCCTGTCACTTGTGTAAGACAATCTTTTGCTCCATTGGTCCCTCTGAGACCCAACACAGAGAAACCAGTTTGAAAGATTTACTCTCAGCAGGAAGTGTGCCAGAGGGGTGGGGGTCAGAAGGAGCCCTCCTTTAAGGAGAAAGGGCAGGCTTTCTCTCTAAGTCCTCCTCAGCCCAACTGGTCAGGCACTTGTGGGAGCCAGCTCCAAAAATAATCTCCCTCACTGGCAGCTGAGTCCCACAGCGGCACTCCCTGCATACCAGCCCTGCGTGGCATTTTCTGCCCTGAAGTGGTCTGGCTGACACAGTCAGAGGGGCACTTCACTTTCCTGGCTCTTCTGGCCCTTTCTGAAGCTCAACTGGCCAGGTGCTTGCTGGAGCCAGCTCTAAACTCTCCACCTTCCCCATTGGTTCAACCCCAGTATTCCACGGTGTACCCACCTGGCCCAACACATTCGGCCCAGCAGCAGGCCACCATTGCTGACCCTGCCTAAAATGAATCCCAGCAGAAGTATGCCTCACATCATAGAAGAGGCACAGAGATGTTAGCTGTGGGCACCAACCATTGCTGGAAGACAAGTAGAAAGGTGGACCCTGCCCACAACACATCAACAGCAACTGCAGCTCAGCTGAAAAAGAAAACCAGGCACTGGTGAGCAAAGAGTCTCGAGCTTCTGGGCACCAGAGGACACCCACTTCACAAGGCCATTACTTTCAAGGCCAGCAGGCAAAGCAGATCTATCTAATATAATAATAAAAAAAAAGAAACACAGAAACCCAAAAAAGTGGGGAAGCAGAGGAATATGTTCCAAACAAAAGAACAGTATAAAATGTCCAAAAAGGTGTAAATGAAACAAAGATTAGCAACCTTCTTCGTAAAAAATTCAAATTAACAGTTGTACAGACACTGCACTGGGGAAAAGAATCGATGGTTTTTAGAAGGACTTCAATGAAGAAAAAATATGTAAAAGAGTTACTCAGAGCTGAAGAATACAATACCTGAAATAAAAAATACAATAGAAGGAATGAATAGAAGACTGCTGGAAGTGGAGGAAAGAATCAGTGTGATGGAAGGTAGAGAACAGCAGAATAGCCAACGTGAGGAATAAAGAGATAAAAGAATTTCTAAAAATGAGAAGATACTAGGAGAGCTGTGTGACAACTCTAAATGAAAGAATTTTCTCAAAATAGGGTTCCCCGAAGAAGAGAGACCTAAAGGAGCAGAAAGTCTGTTAGAAGAAATAATAGGTGAAAACTTCCCCAGTCTGGGAAAGAAATAGACATTGATGTCCTGGAAGGGCAGAGAACCTCTAACAGGATGAACCTCAGGAGGAAAACAGCAAGACATATAATAATGAAAATGGCAATGATTAAAGATAAGGAGAGGGGAGAAGTGATTAAAGGTGGCAGCATGAGAGGTGAGACACAGGCTTCCTCCTAAAACTGCATAAAATACGAAAATATAACTAATACAACTACTCTTGAAAGAGCAACAGGAAAGAGGACTGCAACAAACTTCATACACCTGGAGACAAGAGCAGCCCTCACGGAAAAGGGTAACATACTAAAGCTGTGGTCCTATGGGATCCAAGCCCTTCCCCCACCCCAGCTCACTGGCAGGAGGAAGAGGAACGGAGCATGGAGGGAGTGGAGATCTGGGACTGCTGAATACCTAACTCTGGAGATCTGCTCTGGGAGCACAAACCTACATTTCATGGTGCTTGCATGATACTCTCGTAATTACGGGGTTGGAAAGCTAAGACAGGCAGAATTCCTGGAGAGACTGAGGCCAGCTGCTTGTGGAAAGCAGGGATCCATATCCAGCTGCTCTGGGACAAAAGAAAGGCAGGCAGTCTGAGACACTTCCTAACAAAGAAGCCCTAAGCAAGAGGGCTGCTAAAGGGGCAAGGATTGTACAGAGCTTACTGCTCAGGAGAAAGGACAGGTAGACAAAATTGTCTGGGTGCACTCTGCCCAGCAGATTGGGAGCTTTCATGATCTTCAGGTGCTCCATCTCCCTGGCTACCTACACAGCTCCAAGAACCCCTTCTGTGACAGGCAGACTAGTGCGCCTTTCTCCTGACCACCCCCATCAGGCTTGCAAACCGGGAAATCCTACCCTGGCATTAGGCCAGCCAGAGAGAAGATCTGTCTACAGCAAGTAAAAATGCAAAGCACAGAGGCTTAATACCTATGTGCTCGTCCCACTGGTTCAGGCAGGGGAGACAGGCATAGCAGCCGGGAACCAGGAAATAGCTCTTTCCTCCCCAGAGGCACCAATACCACCCCCCTACAATCCCCAACATTGCTTCAGGGGCTGAGCAGCTCCAGTGAGTAGAGCTTCTGGGCACTAGAGGGCGCCATACACAAATATGAAACGCCAAAGGAACCTGGTCCAGAGTAAAATTATGAATACAACTCCTGAGAAAGATTTAAATGATATTGACCTCATGACTCTCCCTGAAAGGGAGTTCAAAATAAAAATCATTCACATGCTCATGGTGTACAGAAAGATATTCAGGAACTCAGGAATGTATTACGGTCAGAGATCCAATCATTGAAGACCACAATGGACGGTATTAAAAGCATATTGGATATGGTGGAGGAAACGATAAATGAAATAGAAACTAGAGAAGAGGAATACAAAGAAGCTGAGGCACAGAGAGAAAAAAGGATCTCTAAGAATGAAAGAATATTGAGAGAACTGTGTGACCAATCCAAATGGAACAATATTCGCATTATAGGGGTACCAGAAGAAGAAGAGAGAGAAAAAGGGATAGAAAGTGTCTTTGTGGAGGTGATTGCTGAAAACTTGCCCAATCTGGGGAAGAAGATAGTCTCTCAGGCCATGGAGGTGAACAGATCTCCCAACACAAGGGACCCAAGGAAGACAACATCAAGACATATAGTAATTAAAATGGCAAAGATCAAGGATAAGGACAGACTATTAAAACCAGCCAGAGAGAGAAATACCATCACATACAAAGGAACGCCCATCAGGCTATCATCAGACATCTCAGCAGAAACCTTACAGGCTAGAAGGGAGTGGCATGATGTATTTAATGCAATAAAGCAGAAGGGCCTTGAACCAAGATTACTTTATACGGCCAGATTATCATTTAAATTTGAAGGAGGGATTAAACAATTCCCAGATAAGCAAAAGTTGAGAGAATTTATCTCCCACAAACCATCTCTACAGTGTATTTTGGAGGGACTGCTATAGATGGAAGTGTTCCTATGGTTTAATAGCTGTCACCAGACGTAATCAATAAAACCACCGTAAAGAAAACAGAACACCTAATTACTAAGAACATGCAAAATTAATTAACTATGCCCAAAGTCAATCAAGTGATAGACAAACAGTACAGAATATGATACCTAATATATAAAGAATGGAGGTGGAAGAAAAAGGAGGATGCAAGAAAACAAACAAACAAAAAAAGAACCTTTAGATTGTGTTTGTAATAGCATATTAAGTGAGTTGTTAGACTCTTAGATAGTAGGGAAGTTAACCTTGAACCTTTGATAACCACGAATCTGAAGCCTGCAATGCCAATAAGTACATACCTATCTATAATCACCCTAAATGTAAATGGACTGAATGCACCAATCAAAAGATATAGAGTCACTGAATGGATAAAAAAACAAGATCCATCTATATGCTGCCTTCAAGAGACTCACTTTAACCTCAAAGACATACACAGACTAAAAGTGAAGGGATGGAGAAAGACATTTCATGCAACTAATAGGGAGAAAAAAGCAGGAGTTGCAGTACTTACATCAGACAAAATAGACTTCAAAACAAAGAAAGTCACAAGAGACAAAGAAGGACATTACATAATGATAAATGGGTCAATCCAACGAGAAGATATAACCATTATAAATATCTATGCACCCAACACAGGAGCTCCTACATATGTGAAACAAATACTAACAGAATTAAAGGGGGAAATAGAATGCAATGTACTCTAGGCGACTTCAACACACCACTCTGAAGGACAGATCAACCAGACAGAAAATAAGTAAGGAGACAGAGGCACTGAACAACACATTAGAACAGATGGACCTAACAGACATCTACAGAACTCTATACCCAAAAGAAGCAGAATACACATTCTTCTCAAGTGCACATGGAACATTTTCAAGAATAGATCATATACTAGGCCAGAAAAAGAGCTTCGGTAAATTCAAAAGATTGAAATTGTACCAACGAGCTTCTCAGACCACAGAGGTATGAAACTACAAATGAATTACGCAAAGAAAATGAAAAATCCCACGAAAACATGGAAGCTTAATAGCATGCTCCTAAATAATCAATGGATCAATGACCAAATAAAAACAGAGATCAAGCAATATATGGAGACAAATGACAGCAATAATTCAACACTGCAAAATCTGTGGGACGCAGTGAAGGCCATGCTAAGAGGGAAGTATATTGTAATACAGGCCTACCTCAGGAATGAAGAACATTCCCATATGAGCAGTCTAAACTCATAATTAATGAAACTAGAAAAAGAAGAACAAATGAGACCCAAAGTCAGTAGAAGGAGGGATATAATAAAGATTAGAGCATAAATAAATAAAATCGAGAAGGATAAAACAATAGAAAGGATCAAGGAAAGCGAGGGATGGTTCTTTGAGAAAATAAACAAAATAGATAAACCCCTAGCCAGAGTTGCCAAGAAAAAAAGAGAGTACACAAACAAAATCAGAAATGAAAAAGGAGAGGTTACAACTGACACCATAGAAATTCAAATAATTGTAATAGAATTCTATAAAAAATTATATGCCAATAAATTGGGCAACCTAGTAGAAACAGACAAATTCCTAGAAACACACAGTCTTCCAAGGCTGACCCAGGAAGAAAAAGAAAATCTGAACAGAGACCAATCCAGTAATGAAATTGAATTTGTAATCAAAAAACTCCCAACAAACATAAGTCCAGGACCAGATGGCTTCACAGTCAATTCTGCCGAACATTAAAAAAAATGCTAATACCCATCCTCTTCAAAGTATTCCAAAAAAATAGAAGAGGAGGGAATACATCCAAACTCCTTCTATGAGGCCAGCATCATTCTAATATCAAAACAAGATAAAGAGAATACAGAAATGAAAATTATAGACCAGTGTCCCTGGTGAACATAGATGTAAAAATCCTCAATAAAATATTAGCTAACAAAATAAAAAAAACATCAAAAGGATCATCCATCATGACCAAGTGGGATTTATTCCAGGGATGAAAGGATGGTAGAATATTCATAAGTCAATCAATGTGATAAACCACATTAACAAAAGGAAGAATAAAAAACATATGATTGTCTCAATAGATACTGAAAAAGCATTTGACAAAATTAAGCATACATTCATATTAAAAACTCTCAACAAAATAGATATAGAGGGTTACATACCTCAACATAATGAAGGCCATATATAACCAACCCACAGCTAATGTAATACTTAATAGTGAAAAGCTGAAAGCTTTTCCTCTAAGATCAGGAGCCAGACAAGGATTTCTACTCTCACCATTCTTACTCAACATAGTACTGGAGGTCCTAGCCATGGCATCCAAATTGGTAATGAAGTAGTAAAACTCTAACTGTTTGCAGATGACATGATACCATATATGGAAACCCTAAAGACTCCACTAAAAACTGTTAGAACTAATAATTGGATTCAGCAAGTTGCAGGATATAAAAACAATGCATAGAAATCTGTTTCATTCCTATATACTAACAATAAACTAGCAGAGAAATCAGGAAAACAGTTCCATTTATAGTTGCATCAAAAAGAATAAAATACCTTGGAATAAATCTAACCAAGGTGTGGTAAAAGACCCGTTCTCTGGAAACTAAAAGACACTCATAAGAGAAATTAAAGAAGACACAAATAAATGGAAATCTATCCCGTGCTCATGGATAGGAAGAACTAATATTGTCAAAATGGCCATCTTGCCCAAAGCAACTTACAGTTTCAATGCAATCCCTAGAAAATGCCAATTGCATTTTTCAATGAACTAGAGGAAATAATCCTAAAGTTTATATGGAACCACAAAGGACCCTGAATAGCCAAATAAATCTTGAGAAAGAAGAACAAAGGTGGGGGAATTACATGTCCTGACTTCAAGCTATACTACAAAGATGCAGTAATTGAAACAGCTTGGCACTGGCACAAGAACAGATCCATAGATCAATGGAACAGCATAGAGAGCCCAGATATAAACCCACACATATACAGTCAATTATATATACAGCCATGAATATACAGTGGGAAAGGACAGTCTCTTCAATAACTGGTCCTGGGAAAACTGGACAGCTACATAGAAGAGAATGAAATGGGATTACTATCTAAATCCATAGACCAAAGTAAACTTGAAATGGAGTAGAGACATAAATGTAAGACATGAAACCATAAAATTCTAAGAAGAAAACTATAGACTGAAATCTGTTGAACATAATTATAAGTAATTTTTTATGGACATATCTCCTGAGTAAGGGTAACAAAAACAAGCAAGTGGGACTACATCAAGCTAAAAGCTTCTGCACAACAACAAAACTCTTAAAAAAAAAGGCGCTCTACTGTATGGAACAATATATTTGTCAATGATATATCCGATAAGGTGTTAACATCTAAAATATGTAAGGAACTCTTATGACTCAACACCCCAAAAACAAAAAACCTGATTAAAAAGAGGGCAGAGGACTTAAATAGACATTTTTCCAAAGTAGAAATACAGATGACCAACAGACACATGAAAAGATGCTCCACTTTGCTAATCACCAGGGAAATGCAAATCAAAAACACATGAGATATCACCTCACATTTCAGAATGGTCACTATCCAAAGGACAAGAAATAAGTAGTGTTGTGAGTAAGTGGAGAAAAGAGAACCCTCCTACATTGCTGTTGGGATGTAAATTGGTGTAGCCACTGTGGAAAGCCATATGGAGGTTCCTCAAAAAACTAAACTAGAAATACCATGTGACCCAGTTATTTCACTTGTAGGAATTTACCTGAAGAAAACAAAATCCCTGATTCAAATAGATATGTTCACCTCATATTTGCTGCATTACTTCCAGTATCCAATATATAGAAGCAACCAATGTGTCTGTCAATAGATGAATGGATAAAAAGGTGGTACATATATGCAATGGATTATTATTCAGCCATGAAAAAGAAAGAAATTCTGCCATTTGTGACAACATGGATGGACCTGAGGGTAATATGCTAAGTGAAATAAGCTGGGCAGAGAAAGACAAATACCATATGATTTCACTTACATGTGGAATCTAAAAACAAAAATCTAAAAAAGAAAAATGAACAAAATAGCACAGATTCATAGATACTGAGAAGTGACTGGTGGTTACCATGGAGCAGAGGTTAGAATGTGTGCATGAAGTAGGTGAAGGGAATAGAGAGGCACAAAATCTCAGTCATAATATAAAGTCATAGGGATGAAAGTACAGCACAGAGAATATAGTCAATGGGTTTGTATAACATCTTTCTATGTTGACATATAGTAACTATACTAGTTGGGGTGAGTATTTAGCAATATATACATATATATATATATCTATTGAATCACAATGTTATATACCTGAAACCAACAAAATATTGTAAGTCTACTACAGTAAAAGAATATATATATATAAGTAAAGAGGATGAATGAATCCAGGTGGAACAGCAAAGGTTCCTTTCTCTCTTCTTTTTCATTCAATGATTAGAAAGAAGGATAAAACAACATCTAGAATCATTGTGTAATGGCCTACCTGATCCTCAAGCTTGCTTAAGCTGAGAAATTCTTTACGTATAATACTGCCAGTAAATTGGATTGAATTGCATTTATATAAAGCTGACCACCAGGTATATTTCTTAGCAGAGACTTAGTCTGTTACAGGGTACTGAAGCATTTTGGAATACTCAAGTTCTTGTAGGCTTAAATATGAGGAGTAATTTGGGTACAGGTAGTAAAGGTCAATAAACCTTCATTTAGCCGAAAAACAGTTTCACGTTAGTTATGGAGAAATAGTTGTTTGTCATTCGGGAGAATTCATTGATATTATTTAATGTTTTCCATACTTGCTATACAGCCCCATTCCTCCATACACTCAATGTCTTTATTTTGTATTTTAATTTTGAATTGGATCATGTTATTTAAATATGAAGGAATCTTTTGGGTGGCTTAAAACATACAATACCTGTAAAAATATACCATGTTGGAGAAAATGGGGTTGAGATTCCTTAGAGACATTTATTTCATACCATTAAAAAGAGTGTCTTTATAATACCCATGAGGATTCCTCCAGATGTGAAGATATTACCTTTTTACAGTTCTGTGAACAATGCTTACATAGGTAAAACTAATGGAAAATAATAAACAACAGCAAATCTTATGGCATGCTTTTTCTTTAAAAATGAAAGTCTCTCTATAACTAGCACCAAACAGGCCTTTTCCTTTCTGCCCATAAAAGCAAAATTCATAGACCTAATAGAACAATCTTAAGAACAGCAAAAGATCTTAGGACTTCCGACTGAAGAGGGCATATTACATAAATCTTCCAAAAGCACCCCAAAATTTCTAAAGGAGAATAGATTGATTAGTGCATGTCCTTTATCTCTATCTGCAACGCTTGAAGAGTCTTAGACACCAAGACTCTGATACCATGTTTAGGACTAGCATCCAGGGTCAAATATATTACCCATAACCAGTAGGCATGCTGCTCTCTGACAACTAACTTTTTTGACAGGATTGAATCAGTGGTTTGTCTGGTAACGTAGGGCACGAGAGAGGGGAGATCTGCTTTGAATGGATGCCCTAAACTGCCTAGTGCTCATTCCCTCTGTGTCACTTTCTTTTCCACAATAAAATTCCACAACTCATCTTCTTCATATACACATACAAACCTCACTCTTGAGTTGAGGGCTAAGAGTTCATGGACAGCTTTGGAAGAGAGGGAAGACTTAAAATCTTTAGGTCATTTATTGTTCATTCTTTTGAGACTCTGAGAGATTGTTACAAATATTAAAAAGCTTATAAAACAAGGGTGGCCAGTATTTTGGCAATATCAGGGAAAAATAAAATACAAACTCCATTTATAAACTTTAGAATGGAGACAGCCTATGAGTCTGTAGGATGAGGAAGAGAGTGGTAAGGAGAGGAATGCTTTACAAACTTAGATTCCCTACTTCACTGAATAGAATAATGCCAATGAGAAAACCAGAATGCTTTTTAATCAACTAAAATGCTAATATCCAGGACATATTTGAGAAGTAACATGGGAACAGTTTTCTAGTCTTCTGTTTCTCATGTTCACATTGACTCTTTTAGTAAACAAGGTGCATTTATACATATTTCATTTTGGAAACAACCTCACAATTTAGTGATTTTTATTGTGTCGAATTTGCAGTTGGGGAAACTGAGGCTTAGAGAGCTGAAGTGACTTGCCTAATATCATATAACAGGTAAGACATTGGTGTCTCCTCTTATGTATAAGCCTTCATGCAATGGAGATACAAATATGACTGAGATGCAGGACTTTGCTCACATGAACCTTCCTCCTGACATGGGGTTGAGGGGGGTCTCTTGTGGTATAATGGCTGGCATACAAATGCATATGTATTTATAAACTAATAAGAACAAAATCCTGTTAATGCAAGAAGGGAGACACTAACTTCTTGACGCAAATAGGGAAGGCTCTGACAGGAGCAGGAATTACCCAGTGGAGGAGAAGAAATCTGCAGTTCAAAGCAGAGGAATTAACATATGTAAAAGAACACTGATAAATGAAAAAGAGTAGAGGTTTGCCAGACTTTAACAAAAGGTCCAAGGGGATAAGGAAGAAAGTTGGGAGGACCAGAGTTTACCAAAGGATGAGTCTGCAAAGGTGGATAGGGACTATATACTGAAGGTTCTTATATATCAAGCTTAAGTTTTATAACCCGAAACACAAAGGCTTTGAGAACACAGGTAAATATAAATACAGACTTAATTCTTGGAGAGTCCAAACTTAGAGTCCACACTTTGATTTGATGTGTGGGTTCTGTAAAAACTAATTATATTTAATAGAAGCCCCTTCACTTTTGATGTTGTCTTTAACTTCTTGCTTCAGAGGGGAATCATTACATTCAAAGTCTTTGAACTAAAAGATGAGTTTGTCGGTCTCCAACAGTTACATGTTTATTTGATTGGAAGATTTTTATACTTCATTTGACTCAACATCAGGAAGTCTCTATGGAAATACATCCAGTTGATCAGAAATCAGAGAAATAACATAAAGCAAATTCAGTTGAAGGAATAATAACAAAAATGTGCATTTTGGAGTCCTCTTTATAATGCTAAGTGAATATTCTAATGTCATGTCAGGCAAGATTTGCAATGTTCATTCATCTGGTAGATATTTGAACAACAGCCAGCAGGCTGCTGCCATGTTACTCATGTCCCAGCTGTCTTCCTTTCCAGATGTTGTCTCTTATCCCTTGTTTTATAGGAACAAGGAAAGTCAGCAGAAAAAAAGAAAAAGAAAAATTCAAGCATCTTTTGCTCACTAAATTAATTCTACCATTCTGCTGCTATCAGTTAGATCTTCTTCTCTAGATCCTCTTTCTACTTCCACAACCCTAGCATTGCTTTTCTTCACTTCCTCCTACACCAAATTATCATGTTGCCTGGGTCCCACCCACTCCATGAGTATTTAAACCTTTATTTTTTGGGCAGTCAGAGTTCATAATGTTATGGAAACAATAAAGTACTGCACAAATATGTAAGGTGTAACTCTTTTCTCTTTTACAATAATAAACATCTGGCTGGTAAAGGTTTGTTACAAGTGAAATTGAGACTGGGCCACTCATGAATATAGCATAAAAGGGATTAATAAATTACAAAATCAGAATAAGAAAGCACAGATTTCATTTTACCTAAGTAGAGAGATTCAAATCCCATGCTGGAGGTATATACAATGGCAGGTTATGAAATCTCCAAGCTGTCCTTGATTTCTCTGGGGAATGAGACCAACAATTACTATACCTGAGATGTGCGTCTATTGTGACATGGGAAGGTCAGCAGGGAGGCAACCCAACAGCTACTTTCTCTCTACTGAAATACATATAGAGAAAATATGGTCCTGGGAGTTTGTCCCACAAGGAGATTGAGAATTTAATGGAATTTCCTGAGTGAGAAGTCCTCAGATGCCATCTCACTGCTCTTTTTGTTTCTCTGGTTCAAATTGAACAGGATATGCATCTTATGAGTGAAGGAAAACTGGAAATAGCCTGCAAGATGAATAGGGGAATGCAAAAATCAAATAAAAACAATAGCAATGCCATTGTTCAAGCTCATGACCAGGAGTCCTTCACTGTTTAACTGATGCTCATCTTGCCTTCTGAAAGACAGAGATCAAATCACATGTCAATAAGATAACTTACTGCAGTGTTAAAAAATAGCCCTTCTTCACTCTTTAAAGTCTGGTTTAATGCATTCCAAATTTTTCACCTCATGAATTGTACCTATTTTCTTGCCGCCTCTACTTTCTGGCTTAGCCAACACATTTCAGTTTTGTCCTCACTGGAAATGCCAGATCACAGTACTATGGCAACTGGTGCTGTCACGGGATCTTTCCAAGGATGCCACCCCCACAAATTCTTCTAACCCATGACTATTTCTCATAATTTCCTGCTCCTCCAAAGAGCAAGGCAGATGGCTCAGGCCCCAGAGCATACAATGCTGACAGTTGCTCCAGGTCTGATCCTTCACAAGCACCTACTCTAGAGGCCCAAAGGCAGTTTGTATTTATATGCTAACATCAATTCCATACTTAAGAATTGAACTTTGCAAACTTCTTTGCTGTTTGCAAACTTCTTTGCTGTATTTTTTTCAATCAATCCTCACTATACTTTTTACAAGTTATATTTATGAAAAACATTTCCACAGTAATGCATCTAGCATTGCCATTTAAATATATTTCTCCTTCCTCATCTTGATTCCTTTGAGGTACGGATTTCTTAGGGTTAATTGATCTCAAGGTCTGTGTTCTGTGACAGCAAAACTAAGTGCACCCACACGCACAAATAAGAAATAAAATACTCTTTGTAAAGAAAGGAAGAAATTCACCTTTAAACCCATTGGAAGCTTCACCAACACTTTGTAGTTGGAATTCCAGGGTTGGCCTCTGCATTCTTTCCATTTAGAATCTCTAGTGACTTTATTTTTATTGGTGAAAAGGTGGTTGAATTGTTGACTTGTTTAAATTGGATTCTTAGCTTGGAGATCTACCAGATAAAAACTTTGCATTCATTTATTTATTCACATATGACATAAATATTTACTGAATGTGTATATATCAGGCACCTTTTAGGTACTGAGGGTACATCATAAGCAATATTGACAAAAGTTTCTTCTCTAATGTACTTATATTTTGGAAGGAAGCTGTAGAGACATGTAAAAGCTTGATTAAAGTTAATGATCAGGAGGACTATGTTCCAGTGTTAATACTTAGAGTTTGTTATTGAGTAACTTTAGCCTAATCCCAGACTTCTGTGGACCTCATTTTTCTTGTTTGTAAAATTAAAGAATCAGACAAGATGATGTAATTCTGTAGGCTGATTGCAAATTAGGTTCTTTTCCTTTTTACACCAGTATCCTAATAATGCATCTGGTAGCACTAGGCATTTTTAGGTTAAGGGAAAATGTGGGTTTGTGACTCTAGTAATTTTGTCTGTGGTCCTTTTTCATTCCTACATGTAAAAAGTGTTTAATGCATATCTTCTGTGTTCTTAGTAAGTCAAGGTACACAACTGAATGAGACAAGTCACTCTTCTCATGGTCTGGCTGAGGAGACGTTCATTAAAATAACTAACAGAACTCCAGTGAGATAAAGTCTACCCTTACTAACAATCTGAAGAAGGTGCAGTGGAAAACAGGCCAAGGTACAATGGATTCTGCCTATAAAATTTAGTTGGGGCTTATAATGGAGGAGACATTTGTCCTGTGTCACCAGGAGTTGGAAAGGTAGAACAAGTGAGAGAGGGACTTTCAAGAAAAAAGAGTGAGCACAATGATAAGGAGTATTGTGAAAGGGCATTGTGTTATGAAGGACAAAGGAAATGAAGAGTTCTCTGAGATCAGAGTTAAGGGGTCAACACCCAAGGTGAGTGGGGGAGATAAGAAAGGAGAACAAATTGAGATTAGATAGTGAAGAACCTTATATGGTTAATTAGTACATTTTAACTTTTATCATTAAGGCAAGGAGCTTAAACTGAAAGTTTTTCTGGGTCCAGGTCAGTGGTGTTAATTTGTCTGATGAGTTTGTTTTCAATGTCGTTTTTTTTCTACAGTGTAGAATATTTAAGAGTATTCTAAATAGGTTTATATTTTGTTCATGAAAAATATGTTATGAAGGACCTGAGGGACAGGCAAGTTTACCTATTTATAAATGTAATCATTTAACTAATTAAGATGAATTAGGTGGGATATAAGCAGTGAGTGAATTTATTTTCTTTAATCTCTCAACCTTTAAAAATATTATTTTAAATTCCCCTTTCTCATCCCTTGAAAACTTGGGATCCATGAAGATTTCAAAGCTTCTAGTCACATGGAGCTGTAAGGACAATCTCATTTTGATAATTAAGACCACTTTTAAAGGAATAAAAGTCCATTCCAATCATAATTAAAACTTTAATTTCCATTCCAACTTAGAAACATCTTCCCTTACCCCCAATAAATCTGACCCATGAATTGGAAACCTTCCGTGGTGAAGAAGGTAAGGACTGTTCTTTGTTTTTATGTTGCTGGATTCTCTAGGGTTTTAGCACTGCGAGGAGGAATTAGAAGAAAAGTACAGAAGTCATTCACTAAGCTGCTCTCATAATTTTTCCTCATTCCATGTCCTCTGTGAGGGTGATTTAAGTCTCTGGGTCTCCTGTGGACCCAGATGTGCATTCTACGGAGGCCCTGCACATTCTGCCCCATTCTGCAATCTTCTAACATGGGTGATGTGCTCTCAGTGGGATATTTTGTGAATTTTCTCCCACTGCTGTCTATCTTCACTGACTTCCATCTTGTGTAAGATACCAATGTCTCAGATTTGTTGTTTTCTGTGGTGTCCACTTTGTCATCTGAGAACTTGTACATCTTTATTGCTTGTCCTACTGCTGCCTTTTCTTCCTGCTCTGTAATCATGGGGTGATCCAAGTATTCTCCAGCATAAAGAATTATCCATGCAAGAAATGTAATCTGGTATCTTGCTTCAAATATATAATTGTCATGTTTCCTCCAAACTCTGGAGGAAACATGATAATTTCTCCTTGCTCTAGAGGAGGCACTATATTAAACCTAGTGATTGTCAAAGTTGAGCAAATGTCTACTAGGGGATTGAGTCATCAGTCTGTTCGTACTGGCACCTCCAAAAGCTGTTTTTTTCCTTGGAGGCTGTTCATTTACCTGTTGGGGTATGAGTGTGAGAAGCAAAAAGTCCATAGCAAGCTGAGGGAGAAAGCATAGCACTACTTTTAAAAGAATCTTCTGGATGGAAGTGATGGTGGAAAGACCAGTTCTACCTCCTCATAGCAACTGGCTGAAGAGATGGAGAGTGTCTGGTGGCTCTTTATAGTCTTCTTTCAGAAAGTAGAAACATCTTTTATTGCCTTCAGTTTTGAAGCTCTGGCTTAAATTGTGAGAAACATGGGAAAAGTCTTATTTTACATTCTGTGAAAAATGCTTTTTCTATTTTGCTAGTGTTTAAAAATTTTTTTTTTCTTATGTATTCCATAATGTTCACATTGACAATTCTAGCCTGTCTTGCTGGGATAATGAGGCTAATTAATAAAAGGCTAGATTTATAAAAAGTAGAGAAACACCTTGTTGGGAGCCAACAGTGATAAATGAAATATTAATCAAAGTGAAAACTCAAAAGAAATGGGATATTTAGGGATGTTGGATTGAGCTACACGTGGAAACATACTTTCTCATTTAGAGAATTGTCCCCGGAGTTTTTCTATTGAAGTGCTGGACCCTGTTGCAGCAAAGGAGGTCCTCACCTGGAAAATACTCCCTTGTAACCAGTCAAGTAATTTCCATTCTTTATCTGAAAACTTTTTACTATAATAAAAGCCAGATCCATTCACTCTAATCCTAGGATTCATATGGAATCCAAATATTGAAAACCCTCTTTTTTTGTAACTATTTCATAAGTTAATAACTTCTAATAATGACTTGTCACATTCTGTTGTCAATTAAGGAATACCGCAGCAGTTTGACCACTTAGTAATCTGTAAATTTGCTGGTGGTAAGGAACGAGCAGTGGCCATGTTGTCTTTATCAACTGATAATTCTGATTTGGACAGTTCTGTTTCATTGTCTTTCATGCACTTTTTGAGGCGCTAGTGAGACCTTTCGCTAGTTAGTTTGTGAGTGTCTGTGAGGTCAGACATCTGTGGGCTTATGATAAGGGCAGCAGGAAACAATGAACATAGGGAAACGGCTAAGAGAGGAAGTATAGTTGAATTTAATGATTCAAATAGAATTTAAACTTTATCAATGACTTTTGGAAACACTTGGACATCTTCTGTGCTAAGTTTACACACAGAGAGGTATGGGGCAAGTGGGCGTGGCTGAGGTGAGGAGGTGCTGCAGCCACACCTCCCCCTTCCGAGTTGTACCAGAGAGCACCTCTGAAGGCTTCCATGCTGTAGTAGACTGTAAGCTGTCACATTAAGATATGAAAGTGGAGAAGAGGCATTGTGTGCATTGTAGTGCCAGATGAGCAGAGAAATCTGTTTATACCAGTTGTTAGGCATGGAAACACAAGAAGAGTTGCATGTATTTGTTTGTCCTTGGCTTTTTTGAGGTTCTGACTCCAATTTTTTGTTATGCTTAATGCTCATCTTACTTACAGCATTTACCCAAATGGAAGTTAATTTTAAATATAAGTTCCCAGAGTGATGTGTGCCAGATGTGGTTTAATTCTAAAGGGGTGAAATAGGCACAGGATCTTGTTTAGAAATTTACTCATCTCCTCTTCTTCCTCTCCAATCTTTCTCATCCCCTGTTGCAACCTCGTATGCTTGAAGGAGTAGAGGTTTTGGAGACAAATTGGGCTGGATTATAATTCTGACCTTGCAATTTATTTTTGTCATGTTAAGTAAGTTACTGGACCTCTCTGAGTCCCAGAATTCTCATCTGTAAAATTAAAAAAAGATAATGACTTAGAACACATCTATCTTTTAATCCTTATAGAAATGTTGAGGTCAGTGTTACTATTATTTTCATTTTATAGAGGAGAAAACAGGGGCTTAGGGGACTTAAGTAGCTTGTCAAGTCACACAGCCTGTAAGTAGAAGACCTCTGGTTTGAATTAATGTTTGTCTCTTTCCAAAGTCCTTGCCTCAACTATGCTTTACAGATTGAATACCTCTTTTTAAGAGGAAAAATAATTTCAGTGTAATGCATCCTTGATGAAATTATTTAAGAGATTTTATTTTAGGTAGGACTTATTTTGTGGAAAGTGAATAAAACTCAATTCAAACCAGATAAAACAAAGAGGAGGAATTATTAGATGGCAAATGGAGTTACCTGCAGGTCTTTGATCAAGGGTGAGGACAAAGACCTGGATGACGTTAACACTTACTATCCGTCCCTTATCTTTGCTGGTCTCTAGGCTTTAGGATTCTCTATATGATGAGGAGCAAGACTGCTGTATCTCTGGGGATATAACATTACAGCTTCTTATAAAGAAGAGTGTCTTCCATGAACTTGCAGCCAGATGCACCCTAGGGAAGGATTCTGTTTGGCCTGGCTTATATCCTGTCCAATCACTAGGGGCAGGGCTCTCTTTACCAACATTTTACCAAGGATGGGCCATTTGCTTTCTCTGGCCACAGAAGTGAATTCTACTTTCAGAAGGAGGAAGAAGCAGCACTGACTAACCAGACAGTAGCAACCACAGAACATTTAAATAAATCATAATGATATTGTTTACAGTTGCTAATGATTTAAACTTTAATTTTTTTCTAAAATCTAAATAATTTTCCAGCTATTTCTTTTTGAATGTGTTTTTAATATAAGTAAATCACAGAGGGAAAAAACTATTATTTTGTAACTAATAATCTAAAAGCATTTTATTCACTTTAGGTTAAATAATGTATCTGTTAATTTGTGTAACTGGGAATATCCCTGAAAAATGTCTTTTCTGTTTTGGCCAGAGTGGAAAGAAAACTCACACACATGGTACAGTCATTCTGAATTTCCAAAACAGAGGATGTTATGGGGGCTGTTGCTGTTTGCTTCCTGTTTTAATGTCATATATTTAATGGGCAGTGAGTGGGAGGAGCTGGCAAACTATTCAAACAGTCCCATTGTGTGATACCTAGGAGAGTTAATCCAAAGTCATCTAAGTTATTGAAATATCTACAACAGTGCAAAATACATATAATAGCAAATAACTTTGGTATGCCTGACTAATGAGGTGAACAAAAGTCAACATTTAAAATGAGACAATGCAAACATTCTATCTTCATATTAACAGTCTTGAAGAAGAAACAGCTGTTACATTAGTTATCACTTTCTAGATCCAACACAATATTGTCATTTAATTTCTTGGACCCCTATTTGCTTGGCTACAGCATCACTGCATGATTTAAACCCTGCAAAGTTTGGCTATCCTGCTAGCTCCAGGTGCAAAATTTTACACTAAGCCTCTATTCCCTTTTGAATTGAGATTCTTCCCAACTAAAGGTTATTTTCAGGCAATTTAAGACTTTAGGACACAAGCCTTCATAGTGAAATCCACTTGTTTCCTGGACTTCCAGGTATAGGGGTTGGAATTAATGAGTGTCCTGGACCAAAATGTTAGCATATGTGCAGAGTTTTCATTTTCATTATCATTTTGTATTATCCTTTCATATGTTTGTTAGCTCTCCAAGCGTTAACAGTACAGTACCATGGAACCGAGATGATTTTAAGTTTGCGCAGGAACCAATAAGACTTTAGTCAATATTGCAAAGTAGACAAGTATGTGGCATACACACACATGTGCATACACACATGTACACATATGAACACAAGCATGCATGCAAACACTATTAACTGTATGCTATTTGTCAGTAAAAAGCTGTCCAATAAAGCTTTTCACTTTATTCATTCCACTCACCTTTATTTTAGGTCAAGTTCTTAGAAGACTAACTCTCTGCACTCTGGAATCACAGAGTCTAGCAGAGAAAACATCTAGCACCCCTACCTACCATGATCCCTATCACAGTGAACAATGGTAAGCTGAGTACCACTGAGTTAATTCTTCCCTTTTTTTTTTATTAAGGTATCATTGATATACACTCCTGTTTCCTGAGGTCTGCTCTGTTCCCCAGGTGTGTGCAGTCTGGCAGAGCCTTCTTTCCTGGTGCTCTTTTAGGATTAGTTGTATTAACTATATTTTCGTATTATATGTGGTTTTGGGGGGAGTTCTCTTGTCTTACCTCTCACGCCACCATCTTGAATCTCAGGACGTAATTCTTTAAAATTAATACTTAGCCTCCATCTCTCAATACAAAGTCTTTTATATAAGAAGCTAAGAGTCATTCCTTAAATATTATACAGAAGTTAAGAATTCACTTAGTTATTCACAAATTATGTATTGAATATTTGTGTTGTGGGTACAGCTGTGAAAAAGACAAATGAAGTTTTTGAAAGTTTCTTAACCCATGGGACTTGATTTTTAGTGAGAGGCAGGAACAAGCTAATACATACATGCATACATAAATACATAAATAAAAAAAAATTCCAGAGTTTTAAGCACTATGAAACATAACTGAAATATTTTACAACCTTGGAGAGTGTTTGCATTTTAGAATGGTCAAATCTCTAAATTAACTGATTCTGGAGTCCTTGGAGTTCATGTGGGGACTGATGCCTAGTCCCCCTTTCCATCAATTCCTCTGCTTGCTGTTGCTTTTTGTTTTCAGCAGTTGGAATTTTCTTTTCATTAAGGTATTTTTAATCTAGCTTACAGAAGGAAGGGCATGGGCTAGCCATGTGACTGAAGGACTAATTAGAAGCAGGGCAGTGGATTAAAAGGGAGCCAATAACTTGTGGGTGTCTTAAGTGTTTTATTACAACTTTTTATCCTGTGTACTCTTTAAATACAGAAAGTAGAAACAAAGAAGGGACAGGAACCAGGGAATCACTCCAAGAGGGGCTGGTCTGCAGGGGTAGAAGTCTCATGGGGGAGTTAAAATATATCCAAGAGTTGAGACCTCCTTGGATAGTGGGGTAACAGATTCAGACTTTACAAAACTTGATGTTGAAGTTATTTGTGCAGATGTCTGTCCCAGCAGGTTGTTCTAAGTTTCATCCACTCAGGTAGATAGAGCTAAGATGAAAGAATGTATTTGTTAGAAATCTAGGATATTGGTCCCAAATGGAGCAGTTGCTCTATACTGCAAGGATCATCCATGCTTCCCTATACTCTAAGCCCCTGTTTTTAAAGATGAATTTTATTTAGTGACACACAAAATTTTATTCTATGTGCGATCTCATTTCCTAACAGATTTTTAACTTCAGAGAGAAATAGAGGATGTCAAAGGGAGGAACACCAGGTTACAGTATCAAAGAAAAAACAGGATAGTTTCAGGAAAGGGGGTATGATCAATAATGTTAAATACATTTAAGGGACCCAAAAAGGTAAGCCCTTATTTGGTTATGTGAAGTCATTAGTGACTTTGGAAGAACAATTTCAGTAAAATGATGGTGGCAGGAGCTATATTCCTGCGTGTTGAGTGTTCTTTGAGGAAGCCGAGTTAGCAAACAAAGTCTATGCCTCTATGAAGTTTGGGTGCTTAGGAAGAAGAGTGACTGACAGTGTGAACAGAAGCTCCTTGTGGATTGGGAGAGGGTTAGGCATGTTTTTAGGCTGAGAGGAAAGAGTCAATGAGGAGAAGAATTCAGATGTATAAGATCTTTTTTTTAATTGTCTGACTTTTATTGAGTGTTTCATGCTTATTAATCATATTATGATTTATTGTACATAGGTTTTTTTAATTGGAGTATAGCTGATATTCAATCTTATCTTAGTTTCAAGTATACAACACAGTGGTTCACCAGTTACCCACATTATTAAATTGTCACCCTAACTAGTGCAGTTACTATCTGTCAACATAGAGAGGTGTTACAGAATCATTGCTGTATTTTCCATGCTGTACTACCATCTCCATGACCAACTTATATTATGATTGAGAAATTTTGTGCCCCTTAATCCCCCTCACCCTTGCCACCTACCCACCCTTCCCCTGCCACCATGATGACCATCAGTCACTTCTTAGTGTCTATTAATCTACTGCTATTTTGTTCATTTTGTTTTTAGATTCCACAAATAAGTGAAATCATATGTTATTTGTATTTCTCCCTCTGGCATATTTCACTTGGCATAATATCCTCTAGATCCACCCATGTTGTTGCAAATGGCAGGATTTCTTTCTTTTTTATGGCTGAATATATTCCATTGTGTATATATACACCACATATTCTTTATCCATTTATCTATTGATGGACATTTTGATTCCTTATGTATCTTGGATATTGGAAATAATGCAGCAATAAACATAGGGGTGCATATATCTTTTCAAATCAGATATTTTGTTTTCTTCAGGTAAATTCCTAGAAGTGTATGGTATTTCTGGTTTTAGTTTTTTAAGGAATCACCATACTGTTTGCCATAGTGGCTGCACCAATTTACATTCCCACCAACAGTGTAGGAGGGTTCCCTTTTCTCCACATCCTCTCCAACACTTGTTATTTCTTGTCTTTTGGATGGTGGCCATTCTGATGGGTGTGAGGTGAATCTCACTGTGGTTTTGGTTTGCATTTCCCTGATTATTAGTGATGTGGAGCATCTTTACATGTGTCTGTTGGCCATCTGTATTTCTTCCTTGAAAAAATGTCAGTTCAGGTCCTCTGCCCATTTTTTAATCAGAGTATTTGTTTTTTTGGTGTTGAGTCATATAAGTTCTTTATATATTTTGGATGTTAACCCCTTACCAGATAAATAATTTATGAATATATTCTCCCATACTATAGGCTACTTTTTTGTTCTGTTGATGATCTTGAGGCAAAAATTAGTGAAAAGCAAGAGGGGTCCAATTCAAGGCATAGATAGAGGATTGGCTTTACACAGGAGGAGGAAGATCTTTCTCTTTGAGGTTAGATAAAAGCTGGTAAGGATGGCTGTGTTTATGAAAATAATAGGCAGTAACAGAAACTTAATGGAGATCCTACCAGATGGCCTTAATAGAATACAAGACCATCTTTTGACCGTGTGCAAAATCAGGATTGATTATGGGGTTTAAAGCGAATAGAAGCAGTAAGATAATGACTGAAGATACTGGAGGAGGGAACTGATATTACTGAGATTGTAAACTGTGAGTTTATAGTGGCACAAACCTGCACTGTTGCATATATTTCTCCGTAAGTGTTCAGTCTCTTGGTATGAGAGCAAAGAGGGCTATTTATAGCATTGATCCAGGATTTGGGTTTTACCAGGTAGGGAAATAGAAGGAAAAGGGGGATTATGGATTTGATGAAACTAGGAACAGTGTGATGTGGTTCAGATGATTTATCTTGGTGTCTGTTCTGGATAGAAAATTATAAGAAACCAAATGGTTTGCAGTTTAGGGTATTTGAGAAAATTGAATTTGATTATGACATAATCCTTGGAATAGTTCTGTGAGTGGGTAGCTGAAATGGATTTGAAGAGGTCAGAAATGGGTGAGGAAGGATGGGTAAAGGAGACTGTTTCAGATAAATATAGAAGGTAGAAAGAGCATTCAGAGGATATGACTGTTACAGTGGGAAGATATTCTACAGGTACAGTGTAAAGAGTTGAAAGTAGAATCAATAGTTGGAGAAGCATGAGGAGGTACAGCGCAATGAAGAGAGAAGTTGGGATGGACTTACAGTGAAGACTAGCTATAAGAATGACAAGCTATATTTGATTCCTGGAGTTAAAATTTCTAAACTGAAGTTGGTTGGTTTTCATTGAGTATGATTTTGGAAGGAAGGGAATATTTATCTCCCACTTTCTTTTGTTTATGAATTATTTTATCTTTCGGCAGGGACTTGTTGGCTATGTGAAATGGTTTTGAAATTCTTTTTTCTACTGGTATTCATTTACATGGGAAAAGATAAGTTTTAGTTGAAAAACACAACTTCTATAAAAAGCTTTTGATAGAGATTGCTAATAGATAATTAAATATCTTTCTTATAAAGAAGTTGCTTACTGCCATCATATTTGGAATCATACCATGGTTACTATGGAAGTGATTTTATCTGTGATTATTAACTTACACAATAGTTGATGCCTACAGAGAAACACTTATGTCAGTTCCCTCAAGTTTACATGCTAATATCATGATTTTCTGCTCTGACGTGGAGTAAGTCTTTTAACTAACTGTGCATTTCAGTAGGTGTTAGGCTGTATTGTTTAGCAAACAGAAGACCAAAGGAGAATGAAGAGAATTGCTTGAATGTTAACCTACCATTGACATTAATGACTTTGGACAAGTCAGTTACACTCACAGTCTCAGTTTCCTGCCCCCACCAAGTGGCATTGTCTCTCACTATTACAAGATAATGGTAATGTTTTAGGTACATATAATATCTGTAAGGCATTTGAACTGTATTTACATGGTGGCCAACATATTTCTAAGAAATAAGTTGATGAATAAGGTAATGAATAAAATTGTCATTGTGGAAACTGAGTCAATCAGCCTCCTTTCTTGTAATTTTACTATCCAATTTGTACCCTTGTTTCATGTATTTCATAAGTATAACATGATTAAAGTCTAGAAGTAGGGTAAGTCAACTGTAAACAAATAGTATTTATTTCTATTTATATATACCTATTTTCACAGGAATTTGCTATGTTAAAGATTTTGCCTCAACTAGGATTCTCCATTTGCCTACTAAGTAAAAGCCACGTACCAGGGAATGTTCTAGATCTTGGAGAACCAAAGATAATAGAACGATATGGTCCCTAATATCTATAAGTTCATTGTCTATGATATCAGTTAATGAGTTCATGTATTTTGATATAAATATTATGAAGGGTTCATGAATTATTATGAAACATATCTTATGTGCTCTAACAAGATATAGACCTTTTGGACTTTTTAAACAGAGATAGATTTTATTACTTAGAGAAGTTTTAGGTTCACAAAAAATTTGAATGAAAAGCACTGAGGTTTCTCTATACCCCCTGCACCTATATATGAATAGCCTCCTCCACCATCAACACCTTGTGATACCTTTGTTATGATCCATAAACCAACACTGATGCATCATTATCATCCAAAGTCCATAGTTTACATTAGGGTTCACTTTTGGTGGTGTAGGTTCTATAGGTTTCACAGCTATATAATGACATCCACCATTATACAGAATTGTTTCATTGTCCTGAAAAGCCCCTGTGCTCCA
Organism: Phataginus tricuspis; assembly: GCA_029783875.1. Classification (NCBI taxonomy): domain Eukaryota; kingdom Metazoa; phylum Chordata; class Mammalia; order Pholidota; family Manidae; genus Phataginus; species Phataginus tricuspis. The sequence goes on along the minus strand of JAQQAC010009165.1, from coordinate 14,298,270 downwards.
CCTATTCTATGTCTCCCTCCTAACTCTTGTTTTATCAACTATTCAATCCCTTTAATTTTTTAAATAATTTTTTATTAAGGTATTATTGATATACACTCTTATGAAGGTTTCACATGAAAAAACAATGTGGTTATTACATTTACCCATATTATCAAGTCCCCACTCACACCCCAGTGTAGTCACTGTCCATCAGTATAGTAAGATGACACAGATTCACTGTTTGCCTTCTCTGTGCTACACTGTTTTCCCCGTGATTCACCACACCACGTGTACTAAACATAATAACCAACAATCCCCTTCTCCCACCCTCCCCACCCACCCTCCCACAACCCTCCCCTTTGGTAACCACTAGTTCCTTCTTGGAGTCTCTGAGTCTGCTGCTATTTCGTTCCTTCAGTTTGCTTCATTGTTATACTCCATAAATGAGGGAAATCATTTGGTACTTGTCTTTCTCTGCCTTTCACTGAGCATAATGTACTCCAGCTCCACCCATGTTGTTGCAAATGGCAGGATTTGTTTCCTTCTTATGGCTGAATAGTATTCCATTGTGTATATGTACCACACCTTCTTTATCCATTTATCTACTGATGGATACTTAGGTTGCTTCCTTATCTTGGCTATTGTAAAAAGTGCTGCAATAAACAAAAGGGTGCATATATCTTTTTGAATCTGAGAAGTTGTATTCTATGGGTAAATTCCAAGGAGCGGGATTCCTGGGTCAAATGGTATTTGTATTTATAGTTTTTTGAGGAAACTCCATATTGCTTTCCAGAATGATTGAACTAATTTACATTCCCACCAGCAGTGTAGGAGGGTTCCCCTTTCTCTGCATCCTCACCAACATTTGTTGTTCTTAGTCTTTTGGATGGTGTGAGGTGATATCTCATTGTGGTTTTAATTTGCATTTCCCTAATGATTAGTGATGTGGAGCATCTTTTCAGGTGTCTGTTGGCAATCTGAATTTCTTCTTTGGAGAACTGTCTCTTCATATCCTCTGCCCAGTTTTTAATCAGGTTATTTGCTTTTTGGGTGTAGAGGCGTGAAAGTTCTTTATATATTTTGGATGTTAACCCTTTGTCAGATATGTCATTTACAAATATATTCTCCCATACTGGAAGATGCCTTTTTGTCCTGTTGATGGTGTCCTTTGCTGTGCAGAAACGTTTTCGTTTGATGTAGTCCCATGAGTTCATTTTTGCTTTTATTTCCCTTGCTCAAGTAGATGCGTTCAGGAAGAAGTTGTTCATGCTTATATTCAGGAGATTTTTGCCTATGTTGTCTTCTAAAGAGTTTTATGGTTTCATGACTTACATTCAGGTCCTTGATCCATTTTGAGTTTACTTTTGTGTATGGGGTTAAACAATAATCCAGTTTCATTCTCTTGCATGTAACTGTCCAGTTTTGCCAACACCAGTTGTTGAAGAGGCTGTCATTTCCCCATTGTATGTCCATGGCTCCTTTATCATATATTAATTGACCATATATGGTTGGGTTTATATCAGGGCTCTCTAGTCTGTTCCATTGGACTATGGGTCTGTTCTTGTGCCAGTACCAAATTGTCTTGAGTACTGTGGCTTTGTAGTAAAGCTTAAAGTTGGGGAGCATAATCACCCCCAGCTTTATTTTTCTTTCTCAGAATTGCTTTGTCTATTCGGGATCTTTTGTGGTTCCATATGAATTTTAGAATAATTTTCTCTAGTTCCTTGAAAAATGCTATTGGTATTTTGATAGGAATTGCATTGAATCTGTATATTGCTTTAGGTAGGATGGTCAGTTTGACAATATTAATTCTTCATATCCATGAGCACGGAATGCGTTTCCATTTATTGGTATCTTCCTTAATTTCTCTCATGAGTGTCTTGTAGTTTCCAGAGTATAGGTCTTTCACTTCCTTGGTTAGGTTTACTCCTGGGTATTGTATTCTTTTTGATGCAACTTTGTATGGAATTGTTTTCCTGATTTCTCTCTCTGTTAGGTCATTGTTAGTGTATAGATATGCCATAGATTTCTGCGCATTATTTTTGTTTCCCGCAACTTTGCTGAATTCAGTTATTAGATCTAGTAGTTTTGGAGTAGATTCTTTAGGGTTTTTTATGTACAATATCATGTCATCTGCAAACAGGGACAGTTTAACTTCTTCCCTGCCAATGTGGATACCTTTTATTTCTTTGTGTTGTCTGATTGGCGTGGCTAGGACCTCCAGTACTATGTTGAATAGAAGTGGCGAGAGTGGGCATTCTTGTCTTGTTCCTGATCTTAAAGGGAAAGCTTTCAGCTTCTCACTGTTAAGTATAATGTTGACTGTGGGTTTGTCATATATAGCCTTTGTTATGTTGAGGTACTTGCCCTCTGTACCCATTTTGTTGAGAGTTTTTATCATGAATCAATGTTGAATTTTGTCAAATGCTTTTTCAGCATCTATGGAGATGATCATGTCGTTTTTGTCCTTTTTGTTGATGTGGTGGATGATGTTGATGGATTTTCGAATGTTGAACCATCCTTGCATCCCTGGAATAAATCCTACTTGATCATGATGGATGATCCTTTTGATGTACTTTTTAATTCGGTTTGCTAATATTTCATTGCATATTTTTGCGTCTATGTTCATCAGGGATATTGGTCTGTAGTTTTCTTTTTTTGTGGTGTCTTTGTCTGGTTTTGGTATTAGAGTGATGCTGGCCTCATATAATAAGTTTGGAAATATTCCCTCTTATTCTACTCCTTGGAAAACTTTAAGGAGGATGGGTATTAGGTCATCACTAAATGTTTGATAAAATTCAGCAGTGAAGCCATCTGGTACAGGTGTTTTGTTCTTAGGTAAGTTTTTGATTATCAGTTCAATTTCATTGCTGGTAATTGGTCTGTTGAGATTTTCTGTTTCTTTCTGGGTCAGCCTTGGAAGGTTGTATTTTTCTGGAAAGTTGTCCATTACTTCTAGGTTATCCAGTTTGTAAGCATATCATTTTTCAAAGTATTCTCTAATAGTTGTTTGTATTTCTGTTGTGTCCGTAGTGATTTTTCCTTTCTCATTTCTGAGTCTGTGAGTAGACTCTCTTTTTTTCTTGATAAGTCTGGCTAGGAGTTTATCTATTTTGTTTATTTTCTCAAAGAACCAGCTCTTGCTTTCCTTGATCCTTTCTATTGTTTTATTCTTCTCAATTTTATTTATTTCTGCTCTAATCTTTATTATGTTCCTCCTTCTACTGACTTTGGGTCTCATTTGTTCTTCTTTTTCTAGTTTCGTTAATTGTGAGTTTAGACTGCCAATATGGGAATGTTCTTCTTTCCTGAGGTAGGTCTGTATTGCAATATACTTTCCTCTTAGCACAGCCTTTGCTGCGTCCCACAGATTTTGCGGTGTTGAATTATTGCTGTTATTTGTCTCCATATGTTGCTTGATCTCTGTTTTTATTCGGTCATTAATCCATTGATTATTTAGGAGCATGTTATTAAGCCTCCTTGTGTTCGTGGGATTTTTTCATTTTCTTTGCGTAATTCATTTCTAGTTTCATTCCTTTGTGGTCTGAGAAGCTGGTTGGTACAATTTCAATCTTTTAAAATTTACCAAGGCTCTTTTAGTGGCCTAGTATATCATCTATTCTTGAAAATGTTCCATGTGCACTTGAGAAGAATGTGTATTCTGCTGCTTTTGGGTGTAGAGTTCTGTAGATGTCTGTTAGGTCCATCTGTTCTAATGTGTTTTTCAGTGCCTCTGTCTCCTTACTTATTTTCTTTCTGGTTGATCTGTCCTTCAGAGTGAGTGGAATGTTGAAGTCTCCTAGAATTAATACATTACATTCTATTTCCCCTTTTAATTCTGTTAGTATTTGTTTCACATATGTAGGACCTCCTGTATGGGGTACATAGGTATTTATAATGGTAATATCTTCTTCTTGGATTGATCCTTTTATCAATATGTAATGTCCTTCTTTGTCTCTTGTGACATTATTTGTTTTGACATCTATTTTGTCTGATATAAGTATTTGTTCATGATTATTTTGTGGCTGGCATAGGCCTATTATTATTTCAAGTTAAAGTTCCTAATTTGTATGATAAGAATGAATTTTGGAGGCCATGATTCAATAAAGAAAATAAACTTCAGATCAAAATGCAAAAGTCTAGTCTTCATGTCACATTCAGAACCCATATTATTTAGTTAAAAATAACCCATACTTGAAACATATTTTTGAATCAAAGCAAATTAAATCACATATATATGATTGTTCACATAGTATTTTGATTATCTGATCAACCCATTTTGTTTTCCCAGTCTTGATAACAAAATGTAATTTGTTCATTTTGAAAACTAGAAAACTAATAAACAGGCATGTTGCAGTTAATTTCAGGTTGAAATCCACTTAAAAAAATATTAACAGTTAATATATATAAATGCATGCTCCTGGGTTTTTGTCACCAGGCCAAGCACCATTTGCTATTCATCTTTTTAATCCTTACAACTCTCCAGTGAGCTTTGTTGTATTTATGCAGATATTTTTTTCCAATATTGTTGATATACAATCTTTTGATGGTTTCACATACATAAAACAGCGGTGCAGCATTCACCCATATTATCAAGACCTGACACCCTCCACCGCCATCACTGTCTATCATTGTAGTAAGATGTTATATAGAGGAATTGGTAATATTCTCTGTGCTGTACTACCATCCCAATGACCTACGTATGTTTTGATTGTGATGAATAGTGCCCCTTAATCCCATCCTCCCTCCCCACCCAACCTCCCCAATCCTTCCCCTTTGGTAACCACTAGTCTCTTCTCAGTGTTTATGAATCTACTCCTGCTTTTTTTGTTCCTTCTGTTTCGCTTTATTTATATACTCCACAAATGAATGAAATAATTTGGTGTCTTTCTCAGCCTGACTTATTTCACTGAGCATAATACCTTCTTCTAGATCCATCCATGTCGTTGCAAATGGCAGAATTTTTCTTTTAATGGCTGAATAATATTCCATTATGTGTATGTAGTACATCTTCTGTATCCATTCATCTATTGATGGACATTTAGGTTGCTTCCATATCTTGGCTATTGTAAATAGTGCATATGTAGATTTTTTTGATAGATGTTAAATTGATGTATCAAGATATTGAAGTCCAGCAAGATTCACAAAATTCACCTAGTTACATAGCTATCAAATGGGTGAGTAGGAGTTTGGTCCCAAGAAGCATGGCGCCAGCTCTCATGTACTTGCATTAAATGTATTACACTTGTGCTACACTATATTACTCTGTCTCCTTGTGTGAGCCAATCAGAACATCCCATCACTGGGACCTACATCTAGATTTTAGATAATCAGTCATGCAGCATATAACCAGAAATCAAGAGAATAGAGTTTACTAGGTGTTATAAAAACGGTGTTTCTTCTCAGAGATTCTGGGGATTGGTGCTTTAGCCAGGTTTTCAGCTAACATTTACTAATTGAAAATAGATTTTCCACAAGTATTTCTGTGTTTTAGCACAAATTTTCATAACTTATCTGAGAACAAGGATAGTTGTAGTCATAAAGTGAATTATTTGAACATAGAAATTGAAATACTGGTATTAGAGGTCTTACTTTTTTAATAACATAGAAAAAATTAATGAACTGGGTGTTCATAAATCTTTGTGACAGGTTGGCATTCCCCCAAGAGTTTTAAAGGAATCCAAGGATGAAATTATGGAAATGATAGTTAAAATATAACAGTTCACGCCACCCGAATATTGGCAAGCTGTTAAGACATTTTTTTTTCTATAATAACAATTAGAGGAATGACCCAGGAATCCTGGACATACAGCCATCAAACCTCATTTCTGTGATGATAAGGATTTAGAGCAGTAGGTTGTGCTTTAGGCTGAGTCCTGTCATTCTCATTGCTCACTTCTGGGAAGTCTAAAATTGCCTGCCAGGCTCACATGCAACTCAGAGAGACTCTTATGGCATAGGTCATTGTGCTGTGTGCCAGGTAACCCTGTTAGGTTAATCATGGATGACTGGGTCAGGAACAGGTCCTGAGGAAACAGATACCAGGAGCAAGCTAGAGCCACAGGGAAGAGGAAAGGGGAGATCAGTGAGCACTAGCAGCAGAACAATAGTATCAAACCTGTTTTAATATCAAACTGATATGGATTCGAATTTTTTCTACACAAATTACATGTGTTCATCTAAATTCCTTCCTTCAGTGTGAAAAAGATGGGGGAGGGTTAGAGTCCTCCTGTCCCTTCTAAATGTGAAGGTTGTCTCTCATTTTATTATTTTCTAACTCCTCCTTATTCTTTAGGGCCAGCTCAGTTCCACTTATCAGTGAAATTTGTGACAATGACTTTGATTTTTAGTCATGGAAAACGTGATATGCCCCAAACCATCTCTTAATTTCCTTCTCTCCAATAAAGCATTCTTCACATAGTCTTCCCATGTAGGTTGAAAATTATCGATCTGGAACAAAACTTTGTAGACTTAGAAACAGGAAATATTAATGATTTTGAATTGTTTTGTTTGGCTGAAGAAGTGTCAATGGATTTCTATTATAAATTATTATTTTATGTTAGTTTTTTCTCAGTCTCATTTTTATCACTTCCGTAATTGTGGGTAGAAGATACCACCTTCAAATATGTCATTGTATTATCCTCTATAAATATGTCTTTTCCACATATGGAACATGGCTAGATTTCAGCACTTGGTTAAGGTCAGAACAGCATTTCATATTGAAATGTCATTATGATGAAACTGACACAGAGAAGATGGTGTAGCCAGGAATGTCACAGAGAAATTGAACAGAGGCTGCTAGATTGTGGTTACCCTGAAGCTACTCTACATTTGGACTTTGAATTAAAAGAGCCATATGTCACTTAATATTTAAATAATTTCCAGTTAGGTTTTCAGTTACTTATGGCTGTAAGCATTTAACTGATAACTCTTTTAATAGACGAATTTGTGTATGGAAGAAATTGCTGTCAAATGTTTACTCCTAAGACTACTAAATTAGAGAACTGTGGCTTGAAACAATGTCCAAAACATGATCACAGCCTAACTCACTATTTTCCCTTTGTTGGGATAATAAATAGACATTAGACTATGCTCTCATTGTCAAATGAAGAAACTATTCCCAATCTTGAAACTAACATCTATGGAAGACTTGTATGAAAATGTAAATTTAGAGACCCAAGTTAGAAAAACATATTAACTCTGTCCATACTGCTGTCAGTGGGGTATATTTGTTGAACAATGCATATGCTAATTTCAGGCAGCAGTTTACAAATTAATCTATGAGTGCTTTCTTGAACCCACATGCTAGACTTAACACATCTGTCCTGTTTTCTCCCTTTATTCTGGGATAGTAGCATTCTTCCTAAAAAAATGCTGTTTCTTGTAGAGAAAGGTGCTAACCCTTTACCCAGCTGCATTATTCAATAGAAGTGAGTATTCATCTGCAGAGTTTTGATTAGGTGTAAATTCTTCGTTTCTCTCCTTATCGATGTATTCTTTCTCAGAGACCTTAATGTTCGGAACCCACCAGAACTATGTAAGTGGTTACAGCTTAAAAAAATAATCACATTTTGACCATAATTTAAGTGACCTGGCAAACAGAGGCTTTTCATTCAAATTAAATTTTCCCTTCAGGTGGTCTTTAGAGATATTGTGAGTGTATTAGAGGTTTCTAAGTATTCATATTCTCAAGTTGCTTGTGTGAAATGAAAATGATTTCCAGTTCCTTTTGGGGAGCTTCTATTTAGTGAAAGGTTTAGAAAAAACTATATTTCATGAAGCTGGGAAATCAAATTAAAGAAATAGTATAGCCACTGTTATCAATACATTAATGAATTTCACATATACACGAAATTGATAGCATTTCTGCCATCATTTCTTTTTAAACAATGCATCTTTGGATTTCATAGCTTTTGTTCTCTTCCTTATATGTTATTATTTTCATAGCAGTTTCTGGTCTGTAGAGACTTAAGTTTTCATTCATTGTTTTGGGTTACTTGGAAGCATTAGGCAAAATTGTATTATATTAAGCAATACAGCAAATTAAGCATTTCCTTTTTAGGTATGCTTTTTTTCCTTTACAGGAATAAGTTTTTCTTTTTTAAGAAAGTTAATGTAATGAAAGATTGACAACATGTCGGTTTTAGAAAGGAAGTTAGCTGGTTCTGTTTACCTCATATATGAATCCTCTCTAAAACAGACTGCAGGCCAGTGGAAAGGATTTGGAATTTTGAACCTGTTGTTTAGTGGCTTTATGACTCTGGGTCTACATAGCTATGGAAATGCAGTTTTCTCATCTATAAAATGTGGATAATAACATTAATCTCAGAGTTGATGTGATGGAGTTATTTGCTTTATAATCCCTTCCATTTTTATGTAATTAGCAAATTTTGGTGGGGGAAAGGGGTGTTGTGTTTGGGAAATTTATATCTATCTATCTATCTATCGATCTATCTATCTGGCATCTACCTATCTAATTACCTTTATTGAGGAATAATTGGGAAATATAATTGTTTCTATTTAAGGTGTAAAACATGATTTGATATTCATTGTAGAATGATTACCAAGATCAAGATAATAAACACATCCCTTGGCTCACATAGTTAACTGTGTGTGTGTGTGTGTGTGTGTGTGTGTTTGTAGTGAGAATGCTCAAGACCTGCTCTTAGCAACTAGAGTGGGCAATGGGGAGACACACGTCAAACATTATCAACTTTTAGCTATAAGAAGAATAAGTTCTCAGGATCTAACATACAGCATGGTGAAATAGTTAATAATTGTATAATTAACAAATTTGGTAAGTAAATCTTTTATATATTTATGTAAGCAATCCAGCTATTAAAGTAATTTTAGAAAAGAAAGTTTGTGGAATACAAAACTAAAATCTTTTCTTCAGTTTGATATTGTCACGCAGATAATGTTCTTAATAATTTTTTTCTCTGTTCTATTTATAAAAGAAACATATAAGTATGAAATGTAGAAAACACAGGAGATAACAATGAAGAAAATGTTGTATCTGTTGAAATCTAGGGCGACCCATATCAATAGATAAGCCTTTCACTCTCAGATAACAAAATGTCCTCCAGTTATTTATAATCACAAATAAGAGACTCCCCTCTGTAATAAATGTGTCCAGTATAGTATAATAATCAGAAGTTTTACATTTGCTTGCAGTTAGTCACAGGCGAAGGGCAAGAGAAAGGGGGATGTTTGTTCCTGTTCTGTTCCTTCCCTCACACACACTCCATCTGTCCCTCCATCTCCAGCCACATCCCTTAGAAATTGATTTCAGACATAAGTTAGAAAACAGTTTCCTCTGCCATGGCCCCACCACAAGGGCCACTTTGAGGTCAGTGGTCACCTCTTCAAATAGTCACTTTAAGGTCTTTCCCCTTGAAAGACTGTGAAGGGGAGTATCCAGTGCCCTCCCTCCACCATGGCAGCATGGAGGGAAAAGGCCACAGCCCACTGACAACTTGCTTCCTAACTTGTTTTACTAGTCACACTCTTCACTGTCAGCCTTTCTAATTTATTTTGTATATAAGAAGCCCCACCTGGGTGCCCCAGCCCATCTCTTTGTAAGGTGAGATAGGTTGGCACCTGCTGCTTCTGGGCCTCAGAAACTGACACAAAAATCCTATTTCTACACCCAGTTACAATCACTACGTTAGGATATATCATATGAAATGGATTTCTGCATCTAAGAATATGACTATCTTAAGACTCTTGACAAATCCTAGTTGTCTTGCCAATGGGTTTCAGCCCCCAGCAAGTTCGCTATGGATTCAGTGTGACCAAAGAAATGACAGTAGAACGTTTCTTTGGGGTGAAAGTGTTTATTACCCACCTTGTTCTCCCAGTGGTAGGTTGAGCACTAGCATCTCTGCCTCCATGCAGAGCACTGGGCCGAGCTCTGTATATAGTGGAATAATAGCTTTTTGCCTAAAGGTGTGGAAGTGGTAGCCTAGCAACAGGCCAGTTACATCATCAGGTGGTTTAAGTTCAGTGAGGATCCTGACCATAGGAACCCCAAAATCCCTCCAGGATTCTCGCCTTTCAGTCTACATGCTCTCAATCTTGTGCAATGGTCCCTGTGCGAGAAAGGTGGAGCACTGTAACCAGATTCCACAACAGCAACAGAGGATAACAACAACTTAGAGATAATAACTAAAATCAAAATACGAGATTTTGAACAAAAATTATAACAATCCTCAAGCCAGAGGAAGTTCCCAATTCCCAAAGATCTTAGGGGTGAAAAGACACATGTTTTAATGATACCAACATGGGAAAATCTTGTCCATCAGGTAGGATGCATGCAAGAGAGTGGTCCTGTGATAGGACTGTAGCAAGAAGGGGGTCCCTCCCAGGTCTAGTATACCATAATTTTACTACTTTCCCCATGGGGGTTACTGAGGGGTATATATAGTGCTACTGGAGGTGCATGTATTGGCCCTAATGATAAAACAAAACTCCCCAGTAAGATGCTCCTAACTTCTGGCTGGCCATTCAGGATATACGACTGTGATCTTTGGGGGCCACTCTGCTGTTATTCCAGGAACACACAGGAGGCCAGCTACCAGGCCTTGTCCCCAAGGTGCCAGGAGAGCCAGCCATCATTGGTCCATGTTTTGAAAGGTCCAAGGCCATGTCCATTCAATGGAGTCTCCAGGGTTCAGTGCAGTTGGTGCTGGCAACAAGATATTATTCTGGTGGCTGAACCTCAGCTTCAGTGATTCTTCCTTGGTTTGCACTTGCAGTTGTATAGGGGAGGCAGCTATATGTGTTAACATGTCTACAGGGTTCAGGGCTCCCTTTCGAGGTCTCTCATTCAAATGCTGTAGCAAGGTCCATAAGAGGACTGACCATGCCCGCAGACTATTGGTATATGACTTTAGTCCTGATTTTAACAAGCCATTGTGCCTCTCTATCATGCCTGCTACAGTAGGATTGTATGGCACATGAAACTTCCACTTGATTCCCAGCTGTTGTACCCATTCTTGCGGTGTATGTCCAGTAAAATTGGTGCCCTGATCACCCTTAATTACCTGTGGTTGGCCATAGGCCGCAAAGAAATGCTCCAGGCCTCTTTTGGTTGTCTGCTGGTCTGCACAACATGTAGGAAAAGCAACCAGAAGTCCAGTAGCTGGGTCCACACAAGTAATGGCATACCGATATCCTTCTGACACAGGTAGAGGCCCAATATAATCTATCTGCCACCTGATGAGGGGTATTGGCTCCTTAGCCATTGTCCCATGTTGCTGTGGAACTCAGTGTAAGTCCCTTTTGGAGCATATGATACACTCCTGCAGGGCTCTACTAACTTCTTCAAAGGTCAAAGGCAAGCCCCACCGATGGGCTACAACCCACATTGTCTTTTGCCCCGCATGCAACAAATGCTGATGTAACTATTGGGCTACATCAGAGGCAGAATTTCCTTCTAACCAATGTATTTGGGCCAATTTATCTGCTTCATCATTTCCTGGGGATGCCAGTGGCAAATGACCTGTCACATGGTATACTGTAACTATTTTAGTCTGACCACAGGCCCATAAGTCTTGCCACAATTCTTGCCCCCAAAGGGGTGAGTGACAAAACAGCCAGTTGGCATGGTACCAGTTGGTAGCTACAGGGTCAATCCCCGATAGACAGCCCAGCTGTCAGTGCAGACAACTATAGGGTAGGGCTCCTGGCTGATCACAAGCCACACGGCCCGCAACTCTGCCCATTGGCTGCTCTTCCCCTCACCATCTTCCATCCATATTGTCTCAGTCTTAGGATGGAAAGCTATGGCCCTCCATTTTGCGGGCTGCCATGGCTGGAGCCATCTGTGTGCCATGCACCTTCGGGTATAGGGGCTCTTCCCTCCCAATAGGGACTCTCTGCTACTAATGGTTCAAAAGCAAGTTCTTCCTGCTTTTCACTAGTATATGTCACCAGCCCCAACAAGCGTTGGAGTTCTTCACTCAAGGGGGTACTAGAAAGGGCACTACGCTGCTGTAGGTAATCACCCCACTTGGCCAGTGTGGGTGTTTGTGCCACACCACTCCTTGACTTTTGGGTCCAGTCTCCTACCCACCCCAAGATGGGATAGGTGGTTATTACCTTTATGGGGGCCATTCCAGTGATGGGTTCTATAGCCAGCAAGGCATGATACTCAGCAGCCAGTTGTTTTTCTATTTAAGTGTATTGTTCCTCTGCCCCTTTCCAGAGTTGTGACTAGAAGCCAATTGGTTGACGAATTTATTCAAGCAGCTGCCAGAGACCCCAGCCATAACCATCTTCAGTCACATGAACATCCAGCTCACAGGGCCTTGATGGGTCTATCACACTCAAGGCAGATTCCCATATTTCATCCCAGTCTCACCTGATGCCTTTTCATACCAACCAGTGTAAGGGCTTCAGAATTTGTGCCAAGTGCAGGAGTCTCTACTCTCCAGTAGCCTAGAAGACCCAAAAACTCCTGTAGCAATGCTACAGTTGTAGGGATAGGAAAGGTCTGGACTTTATAACTGCTTCTGGTATAACTTGGGTCTTACCTGACCAGATGACCCCCAAGAATTTGACAGGCAAAGCAGGTCCCTGAACCTTGGTGTTGTTCACACCCCATCCTTTCTCCTGTAAATGTTGCAGCAGTCTAGGTATTGCACCTTCTAGATCTGAAAGAGAATCGGACGTGAGTATGACATCATCAACATAATGCTACAGCCACACCGTTGGTGGTTTCTCCCATGTAGCCAAGTCCTGGGCTACATGTCCATGACAGATGGTGGGACTGTAGAGGTAACCCTGTGGAAGGATGGTGAAAGTCCATTGCAGTCCTTCCCACACGAAGGCAAACTGTTCCTGACTTTCCAGCTCAATGTCAATAGAAAAGGAGGCAAGGGCAAGATCTACCACAAAATGATATGTTCCTAGTTTGTAGCTGAGGGTTTCCATCTGGCCTGCAATAGAGGGGATAGCAGCATGCATAGGGGTTATAACTTTATTCAGTTCTTTGTAATCCACAGTCATATGCCAGGAGCCATCTGGCTTTTTTACTGGCCACACTGAGAAATTGAATGGACTATGGATGGGCTTTATCATACCCACCTTTTCCAACTCCTGGAGTTTCTCCCATCTCTTTATGTCCTCCAGGCAGTTTTTATTGTTTGGTATTGGTCACTCGCTGAGGCACAGGCAAAGCTATGGCAGGTGCCTAGCATGTCCCCTCAGAACTGCCTTCACCAACTGTACTCTCAGTCTGAACTCACCTGCAGTGGTCTGCGACCATAGACCCTTCAGGATATCAATCCACAAAATAAACTCAGGGACAGGAGATATATACACAGTATACTCTTTTGAGGATAGATGCCCTATTCCCAAAGGGATTTGGGCTGTTTTTGCTGATAGCCTTACCCCCATATCTGTCTGTAAGAGTGGGGGTCCTGGGGAACTGCTCAGGGTTACCATAAATCAGTGAACATTCAGCCTCTGTGTCCACTGGAGCCAGGACATGTTGTATGTTCACTGGGGACCAATGGATAGCTATTTCAACATGTGGCCTCCATGCCCCCCCGGTCCCTCAGGGCACGTACCTCAACCTTCCCCTCAGTCGAATTGTTTTCCCCAATCATCTTCCTGTGTGGACTCAAGTGAGGTTGGTTCACTGTCCAGCAGCAAGTCTTGCAAACACACAGGCCAGACTTGTGGCTCTGTCTCTGACCTCTGCCTCTTTGGTCTTAATGGCTGGAACTGCTGCTCTGGTTTCAGTTGTTTCCATAGCTCTAGTAAGATCCTGTTTGACTTCCTGTCTAATTTCCTTCCATCTGCTCCTGTGTATATTAAATCAACCAACATCTGGATCCTTGTAACCTTCATGGGGCCCTTTAAATTCTTCTTGTGAGTAGCAGACCTTGTTTCTTTCTGTGTTCTCATTGCTTCAGCCTCTCCTAAATTGGCTACTGTACATGTCACCTCACTTATGGGCTGCCCTAAGAGAGAGGAAAGAATAGCCACTCGAGAACCAAAGAGGGATGTGGGAGCTGTTTGAAGCACAATATTTCTCATCCCAGTAGTGAAAATCTCTTCCTGTGGGCCATTATTCTCTGGACTATAGATGGTATTTCTTATGCTTACCTCTTGTAACACCTGTTGGAGCTCAGCATACATCTGCCATCTAACAGGAGAGGGTGGTAGTTCACCCTGATTGGGCCACACAGCATGAAGTGCAGCCATAAGCCAATTGAGGAGGGAGTGATTCCCTGGGGTCTGATGTGCGCTTTGTAACTGCTGCCTCAAGGTGGGCTGAACTGTCAGGGAAGCCAGCTTTCCCATCTCTGATCCCGACAGAACAATTTCATCCACTCCTAAGTCCCACAGATACAGGAGCCAAGCTGATATTGACTCCAAGTGCTTCTGCCTAAACCGGGAGGCCAAATCCACTAGTTCAGTCTGAGTATAGGGGCGGACCATAGAGTGCTCCACAACCTGGGGAGGGGGCTGCTCCTCTGCTTGGGGAACTCTCAGCTGCTGGGTCTTTATTTTCTTTACAACCACTGGGTGTGCTTTCAATACAGGAGGTGTCAGTGCTTTCAGCACCACCCGTTCATCCTTCCCCAGCTCCTCCATTTCCAGGGCTGATGGCACCTTTCTCTCCCCTCCCCAAGTGCCTTCTCTGCTACAACCTTTACCTTTTCTACCATGCCTTGCAGCAATGCTAGCTCAGTCTTCAGTAGCTCTCTTACCTTCATCTAAGTGCTTCACAGCTCGTGTTCTCATGCCACCTCTGACTGTACTTCCGACAGGAGTTTGTCTTTTTCCTTTATGGCCTTTTCCTCCTTCAGAGCACCTGGCACTGCTGCTGCCTCATTCTGTAAGGAATCTTTTACCTCTTCAATGGCACCTCGCTGCTGGTGTTCTTGTGCTGCCTCCTCTTGCATCAATACTATTTCCTTCTTCAGGGAATCCACAGAAGTTTGCAGCTCGCATTCTCATGCCATCATTCCTTGGGTCTTTTTCAGGAGCATGTCCTTCTCTTTTGTAGACTTTTTTAGTACTGTGAGAAGCAGCCAACCCACAGTCCCCACCACCGGGACTCTGTCTCTCAAAAGACCTACTTACTATACCAAGGGCCACCTCTACTGCCTGAGGTATCACCTCTACTTTCCTCCAGTCCTGGGGTGCAGCCCAGCCCTCTTGGAGGCAAGCCACCTCAGACCACATACCCACTGGGGGACAATCCACTGTCTCCCCATTTGTAGGAGTTACCCATTGAAGCACCCCTCCCATAAAGGCAGCCTATCTTTTTCCTTGGTCAACAATGAATCCTGCCAGCTATGCCAATTGTCTTGCCAATGGATTTCAGTCCCTGGCAAGTTTGCTATGGATTCAGTGTGACCAAAGAAATAACAATAGAACATTTCTTTGGGGTGAAAGGGTTTATTGCCTGGCTTGTTCTCCCGGTGGTAGGTCAAGCAGTAGCGTCTCTGCCTCCACCCAGAGCACTGGGCCAAGCTCTCTCTGTAGTGCATTAATAGCTTATTGCCTAAAGGTGTGGAAGCGGCCTAGGAGCAGGCCAGTTACATCATCAGGTGGTTTAAGTTCAGCGAGAATCCTGGCCATAGGAGCCCCAACTTCCCCACACTAGTAAATTTCCACCTCCTCACATAAAAATATTGTCAATTTATTCTCTCATCCTTACCACAAAGTATCAAGAAAAGAAAAATAGGACAAGTGAGGAGAACAGGGGGAAAGGAAAAGAGCAGGAGTGTGAGAAGAGAAGAACAATATAGGAAATGGGAAGAAGTGATACAGGAGATGGGGTAGAAGCTCCTATAACTCATGTAAATCAATGGGAAACCAAACTCTAGCATAAGTAAATATAATTCATCCCTGCCCATTTTTTTAAACATGAACAATACATTTGATAATAAGTTACTCCCTGATTCTTGCCCTTGAAGGATTATTCAGAGCTAGATATATGTAATCATTTTGGAACTCTTTCCACTTTACACAGTACAATGTAACAATCTTAATTCAGTTGAGAACAGGTTTGCAAAGGCAGCATGGAGTGGTTAGAAAGAAGATATTTTGTTTCCAGGTTGGTTGATTCTGAGACTGTTGCTCAATACCAATGGGTTTCAGACTCCCTGGTCCCCATAATTAGAATAATAATGCCTCTCTTGCTCAGCTCATGTAGTAATTATGAGATGAGATGAGATGGAACTTGGAATTTGTAAACTATAAATATCTTAGGAAGATCAGATGTGTTGCATTGTTAATCACCTGTCAGCACTAAGGGAAGTTAGGAGTTCCTAATTGATCTCCCCTGACCTGTTTTCTGTCTTATGGACCGTATCTATAGTATACTAATTTTTTATCAAATAAGATTTCATATGTCAAGTGTACCTTGCATTTTTCTGTGCTGATAGTAGCTGTTCAGCAAATACTAAGTTGATATTTTCATCTTTTGTCCAAGTTCTTTAACTGTGTAGTCTTTGGAGTACATAATCTGGTTATGCAATATCGCCAGTGCTCTTTCTTTCCAAATAGGAAGCAAAAGGTGTATGTATTTATGCTACTTGGCATTCTCACATCTGTTGCATTCAGTTTTTTTGGCATAGAAAGCAAAAATTTCTTTCTAGCCTAATTTAGTGAAAATGATGTCAATTGTTCCCCTATTGTATGTCTGAAATCAGCTCCTAGCTTAAGTATATTGTATATCTTGACTTTATTTCCTCATTTAATTTAATGTTATTGATGTAAAACCAATAGGAAAGCAAAATGCTTCCAGCATTTATGGTAATTAAACACAAGCAGAAATGTAATAAAATGCATTATTACTTTCTATACACCCTTCTTTGTTCATACACTTGGGGAAGAAAACATCCTATCTTGAAAGAAAATGTAGAATGTGATTTTGTGGCAGCAGTAGTTAGCATGAACAGCTTGATGAGAAACAGTGATGGAAGAATCAATGACAAGTATCAATAAAGTAAAGCCCAAATGAGGCTTCTGTTTTTCATAATAGGTCTTTATACATAAACTCAGCCAAATGATTGAAAAATGACATTCTTAATCCCAGTGTGCCATAAATAGGTTGTAAACTATGTTGACCTCCTTGAACTATGTCAAGCTTTTCCAATTTTCCTAGAGATTATACAGCATGGTTTTATGATCAATAATTGCCTTCCTATTAATTACTACATTTGTTTCATGAAATATAATTTTACAATGAAGTCTAAAAATTGCAGAAAATCATTTTCTCAGGAATGTTCATTACTGAAATATATCTTATATACACAGGTTACATAATTCTGTAATGGAGGAGTGGTGGAGATAGAGGAGAGCTCTAGGGGAAGCAGAGGGCACTGAGTACAGATCTGGCCCAAATGAGTGAGCACAGATACTCTTTCAGACTTATTGACTGTGCTGGGGCCCATTCAGGTCCCCAGAAACAGTTTAGTATGAGTTCCAAAGGAAACATTTAGTAGCTACTCGGCTAGGGGGAAATGGCATGTGAGAACCATTCAGAAGAGCAGGCCACACAGAAAAAGGAGAACATGATGCTAGACACAGAGTTCAATGACTGGTGAAGGAGGGAAACAAAGGTACTTTGTGCTTTTCCATATTACATAAATTTTAAGTGGACTAGACTCTTACATTATACCTTTAAGTTCAGTAGCTTGACTATTTGTTGTTAGAACATAATGCACGTGGGTTCATATGCTAGTGTCACTTACAAGTCAATATAATTATCTCTTAGCAAACAAGATCATGCAACTTACTTTCTAGTGGAAAATGTTACTATGATTTTTATGTGGATACTGGACCATGAGAGGCAGTGTGGAAAATGGCTCTACTTAGAAGACATAAAATTCTTAAGATAACCTGTTGCATTTCATGTAAAAGAGAGGAATCAAGGATGACTCCTGGCCTTTTGCCTAATCATCCAGGTGGATCTGAAATAACTGAATTGGGATATCTAGGAATTAAGCAGTGTTGGAAAGTTTTAGGAATCAAGTTGTCTGTTCTGACCATACTAACTTTAAGATTCTTATTACACATAAAAATGGAGATGCTAAGAAAGCAGAATGATAAGTCTGGAGCTCAAGGTAAGAAGTTTAAGTTTGAGATCTGAATGTGGGAATCCTCTACATATAGATGTATAAAGTCTTGGGAATGGATAAAGTCACCTAAATGAGAAGAGGGGGAAGAGACAGAAGAAAAAGAGATGCCTGAAGTTAGAGATTTTTCATCTTACTATTCCTTTAGGCTCTATGTTATTTTTATCATGTTGAGTTCCATTTTTCTTGAATTTAATGTTGCTCTTTATTATGGTCATACATAAGACTTAAAAAGTTTTCTTTCTGGCAATTTTTATTGAGAAATTAAGTGACACTGTAATGTAGCTCACTGGCAATGACCTCTCGGTTACCATTATGGCATAATAACTTCCCACTGGGGCCTGACAGAGGTGGTGCTTAGGTAATCAGCATACTGAGCCTATGAGAAAGCCTTTGGGGCAGCTTAACAATACTGAGCCAGAACGGTTGCTTTTATATTTAAGTCATTAAAATTTCCTGTTGTTTTCTTTGTTTTTGGCTTTTGCTTAATTGTTTTGTCAGGTATTTAAAGCCTGACAGAGTTATATGAGGTCAACCAGAAGAGCTGAACTGGGAAAATAATCACATTTCTTCAATAAATTGTTTTTGAAGACTGGAGGTGAAAGATGAACATTTGTAAGATAGGTTAGCTTCTGTGTTGTAGTTAAGAGAAATCTTAACCCCCAAATAATTTGTAGAATTACAAGTTGTGTGTGTGTATCCAAAAAAATGTTATGGCTTTTATATTAAGAAGATATTTGCTAATATAATCCCTGAAGTTGATACTATACTCTTTGTGGGCTGTACTAACCACATGGCTTCCCAACTGGGCCATAAAAGAATCAACAGCTAGTTTAGGGTTCCTGGGGGCAGCATTTGAAAGATTTAATTTGTCCAGTTTTGACCACTTATATTGCTTCTCTATTTTTTGCAATTCCCTGGTGTCTCCTCCTTAGCCTTGGTGCTTGAGAAAGCTTTGGTAGAAGGATTTCTGCCGATAACTCACTTGGCTTTGATAGGCCAAGAAAACTAGTTTGGAGCCAAGGTAAACCCAGGAATCATTTTTGGAGTCCTTTATTAACACAGAAAATATGACTATTCTTTAGAGATTATCAGGAAATCAGTTTCAGATAATGGATGTGAATTTGTACCCCGATGCCAGTTCTGTGTTTATTTGTATTTTCTTTTACTTCTTGTAATAGCTCAAAAAATAATTGGATAGAAATATTGTCTTTTTGTATCTCTGAATTCATTCTTAACGAAAGAGCAGTTTTCCTGCCAAAAGAGAAAAGACAAAACCACATGATTCTATACTATTGTCTTTCTATTAAACTAACAAGCAAATTAGCAAGCAGGAAACACAGGAGGTCATGTGTAGTTTAGGGAGACATCTACTGAAGAATCAATGTAAGACCTATTTTGCCCTGAACATATCTAAATAGGTATGACAAGAAAAATAAATGTTGAAGAGATTGTTGGTATCTTGGCTCCCTTCTGTATAGGATTCCATATAGAAATTCATCCATTTGCTGTAGATGCTGGGTTTTGGAGAACTATAGAGGTGAGAGAAGATAATGTAGATAATATTACCTTGTTAACAACAACAAAAACAAATGCTCACTTGAACTTCAAACAGCACAGAGACATTGATTTAATATTTACTGGGTGCCCACTATGTGCCAGGAGCTGTGCTGTATGCTGGGGATATGAAGATTACAGAGATAGGGACAACCCATGCCAAGGAATGCCAGTCTTTGTTCTCAGACTAAATTCTGGTTAGACCAATGCTTCTCTAGCTCTTGTATTTTTCTTGTGTTTCAGAGACTGGAACCACATGATTGAAATGGCTACTTTCATGTGTCAATTTATCTGTGATATGGGATGCCCAAAATTTGGCTAAAAATTATTCTTGCTCTGTCTGTGAGGGTGTTTCTCAATGAGATTAACATTTGAATCAGTAAACTAAGTAAAGCAGATTGCCCTCCCCAATGTGGGTGGCCCTCATCCAATTCATTGGAGACCTGAATGGAACAAAATGTGGGCTAAGGGGGAATTTTCTTTCTCTGCCTGTTTTCAAGTTAGCCCATCATTGTTTTCCTGCACTTGAACTGAAACTTAATACCATCATTTCTCCTTGTTCTCAAGATTTTGGATTCAGATTGGAGGTGTACCACTGACTCTTCTGGGTTTCTAGGTTGCAGACAGCAGATGGTGGGACTTTGTAGCCTCCATAATCACATAGCTAATCGCTAAAAAATAATCTCTATCTTTATTTCTATCTCTATCATCTCTCTCTCTCTCTCTTTCTCTATATGTATATGTGTGTGTGTATATATATAGGTTTTGATACACCAGGGTACTTCAAGAGCAGGTGTAGAAAGACAAAGCAGGACAACCAGGACAACTTCTCAGAGGGATGCCCTGTAGATATCCAGGAATTTCATTCTGTTTGTGAAATACATTCTGATAGTCCAGCACCACTGACTCTCACAGCAACACTCTAGGCTCATCTTTGGAAATGTACCCTTGAAAATTTAGTTATGAGTCTATCTCAAGCTTAAGTTAAAAAGCAAATCAGACAAGCTAATAATAGGTCTGTATATACCCAGAAATACATGCATAAATACCACACAATCACAATTGGAATTTTGATTTATGAGAAAGAGACATTAAAAATAATTTGGAAGAGAATTTACCTCATTTGAACTGGGAAAGGAACCAGGGCTTGATGTGCAAGCAGCAAAGAATGGAGCTGGAGCAAACATAACTACTTTCCTTAGCTTAGAATTTAGCTTAGATAAAAATTTTAACCTTTATATACATCTGATTACAGTAAGCTAGGGTTGGTCAATGTTCACCAACAAAACAGATGCTTGAATTTTCATTTGATGACACTAAAGTAGCTGCTTGATTAAATTACATGTACTATGCAGCCATCCTACAATGCAAAACACATAAAAGGATCAAGTGAAAAAAAAAATACCAGAGGATTATCATGATCTTAAAAACAGTGGTAAATGGGAACAACTAACCACAGGTGCACTCAAGTGCCCTGCTTTTGTGAGGGTTCACTTTATTTTGTAAAGTTTTAAGTTCTTAAATTCTCAAATAAGACATTGAAAGGAAATAACATTTGGAGGCATTCAAGTCCGTGGTCTCAGCAGCTACTTGCTGTGTGCCAGGAAATCACTGGCAGTGGAACTGACCAGTGTTTGTCCACAGTGATTTTCTATTCAGCACAAAAAAACCCAGAAAGTTTTAGAAGATGTTGAGGTGGGACATTTTTATGGTCTCTTTTTTTTTACTCACTTGTTAAAAGTTGGGCTTTGTTCTGTTCTATGTGTGGACTAAATCTCTCACTTTAACTTCATGTATGAATCTCTTTTTATTACTACTAGGTATACACCATGGTACCACAACCACCGTTGCCTTTTATTTATCAGCTATTTAAAAAAGAAAAAGACAAAAAAAAATCCAGTGTTAAAAGGACTAGACTCACTTCCTCATACTTTCCTTCTGTCTGAATGCTATTGTGCCTCTCCATTCCTCTGCTTTACTGGTGGGTGAATTCTTACTTTCATTGGCTACTGGTTGAGTTTCGTATAAGTAACATACACCTGAACAGTTATACATAACTGGTCTGAATCTCTTTCCAAAAACATGTTAACTCAGTGTTTTTTTACCCCTATTGTCTAGCTTCCTTAACTTTAATGTTGTGGTTGTAATCTTTGTGGATTTGTTCTATGGATTGGAGTAATACAGTAAATATATCTAATATTGCATTTGGCACATAGCAAATACATAGGGCATAAACGTTTTTTTTTTTTGCTTATTCTGTAAATATTTGTAAGCACCTTCTACATGTCTGGCACTGATCTAATTGCTTGGGAAATAGAGGTAAAGAAGACAGGTAGTATTTCCTGCTAAGATTAAGTTTTTATCTGCAATGATTTATGAACTTACTCTACAAATTTTCATTGACTTCCAATTGCGTATGAGGTAGTAGAGAAGAAACAAAGTGTTACACAAACTGGGCTGATGTTGACTAGCACATCCCTTTTATTATTGAGTTTTAAGAGTTGTTTATATATTCTGGAAACAAGCAACTATCCCTGTTTGGATATACTGATTGTTTGTGACTGACATTTGTTCTAGCTGGTCAATGTCTGTACTGTATAAGAATTGCTAATTATGTGAATGTGATTCCTGGTGATAAATAAAATATTTTATGAAATAATCTGTGAGAAGTGTTTAGTATGATATCTGACCCAGAATAGGTATTCAGTAAATATTAATTTGTGTTATTATTATCACTATTGTATAGAGATGAACTGCATTAATAAAAAGCTTATAATTTAGTATTAGAGAACAGATATTTTCCAAGTGACCATAATATAAAAGATGGTAAATACCACATGTAATTCTAACAGATTTTGGGGAGGCAGATCTTGTCCCTATGACAGAGAAGGAAATGCAAAATAATGTGATGTTTTATATAGGAAGAGTTTTTGAACTAGAAATGGGCAATTGACCTGGTTTGGACATCCAAGCTTGGGGAGGAGAGGTGACTAGTCCAGAAAACAAAAACAAAACAGTCCAAGGCAAGAGAATTAGGAAAGAATAGATAGAATTAAGTGAGAGGGTAGATGGAAGAAACAAAAAGACATTCCATTTTTGAAACAGAAAAGAGAAGAAGGCCTTCTGAGGAAAACCTGAACAGAGAAGAATTTTCCCTAGATAAGATTTCTTTTTCTAAAGACAGAAAGGAAAGATAGAAGTCCATGTAACTATGGAGCAGTGAGAGCTTTGTCTTATTTCTTGGTGAGATGGGAACCTTCCATTGAAATGGCTACATGATTCCCAGCTTCTCCAAAACATGTGGCCCACTCAAAACAGGTGATTGAGAAGTTTATGAAGGGAACATTTACATAGGTGTGAGCAAGGTTAAAAAAAATCAAGGAGTGATTAAGTGCTCTTGGGGAAGGAAGCTTGAAGCTACAAGTGAAATAAATCTTTACCAGTACCTGTCATAGCTGTTCTTGGAGAGGGTTATCCAACAAGAGCTGCACCATTATTAGAAGAATGCATTCTCTCTTAATGCAAAATAACACAGGAAGATAGCCAGGGGAATAATTATTCCAACTTCTTTCTCCCTATCCTTGATTCTTTTGTCTATACCTGCCATTGGCTGAACCCAACCAGAGACCAGAGGGCAAGTGAAGCTGGACTGATGCAATACATAGTCTGATGCAATATGTTGTGATTGACATCTCCCTAATAACTAATGATATTGAGCATCTTTCTTTGTGCTTATTAGCCATCTATACACCTTCTTTGGATAACTGTCCATTCAAGTACTTTGCCTATTTAAAATTGGGTTGTCTTTTATTATTGAGTTTTAAGAGTTGTTTATATATTCTGGAAACAAGCAACTATCAGATACATAATTTAAAATATTTTCTCCCAGTTTGTGGTTATCTTTTCACTTTCTTGATAGTAACTTTGATGCATGTAAGGTTTTAATTTTCATGAAAGACAACTTTTCAGTCTTCTCTTTTATCATATATGCTTTCCATGTCATATGCAGGAACATTTTGTCTAACCCAAATTGCAATGATTTACTCCTTTGTTTTTCCTTAAGAGTTTCATAGTTTTTAGCTCTTACATTTAAATCTATGTTACATTTTGAATTAGTTATTGTGTATAATGTGAACAAGGGTCCAAATTCATAGTTTTGCATGTAGATATCTAGTTATCTCAGTGTAATTGTTGAAAAGACTTGTTATTTCCCCATTGGATTGCATTGGCCTCTTGTCAAAGATCAATTGACTATAAATGTTAGGATTTCCTTTGAACTCTTTATTCTATTGATCTATATATCTATCTTTATCCTAGTATCACACTGTCTTGATTACTGTAGCTTTGTAGAAAGTTATGAAGTCAGGAAGTGTGTGTGTTCCAACTTTGTTCTTTTTAAGGATTGTTTTGGCTATTCTGGGTCTCTTACATTTCCAGACGAATTTTAGTATCAGCTTGTCAGTTTCTACATAAAATCCAGCTTAGATTTTGATAGAGATTATATTGAATCTGTAAATTAGTTTGGGGGATCTTGCCATTTTAAAAACAGTAATAGTTCTTTCAATTCATGAACATAGGATATCTTTCCATTTATTTAGATTTTCTTTAATTTTTTCAACAATGGTTTCTTGTTTTCAGTTTAAACATCTTGCATTTATTTTGTTAAATTTATCCTTAAGTTTTTTTTTTTTTGGTACTATTGTAAATGGAATTACACTTCATTTTTGGATTGTATATAGCTAGTATATAGAAGATTGATTTGTACATATTGATCTTATATTCTGCAACTTTGCTTGAGTTCATTTATTAATTTCAATAGGTTCTTTTGGTGCATTTTTGGAATTTCGTATGTGCCAGGTAATGTCATCTGCAAGTAGAGATATTTTTACTTCTTCCTTTCCAATCCAGATCCTTTTTTATTTTCTTTATTACCTAATTTCCCTGTATAGGCCTCCGGTACAATGTTGAATAGAAGTGATGAGAGGGGACATCTTTGTCTTAGCCCTAATCTTAGGAGAAGTGCATTTAGCGTTTTAACATTAATTATGATGTTAGCTGTAGATTTTTTGTAGATGCCTTTTATCAAGCTGTGGAAGTTTGTTCTAGTTCTAGTTTGTTGAGTGTTTTTATCATTAAAGAGTACTGAATTTTTGTCAGAAACTTTTCCTTCATCTATTTAAATGACCATATAATTTGTGCTCTTTATTACATTAATATGGTGTATTACAACATATGATTTTCATATGGAAAACAACCTTGTATTTCTTAGAAAAACCGTACTTAGTCAGGATGTATAATCCTTTTTATATTTTATTATATTTGCTTTGCTAGTATTTTTGTGAGGATTTTTGCATCTGTATTCACAAGGGATATTAGTCTGTAGTTTTAATGTGTTATCTTTGTCTCATTTTGGTATCAGAATAGTATTGGTCCCATAGAATCAGTTCCATTTTCTGGAAGAGTTTGTTAAGAATTCACTTTGATTTTTCTTGAAATGTTTGGTAAAATTCATCAGCATATACATCTTTGGTTGGATTTCTGCTTTGTGAGATGTTTTAAAATTACTAATTCAATCTCTTTACTTACTGATCTATACTTGTTTTTCTATTCTTCTTGATCAGTTTCAACAATTTCTGTCTTTCTAGAAATCTATCCATTTAATACAAGTTATTCTAATTTTCTCCCTTTTTAAAAAGCATAAAATGTATCTGCTATATGCTTGGGAGGACCTTCAACTCAAGAATCTACAGTCTCACAGGGGAAAAAGATATGAGCACAAGTGAGTAAAGTATAGTAAAAAGGTTATGAATAAACAAAACAATATATAGAAAATATAAATATTTGGAAGAGAAAGATATTGCATGTTTAACTGTCTTGTGTTTTGGAGGATGGGAGGTCACATGAGACTGTGTGAAGCATGTAATTGTTTTCTGGGTCTGGAAGGGTGTTTGGAACAAGCAGAGTTGGGACTTGTTATCTATGAGTCTCTTGTATTTCTGTATGTAATACTGGCAAAGGCACTGATTACCCTTTTTAAGACTATCTTTTCAAGAATGTTTGTATAGCAAATAGCTTTGGAAAAGAAATACTGTCTTTCTCTGAAGCAAAGAATAGGCACACATATAGTATGAAAAATCCAGTTTTCCTAAATTCAGGATTCTCTTATGTAATGCAACCCACTGTGTATGTAGATATGACTGGGCCCTCTTCATGTTGGCTTGTGGGAAACTGTGCTTGAGAAGCAATCCGATTTGTAAAGGGAGTTAAAAATGGAGAAAGAGCATTGATAAAGACATATATGAGGAAGATGGTGAAATTATACATAATGTTTTTCTGGGGTCATGGTGTTCATAGATAGCAAGAAGTAAGCTTGCTAAAAGTGCACTGGCTGGTAGAGTTTGATATGCCATGCTAATGTTATTTAAACTTATTTTGTGAGAAAGGGGACTAGCCATTGGCCTTTGAATAGGCATATTTTCTATTCTTTAAAAGATTAATGTTATAATCATGTCTGTGACTTTAGATGAGAAGAGAAAGAGAAGAGATTGAAAAAAAAGGATTTTTTTCCAGTAGGAGGCAATTACAATAATAGGGAAGGAAAAGTTATTTCCCTGAGTTGGTTTAGTGGCAGTTGGAACTAAGAAAATATAAATATGAAAGGTCTTATATAAGTAGAACAGCAATACAAAGAAAATACAAATATGAAAGGTCTTATATAAGCAGAACAGCAATAAACTGGATGCCACATGATAGGCTTATCCTATCTGTTTTGGTACTACTCTGTTTATAATGGAGAGCATGGTGCCTGTGCAACATATATGATAGAATGAGTTCCAAACTCATTCTATGAGGCCAGCATCATTCTAATACCAAAACCACACAAAGACACTACAAAAAAAGAAAATTATAGACCAAAATCCCTGAGGAACATAGATACAAAAATCCTCAATAAAATATTAGCAAACTTAATTCACAAATACATCAAAAGGATCGTCCATCACAACCAAGTGGTATTTATTTCAAGGATGCAAGGACTGTAGAATACTCATAAATCCATCAGTGTTATACACCACATCAACAACAACAACAAAAGATAAAAACCATGCGATCTTCTCAAGAGCTGCTGAAAAAGCATTTGACAAAATTCATCATCCACTCATGATAAAAACTCTCAACAAAATGGGTATAGAAGCTATGTACCTCAACATGATAAAGACCATACAAGAAAAACCCACTGACATCATATGTAATGGCGAAAAGCTGAAAGCTTTTCCTCTAAGGTCAGCAGCTAGACAAGGACATTCACTCTCAACACTTTTATTCAATATCTGGAGGTCCTAGCCATGACACTCAGACAAGATAAAGAGATAAAAGTCATGCATATTGGTAATGAAGAAATAAAACTGTCACTATTTGCAGATGACATGACACTATATATAGAAAACCCTAAAGACTCCAACAAAAAACTATTAGAACTTATAACTGGATTCAGCAAAGTTGCAGGTTACAAAAACAATAACACAGAAATCTGTTGCATTCCTATATACTAACAATGAACTAGCAGAAAGAGAAATCAGGAAAACAATTCCATTTACAATTGCATCAAAAAGAATAAAATACCAAGGAATAAATCTAACCAAGGTGGTAAGAGACCTGTGCTCTGAAAACTATAAGACACTTATGAGAGAAGTTAAAGAAGACACAAATAAATGGAAATCTATCCTATGTTCATGGATAGAAAGAATTAATATTGTTGAAATGGCCATCCTGCCCAAAACAATTTACAAATTCAGTGCAATCCCTATCAAAATACCAATGGAATTTTTCAATAAACTAG
The DNA here is from genome assembly GCA_029783875.1 of Phataginus tricuspis. NCBI lineage: Eukaryota > Metazoa > Chordata > Mammalia > Pholidota > Manidae > Phataginus > Phataginus tricuspis. The sequence goes on along the minus strand of JAQQAC010009165.1, from coordinate 14,270,793 downwards.
AGGAAATAATCTTAAAATTTATTTGGAACCACAAATGATCCCAAATAGCCAAAGCAATCCTGAGAAAGAACAGAGCTGGGGTATTACATATCCTGACTTCAAACTATTCTACAAATCTACAGTAATCAGAACAGTATGGTACTTGCATGAGAACAGATCCATAGATCAATGGAACAGAATAGAGAGCCCAGATGTAAACCCATACATATATGGCTAATTAATATATAATAATGGAACCATGAACATACAATGGGGAAAAGACCATCTCTTCCGTGGCTGGTGTTGGGAAAACTGGATAGCTATATGTAAGAGAATGAAACTAGATGTCTAACACCATACACAAAAGTAAACTCAAAATGGAGCAAAGATATAAATGTAAGACATGAGACCATAAAACCCTTAGAAAAAAAAATAGGCAAAAATCTCTTGAACATAAGTATGAGCAATTTTTTCCTGGACACATGTCCTTAGGCAAGGTAAACAAAATAAAAAATGAACAAGTGGGGCTACATTAAACTAAAAAACTTCTGTACAGTAAAGGATACCATCATCAGAACAAAAAGACAACCTCTAGTATGGGAGAATATATTCATAAATGATTTATTCAATAAGGGGTTAACATCCAAAATACATAAAGAACTCATACACGTCCACACCAAAAAATATTAACCAAATTAAAAGTTGGGCAGATATTTCTCTAAAGAAGAAATGCATATGGCAAACAGGTGAATGGAAAATATGCTCCACATCACTAATCATCAAGGAAATGCAAATCAAAACCACAATGAAATATTACTCACACCAGTTAGAATGGCCACTATCCAAAAGACAGGAAATAAGTGTTAGTGAGGATGTGGGGAAAAGACAACTCTCCTACACTGTTGGTGGGAATATAAATTGGTACAGCCAGTGTGCAAAGCAGTATGGGGGTTCCTCAATAAACTAGAAATAGAAATACCATATGATCTAGTAACTTCACTTGTAGGAATTTACCTACACTTGAAGAAAACAAAATCCCTGATTTGAAAAGATACATGTACCCATATATTTATTGCCACATTATTTACAATAGCCATGATATGGAAGCAACCAGAATGTCCATCAGTAGATGAATGGATAAAGAAGATGTGGCACATATACACTATGGAATATAATTTAGCCAGAAAAAAGACAAATATCCTGCATTTTCAACAACATGGATAGACCTAGAGGGTTTTACGTACACTAAGTGAAATAACCAGGTGGAGAAAGACAAATACAGTATGATTTCACTTGTTTGTGGAATCTAAAAACAAAACAAAATGAACAAAATAGCAGTGGATTCATAGACACTAGGAAGTGACTAGTGTTTACCTTGGTGGGAGAAGAGGTGGGTGTGTTGGGTGGGTGAGGTGAATAAAGTGGCACAAAAATTCTCAGTCATAATATAGGTCACAGGGATGGTAGTACAGCATGGAGAACATAGCCAATGATTCTATAACATCTTTCTACATTGACAGATAGTAACTGCTCCAGAGGGGGTGAGGATTTAATAATGCAGGTAACTGCTGAACCACTGTGTTATATACTTGAAACTAATATAAGATTGTATATCAACCATGCTTCCATAAAAAACAAACAAACAAACAAAAAACACTTAACATACAGTAGTTGCTTCTGCTGGTAGGCAGCTGTGACCATAAAATAATATATAAAAAATTAGCTGAGGGATTGTGACAAGGTGATATGAGCTAAGAGCTACATGGCTACTTTTCTGGGTCTCCTGGGTGCAACCAAGAGAGAAGATTAATAGACTTAAAAGCTGGTTAGAATCTTGTTTCATAAACTCCTAAATGTCCACCCATATTCTGGGCAGCTGGGAAGTCACACAGCTTTTTGTCTTCTTGTCAAGTTTTTAATGAGATGCACCAGTTTTGCAGACAGGCTTCAGTGTGTCATCCATGTTCAGGGTGATGGGTTACCTGTGGACCTGCAGACTGTAGGAGGACTCTATCTGTAAGTCTAAGTGAGTTTCACCAAATGTTCCAGAACTGATAAAGTGATGAGTAGAAGCTAAACATAGGAACAGGATATCAGCAGCTCTGTTTGGCAGATACAAAGGAGAAAACCTGTTTTTTTTTTTAATGCAATGAGACATCACATTTTTTTCCTAGCCTGAGCAAGATTGGCTTTTTCAGCATGTGACCTTGCATGACTTGTGTGAGGATGTGTTTGTGTGCCATTTACGTACTAAGATAGGTTACATTTTCAATTGAGGAATTTAATTTTCTGGATTTTTTTAGAGGGACAGCAGGGACTTGGGAACTCAGAGGCATGTCTCCGACAATGTGTATATCTAAATACCTGTCAGCAGGTGAGTTCTAAGCCTCTGCAATTATTCTGGTGGTAGGGAACAAGCCTAAGATTTAATACCAGTAGAGGAGAGAAGTAATATATTTTGCAATCACTTTAAGTAGTTTTCTTGAAGCTAAGGCAGTATTTATTCAGTTTCCTTATATCATATCTGAAGCATAAGTGGTGGTTATTGGCAAGGCTACAATTCTTTTTAAGGCCTTCTGTAGTTGAATTTTAGGTCAGAAATATGTCATATTTGGTACAATTTGGAGAGAACTTACTCTGGCATGGGCTCTTATTCATGGTAAAGGCATCCTTGCCTCACCATCTCCTGATCACACTCAATCACTTTTGGTGGCAAAGGCTGGCAGTTTTCACAGCTGCTCTGAGGGTCACCTGGTTTACTGTGGTCTGGCCAAGTAAAGTGAGCGTGGGCCATAGCTGATGTATTACTTATACTGAAGTATTTTCTGAGAATTTTGGATTTTAAATGTGTGGAGACTATCTTTTTGGAATCCTTTATATTATCTTCATGATGCACAAAGAAGGTGGAGTTTATTAATCAGTGGTGGAATGATCATCTGGCAGAGAAAGGCTAGACTGGAAGGTAGTTCTAGAGGTCTTTGAAGTGACTTTCCCTTGTCATTCATTCAATCAAGAAATATTTATTGAGTACTGACTATGTGTCAGGCTCTGTAGTGGGATGAGGATACAATGTATATAAGAAGGGGTTGCCCGCATAGTGCCAGTGGGCCAGTGGGGGTGAAAGGATTAGGAGAGAAAACCAGCCCATGACAATGGAATATAATGTGTGCTAGAACAGGAGTCCACCTAGGTTGTCTTTCCTAAATGCAAGAGATCAGCGAAGGCTTTTTTGAGAAGTTTGTATCCAAACTGAATCTTAAGGGACAAATAGAACTAGACAGTGATAGGAAGTGAGAGAATATGTCAGGTGGAACAGCATATGCAGAGTCTTGGAGGAACTTGGTGTGCTGAAGGAAGCACAGGAATTAGTCTGAGCTGTAGTGTTGTGGTTTGGAGGTTGTGCATTAGTGGAGGGGTAACAGGCAGTCAGATGAGACTTTGTCTTCTTCTGAAGCAAGCAGGAGCCATTTTGAAGTTTTGAGCAGGGGAATGACAGTAAAATCATCCTAGCTGCAGCTGGAAGTTTTTAGAAGAGAAGAATCGAGGTATAGGGAGACCAGTCATGAGGCAATATAGTTTTCAAGGCTTCAAGTTTACAGCAGATTCTGCTGAATTAAGATAGTGGTGATGGGGAGAAGTAGTCAATTCCAGAATTAATAAGCAAGTATTTTTCTCACTAATGAGGAGAGTTTGTTTATAATTTTCAGTCCCAGATTTCTGCAGAACCTGCTTCCAGCACAGGCTATGCTGCCTGTATAAGCTCCCTCTTGCAAGGTTCCCAGCCCGGCCTGGTGAGAAAAGATTTGAAAGCCCAGTGAAATTCTCCTTTCATATTTTAGGATTATTGGAAATGAAACATTAAGAAATTGAGTCAGTGAACACTAGGAATTTGACCTGAAAAGTTATATACCTGTTGATGTGTAAGGAGAGAAAAACAAAAACAAAAACACTGATTATCAGAAGGAGGGAAATAAAACATTATGGTAGAGACAAGAGTCATTATAGCATTTGAGAGACTGAGAGTGTTGCCTGATTCTATTTCATATCTGGCTTTTAAATAATCAAACACAGTGATATCTGTACAACAACCATACTTTTTTATAGTTGAGCTAGTTAGAGTGAGCTTTTACTTGGTTTATCTTTCTTATATCTCCTGCCTTGCCCCTTGGCATTATTCGGGGATTACCATATAAATTAGGATTTATGCATTGCTAACTGGGCTGCATGAAGAATAGATTTGAGGCTTCCGAGCCATTCTGTTTCCTTGTTTATGTCAGTCTCAACTTATGTATGTAAAAATAAGGAAATAATAGCATGCCCTTTCTATGATCATAGATTCAGTATTCTAGGTTTTTAGGTTGGCCCAGTGGATTTGTTGACTTTCTGGAAATTTTTATATCCGTTTACAAAAGTTTATGAGACTGACTGAAGCAGATTCCCTCAGACTTTGAGAAGCTTTATGAAAGGACTAGATGATGTGTTGTAAGTTGGTGAATTATTAAAAAAAAATACATTATATTGGTACTGATCATATTTTTCAAGGGGATGCTGCTTTGGTTGTGGAATGCAAGAAGTGATTATTCCATTTGACAGTAAGAGGAAAAGCATGGAAAGCTGCTCAGATTTAATGTTCAAACTCCAGTCTTTTGAGAGCAAATAGACTCCTATAATTTGAACACTCTGAAGCTAGTAAATGGAACTGAAAGCATCTTAGAGCTCCTTGTTGACACCACATGGTCATAAACCCTTCAGACTCTGCAAAGAGGTCATAAAGCAAATTGCCCCTTCACAAGTAAACCGATTAAAGTGAGACAGAGCTTAGACATCTTGGAGCCTAATGAGGGCATTTCAGGGAAATGATGCTCCTTTTCTAGAACAAATGATGAATTTTTGTTATGTGTGAGAAACAAAATTGTTCATAGGAATAAAGTCAAGGGACAGGGTAAGTACTATATTCTATTTTCAGTAACACTGGGCTGGGAATCGGAAGGCTTGGAATTCCTAATCCAACATTAAGTGAGTGAGTTTAGGGAAGTAAACAAACCACTCCGCTTGTCTTATTTGTAATTGAGGACTCCATTCCTTCAGTAGACATTTATTGATTTATTTTTAAAATCTTGCTTTATTATAAAGAATTCTATTTTTGCTTCAGCTTCTTAGATACAATGAGTAAAAGAGTATAGCTTAGCCTTTCCTATACTCATTCCTATCAGTGAGGTGCATTTCCCAGAATCCTTTATCTGGCATATTTTTTTTTTTAATTGAAGCATAGGTGATATGCAATCTTATACTAGTTTCATGTGTACAGCACAGTGGTCCAATAGTTATCCATATTATTAAATTCCCACCCCAACTAGTGCAGTTACTATCTGTGAATAGACATTTATTGAGTAAATATTGTTAGCTGGTTACTTGCATGTTTGTAATCTCACTTCACCTTCATAAGAGTCCCAAGAGGAAGCCATTATTATTTATTCATACTAATAAGGACTCTGATCGGCTCAGAGAGTTCAAGTGACTTGTCTGAGTCACAGTTGGTAAATGATAAAGTTATAGTTGGTTGGTAAGTGGCAGAGGCAGGATTCAACCCCAGCTTCCAAGTCTAGTATTATTCCTACTACAGGAAACTGCTTTCCTTATGGTTCAATTGCATTTATTGACATATGTAATTACATTTATTAATACTTGTTATCTTTTTAGAATTATTGTCCAATTTCCTGTGTATATGTTTATTTTCCCAACTAACCCTATCTCTTAAAAAGCAAAGATCCCAGTGTTTATATCTTTGTTACCTGCCTCCTCATGCCACACAATACAGAATACTGATCTTCACTCATTTATTCTTTCATTGATTTATCATTTAACAAAATACAATCAAGTGCCTCTTACATAGCAGGCAGAACATTACATGTTCTAGGTGCTTGAAATACATTAGTGCACCAAACAGATGATATTCCCAACTTCATTAACTTGTATTCTAGTGGAAGGCAAAGTGAATAAATAACAAATAGTTTAAGCCATGAGGTATGTTAGGAGGGAATAAGATCAATAAAACAGGTAGAGTAGGCTAAAGGGGATTGGGAATATGACAGAAAGGGTCAGTTTGCAATTTTAAACAAGGCTACTGAGGTAGACTTCATTGACAGTTGCATCTTTGTACCTGCATTCACTTGGGAGTGTCCTCTGACAACTGCAAGCCTAGGCTTTTCTTATATGCAAAGGAGAGATGGGACCAGGTTTTGGCCTTAACCCCAAATTCACAAACAGATATTCATTTCTTAGCAGAGAACTTTAGATCAATATCTTCCATATTCATCTGCAGAGGTGACAGGGGTATAAGGTGGAGGTAGCCAAGGCATTGCTTGAATTTATGTCATGCTTCTCTAAAACAGCTTGGCATCAGGGCACAGGGCTTAAGGTAATGCTGATCTTGGCTAGAAAAAACATGAGTTTGTGAGTCTCACAGATGTATAATCAATAGCAAGGTAACTGGCTACAAGGTGTTTTATACATCTGTCAGCTAAATCAAAACCCTAAAGGGCACATGCTGCTCTAAAGAACATTAGCCAGATTTGTGGTGCTGACTCCAGGAGTTTGAGTCTATAAACGAATGCATGCATTACAAAGAGATATCAGTATGACAATTTTTCATTGGTGACAGTCATAATCTTGTTTCAGTCTTGTTTTCTTGTTGATATTCATGGAAAAATGTTGGATTGGCTGGACTGTCACAGAGATCATTTTATTTTTATTTTATGCCTTCTTCTAACTTTGTTCCCAATAGCTTATAATATTTGGTTCTTTGTCCCTATCTTTCCTCTATTTTCTGCTTGTTATTTTCTTATCCTTGCCTTCCTTTTAGAATTTATTTGCTTTATTTCTGGCTTTCCTTTCCTTTCATCACTGTTCTTCCTCTCTTCTCCTTCCCTTCCTTAAATATTTATTGTGCATCTACAATGTACTAGACCAGTATGATGCTGTGTGTTGCATAACAGTGGTAAAAAACAGAGGGTTCTTTCTTATGGACCATGTTGTCTATAAGATGTCTATATAATGTATGTAAAAGATGACATTATATTTATAAACCACAAGTAAATCTGTTCTGAATAACTCTGGTAAATTTTATGATGAAATAAGAGAATGCTATAAAGGAGAACAACAGGGACCTGACCTTCTCCAGATGACAGAGAAGGCCTAGTTGACAAAGAGATGTTATGATGAGACTTGAAGGAACGGAAGGAGCCATGTAGGCCAGTGGCAGACAGGAATTGCCCAGTGAGAGGGAATAGAATAAATAAAAATCTTGGGGATGGTGCATGAGACTCTGCTCAAAGTCCATTGTGGCTAGATAGCAGCATAGTGTGGCATAGTAAGATTTGAGAGTACAAATGCCTTTCTCCTTATTTCTCTTCCTTTTCCAATACCTAGTTAGCTTGGGAAAGAAGTTTATCTGAACATATCCTTTGATTTTTTAGTTTATTATATGGGCAAAATGAGTACAAAACAGGACATGATGAAAGAGGGGAAAAAAGTAGAACAAGAAGCTTTTGATGAAGGAACTAAGAAGTTCAAATGGGCACTGAGCAACCAGAAGTAGGTACCATGGTTTTCTGTGGCACCTGAATTAGTCTGGTTGCTAAAATAACGTAATTGCCTGTGATACACAGTTACAAGGGTTAAAGATTTGAATAGGATTTGCTGTGTGTGTAGTATGTATTTATGTACACAGCAGTGTGTGTGTGTAGTTCATGGTAGCGTTTATGCCTAATTCCTACTCAAATCTTTTCCCATGTGTTAAAAAATCTTATTTTATTTCTGTACTCTTGTTTTATTAATTAAATACCTCTTTAATGCTTTTTTTCTGAAATTTTTTTTCATCTTTTCAGAACTATAAGAAAATTATATGTATAAATAAATATATAAATGTACATTTATAGATGAGACAATCTGGTTATGTTTTAGTGATACCATTTTGATTGGCTCACTGTAGATGAGAGAGAGTGGCAAGATGTAACTGAGTAGTTCAGAGAAATGACAAATGTCATGTCATGAACTAGATCATAACAGAATTCTCTGTAGGTACAAATGTCATGTCATGAACTAGATCATAACAGAATTCTCTGTAGGTACTAGCATCAAAGCAGATATGCAACATCAGAAATAATTATACACTTTCTAGATTTAACATTTTATTTTAGTTGTAGTGGTTTTGTACAACTCATGAAGATTTATTTTATCCATAATATTTATTTTGAGCAAAATATTTTATGAAATGACTTCATACTATACTCCTTCCTAGAGACTGAATTTAATTTACTAAAAGTTAATGAGAAAAGAAATAAATATTTATTGATTCACTTTCTTAAAAAGTATTGAAAAACAATTGTTAGCAAATGTAACCTAAAAATATGATACAAAGTAGTTAGATTTGATATTTGGGTACAATTATGTGCTGTATTTGTGTTTTCTAACAAAGAGGCGGTTATTAAAGGGCTTGGATAATGAAAGGTTGGTTATAGGATGGGTTTGAGGGGTGCATATGCTTATCATAATAGATTATTATCTTTTAGTAGTAAGAGTTAAAGCATACAGAACCAAGTTGTTGGCAGTAGGAATGGAGTAAATATTAAGGAAGGAAGCTCAGTGACTGATTAGGTATGGATTAAGGGGAGGGAAAAGGTGAGAATAATATATATGGTTCTATTTTGCATGATTAATTGTGAAACAGACAGGAGAAGGTCAAGTTTGTTGGCATATATTGAGTTATGTGGTGAACTTGGTGCGCTTCCCATGTCATTGGGCATCTACAGGGAGACATTCAGCCAAGAGCTTAATTTATAGGCCTGGTGAGTGGAGAAAAGGTCTGGATTTAAATAAGGGATGTGGAAATCTGCCATTTAAGTAGATATATTACTACAGAATCATAGAGGTGCAATTTGGTGTAATAGAAAAAGCAATGGGCAAAAAATTACAGTGTAGATTTAATTCTGTCATTTAATAACTGTATCATTTAGACATGTCACCTAGTCCAGCTTCTTTGAAATGACTCTTGAGAGAAACTCTCTTATCTTCCTTAAATGTTGTAAGAATAAAAAAAGTTAGTATGAGTAAATGTATATTTGAAAATCATGTATTTATAAGGTAGAATTCTTCCTTCCTCCCTTCCTCTCTTCCTTTCCATTTATCACCTTTCCATCTCTCTGGTATTCACCATGAGCTAGGGATCTTTGGAACTAAGAGCAGGGGACTGAGACTTGCCTGAAGATGTCCTTGGAAATGTCTGTGGGCTAGGTTTCTAGGTTTATCTTGAGAGCCCAGGAGTTCCTTTTCATAAACCTTAGGGTCTTTTGGAAAGTGTCTAGTGTGCAAGTGAGGACACAATGGTTTATGAAAGATCTTGCATAGTACTCAGTCACTATAGAGCTAAAATACTCACCTCTTATTAAGGAATCATGCCTTGTTTTTGATCTTTTCCTTTTCTCCTGTAATATCTTTCCCTCCAGCTTTGCCTGTTTTTAGAGATCATCTCAAATATTATCTTTTCTATGAGGTTTAATGACCACCCATTCATTCTATTTCTTTGAGCATCACTTCATATCTCTGTTAAAACACATTATATTCTACCTTATTTGTATACATGCTTTATTCCCCTGCTAGTTTATGAGTTCCTTGAGGGCATGGACTCTATTGTTAAGCTGTTCCAAAGCTACTGACCTGGGAGCCTGTACATGATATATCAGGGAATATTTGCTTACTTGATTAGCCAAAATAAATTACACAAAGCTGACAAATTATCACATCTAATCAGAAAATTGCACGTCCTGCATCTGTGGATTTATACTCTAATCAAATCTGTTTTACAAAAAAAACTAGACAAGAAATAATTTTAAAATTCAATTTAAAAAAGAAATGAGAAAAAAAACCTTTAAAATAATGTGAAGAGTTGTACCATACAGCACCCTTAACTAAAAGAGTTCAGGCAATCCTTTCAGTTACAAAAAATTTTTGTTTTATTCCTAAAGCTCTGTGACAAGATTTGCAAAGAAAAACAATAAGAATGTTGGTAGCCCAGGAGTATTTCATTTGTAAAATTTCCTTTTTCCAAATTGGATTCTAAATCACTCTTAACTGCAGTCCTAAATATTTTGTTTAATACCAGTGATTGTTGAAGTGACTTGAAGAACTAAGCTAAATTCGACTTTGGGTTACCTATTCCCCTTTGGCCTTTTTTCTCTAAAGGATTGTCATTGCTTGTTCTTAATACTTAATAAATACATGGGCATGGTCTGGTAAGAGACAGGTTTCTGCTTACAAGGGTAGGATTTTCAATTTGTATCAATAATATTCTGTACTGGGATGGCCATATAAGTCAGCAGCATTAGTTACAACCTGCCAAATCAACAGATTTACTTGGGTAGGCACTTATAGCCAATATTTGTTTGCTGTGTATACTATCATCTTTTTCTTGGAATTTCCAGAATCCATGAGTCAGTCTATAGTATTTATTGGGCAGCTTCTGGGTACAGATTTGGAGACACTGTATCAGGAGCTATGAAGAGAGTTCAGGGAAGAGGGACTGTGAACACATCATGTATCATGGATTTTATATGGAAGAACAGTTATCCATCTCCATGGTTAGAATGGTCAAGCCAGGTATTTGCCACTTGAACATAGCTCTTTCCGGGGAAGCTTCACAATGCCTGTTTAATACCTAAGTGCTTTATGATGCATTCCTGATGAAAAGGTAGACATTTGCACTTAATATGTCTACCACCTCAGACCTGACCTAAATCTAATCATCTATTGACTGGTTAATTATGGTTGCTCAGAATGGCCTATGGATGAATAGGAGTCTCCTATACTATATGTTGGTTAGTTGAATCACTCAAACTCAGAGATTTTAAATAGGCAATCAGACAGGAAGAATAGGAGTAGTAGGTGTTGGGATGGGGATAAGCTGAGTCACCAATGTAGGTTTTGAGTAGGAAGGTGTCAGTACCTACTATAGGAAGGCAGTAAACTTTTGAGTTTCTATGTAGTCATCATAAGTGTTATTAGACTCCAGGAAGTACTTCTTTGTGGAGAATTCTGAGGCATGTCCCCTCAGTGTTATTCTTGAGATCTGATTAGGGCAGCATCAAACCCATTAAGGTTGTTTCAGCTTTCCTTGTTCACTTTCCCACTCCTTCATAGTGGTGGCTGAGATTCCTCCCCACCAAATATACTACCTGTCTTAGTTCCTGCTTTGTGAGGAGTCCAAACCAATATACTCTTCACATGTAGTCGTGTTCCTCGGAGAAGTAAGGATTCAGGGACTAGTATAGGGCATGGTCATTCAAATGGATATTAGTTCTACAGCCTTATAGCACTGTTATTCTTAACAGAACTTCCTAGGGAGGAATCTGAAGATTTGAAAGCATTTGTAGAGATAACTTTCTTGGCTGACATTCAGATTAGGCCTTTGACATTCAGATTCTCTTTGAATCGACAGAATTGTCTTGTGTTAAAGTATCTTTTAGTTAAAGTATCACTTTTAAATAGTGACCTAATAGTAAGATTGTCAGTTATAATTTTTATTGAAATAGATAATGATTCTGTGCATGGAATCTTATATGAGGAATGCTTGCTTATATTTTCTGGATTTTACTGTTTACTAGCTGTTCATTACAACCCTTTTCTTTAGAAAAACCTGTATTTCTAGATGTATCAAAATGTTTCAAGTCAGTTATATTAAAAATTTTCCCCAAATGATAAGATAAATAAATATGGAAGCCAGTTAGCAAGCTTTGTGTTTTCATTGATCACGTAAACTGAAGGCAAAACAATGACAAGTTTACATATCTCCACATTTGCATGAGGAGTAGCGCCTACAATTTTCACTAAATGGAAGGACTCAAAATGTATTAAGTAAACAAACAGAGGATCCCAGAAAATAGACATTTATGGTAGGCTGGAGAAGTTCTGTAGAGAAAGTTAAGTAGGAATACCAAATCTATTTGCTAAATAGTGAATAGCATAATACTTTGGACGTTTTTCTTCCACATAGTAGATTTCCCTATGAGGTAAACCTGTCATTGAAAGCTATACACAGTCATATCTGAAGTTACATAATATGAAAAAATATATAAAAAATAAATATTCTCAATAACCCAAATGTAGGTATAATTTCAGATCAAATCTTATTTCCAGGTTTCCAAATAAAAGTAGATTTTTCATTTTGCTTTGATTATGGATAAAGGCTAGGAATCTTACTTTTGCTCTTCTTACTAATGACAGCTCATGGATCTTTGATGAAGTTCAACATTTCATGCATTAAGAAGTAGGACCAACTAAAATTTTATATACCTTTCTTGTGAAATTAAAATCAGATTGGTATTTCCACTGAGGTTCCTGAGCTGTTAGTCAGAAGTGTGTCATGCCTATCTTTCAGTCTTTATTATTCTATCTTTTGTCTGTCCTTGCTTGTGCTGCTTTCATTATCCTCAGCTCAGTATCAGCACTCTTTAACTTTCAAAGAGAATAATATGTGGTGCATTCCTCTAAGCCCTTTCTCTAACAGCCAGCTACTAGCAGCAAGTGTCTTTAATAGGGGATGTGTGTCTTTATTCATTCGTGGAGTCATAGGAACTGTATAATGAAAACTCTGGCTTTATGGTGGAGGTAGGTCTTGTTCTCACACAGCTCCACTGTTACCAGCTTAATTGATCCTGCTCTTGTCAGAAGGCAATTAGCACAAGAGGAAAAGAACCAATAAAAGGCATACTCTTTAAAGCTAAGTTGTACACTTTTACAAAGTTTCTGTCAGTTAGATTTATATCTTTTTGAATTATTCATTGAGTGGAATAAAAGATAACAGTTAGGAGAACTATTTTCTCAGTGAGCCAATTAAATGAAGGGGTTAGATGTAAAGAGTGAATAGGTTGGACCTCTTGGGTGTAGACTACCTAAAACGTGCTTTAATACCTATAGCACACAGAATAATCATTAAACCAAGAGTAATAGTCGGTGGAAAATTCTCTTTAATGCTTAGAAAGGATAATGTAGTGTCATAGTGTTTGTGTAAAAATATTTCAAATATGTGTAGTAAAGCCTACTATATCATCCTCTTTGGTGGGGAGGAGGAAAAAAATGTGATTAGTTTTTGCCTTATATACAACTTAAGGAGTGGATTTTTCTTAAAGAAAAATAAGACTCAGGATACTTATTTTTTCCTATCGTGGCTAAACTAATGTATATGAATCACAATTTTTCATTTCTTAGATGATTAACATTTTGGTATTGAAACAAAGCAAAGAAAAGAAAACACTGAATGATCTGGTGCACTAGAGATCGTTAGAGGAGAGGTTTGGAGAATTCATGGAGCCACAGCAACTTGATATACACTTGATACTCCCACACACACACGGATGCACATACTCAACACCAATAAAAGACCAAGAGCCATCAATGCTCTAAAAAATAGATTACTGGCATGCCCAGTTCATGGATAGATCAAAGGATAAATACTTTGATGGGAAAATTATTGCCTTGTATTTTTTAAATATTAATTCCACAAGAAAGAAATCAGTCTTGTTTGAGGACAGTTTTCTGGAATATATAGGTTTTGTTTGTTTTGGTATTTTTCTGGGAAGCTTTTCATCAGAGAAATTTGTATAGGTATTTCCCCTGAGGTTTTCACCTCTACACACCTGTCTTTATTCTGATTTTGGTTCACTTTCGCATTTTCAAATATGACTGAATGGTGACCTCAATTCATTGCTGAATAGAAATACAGCTAGACAATTCTTACAAGATGAAGCTTGAAACTACTCATCTTAGGACTAAAGTAGTGTAGGATACTATATCCATTGAAAAAGAATTCTTAATAACTTATTTTACAAACTGCTTAATTTTAATTTTAAGCAACACAATGATCCTCATTCTTCTTTTTCTTTGTCATTTCTCTATATGTTTTGATCCATTTTGCATGGTTCGAAAACTCACTGTGGATATCCTTTGTGGGTATGGGTAAAATATAAATCATAGCACCTGACCATTAATAACTTAAAATCACTTTATGTATTTCTGGAAGAAATATGTGTATCAGTCAAGAACTGGAAATGAAATTAGAGATAAGAAGGAATTTTCTCTGGCTGCTTAGTAAAGAAAGATGACTTTCTAAGATTATGCATTCAACTAAAAGTATTTATTAATGAAAATGTACACATAAATATTTCCCAGTACTTGATTCTGTACCCATTCTAAGAATTTTTGAATATATCCATAGGTTGCTCTCTCATATTTACTAAGATAATATTGGCTGATAGATAAAATACACATAGGCTAATATTTTAATTTCAATTTATATGTTTTTATTGCTGAAGAGGCAGTCAATCAAATGTTACCCAGTGTGAGTGTATTTGTGTTGAATAAGCTGGCTTGAATGGAAAAATAATCTGTACCAGAAGTAAATGCAATTCATGAGAATGTTCTACTCTGATAATATTTCCTCTAATTTTTATAGCTTTTCCAGGAATATCAGTTATGTTTTTAGTAAGAGCCAAAAGCATAAAAGTATGACTTATTTTGTATGATATATTCACACACATTTGGCAGAATGAAATTTTCAGTATTAACTTATACTTCCTCCTCCTCTGTATTTCCAAATTTGCTCTGTGACCTACCCTCATTCCAGCAGCTAGACCATGAGGCAACAATGTGTCAAACTGTTTTGTTACAGTAGAAAGCAGAAAATAAGAATCATGTTTTTAATTTTTGAATTAAAACATAAAGTATAACACAAAATTTTTGTAAAGATACACGATAAATAAGAAAAGTTTTGCCCATGACCCACTGACTATGTAAAGAATATCCAGCCTGGGGAGTGGTGGGCAGAAGAAAGAGGGGAAAAAGACTCTCTGGTGGGTCCCTGAGAAAGAACCAGATATAATTTTTCCATTCTCCACTCTTAATTGCCAAATCCAAGAGAGGGGAAATGGAACTATATAATGAAAACTCCCCCCCCAGGTGGTGTTGGTAAGCTTTGAGAGTGGAATGAGCCTGAGCTCTTTTTTCTAGGCAGATCCCAGGAGGTAAAAGGCACCCCAGTTTCCCTGTACCCGCTAGTGGTGCAGAAACATCTGTGGGTATCTTGTCCAATGGGCCTGAAGCAGCCCTCTGAAATATCTTTGTGCCCTCATAGATTCAGGGAACAACAGAAATATTTTTCTGAGTGTAAGAGAACAGTACAGCCATGGTGCACAGAGCCAATGAAATTGCAAATACCTTGTTTCCAAGACAGGGAGGCTGTGACAGTGATGTGCATGAACTGAACACAGAAAACTCCTTGGAAAGAAAACATCTAGCTGATTGCAAAGTACATGTGCATAGATGATGATAGAAAATGCCCAGATTTTTACCCACATCCTCTGTGACTTGTCACTATATAAGTACTAAAGAATTTAGCAGCCAATGCAGGAAAAAGTTGAGAAGAGATATTGAAATGGTTGTTACTGACAATCAATGATACAGATGCCTAACAAATTAAGTTTAGTTATAGCAAATTTATAGTTATAGAAAGTTAAATTTCTTGAGTGTCTTATATGGTAGAATCAGATTGATATTCACTGTGTATATTTTTAATATACCTTTTATCTTGAATATGCCATTATTGTTTCTAGCTCCTCTAATAAATAGTTCTAAATATTTAAAATATCTAAATAGTTCTAAAGCTATAATTTTCACATATGCACACAACTTATTTTGCCCTTTTTCATTATGAATAGTGATGATGGAAGTCTATGCAAAGATCTCTCACCTTGATTTCTGGCAGCCATGGTAGTTTGAGCATTTCCCTCTCTTTAATGCTTATTAGAATGGAATGTCTCAAAAGTTCAAATGTGGGATTGTAACTGACACACTAATGAGTTAGATTTTCAACCACTTTAATCTCACGATTATTTTACACTTTAATACAAAGTTTGTAAAGTATTTAAGATTTTATTTTCATTCCTGTAAGAGGAAAAATAAACAAATATTTCCAGAAAACAAGGAAAGTACAATAGAAATGTGTTATCTATTTTTTCTCTTGATATAACTTCAAAATCCTCAAAGATGGGGGGAAAATTAAAATACCACTTCTTTTTTTTATTAAGGTATCATTGATATACAGTCTTATGATGATTTCACTTAAACAACACAGTGGTTTCAACATTCACCCATATTATTAAATCCTCACCCGCTTCATTGCGGTCACTGTCTTATCAACACAGTAAGAGGTTATACTCATTAATTGTCTCCTCCACGCTTTACTGTCTTCCCTGTGACTTACCTATATTGTGATTGTGAATTATAGTGCCTCTTAATCCCCTTCTCCCTCACTCCCCACTCACCTCCCCGAACCCTTCCCTTTGGTAACTACTAATCCCTTCTTGGTGTCTGTGAGTTCACTGCTGTTTTGTTCCTTCAGTTTTGCTTTATTTTTATTCTCCACAAATGAGTGAAATCACTTAATAAAAAATACCACTTCTTATGTCCCATTTATATGTATCATATTGCATCACAAAAACAGCTTTGCAATAATGTATGCTTTGCAAAACACATCGCCTTTCTTAGGGAACACTCCAGGAAGGTTGATGCTGCTAGAAATTCTAAGAATAACTGTGAAGGATGTAGAAAGAAAGGGGCCTGATCTTTGTTATCTCTCTTTTAAAATTTTTTTTAACGGAGACAACTTTACTACTAAAACAATAATTACAAGTAACATTAGCTTATTTCTGCCCAACTCTTTGGCCACTTACCTCCACAATTAATAGACTGTTTAACATATTACTCTTAAAAATATTTAACTTTCATTGCATGTTATTGTAAATGATAGCTATATATTTTTTATTTTGGTATCATTAATGTACAATCACTTGAACAACATTATGGTTACTAGACCCCCTATTATCAAGTCCCCCACATATACCCCATTATAGTCACTGTCCATCAGTGTAGTAAGATGCTATAGAATCATTACTTGTCTTCTCTGTAAATACTGCCTTTCCCATGTCCCCCCCCC
>JAQQAC010009165.1:14069312-14253673 GCA_029783875.1 Phataginus tricuspis | reverse complement strand
AACTGTTAGTCCATTCTTGGGTTCTGTGAGTCTGCTGCTGTTTTGTTTCTTCAGTTTTTCTTTGTTCTTATACTCCACAGATGAGTGAAATCATTTGATACTTGTCTTTCTCCACATGTCTTATTTCACTGAGCATATTACCCTGTAGCTCCATCCATGTTGTTGCAAATGGTAGGATTTATTTTCTTCTTATGGCTGAACAATATTCCATTGTGTATATGTACCACATCTTCTTTAACCATTCATCTACTCATGAACACTTAGGTTGCTTCCATTTCTTGGCTATTGTAAATAGTGCTGCGATAAACATAGGGGTGTGTATGTCTTTTTTCAAACTGGGCTGCTGCATTCTTAGGGTAAATTCCTAGGAGTGGGATTCCTGGGTCAAATGGTATTTCTATTTTTAGTTTTTTTGAGGGACCTCCATACTGCTTTCCCTAATGGTTGAATTAATATATATTCCCACCAGCAGTGTAGGAGAGTGCCCCTTTTTCCACATCCTCACCAACATTGGTTGTTGTTTGTCTTTTGGATGACGGCCATACTAACTGGTGTGAGGTGATATCTCATTGTGGTTTGAATGTGCATTTCTCTGATGATTAGTGATGTGGAGCATCTTTTTATGTGCCTGTTAGCCATCTGAATTTCTTCTTTAGAGAAGTGTCTGTTCAGTTCCTCTGCCCATTTTTTAATTGGCTTATTTGCTTTTTGTTTGTTGAGGTGCATGAGCTCTTTATATATTTTGAATGTCAACCCCTTATCGGATACGTCATTTATGAATATGTTCTCCCATACTGTAGGATGTCTTTTTGTTCTACTGATGGTGTCCTTTGCTGTACAGAAGCTTTTTAGTTTGATATAGTCCCACATGTTCATTTTTGCTTTTGTTTCCCTTGCCAGGTGAGATATGTTCATGAAGAAGTTGCTCATGTTTACATCCAAGAGATTTTTGCCTATGTTTTTTATGTTTTCATGACTTACATTCAGGTCTTTGATCCATTTTGAGTTTACTTTTGTGTATGGGGTTAGACAGTAATCCATTTTCATTCTCTTACATGTAGCTGTCCAGTTTTGCCAACACCAGCTGTTGAAGAGGCTGTCATTTCCCCATTGTATATCCATGGCTCCCTTATTGTATATTAATTGATCATATAAGCTTGGGTTTATATCAGGGCTCTCTAGTCTGTTCCATTGGTCTATGGGTCTGTTCTTGTGCCAGTACCAAATTGTCTTGATTACCACAGCTTTGTAGTAGAGCTTGAAGTCAGGGAGCGTAATTCCCCAATTTATTCTTCCTTCTCAGGATAGCTTTGGCTATTCAGGTTCTTTTGTGGTTCCACATGAATTTTAGAACTGTTTGCTCTAGTTCATTGAAGAAAGCTGTAGGTGTTTTGATAAGGATTGCATTGAATCTGTAGATTGCTTTATGCAGGGTGGCCATTTTGACAATGTTAATTCTTCCTAGCCAAGAGCATGGGAACACATTTATTAGTGTCCTCTTTAATTTCTCTTAAGTATCTTGTAGTTTTCAGGGTATAGGTCTTTCACTTCCTTGGTTAGGGTTATTCCTAGGTATTCTATTCTTTTTGATGTGATTTTGAATGGAATTGTTTCCTGATTTCTCTTTCTGCTAGTTCACCGTTAGTGTATAGGAATGCAACACATTTCTGTGTACTAATTTTGTATCCTGCCACTTTGCTGAATTCAGATATTAGATCTAGTAGTTTTGGAGTGGAACTTTTAGGGTTTTTTATGTACAATATCATGTCATCTGCAAACAGGGACAGTTTGACTTCTTCTTTACCAATCTGGATGCCTTGTATTTCTTTGTGTTGTCTGATTGCTGTGGCTAGGACCTCCAATAGTATGTTGAATAAAAGAGGGGAGAGTGGGCATCCTTGTCTTGTTCCCGATCTTAAAGGAAAAGCTTTCAGCTTCTCACTTTAAGTATAATGTTGGCTGTGGGTTTGTCATATATGGCCTTTATTATGTTGAGATACTTGCCCTCTTTACCCATTTTGTTGAGAGTTTTTATCATGAATCAATGTTGAATTTTGTTGAATGCTTTTTCAGCATCTATGGAGATGATCATGCGGTTTTTGTCCTTCTTTTTGTTGATGTAGTGGATGATGTTGATGGATTTTCGAATATTGTACCATCCTTGCATCCCTGGAATGAATCCCACTTGATCATGTTGGACGATCTTTTGGATGTATTTTTAATTCGTTTTGCTAATATTTTGTTGAGTATTTTTGCATGTATATTCATCAGGGATATTGGTCTGTAATATTCTTTTTTTGTGGTGTCTTTGCCTGGTTTTCATGTTAGAGTGATGTTGGTCTCGTAAAATGAGTTTGGGAGTACTCCCTCCTCTTCTACTTTTTGGAAAA
This sequence comes from Phataginus tricuspis, assembly GCA_029783875.1. Lineage (NCBI taxonomy): Eukaryota > Metazoa > Chordata > Mammalia > Pholidota > Manidae > Phataginus > Phataginus tricuspis. Next base: position 14,251,283 of record JAQQAC010009165.1, on the reverse strand, counting down.
CTTTAATGAGGATGGGTATTAGGTCTTCACTAAATGTTTGATAAAATTCAGCAGTGAAACTGTCTGGGTCAGGATTTTGTTCTAGGAAGTTTTTTGATTACAATTCAATTTCTTCACTGGTAATTGGTCTATTGTCAGATTTTCTGTCTCTTCCTGGGTCAGACTTGGAAGGTTTTATTTTTCTAGAAAGTTGTCCATTTCTTATAGGTTATCCAGTTTGTTAGCATATAATTTTTCATAGTATTCTCTCATAATTCTTTTATTTCTGTGTGTCCATAGTCATTTTTCTTTTCTCATTTCTGATTCTATTTATCATGTGTTGACTCTTTTTTTCTTGATAAGTGTGGCTAGCAGTTTATCTATTTTGTTTATTTTCTCAAAAAACCAGCTCCTGCATTCATTGATTCTTTCTATTGTTTTATTCATCTCAATTTATTTATTTCTGCTTTAATTTTTACTGTGTTCCTCCTTCTACTGACTTTGGCCCTCATTTGTTCTTCCTTTTCTAGTTTCATTAATTGTGAGTTTAGATGGTTCATTTGAGATTGTTCTTCTTTCCTGAGGTAGGCCTTCATTGCAATATATTTCCCTCTTAGCATGGCCTTCACTGCGTCCCACAGATTTTGTGGTGTTGAATTATTGTTGTCATTTGTCTCCATATATTGCTTAATCTCTGTTTTTATTTGGTCATTGATCCACTGATTATTTAGGAGCATGTTATTAAGCCTCCAAGTGTTTGTAGGCTTTTTTATTTTCTTTGAGTAATTTATTTCTAGTTTAATACCTTTGTGATCTGAGAAGCTGGTTGGTACAATTTCAATCTCTTTGAATTCACTGAGGTTCTTTTTGTGGCCTAGTATATGACCTACTCTTAAAATGTTCCATGTGCACTTGAGAAGAATGTGTATCCTCTTGCTTTTGGGTGTAGAGCTCTGTACATGTCTGTTAGGTCCATCTGTTCTAATATGTTGTTCAGTCCCTCCCTCTCTTTATTTTCTGTCTTTTTAATCTGTCCTTTGGAGTGAGTGGTGTGTTGAAGTCTCCTAGAATGAATGGATTGCCATTCTATTTCCCCCTTTAATTATGTTAGTATTTGTTTCACTTATATATGTGATCCTGTGTTGGGTGCATAGATATTTATAATAGTTATATCCTCTTGTTGGACTGACCCTTTTATCATTATGTAATGTTCTTGTTTGTCTCTTGTGACTTTCTTTGTTTTGAAGTCTATTTTGTTTGATACAAGTACTGCAACTCCTGCTCCTTCTCACTATAGTTGCATGAAATATCTTTTTCCATCCCTTTAGTTTCAGTCTGTGTATGTCTTTGGGTTTGAATTGAGTCTCTTGCAGGCAGCATATAGATGGGTCTTGTTTTTTTTATCCATTCAGTAACTCTATGTCTCTTGATTGGTGCATTCAGACCATTTACAATTAGGGTGATTATCCATAGGTATGTACTTATTGGCATTGCAGGCTTTAGATTTGTGGTTACCAAATGTTCAAGGGTAATTTGCTTAGTATCTAACAGTCTAATTTAACTCACTTCATATGCTATTACAAACACAATGTAAATGTTCTTTTTTTTCTCCTTTTTCTTCCTCCTCCATTCTTTGTATATTATGAATCATATCCTCTCCTCTTTGTCTATCCCTTGGATGACATCTATTTAACCTTAGGAATACTTCCATCTATAGGAGTCCCTCCATTATGCACTGTACAGGTGGTTTGTGGGAGGTAACTTCTCTCAACTTTTGCTTATGTGAAAATTGTTTAATCCCTCCTTCAAATTTAAATGATAACCCTGCTGGGTAAAGTATTCTTGGTTCAAGGCCCTTCTGCTTCATTGTATTAAATATATCATGCTACTCCCTTTTGGCCTGTAAGATTTCTGTTGAGAAGTCTAATGATAGCCTGATGGGTTTTCCTTTGTACATGATGTTTTTTTTTTATCTCTCTAGCTGCTTTTAAAACTCTGTCTTTATCCTTGATATTTGCCATTTTAATTATTATATGTCTTGATGTTGTCTTCCTTGGGTCCTTTGTGTTGGGAGATCTGTACACCTCCATGGCTTGGGAAACTATCTCCTTCCCCAGATTGGGGAAGTTTTCTGCTATTACCTCCTCAGTGACACTTTCTATCCCTTTTTCTCTCTCTTCTTCTGGTACCCCTATAATGCGAATATTGTTGCGTTTGGATTGGTTACAGAGTTCTCTCAATATTCTTTCATTTTTAGAGATCCTTTTTTCTCTTTCTGCCTCAGATTCTTTGTATTCCTCTTCTCTAATTTCTATTCCATTTACTGTCTCTTCTACTCCATCTAATCTGCTTTTAAATCCCTCCATTTTATGTTTCATTTCAGGTATGGAATTTCTTAATGATTGAATCTCCAACTTAAATTCGTTCCTGAGTTCTTGAAAATTTTCCTGTACCTCTATAAGCATGTTCATAATTTTTATTTTGAACTCTCTTTCAGGAAGATTGGTTAGTTCAGGTTCATTTGGCCCTTTTTCTGGGGTTTGTGAGATTTTGGTCTGAACCATGTTCTTTTGACCTTTCATATTTCTGTGTGGTACCCACTAGTGTGTAGAAACTCCAGTCTCTGGAGCTGCTCAGTCCCTAGAGTGAGGTTGGGTATTGTAGGGGAGCGGAACTGGTGCCTAGTGAAGAGGAAGGAAAGATCTGTTTCCTGATTCCTGTCTGCGGTGCCTGTCTCCAGTGTCAGAGCCAGTGGGTGAAGCACACACATGTAAGCCTCTGTGCTTTGTGTCTCTAGTTGTTGTAGGTGGGGCCTCCCTCTGGCTGGCCTGGCTCCAGCACAGTGACTGCCAGTTTGCGAACCAGTGCCGGCAGGCTAGGAGGATGGTGCAGCAGGCTGTGTGTCACCATGGGGGGCCTCAGAACTGAGTGGCAGTCAGGGGGATGGAGCACATGAAGCTCCTCAAAGTTTGCAACCTGGGCGCAGAACGCACCCAGACAATGTTGTCCAGCTCTTCCTTCTCCTGTGCAGCAAGCTCCATGCAAACCCCACCCCTTCAGCATCCCTCTCACTGCTAGGAAGCCTCTCAGGCCTCTTGTCCCTCCTCTGACACAGAGCGGCCAGATGTGGATCTCCCCTCCACAAACAGCCAGAATGTCAGTCTCCCAAGCACTCCACCCCTCCAAGCTCCCCAATGTTCAGAGCACCACACAATATAGGCTTCCACTCACAAAGCAGATCTCCAGGGCTAGGCACTCAGCAGTTCCAGGCTTCCACCCCCTCCCCACTCCATTTCTTTTCCTCCCACTGGTGAGCTGCGGTGGGGGAAGGGCCTGGGTCCTGCCGGATTAAGGCTTTCCTATGTTACCCTGTTTCGTGAGTTCTGCTCTGTTCATGAGGTCTGTATGCAGTCTGGTTAAGCCTTCTTTCTTGTTGCTGTTTTTGGATTAGTTGTATTAATTAACTATATTTTTGTACTACTTATGATTTTGGGAGGAGTTCTTCATGTCACCTCTCATGCCGCCATCTTGAATCTCCCTTTGTTATCTATTTTAACTACTCTGGTAATGCTTTCTTTTCCCTTGATCACTCCATCATAATAAAACCTTATTTCTTGTTAAAATTTTATTTATTAATAGTTTTTTTCCAGAAATAAACAACCACTGTGCTGAAGGCAAATTAACTTGATTCTTAAAAATTAGATTAAGCAATCTGTACTCTGTACTCACATTATAAACTTAAAATAGAGTCAAAATTAGGTGAAGTTAATTCTCTTTCCCTAGGTGTTCTTAGGCTTAATAATATGAAGCATGACTAATTTTAGTGTGATACTCTAAGTTGACACATGAGTAATGAGTAACTTTCTGCTGCTCTGAGTTATAAAATGCATCTGTTATTTATTATGTTAGTACTGAGGGAAATATATTTTTGTAATCTCTGAGTCATGTTGAAAATAATAATGATTAATCTGATTACAAATAATTAAAATGTATAATGCCTAAGTTCTTTGAGAAGACTTTTGTTTCACCTGATGGTCTTTGTTATTTGGTCAGATTATTTTCGTTACTTTTTATGAAGTAAATGAAGGTGCAATAGGAACTTTTTTGCAACTAATATAGCATGTTTCATTAACCAGTGTTGGTCAAACTTGCTCAAATGATGTTTTCTGTGCTCTGTTTTCCACATTTCTATTTCAGTAGGACCTGGGAGGGATGTTGTTCTGGGATCCTGGTTTATTGGGTTTCTTGGGCAGATGCTCATACAGGTGTTCCTAGGATGGCATTCCAAGAAACATTGATGTAGAATATCAATAATTATTTTTCTTTGCCATCTTAGAGCTCAACCAAAAATTTAATATATTCAAAATTAACTTACTTTTAAATAAGTTTTACTTTTTATAACAGTATTGGATTCATAGAAAAACTGAACAAATAGTACACAGAGGTCTCGTAAGTCCTGTACTTACTTTCTCCATTAACATTTTTATATTAATGTGATATATTTGTCATAACAACCAATATGGATATATTAATTACTAATTAAAACCATGCTTTTTTCATATTTCCTCTTTACACAATATCCTTTTTTCTTTTGTTTTAGCATCTCACCTAGGGTACCACATTATATTTAGCCATTATGGCTCCCCAGGCTCCTTTTGGTTGTGACTGTTCTCGGACTTTAATATGTTTCCTTTATCTCCTTGTTTTTGCAGTGTTTGTCAGGTTTTCCACTTTAAAGTTACTCCTTTCTTTCTCTTTCCATAGTCTTTAGAAGGAAGTGCACTCTTTAGGAGTTGGGAGTTAATGTTCTACCTCCTTAAGAGAGGAGTATCTACCTCAGTTATATGAATTCTTTTGCACTGGTTATCTGTTCCTTCTTCCCCATTTACTTATTTAGTCAAGTATTAGTTTATAATGGGATATTTGTTTTATACTTTAGATTATAATCCAAATACTACTTTATTTTTTTGCCCAAATGGTTCCAGCTTTGGCTAGTGGGAGCTCTTTCAGCTGGTTCCAGTGTCCCTTTTACATATTCTCATCATTGTTTTTTTGTTTGTTTTGTTGTTTATTTGATTTAGCACTTCCTTATGCTCTAGCACTTCAAGTTGATTGTAGCTCATCTTGTATATTTCCTACCCAAGTTCTAGAACTAGCCACTCCTCAACAAATCCTGCTTCCTTTAACTGGATAGTGGCATTAAAAAACAAGATCTTGATGACAGGCACACAATTATCTTTTTAAGATAGAATAATCACAAAAGATGCAGGATGTTAACAAAATTAATTAATGACATTAGAAATAGTCTGAAATAGCAGATCTCAAACCTTCTGTCTCAGGACCTATTAAAAATTATTGAGGACCTCAAGAGGCTCTTATTTATGTGGATTATATATACTTTTATCTACCAAATTAAAAAGAAAAATTGAGACATTAAAAAATATTTATTTAATAGTCCTTTTAAATGAAACACTAATAAACCTAACCCTTGTTTAAATAACGAACATATTTTTATGAAAAACAATTTTTCAGAAACAAAAATATTATTCAGGACATTCTCATTGCTTTACACTTTGAATATCATTTAAATATATGGCTTAACAGGAAAAGCTAGATTACCAGATATGCTTTTATATTCAGTCTGCTGCAATATGTTGTTTGGCTAAAGTGTGTGAAGAAAATCCAGCCTCATAGAGATATGTAATTGTAAATGGGGGTGGTGGGGAAAGTTGTGGTTCCTATGGCCAGGATCCTCACTGAACCTAAAGTGCTTGATGATGTAACTGGCCTGTTGCTAGGCTACTGCTTCCACACCATAGGAAATAAGCTATTATTATTATTAGTTTACTTTTTATTTTTTATTAAGGTATTATTAATATACACTCTTATGGAGGTTTCACATGGAAAAACAATGTGGTTACTACATTTACCCATATTTTCAAGTGCCCACCCATACTCCAATGCAGTCACTGTCCTTGGGTGTAGTAAGATGCTACAGATTCACTGTCTGCCTACTCTGTGCTACACTGTTTTCCCCTTGATCCCCCCACACCATGTGTACTAAACAAAATAATCCTCAATCAATCCCCTTCGCCCACTCTCTGCACCCGCCCTCCCACACCCCTCCCCTTTGGTAACCACTAGTTCCTTCTTGGAGTCTCGGAGTCTGCTGCTATTTTGTTCCTTCAATTTTGCTTCGTTGTTATACTCCACAAATGAGGGAAATCATTTGGCACTTGTCTTTCTCCACATGGCTTATTTCACTGAGCATAATATCCTACAGCTCCATCCATGTTGTTGCAAATGGTAGGATTTGTTTCTTTCTTATGGCTGAGTAGTATTCCATTGTGAATATGTACCACACCTTCTTTATCCATTCATCTACTGATGGACACTTAGGTTGCTTCCATGTCTTGGCTATTGTAAAAAGTGCTACAATAAACATTGGGGTGCATATGTATTTTTGAACTGAGTGAGAAGGTGTATCCGTTGGGTAAATTCCAAGTAGTGGGATACCAGGTTGAATGGTATTTCTATTTTTAGTTTTTTGAAGAAACTCAATATTGCTTTCCACAATGGTTGAACTAGCTTACATTCCTACCAGCAGTGTAGGAGGGTTCCTCTTTCTCCACATCCTCGCCAGCATTTGTTGTTCTTAGTCTTTTCGAAGCTGGCCATCCTAACTGGTGTGAGGTGATATCTTATTGTAGTTTTAATTTGCATTTCCCTAATGATTAGTGATGTGGAGCATCTTTTGATGTGTCTCTTGGCCATCTGAATTTCTTCTTTGGAGAACTAACTGTCTCTTCATATCTTCTGCCCATTTTTTAATCGGGTTATTTACTTTTTGGGTGTTGAGGTGTGTAAGTTCTTTATATATTTTGGATGTTAACCCCTTATTGGATATGTCATTTACAAATATATTCTCCCATATTGTAGAATGCCTTTTTGTTCTGTTGATGGTGTCCTTTGCTGTACAGAAATTTTTAGTTTGATGTAGTCCCATGAGTTAATTTTTCCTTTTGTTTCCCTTGCTCAAGGAGATGCATTCAGGAAGAAGTTGGTCATGCTTGTATTCAGGAGATTTTTGCCTATGTTGTCTTCTAAGAGTTTTATGATTTCATGACTTACATTCAAATACTTGATCCATTTGAGTTTACTTTTGTGTATGGGGTTAAACAATAATCCAGTTTCAATCTCTTGCATGTAACTGTCCAGTTTTGCCTACACCAGCTGTTAAAGAGGCTGTCATTTCCTCACTGTAAGTCCATGGCTCCTTTATCATATATTAATTGACCATATATGGTTGGGTTTATATCAGGCCTCTCTAGTCTGTTTCGTTGGTCTATGGGTCTGTCCTTGTGCCAGTACCAAATTGTCTTGACTGTGGCTTTGTAGTAGAGCTTGAAGTTGGGGAACATAATCCCCCTAGCTTTATTCTTCCTTCTCAGGATTGCTTTGGCTATTCAGGGTCTTTTTTGGTTCCATATGAATTTTAGAATAATTTTCTCTAGTTCGTTGAAGAATGCTGTAGGTATTTTGATAGGAATTGCATTGAATCTGTTGATTGCTTTAGGCAGGATGGCCATTTTGACAATATTAATTCTTCCTATCCATGAGCACAGGATGTGTTTCCATTTATTGGTATTATCTTTTTTAATTTCTCTCATGAGTGTCATGTAGTTTTCAGAGTATAGGTCTTTCACTTCCTTGGTTAGGTTAATTCCTAGGTATTTTATTCTTTTTGATGCAATTGTGAATGGAATTGTTTTCCTTATTTCTCTTTCTGCTAGTTCAGTGTTAGTGTATGGAATGCCATGGATTTCTGTGTATTAATTTTGTATCCTGCAACTTTGCTGAATTCAGATATTAGATCTAATAGTTTTGGAGTGGATTCCTTAGGGTTTTTTATGTACAATATCATGTGATCTGCAAACAGGGACAGTTTAACTTCTTCCTTGCCAATCTAGATACCTTTTATTTCTTTGTGTTGTCTGATTGCCATGGCTAGGACCTCCAGTACTATGTTGAATAGAAGTGGAGAAAGTGGGCATCCTTGCCTTGTTCCCAATCCTAAAGGAAAAGCTTTCAGCTTCTCGCTGTTAAATATAATGTTGGCTGTGGGTTTGTCATATATGGCCTTTATTATGTTAAGGTACGTGCCCTTCAGACCTATTTTGTTGAGAGTTTTTATCATGAATGGATGCTGAATTTTGTCAAATGTTTTTTAAGCATCTATGGAGATGATCATGTGGTTTTTGTCCTTATTTTTGTTGATGTGGTGGATGACGTTGATGGATTTTCACATGTGGTACCATCCTTGCATCCCTGGAATAAATCCTCCGTGATCCTGAAGGATGATCTTTTTGATGTAGTTTTGAATTTGGGTTGCTAATATTTTGTTGAATATTTTTGCATCTATGTTCATCAGGGATATTGACCTGTAATTTTCTTTTTTGTGGTATCTTTGCCTGGTTTTGGTATTAGAGTGATGCTGGCCTCATATAATGAGTTTGGAAGTATTCCCTCTTCTACTCTTTGGAAAACTTTAAGGAGGATTGGTATTAGGTCTTCAATAAATGTGATAAAATTCAGCGGTGAAGCCATCTTGTCCAGGCGTTTTGTTCTTAGTAGGTTTTTGATTACCAGTTCAATTTCATTTCTGGTAATTGGTCTGTTCAGATTTTCTGTTTCTTTCTTTGTCAGCCTTCGAATGTTGTATTTTTCTAGAAAGCTGTCCATTTCTTCTAGGTTATCCAGATTGTTAGCATATAATTTTTCATAGTATTCTCTCATAATTCTTTGTATTACTGTGTGTCTGTAGTCATTTTTCTTTTCTCATTTCTGATTCCATTTATGTGTGTAGACTCTTTTTTTCTTGATAAGTCTGGCTAACAGTTTATCTATTTTGTTTATTTTCTCAAAGAACCAGCTCCTGCATTCATTGATTCTTTCTATTGTTTTATTCATCTCAATTTAATTATTTGTGCCTTAATTTTTACTGTGTTCCTCCTTCTACTGACTTTGGGCCTTATTTGTTCTTCTTTTTCTAGTTTTGTTAATTGTGAGTTTAGACTGGTCTTATGGGATTGTTCTTAGTCCCTGAGGTAGGCCTGTATTGCAATATACTTTCCTCTTAACACAGCCTTTGCTGCGTCCCACAGATTTTGCAGTGTTGAATTATTGTTGTCATTTGTCTCCATATATTGCTTAATCTCTGTTTTTATTTGGTCATTGATCCATTGGTTATTTAGGAGCATGTTGTGAAGCCTCCATGTGTTTGTGGTATTTTTTATTTTCTTTGAGTAATTTATTTCTAGTTTCATACCTTTGTGGTTGGAGAAACTGGTTGGTACAATTTCAGTCTTTTTGAATTTACTGAGGTTCTTTTTGTGGCCTAATATATGATCTATTCTTGAAAATGTTCCATGTGCACTTGAGAAGAATGTATATTCTGCTGCTTTTGGGTGGAGAGTTCTGTAGATATCTGTTAGGTCTATCTGTTCTAATGTGTTGTTCAGTGCCTCTGCCTCCTTAGTTATTTTCTATCTGGTTGATCTGTCCTTCAGAGTGAGTGGAGTGTTGAAGTCTCCTAGAATGAATGCATTGCATTATATTTCTCCTTTTAGTATTTGTTTCAAATATGTAGATGCTCCTGTGCTTTGTGCATAGATATTTATAATGGTTATATCTTCTTTTTGGATTGACCCTTTTATCATTATGTAATGTTCTTGTTTGTCTCTTGTGACTTTATTTGTTTTGAAGTCTATTTTATCTGATACAAGTTCTGCAACTCCTTCTTTTTTCTCCCCATTAGTTGCATGAAAAGTCTTGTTCTATCCCTTCACTTTTAGTCTGTGTATGTCTTTGGGTTTAAAGTGAGTCTCTTGTAGGCAGCATATAGATGGGTCTTGTTTTTTTATCCATTCAGTGACTCTATGTGTTTTGATTGGTGCATTTAGTCCATTTACATTTAAGGTGATTATGGATAGGTATGTACTTATTTGCATTGCAGGCTTTAGCTTCGTGGTTACCAAGGGTTCCAGGTTAAGTTCCTTACTATGTAAGAGTCTAATTAAGTCACTTAATATGCTGTTACAAACACAATCTTAAGGTTCTTTTTTTTTTCTCCTCCTTTTTCTTCCTACTCTATTCTTTATATATTAGGTATCATAGTCTGTACTCTTTGTCTGTCCCTTGATTGACTTTGGGGTAGTTAATTTAATTTTGCATTTGCTTAATAATTAGCTCTTCTGCTTTCTTTACTGTGGTTTTATTACCTTTGGTGATAGCTATTAAACCATAGGAACACTTCCATCTATAGCTGTCCCTCCAAAATACATTGTAGAGATGGTTTGTGGGAGGTAAATTCTCTCAGCTTTTGCTTATCTGGGAATTGTTTAATCCCTCCTTCAAATTTAAATGATAACCTTGCCGAATAAAGTATTCTTGGCTCGAGGCCCTTCTGATTCATTGCACCAAATACATCATGCCAGTCCCTTCTGGCCTGTAAGGTTTCTGTTGAGAAGTCTGATGATAGCCTGATGGGCTTTCCTTTTTATGTGATCTTATTTCTCTCTGGCTGCTTTTAATAGTCTGGCCATATCCTTGATCTTTGCCATTTTAACTACTATATGTCTTGGTATTGTCGTCCTTGGTCCCTCTTTTGGGAGATCTGTGCACCTCCATGGCCTGAGAGACTATCTCCTTCCCCAGATTGGGGAAGTTTTCAGCAATTACCTCGTCAAAGACACTTTCTATCCCTTTTTCTCTCTCTTCATCTTCTGGTAACCCTTTAATGCGAATATTGTTCCATTTGGTTTGGTCACACACTTCTCTCAATATTCTTTCATTCTTAGAGATTCTTTTTTCTCTCTGTGCCTCAGCTTCTTTGTATTCTTCTTCTCTAGTTTCTATTTCATTTATTGTCTCCAGCATATCCAATCTGCTTTTAATACCCTCCATTGTGCTCTTCAACAATTGGATCTCTGACTAGAGTTCATTCCTGTGTTCTTGAATGTCTTTCCGTACTTCCATGAGCATGTTAATGATTTTTATTTTGAACTCCCTTTAAGGGAGAGTAATGAGGTCGATATCATTTAAATCTTTCTCAGGATTTGTATTAATAATTTTACTCTGAACGATGGTCCTTTGGTATTTCATATTTGCATATGGCGCCCTCTAGTGCCAAGAAGCTCTACTCTCTGGAGCTACTCAACCTGTGAAGCAATGTTGGGGTCACAGGCGAGTGGTATTGGTGCCTCCGGGGAGGAAAGAGCTGTTTCCTGCTTCCCGGCTGTGATGCCTGTCTCCATTGCCTGAATCAGTGGGCTGAGCACACAGGTATAAGCCTTTATGCTTTGCGTTTGTAGTTGCTGTAGACAGATCTTCCCTCTGGCTGGGCTAACACCAGGTAGGGTTTGCCGGTTTGCAAGCCAGGTTGGGCAGGCCAGGAGAAAGACGCAGTAGACTGCTTATCACGGAGGGGGTTCTTGGAGCTGTGTAGGCAGCCAAAGAGCTGGAGCACCTGAAGATCATGAAAGCCCCAACCTGCTGGGCAGAGTGCACCCAGACAATTTTTTCTACCTGTCCTTTCTCCTGAGCAGTAAGCTCTGTGCAATCCTTGCCCCTTTAGCAGCCCTCTTGCTAAGGGCTTTCTTGTTAGGATGTCTCTCATAGTGCCCACCTTTCTTTTGCCCCAGAGCAGCTGGATATGGATTCCTGCTTTCCACAAGCAGCTGGAATCTCAGTCTCTCCAGGAATTCTGCCTGTCTTAGCTTTCCAACCCCCTAATTACGAGAGTATCATGCAAACACCATGAAATGTAAGTTTGTGCTCCCAGAGCAGATCTCCAGGTTTAGGTATTCAGCAGTCCCTGGTCTCCACTTCCTCCCTGTTCCATTTCTCTTCTTTCCACCAGTGAGCTGGTGTGGCGGGAGGGCTTGGTTCCTGCTGGGCCACAGCTTTAGTATGTTACCCTGTTCTGTGAGGTCTGCTCTTGTCTCCAGGTATATGCAGCCTGGCACCATCCTCTTTCCTGTTGCTCTTTTAGGAGTAATTGTATCAGTTATATTTTCGTATTATATGTGGTTTTAGGAGGAAGCCTCTGTCTCACCTCTCACGCTGCCATCTTTTGTGGGATAAGTTTTCAACTTAGCAATAAGCTATTAATGACTGAGTCATTATGTAAAGAGCTTGGCCCAGTGCTCTGTGTGGAGTCAGAGAAAATGGAGGATTACATACCTGTAGACTGTTGGATGCAGACATCTCTAGTGCTCGACCTACCACGGGGAGAGAAAGCTGGATAGTAAACCCTTTCTCCCCAAGAACCTTCTACTGTCATATCTTTGGTCACGTTGAATTCATAGTGAACTTGCCCTGGGCTGAAACTCATTGGTATGACAGGGGCAATATTTTAATAGCCTGTCCAGGTAATTTTGGATACATCATGTAACTTGACCATATCTTTATGAGAGAATGAGTTTGAGATAAATAATATCTTAATATTTTTATGAATAAATATAGTTGTGGATATAGTGAAGGTTCTTGTGGCCAGGATTCTCACCTGGCCTTGGTTGGTTAGTTCACTACACATGTGTGGGCATTATGTTGTTATTGACTATATATAAAGAGCTCTGCCCAGTGCTGTGGGTGACACGGTGGCATGGCTTCAAGGCTGCAGGAGAGCAGAGACAAAACGAGTGGTGGCAGCACCGAGGACAGAGACTGAGACAGCTGTGTAGGTAGAGAGGCCCAGAGGCAGAGACCAGTTTGCTGCATGCAAACTCGCTCTGAGTGAACGGGATTCTGAGTGGATGGGATTCTAGTGATTGTCCTGCCATTGTGGAAATAAAGTTGGGTATAAACCATTTCACCCCAAGAATGTTCCATTGTCATTTCTTTGGTCTCATTGAGTCTATAGTGACTTTGTCTGGGGCTGAAACCCATTGGCAAGACAATAGTTTTGACCTTGTTTAATCCCTGAAAAGCCTAGGGAGCTCAGAAGGATCTCCAGATCACATCTGGAGAACTGTTGGCCTTAAATATACTGCTTCAAGAGGGAAAATAAAAGAGTCTGTACAAACTCTTATACTATTGCATACACACTGTCAATTTATTTATTCAGTGATCATTTTCACAGGATGATTTTTAAATTTTCTTCATTGACGGAGGGAGAACTAGCTTAAACCCTACACAGTTAGTGGTAAATGTTAGACTAAATGTCAATGTAAAGTTAGGCAAAGTAAGTAAAGTTCAATAATTCATGATCTCACAATTCACCTTCACTTGGTATAATTTTTTCTCTTATACCTTCCTGACTTAATTTCTTCCTATTTGCATATTCTAACTTATCTTACTGTCATTTTCTCAGTTTGGCTTAGGGCAGCTGTGTGACATGTCTGATGAGGGGTCACTTGGAGGCATTTTTCATGCTTTGCATTGAGCGTCCATCAGCCACAATGAATGCTCATGTGAGCAATTTCCACCATGAAAACACCTTGTGCGACACTTGAGAGTGAGAGAAGAAAGGCAATTTTGGCAAGAGTAAGGAGAAAAGAGTGTGAGCCCAATGCCAATTTTCTAAATCTGTTGCTCTGCTGGAATGATTGTGAGATGATGGATGACTGATACCACTCTCAAGTGTCTTTTATCCCTTAGGATAATTTTGCCAATTTTCCGGCGTACTTAAATGTCCACAGATGTTTGAGATGAAACCTGCTGATTTGTAACTCAAAGGCTTTAACTGCCAAATTGTTGGAGAATGTCAGTGGAAATTGGCAGCTTCACACAATTGCAGCAAAAGACCATTGAGTGTCCTGAGGATGCTCTTGTAATTTGTCATTGGCACAAATGTCAAGTCTAATGATTTTTTTTTAGTAGATTAGGAGTAAGAATGGAATGTTAAGTGTTGCTGGTCACAGCTCACAGCTGATGAATGCACACTGCATAGCCTATTACTGTTGATATTCTTTATTTCAAGGAAAACATGTTAACTGAGAAGTTAGTTCAAAATTTTGCTGTTTTACATTTATTAAAATGACTGCAAATACTACAAGGGAATTTTAAAGAACATGAATCAAGAATTTTTTAAAAAACTAATCACCACAGAAAATGGATGAAGTGGTTATGAGCTGAAATGAAAAGGATATCTATGTAGTTAAATATTGCTCTGAAATTTGTGGAAAAAGAAATTGGCCTCTCTGTGTTCCTCTGGCATGCAGACGTCCCCCGACCTTTACTTCTCTTCTTTCCTAATGCTCTATCAGGTGCTTTAGGCAGATTACTAAATGTTTTGTGAAAAGGAAGACTTGTCTTTGTTTCCCCTTCATATCCTCCATTAGGCACATTAAATATTTCAGTTGCAGTTCAGCCCTTTTATTGGGAATAAAAATGTACAAGCTTTATATTCAAATTTTAAAAAACTTATAGTCTGAATTTCATAGTGAATTATTTTTTTGTACTCTTTTCTGTAAGTTCCATGTCAATTCATTCTTTGTCTATCTTTGTTGTCCTTTTAACTTGCTAATAACCATGTTTACCCACAATCTTGGCCAGAATTTCTCAACTTGATTGCATATTACAACATTTGTAAACTTTAAAAAACATATAGATGCATATTAGGACACCAGATTATATAATGCCTGCATTCCACCCAGACCAAGTGAATTAGTATACCTCAAAGAGCCATGGTATTGTTTTTTAAAAGAACTTCTCTAAGTGATTCTAATGCACAACTATAGTTAAGAATCACTTGTCTAGGCTATGGATGAAAAATAAGTTTTCACCAACCAATTGTTAATAGGTGTCTAGAGACCTATGTTAAGAATGATTTCAAGCTCACCTTTGGGCTCCAGGTAAGAACACTATGATACATTCATGATGTCTGCCAAGGGCTCTGGAGAGAAGAGTAGAAGTTCAGGTTCACATGTCAGATTCTTGCCATCCTTCACCATTTCCTTCTGAGTTTAAATTTGTTACCTTGTGAGTGTTAAGTCCATTCCCTATATCTCTGGTCTTTATCTGAATTATGCTTGCCATGAATCTCTCGTAATATTGATACTCAGAAATTTTATGTAAATTTTACTAGTAGTTTTACTGAAGAGTGGATTCTAAGTAAAAATCCACACACACATACACACACAAAACGCACACTTCACATATTGCCAATTTATTATGACCATAATAAAAAATATAATGGCTCTTTTTTTTTGTCATGACAATTACCAATATATATTAACAGTAAATGTTATGATCTCAGAAGTGAAGGGAAAAATTTTCTTTATATTCCGAATTGTATTAATTCCATTTGACTTTTGCTTGTTACATAATCTGCCTGACCATCAGTTTTATTATGTATGTTATACACTAGAGCTAACATTATTATGTACTTTACAGTGAGAATCATGACTTGTATATTTGCAAAATTCTTTTTACAGAATAACTCCTGAGAAAATATCAATCTCTTTCAGTCATTATTATTGACATACACATCATCTGATTATCCATAGAAATTTGTCAATTCAGTTCAGCTAGGTGCTATTGTCTATCATAGTCCTGAGCTTCTTTTAAGCCATCATCAAGTGCATAGAATGTAAAGCATTGAGGGAGGATTGTAGTAAGCTATAGAAACACCCAACTACCACCAGAACCAAAATTACTGAATAAGTTATTCAAATCATACAAGTATCAAAATCAAGACTCAGTCCCAAGTTGATCTAAATCCACTTTAATCTAGTGAACACTTTAAGATAGACAACACTTCAGATTTTACAAAGGCTGTGGATTTATATTATCTCATTTGATACTTGTAACAACCTGTGAAGTAGGAGTTATTGAGCTCATTTTTACAGATGAATAAACAGAGGCTCAGAAACTAATGTGACTTTTTTCCTGCTGACTTGGCTAATTTTAATTAAAATTACAATTATTAAAATTATACCTGTAGTGTTACAGATTTTCTATTTCCATAGCTAAATATTTTCCTTAGATGGTACTGTTTCAGATTAAATGAGTAAAAAAAGCATTGCATACTAAATTCAGGATAATGTATACTTTTAGATTATCATAATCTCAGTGCACAAAACTGATAATAGAGTTCATTCTTAGTTGCACAAGATTCTATCTTGAGAATTACATGTCATTTTTTATAATTTATCTTGTGAAAGTTGAAAGATGATGGACATTTTATTTCTGATGGTGATTTAAGTCAATCATCTTCTGTATTTTGAAGAAAAGCACAAAACATTGGAATGAACAAATATACCCATTCCAAATTCAGCTACCTCTTGTAAGTTTACCTCGTATGTGGAGAGAATGAGATTTCTTTACCTTTTCACAGGATGACAATTTCCACTTACATTTACAATGAAGAGTTGTAGTTTTGTGAAATGTTAGCATATCCTGTATACTACAGGTGTTAGACATTTAAAGGTCAACATTTCAAAGAAATGTCTAAATTTCTATGCCTAATCGTGCTTGCATATGTTTTTTCATTCCCTTGAATTAGCCATGCATGCAGAAAATGCATGTGCAAGCCATATGGCAAGAGAACAATGTGTCACTTCCAACAATCTCTTCCTGCAAAGGTCCAGGTTGCACACAAGCAAAATCACCGTTGAAACCTATGATGACTTGGATTTCCAAATGCTTGATCAAGCCCAATCATTGAATTAATTTTTAGATTAAAAGAGTAGACTCTAAGAGTGCCTAAGTGACTCTTTTAGAATATTAGGCAGAGAAACAGGAGGGTTAACTCTTTTGTAAACCATGTATTAAATGATGCTTAATCCATCCCACCCCCCCAAAAATAATTATCTTAGGCAATAATAAAACTCCATCAGAAATACAGAAACAGTAGGTTAGTTGATTTACCAGTTTTTCATGGAAATACATAAGGAATCATATCCCATGAGGAAGTATAGCTCAGGGTAATGTGTTTGATTTTCTTTAATAGTCATGTACTTTCTTGTTTGCCACAGGCTTACCACTTCCTGTTGTGTCAAATCCTGCTCAGTACAAATATTTAGGTTCCTAGTCTGACTTCTACTGGCATTTGAGTTTGTAACTCCCATCGGTGACCAGGCCCATGTCCTCCACAATCCTCATCCCACTCCAGGACCCTTGCATTCTGAAACTAAATTAGTGTGGCTCAAGTTTCTGCAAGCAGAATAAGTTAATCATGCCTTTTATAATCCTATGGTCTTCTACAAACATTATAATGTGGTATTATGTGTCCTAAATAACTCACATAGGTGATTGAAGTTAAGTAACTTTTCAATTTAATGTTTTATCACATCACCATTGTTCCTCAATCCATTTTATCAAATGTTTTCATATAAAACATGATAATTGTATATTAAGTGTTTAATCTGTTAGGCATTGTGTTTGGCATGAGAAATGGGTAAATTTTAAATAGCACAATCAAGGAGTCTGCACTGAAAAGATGACACTGCGGTAGCAACTTGCATGAGGTGAAGGAATTAGCCATGTGGCTATTTGGAGAAGGAATGTTCCAGAAAGAAGCAACAATTTGAGAGACAGTCCTGAGGGCATAGTATGCCTGGCATATCAGGGAATAGTAAGAATTTTGTGTCTGAAATGAATGAGTGATGGGGAAGGAAAGAAGAGAAGGTAAATGAAGTAAGAGAGGTGATAATGTGTGTGCAAGTAGCAGATTACGTAGGCCTGTCAAGGTCAGTGTTAGACTTTAGTTTTTATTCTGATGGAAATAAAATTATTAGGGTTTGAGCACAGGAATTACATAACATTAATTATGCTATAAGTAGACAACTTTAGCTTCTGCTGAGAATAGACCATGTGCATTAGTGGCACTGCGGGAAGACCAGATAGGAGACTTTCTCAGTTATCCACCATCTCAGGTGAGAGATAATAGTGCCTCAGATCAGGGAGGTATGAGCGGAGATGGTGAAAGTGGTCAAATATTAGATATGTTTTGAAACTACAGTCAATAAGTTGACGATACATTGAATTTAAGATATGAAAATAAGTGCAAGTCAAGGTTACACCAAGATAATTGGCCCAAGTAACTTCAAGGATAGAATTGGTATCAATTGAGATGGGAAAGGTTGTTAATAGAACAGTTTTAGGTGGAGGAATCAGGAGTTCAATTTTAGATATATCGGGTTTGGGATGTCCTTTTGATACCCATATGTACTTATTGAGTAGGCAGTTGAATATGCAAGTTGGGAGTTTGTGGGAGAAATCTGGGATCGTGATATATATCCTTTATGGTGTTTTTCACACTTCTTCATTTTGTCTATGTATGAGTGATTTCCTGAAATCTCTATTTCAATCCATTAAAACCCCTTCAGCAATATCTCATCTACAGTTGATCCATGTAGGGCATTTGTTATTTCAGTTACTATATTGTATAGCAAGGATTTTTTAGATACTTTTGAAATCTGGCTATTCTTGTTTCATAATTTTCTATCATTGTTTTATGGAGTTAATGACTTCACATATCTTTTTAGGCATTAATAAATGTAATTATTTTCAATACCTTTTCAGATTTTTCTATTTACTCTAGTTCTTTGGATGCAAATTTTTATTTTATAAAATCTGAGCATTGTATTGCTGGCATTGGGCTTTCTCATATGTTTTATAATTACCTAGGAACACATCTTCCCTGGATATTTTCTTCCTTTAAGAATCTTTGAGTGCTGTGAATTTTTAATTACTGTGCACTTACCTCCCCTTGAGTTAACATCACATATACGTTTAATTGAGCCCTGCATTTTCACCTGTTCTAGTCCAATATTTTTATGTCAGTTTCTTAATCCAGGCTTTTCACAATGCACCTAGTATGAGTTTAGGCTTGCTCTTATACACTGGTAGACTTGAGATATTGATTTGTTGAAGGGAATTCTGTCTTTACACATCATTTAATTCACTACCTATGATATTCCTGGGTCAATAAACGGGATTTTGCTGGTCTTTTCAGGTTTGATGCAACATTTTCTTTCCTCATGATTCTGTAAGTGAGCTCACTGTTCACTTTCATGAGACCTATAGCCTCCCTACTAGAACACTCATAAAATTTGAAGTTTCCTGGTGAAAATGTATAATACCCTCCTTGTTGTTAAGCATATGAATATAGAACATGTCATTCATTCATACAATCTGAGGAAAATACTTGAGAAAGAGGATTTAAATAAAACAAAGCAAATGAACCAGAGCAGTGTCCTAAAGATAGGGGGAGATGAAGAAGAAAGGAAATGGTGGTGAATAATAATGTATATTGTAATAATGTAGTTGTAAATACAGATATTTATAAATGCATAGTTATAGATCACCTAGAAATAAGCTTAAAAATAGCAAATAAGGACTCTTAAAATAGAAGAAATGGGGGAGCAAGACTTCCACAATGGTTGGGTGGGGAACTCAGCAAATCTTCTCCACAAAAAATAATAATAAAACTGGACAAAATTGTCAAAAATAATTTCAGGACTCTGGAAACTGACTAAAAGAATGCACCAAATTTAGAAGCATTTATTCAAGAAAAACTACTGAAACCTGGTAATAATAGTAGGAGTTTGTGGCATTTAACCTAGGACTTCTTTCATCCTCTTCTCCTTGTCCTTCCAGTTTGAGAAAAACATTATTCAGGACAAATCCAGACTTCTAAGCTAAATATCAAGCATAGAACATGAATTTGCATGGTTCAGTGATTTTAGACCTGATTTAAACGGTATAATTCTTAATATATTTCCTCCATTTCTACATAAGATGTTAAAAAAATGAAATTTAAAATCAATAGTCAAAAATGAATGTCTGTTGTGGTGATACCAGAGAGCTAAGGATAACTAACAAAATTCCTATTCTTTAAAAATCTTTTAAACATGCTATGTGTTTATGGGTATATAAGGTATTAAGAACTGAAGTATCCCTGGAAGAAAACGGCTGATATAGAAGACTGATTAGACAGTACTAATTGAATGTCTACTATCTCTCAGCATTAGATGTGGAATGATAACGGCTACAGAAAAATTAACACTGGTCTCTAACCTGTGCCTTGGTAGTTCTTTTGTTGCCTTCACCTGGGCTATGTAGCTGCCCCCAGCTGGAATATTGGCTAGAGGCTGGCTTCAGCCAAGACAGCTAAGATGGCTTGATGTCTCTCTACTTGTGGTCTTTCATACTCTAGGAAGGTAGACTGGGCTTCCTCATATAGTGGCAGCACTGTTTCAGGAGCTCAAGCCCAATGTGTAAATGCTTATCAAGTCTATGCTTGCATTACATTTACTGATATATCATTGGCAAAAGCAAATCCCATGAGGGAGGGGATCTTGATCTTACAAAACTATTGTTAAGGAAAGTGTAATTCATTGGATTCCGTTTTGGTAAGAATCTGTCACATTCCAACCTTTCGCCTCAATGATTCATATCTTTCCCATATAAAAAATGCTTTTGTCACCTAAAGAGCCATGGCTTCATCTGGTCATAGCATCAGTTAAGAAGCCCATGATTTCCTAAACAGAGTTAGGACTGGATATGGATGAGGCAATCTGAGTGGAGCTTCTCTGGATCTAAATACTCATTACCTAATAAAGCAAGTTATTTACCCCTCACATACTTAACATAGAACAGTGAATAAGAAAGAAGTAAAAGCAACACACATCCCCATTCAAAAAGAAGAAGAAAGAGAATATAGCAATTATTGGACCACAGCAATTCTAAAAGGCAGACAGGCACTAGTTACCAGCACTCCCCACACAGGAGGGCAGGAATGTTTTAGGGCCCAGTTCTGCTCCCTGGGAGTCATTCTCTAAAACATTGAGCTCTCTTGGTCTTGGCTTTTGTTTCTGAGAACTTGGGTCTGGCTTTTGAGACATCTTTATTCTTTCTTATTAAGAAATGACCTATATTTGCAGCTGAGTGGCTTTCTGTCTACTGCCCTTAGTAAATTGGGGAGCCAAAGGTTTCTTTTCCTTTTAAACTATCTCTATCTCTTTTAGTCCAAACTGATATATTCCCTTAAAACTTTGTGATCTTTTTGTAAGTCAGATTAGAGTTCAATTGATGCCCTTGAAGCCACACTTATTATAAAGGCAGACCTCTTTTGTACTTTAGACTCCATATGTGGCTGCTATGAGGCAATGCTTGTAAGATTCTTAGAAACCTTCTTGTCTATATGAAAGTAATAGGGACCTCGTTAACTTTTTGAGGTCTTAACAGAGTCTTGGAGCCACACCTCTGATTTGACAATTACCTTAAAGGCATATCTCTGTCTTTGCGAATACTTTGCTGGCTAGAGAGACTATGTGAAAATATTTTATTTTCCAACCAAGCAACTTCTGGCTTCTTTATATATTCTTTAAATTTACTTTCCAAATTGAAATTCCCCTTTTAGCTCCTCTTTCTCTTCTCTTACTCTTTTTTCTTCACTTACTCTGTCATACAGAACTAAAAGAAGACAACTGACATTTTAAAAATTCTGCCTGGAATTATTAGCCAAACCCACAGGTTCATTACTGAATCATTTAGCGTATTCTCTATCTTCCAAAAATACTGCAGAAAACAATTTTACCATTGCTCCAATACTATAAAACATTTTTCTAGCCTCTTATAGCCTGTATCTCACTACCTCTCCAGTGTCCACCCATTGCATGGTCTCAAGCCTAGCATAATTTTTAGGTTTGTGTTATAGAAGCCATCCAACTATGGTACACATTTCTAAATCAATTCTCTATTGTTGACTTAAAGCAATGCAAAATTATTATTTCTTACAATTCCATTAGTTAGCTCAGTGGTACTCTTGTATCTTCACCTTGATCTGAGTCATGTAGATATTCAGCTACAGTCTGTTGGAAGCTCAGCTTGGCTGGGACATTTGTGATGGGTGCCTCCTTCTCCATGTGGTCTTTGATCCTCCAGAAGTCTAGAAAGGGCTTTCTCACTTGACAACAGCAATATTACATGAAGGAAAGCCCCAGTGTGTATATACTTTTCCCATTGGCCTAAGCAAGTGACCATGTGGGAGGGGAACACACAAGGACAATGGATAGTGGGAAGTGTGAGTCATTAGTCTCCATTAGCATAACAATGCACCATGTGATCCATCTTCTTAATTTTTATTTATATAAAAATTCTGGGATATGTAATCATAGAAATCTTGTGACAGGTGATAAAAAAAATTGAGCTTAAATTTTCTTAAATCTAGGTACTATATTTTGATATCACTTGTTACTGCAAGGAAATAATTTCTGCTGTCAAATCCAGTGTATTTCCTGTCATGAAGTTTGGCAAATTCTGTTTTAAGATACTAATCTTTGTTTAACACAATTTCCCATAGAGTACCTTAACATGGAAAATAAATTTCAATTTACTTTTTAGGTTGTTCTTTGTTTCCAAATTTCCTCTTCTAGTATTGGTACTTAGAAGGCCTCTTGGGTTAAGAAGTCTAAAAGCATTCAGTTGATCAGTGTCCTTTGACTTTGTGCTCTGGATTAAGTAAGAGGAATAGCAGTTCTTAGAATGATTCTTTTAGTGATCTATTTAAATCTCATTTTTCCTCTTTCATAGGATAAAGATGATAATAGTACCTATTTCATGGCATCATTGTGAAAATTAAGTAATGTATGTGAATGCTTAACACAGTACATAGTTCAGAGTAGGTGCTTATTAAACAGAAATTACATCAAGGGTTAGCACAAAAAGGCTATCATACTGACTTATGTGTACCAACTCAGTCTATAAGAGTATAGTTAAAAAGGCTTTAGTAAGCTTCTTAGCAGAGGTAGAATTTGATCAAGGTCTTAAATGAAATCTACAATATACAGGAAGTAGAGAAGGTATGGCACTGCAAAAAACATTTGAGATAAGATTTTGATTTTTTGTTGAGTTGAGTTATTTGATCCCAAACTGGACAGTTTTCTGACATTTGGGAGTCTTTTACTATATAAACACTTTTTCCATAGTGGCAGTAATAGGAAAATCATGGCTGTAGTAGTCAGCTGAAAGTTTAAATTTCTAACATCTATTCTGGCTTCCCCTTGCCTAGTGCAGAATTAATCACTCTCTCATCTGTATTCTCAGAGAGCTTGAGTCATTGCAAGACTTGGGTAGCATAAAAGTGTATTTTAAAAGAGACTTGGGTCACATAAAGGTGTATTTTAAAAGAAAGATTATATTTTAAAAGAGCACAGATAAAAGCTTTACATTATTTTATAATTATTTGATTTCCTGTGTCATCTTCTTCCTAGATTGTTAGCTAATTGAGGGCTAAGAGCCTCATCTCATACTTACATTTGTATACATCATAGTACCTATTTCAGTCTCTGGAACTATTAGCAGATCAGTAAATACTGGTTGAATTGACTTTTTCCTAGAATTCCTTGTAAGTGATCAATAAGTATGCAGGCATGTTTGCCTTGTAAATCCTTGTAGAAATAATGCAGTAATAGGCTTCATAGCCACTGAAGATATAGTTTATAGCTGATTCATGTATGTTTTTTTTTTAATAATTTATTTTATTTTAGTATCATTAACCTACAATTACATGAGCAATACCGTGATGATTGAACTCCCCCCTTCACCAGGTCCCCCCCACCAACCCCACCACAGTCACTGTCCATCAGCGTAGTGAGATGAGAATCACTACTTGTCTTCTCTGAGCTGTACAGTCCCCCCCGTGCCCCCCCACCCTATGTCTGCCAATCGTAATGCCCCTTTTACCCTCTTATCCCTCCCTTCCCACCCATCTCCCCAGTCCCTTTCCCTTTGGTGTATGTTTTTTAAAGAGGGCAGTTAAAATTAGGAGGGCTTGCATAACTGAAGTGTTATAATTTGTGCTAATGTTCTCATTTATGATATTTATTTTTATACCTAACATGGAATAAAAACTCAACTTGAACATAATAAAAACGCAATACAACTCAATATACAATAACAGCATCTCTTACATATGTTTGGAGTCAGGGCTAAGTGCTGGAATTTGAAACTCTTAAACATTTTATTTCTAGCCAAATGGAATTTTCATTACCGTTGTCAATGTTCTTGTTAATATCCTAGTTGCAACTAACCTGCAGCCTTAGGTTTTCTGTAGAAATCAGCTTCTCTGAAATTACTTCAAATTTTGTGAGGGTTGTTGATAGATGACAAATAGAATAAGCTTTCCATTCCTTATATTACTTTAACTTTCTTTGGTTGCCTAGTGATCTTTGCTGAGTCTGAAAGCAAAAGATTAAGATTTCTGAAGATCCCTTATGTTTTGCAAGTAGAATTCAGTGTTTGATCATGCTTGTCTCTTAGTCTAATTAACACAGTTAGAATATTAAGTAAATGAGGTTGAACCCATGAGTTTAATTGCTAAATATGCTGGACTAAGCTCTAAATTCAGGTAAATCAGTGCTTTAAGGTGAGTAGCAAAACCATTAGAAAGACAAAGAAAACAGTTCTTTGAATTTTATTTCTTACACTAACTTAATTTGAAATCTTAGGCAGGTTAATTAACCCTCTCAGGTTGAAGAGTGATAAAGAAGTGTTAAATGCACCTAAATTAATTCTTAGAGATGTTGGAAAGATCTGTTTTACTAATGTGTGTGAAATTAATTTTAAAACTAGAAAACATAATGGACACATTTAGTATAAACTTTATTATCATTACTGGGACATGGATGGAAGATTTGGATAGATTATCATAAAACCTGTCACTTTTTTTATAAAAGCTGTTAATCACAAAATCTTTGCATGGTATCACCTATCTATCTATCTATATGTATGTATGTGTGTATCTACCGTGTATCATTTATCTATGAACAATAATACATTCTTAATATTTTAATTTAAAATGTATTGGAAAGTTCTAGAATTTTGAATGAGCAATAGTTCCAAATATACTATTCTGTGTATATTATTTTATTTTTCATAATCAAGTATGATATAGCTATCAAAGAAGTTTAAAGCCTTCTTGAAGTGAGGCTTAGGAAAATAGACAATAAGTAGGTTTTCTGGTTTATGTGTTTGGGCTTTGAGGAAAATGTATATTAAGGCTTTTTGATATACTGTATTTGATTGTATTTTTGGAGGAATTTTAATGTAACAGAAAAGTATGAAGATATAATATGACAAGTACCTACATTCCAACTATCAACACACAATGGCAGTTATCAATTTTTGGAATTCTTTTAAGTAGAACACTACCCAGGTCAAGAAATAGAACTTTTCCTGCCACCCCAGAAACCCCTTCAGAGTCCTAATTCCAGTCATGAAGCCTTGCCACCTGTGATAGGTAATCACTATCCTGGAATTTAGAGTAATCATATCATTGTCATTTTCTTTTGATATTGCTTTATCACTCAGATATGTGCCCATACTGTCAGTGAGTTTTGTCCATAATTATAATATCATGGCGCTCATTTAGATATTGGCAGTTTATCCACACCCTCTTGTATTTGGGGCATTTGTGGTGATACCTTGTCCCCTAATTTTGTTGTAAATGGTTTCCATTGGTTCTGTGTTTTGTAATTAGTTGCTTTGTCTGTTTTTATGTGGGGAATTCAGAAAGATTGAAAAACTTCCTGCTGCCAACTTTCTAGACAGCTCTCCAAAGTCTTACCTTTGTCTAGTATCAAGTATCTGTACAGGCATAGGTCTTCAAAGCTTTACAGTTACATTGATTTATTGATCTGTTCTTTCACTCATACCATGTTGTTTTTATAAATTGCTTCAAAGTTCGTATTTTTTGTTATATTTTATATTTGACTATTTTTGATGTAGGATATTTCTATTTATTTTTAATATTTATCTTGATTTCAGCAACAATGCTAAAATTTGTTACTGATACTTATGGTTTTTTTACTCATTCTGCTGGTTTTTCTTTTGTAGATGAACTTTCCCTTCAAACTCCTTATATATTTTATTAATTTTATTATGTTTATTGTACTCCCCATACTTTGATAAACAATTCTGGTGATAGTAGACACTCTTGCTAACTTCTGATCTTAAAGATATTTCATATACATCTTTTTCATTAAATATAATTTCTATAGTACTTCTCTGAATTATAGACTTTTTGAAATTAAGAAAGCTTCCTTCCATGCCAACCTTCCTAAAAGCTTTTGCCCTGTGTAAGTGCTGACCTCTGATAATTGCATTTTTTGTGTGTCTGTTGAGGCAATTGTATAATTTTATCTTTGAGTTTCTTAATGTGGTGCATATCATAGGTAAATTTTCTGATGTTGATTTTAAACTCTAAACATGATCTATTATTTTTAAGTTCTTTTGTTTTAGAGTTCTTCTATGTTCATAAGTTAAATGGATCTCTGTTACTTTTGTATGTTGTTCTCATTTGGTTTTGGATAATTGCATTAGTTTCATTAAATCAGTTTGGCACTGGTTATCTTTTATCTATATTCTGAATCAACTTTTATTAGATAGTAGTTAACTGTCCATTTAAAGATTCATAACATAAATAACAGCAACAAATATTTTATCTATTCCTTTAATTAATTTATATTATATTTATATTTATTTATTAGTTTCAACAATATAGCATGGTAGGTACTACTATTATTCCCATTTTAAGGTAAGGTAAATGAAGTACAAAGCACCTTTTCAGGTTCTTAATCTGATGTCTATGAACCAGGGTTTCATGGATAGAATTCAGGGTATCCAAAAATTTGGATGGGGAAAAAAAGTATTTTCGCTAAACTGAAACTGAATTTTAGCATTTTCTCCAACTGCAATAATAGGCAAATAACACAATAATATTAATAGTATAGATTTTAGATACAGTTTTATATCACTTCTCAGTTTTTGCAGATATCTTCATACAATATTGGTGTTCATCACTTTTTTGAAAGTATGATAATATCAGAATGACTTCTAGACCTTTGATTTACTGAATTAATGAAGAAGCAAAATATGTGTGTATGTGTATGCATGTATGTATTTAGTACTTAATATTTAATAACTGTATTTCAATATAGTTGTTTTCTTTGCAATTTTGTACCTAGATTGTACTTGCTTTGCATAGTTTTGTGACAACTGACATAAAATCTATGCTACCATAGCACTATGCAAACCAAAGACTTCTTATATTTATTTTATGTATATAAAAACACTATTTTGAGGTGGAGTTCATCTGTGTCACCACAAAAAGGTTGAAATTATCTGCATTAGAGCAAATTAATTACTCTTTTAATAAGAGTGTTTATATAGAACTCATCAGTAAAATCATCAAGACTAGGCTTTTTGTGAGAGCCCTGGATTTCAGTATGTTTAAAAATTATTGGTGTATTTAAAATTCTGTTTCTTATTGAGCCAATTTTGTATTGTTGTATGTTGCTGAAATTAATCCATTTAATCCAAATTTTCTAACTTATTAGTAAATAGCTTTTCATAATTTTGTTTTATTATATTTTATACATATGTTGTATCTGTGATTATTTATCCTTTCTTCTGTCTGCTTTTGTTTATTTGATTATTTTGTTTTGTCAGACATCTGGCATTACTCTTCAAAGATCTCACTCTTGGTTTTCAAGTTTTGTATAATTTTTGTCTAACTTTAATTCATTTATATTTCTCTGTTTTTTTTCAAATTTCTTGAGTTGAATGATCATCAGTTTTTATTTTCAATCCTTCTTTTGTTTAAGTGTATTTCACCTTAGTTTGAGCTCCCTATAATATTGGTTTAAGTAATGTGGTATGCTTTTACCATCCTAATCATTTAATTCATTTCGCTGTTGATGGTGCCAAGGAAAATTCTCATTGCTTGGATTTGATTTTGATAATCTTATAAAATAATTTCTTGCTTGAAACTGGCCAGATACAAATATTTTTGAGTAAACTTTTAAAAGTATTTTTTGAAATTTAGGAATTGAAAGTCATGCAAACAAAGCCTGGAATGCAACCGTAAAAAATTAATAGATTTTTACCAAAGTTGGTTGAGATGAGGTCTCTGGCCACTGTCTCCTTTTGGCTGAACCATCTGGGCTTAATATCTGAGTTCAGAGAGTTACATCATTGACAGGAAGAAACAGGAAATAAATTTGAGCAACATCTGTTTTTCTCCTTAGACAAATTTGTCTATTTGGATCTCATATTTTACAGCTGTTTTCCCTTTTGCTTTATAAACTTTAAAATTTCATGGTTCTAATCATTCCTCTAACCTCAGCAATATTAGATGGTGAAATGTGGAGTTCCCTGGATTCTTTGTTCAGTTTATTTGACCCTAAGTACTGAATCTCAGATATCATTATGACAAATAAACAAACAATATTAGATTCACTTTAAAGCCAGCACATGATCAGAATGTATAAGAGTAAAGTGCATGTCTTTGTTCACCCAAAGTTTGTTCTGATTTTCACTGTGCCAAAACAAAACAAATTACGTTGAAGAAACATGTTATACTCTGATTTCAATTTGCCCTCCTAGGTGCATCTCTTCATTAACTCAAAGGTATTTTTGTGTGCTTTGTAATGTCAGTATTTTTTGTATGTATTTTCAGGAGAACACATTTAAAAAAAATTTTTATTAAGGTATTATTGATATACACTCTTATGAAGGTTTCACATGGAAAAACAATGTGGTTACTACTTTTACCTATATTATCAAGTCCACACTCATACCCCAATGCAGTCACTGTCCATCAGTGTAGTAAGATGCCACAGATTCACTGTTTGCCTTCTCTGTGCTACACTGTTTTCCCCATGACCACCCACACCATGTGTATGAAACATAATACCCATCAATCCCCTTCTTCCTCCTCTCCACCCACCTTCCCACACCCCTCCCCTTTGGTAACCACTAGTCCCTTCTTGGAGTCTATAAGTCTGCTGCTATTTTGTTCCTTTAATTTTGCTGCGTTGTTATACTCCACAAATGAGGGAAATCATTTGGCACTTGTCTTTCTCCGCATGGCTAATTTCACTGAGCATAATATCCTCCAGCTCCATCCATGTTGTTGCAAATGGTAGGATTTGTTTCTTTCTTATGGCTGAATAGTATACCATTGTGTATATGTACCACCTCTTCTTTATCCATTCATCTACTGATGAACACTTAGGTTGCTTCCAAATCTTGGCTCTTTTAAATAGTGCTGTGATAAACATAGGAATGCGTATGTCTTTTTGAATCTGAGAAGTTGTATTCTTTGGGTAAATTCCAAGGAGTGGGATTCCTGGGTCAAATGGTATTTCTATTATCAGTTTTTTGAGAAACCTCCATATTGCTTTCAACAATGGTTGAACTAGCTTACATTCCCACCAACATTGTAGGAGGGTTCCCCTTTCTCTGTATCCTCACCAGCATTTGTTGTTTTTAGTCTTTTGGATGGTGGCCATCCTTACTGGTATGAGGTGATATATCCTTGTGGTTTTAGTTTGCATTTCCCTGATGATTAGTGATATGGAACATCTTTTCATTTGTTTGGTCCCATCTGAATTTCTTCTTTGGAGAATTGTCTCTTCATATCCTCTGCCAATTTTTTAATCGGGTTATTTGCTTTTTGGATGTTGAGGTGTGTGAGTTCTTTATATATTTTGGATGTTAACCCCTTGTCAGATATGTCATTTACAAATATATTCTCCCATACTGTAGGGTACCTTTTAATTCTGTTGATGGTGTCCTTGGCCATACAGAAGCTTTTTAGTTTGATGTAATCCCATGTGTTCATTTTTGCTTTTGTTTCCCTTGATCGAGGAGATATGTTCAGGAAGAAGTTGGTCATGCTTATATTCAGGAGATTTTTGCCTATGTTGTCTTCTAAGAGTTTTATGGTTTCATGACTTAAATTCAGGTCTTTGTTCCATTTCAAGTTTACTTTTGGTATGGGGTTAAACAATAATCCAGTTTCATTCTCTTGCTTGTAACTGTCCAGTTTTGCCAACACCAGTTGTTGAAAAGGCTGTCATTTCCCCATTGTATGGCCATGGCTCCTTTATCATATATTAATTGACCATATATGATTGGGTTTATATCAGGGCTCTCTAGTCTGTTGCATTGGTCTATGGGTCTGTTCTTGTGCCACTACCAAATTCTCTTGATTACTGTAGCTTTGTAGTAGCGCTTGAAGTTGGGGAGCATAATCTCCCAAGCTTTATTCTTCCTTCTCAGGGTTGCTTTGGCTATTCGGGGTCTTTTGTGGTTCTATATGAATTTTAGAATGATTTGCTGTAGTTCATTGAAGAATGCTGTTGGTATTTTGATAGGAATTGCATTGAATCTGTAGATTGGCCATTTTGATGGCCATTTTGACAATATTAATTCTTCCTACCCATGAGCACAGGATGTTTCCATTTATTGGTATCTTCTTTAATTTATCTTATGAGTGTCTTGTAGTTTTCAGAGTATAGTTCTTTCACTTCCTTGGTTAGGTTTATTCCTAGGTATTTTATTCTTTTTGATGCAATTGTGAATGGAATTGTTTTCCTGATTTCTCTCTCTGCTAGTTCATTGTTAGTATATAGGAATGACACAAATTTCTGCATATTAATTTTGTATCCTGCAACTTTGCTGAATTCAGATATTAGATCTAGTAGTTTTGGAGTGGATTCTTTAGAGTTTTTTTATATACAATATCATGTCATCTGCAAACAGGGACAGTTTAACTTCTTCCTTGTTAATCTGGATGCCTTTTATTTCTTTGTGTTGTCTGATTGCTGTGGCTAGGAACTCCAGTACTATGTTGAATAGAAGTGGAGTGAGTGGGCATCCTTGTCTTGTTCCCAATCTTAAAGGAAAGTGTTCAGCTTCTTGCTGTTAAGTATAATGTTGGCTGTGGGTTTGTCCTATAAGGCCTTTATTATATTGAGGTACTTGCACTCTATATCCATTTTGTTGAAAGTTTTTATCATGAATGGGTGTTGAATTTTCTCAAATGGTTTTCAGCATCTACTGAATCATGTGGTTTTTTTTCTTCTTTTTGTTGATGTGGTGGATTATGTTGATGGATTTTCAAATGTTGTACCATCCTTGCATCCTTGGAATAAATCCTACTGGATCATGATGGATGATCTTTTGATGTATTTTTGAATTCAGTTTGCTAATATTTTGTTGAGTATTTTTGCATCAATGTTCATCAGGGATATTGGTCTGTAATTTTCTTTTTTGGTGGTGTCTTTGCCCAGTTTTGGTATTAGAGTGATGCTGGCCTCATAGAATGAGTTTGGAGTATTCCCTCCTCTACTCTTTGGAAATCTTTAAGGAGGATGGGTATTAAGTCTTCAGTAAATGTTTGATAAAATTCGGTGGTAAATCCATTTGGTTCAGGGGTTTTGTTCTTAGGTAGTTTTTTGTTTACCAGTTCAATTTCGTTGCTGGTAATTGGTCTATTCAGATTTTCTGTTTCTATCTGGGTCATCCCTGGAAGGTTGTATTTTTTAGAAAGTTTTCCATTTCTTCTAGGTTATCCAGTTTGTTAGCATATAATTTTTCATAGTATTCTCTCATAATGCATTGTATTCTGTGGTGTCCATAGTGATTTTTCCTTTCTCATTTCTGATTCTGTTTATGTGTGTAGACTGTCTTTTTTTCTTTATAAGTCTGGCTAGGGGTTTATCTATTTTATTTATTTTCTCAAAGAACCAGCTCCTGCATTCATTGATTCTTCCTATTGTTTTAGAATTATTGATTTTATTTCTTTCTGCTGTATTCTTTATTATGTCCCTCCTTATACTGACTTTGGGCCTCACTTGTTCTTCTTTTTCTAGTTTCGTTAATTCTGAGTTTAGAGTGTTCATATGGGATTGTTCTTCTTTCCTGAGGTAGGCCTGTATTGCAATATACATTCCTCTTAGCAGGCTTTCACTGCATCCCACAGATTTTGCAGTGTTATATTATTGTTATCATTTGTCTCCATATACAGCTTGATCTCTGTTTTTATTTGGTCATTGATCCATTGGTTATTTACTAGCATGTTGTGAAGCCTCTATGTGTTTGTGCTGTTTTTCATTTTCTTTGCATAATTTATTTCTAGTTTCATACCTTTGTGGTCTGAGAAACTGGTTTGTACAATTTCAGTCTTTTTGAATTTACTGAGGCTCTTTTTGTGGCCTAGGATATGATCTATTCTTGAAAATGTTCCATGTGCACTTGAGAAGAATGTATATTCTGCTGCTTTTGGGTGTAGAGTTCTGTACATGTCTGTTAGGTCCATCTGTTCTAATGTGTTGACAGTGCCTCTGTCTCCTTATTTTCTGTCTGGTTGATTTGTCGTTTGTAATGAGTGTAGTGTGGGAGTATCCTAGAATAAATGCATTACATTCTATTTCCACTTTTAATTCTGTTAGTATTTGTTTCACATATGTAGGTGATCCTGTGTTGGGTGCATAGATATTTATAATGGTTATATCTTCTTGGATTGACCGTGTTATCATTAGGTAGTGTCCTTCTTTGTCTCTTGTGAC
This sequence comes from Phataginus tricuspis, assembly GCA_029783875.1. NCBI lineage: Eukaryota > Metazoa > Chordata > Mammalia > Pholidota > Manidae > Phataginus > Phataginus tricuspis. The sequence goes on along the minus strand of JAQQAC010009165.1, from coordinate 14,218,938 downwards.
ATTCTTTGTTTCAAAATCTATTTTGTCTGATACAAGTACTATAACTCCTTCTTTTTTCTCCCTATTAGTTGCATGAAATATCTTTTTCCATCCCTTCACTTTTAGTCTGTGTATGTCTTTGGGTTTAAAGTGAGTCTCTTGTAGGCAGCATATAGATGGTTCTTGGTTTTTTATCCATTCAGTGACTCTATGTCTTTTGATTGGTGCATTAGAGGATTTACATTAAGTGTGATTATCTATAGGTATGCACTTATTCCCATTGCAGGGTTTACATTCGTGGTTACCAAAGGTTCAAGGTTAACTTCCTTACTATCTAAAAGTCTAACTTAACTAACTTAATATGCTATTAGAAACACAATGTAAAGGTTCTTTTTTTCTCCTCCTTTTTCTTCCTCCTCCTTTCTTTATATATTCAGTATCACATTCTGTATTCTTTGTCTATCCTTTGATTGTCTTTGGGGATAGTTGATTTAATTTTGCATTTGCTTAGTAATTAACTATTTTACTTTCTTTACTGTGGTTTTATTACCTCTGCTGACAGCTATTATACCTTAGGAACACTTCCATCTATAGCAGTCCCTGCAAAATACACTGTAGAGATGGTTTGTGGGAGGTAAAATCTCTCAGCTTTTGCTTATCTGGAAATTGTTTAATCCCTCCCCCAAATTTAAAAGGTAATCTTGTTGGATAAAGTATTCTTGGTTCAAGGCATTTCTGTTTCATTGCATTAAATACATCATGCCACTTCCTTCTCGCCTGTAAAGTTTCTGCTGAGAAGTCTGATGATAGCCTGATTGGCTTTCCTTTGTATGTGATCTTATTTCTCTCTCCGGTGCTTTTAATAGTTTGTCCTTATCCTTATTCTTTGCCATTTTAATTACTATATGTCTTGGTATTGTCTTCCTTGGATCCATTGTGTTGGGAAATCTGTGTACCTCCATGGACTGAGAGACTATCTCCTCCCCCAGATTGGGGAAGTTTTCAGCAATTGCCTCCTTAAAGACACTTTATATCCCTTTTTCTCTCTCTTCTTCTCCTCTTGCCCCTATCATGGGTTTATTTTTCCATTTGTATTGGTCACACAGCTCTCTTAATATTCTTTCATTCTTAGAGATCCTTTTTTCTCTCTTTGCCTCAGCTTCTTTGTATTCCTCTTCTCTAATTTCTGTTTCATTTATTGTTTCCTCCACCATATCTAATCTCCTTTAAAAATTTTTCATTGTATGTTTCATTTCTGATATTGTGTTCTATAATGATTGGGTCTCTGACCAGAATTAATTCCTGTGTTCTTGAATATTTTTCTGTACCTCCATGAGCATGTTCATGATTTTTGTTTTGAAATCCCTTTCAGGCAGATTGATTAGGTCAATTTCCTTTGAATTTTTCTCAGGGTTTGTATTCATAATTTTACTTTAAACCAGGTTCCTTTGGCATTTCGGATTTGTTTATGGCGCTCTCTAGTGCCCAGAAGCTCTACTCTCTGGAGCTGCTCAACCCCTGAAGCAATGTCGGGGGTCAGAGGAAAGCAGTATTGGTTCCTGGGAGGCAGAAAGAGCTGTTTCCTGCTTCCCAGCTGCAATGCCTGTCTCCACTGCTAGAACCAGTAGGCCGAGCACACAGGTATAAGCCTCTGTGCTTTGCATTTGTAGTTGCTGTAGATGGGGCTTCCCTCTGGCTGACCTAATGCCAGGGTAGGATTTGCCGGTTTGTAAGCCAGGTCATGCTGGCCGGCAGAAAGACTCAGTAGGCTGCATTTCATGGAGGGGGTCCTTGGAGCTCTGTAGCCAGCCAGGGAGCTGGAGCTCCTGAAGATGGTGAAAGTTCCCAACCTGGTGGGCACAGTGTACCCAGACAATTTTGTCTACCTGTCCTTTCTCCTGAGCAGTAATCTCTGTGCAGTCCTTGCCCCTTTAGCAGCTCTCTTGCTAAGGGCTTCCTTGTTAGGAAGTCTCTCAGACTGCCCACCTTTCTTTTGTTCCAGAGCAGGCAGATATGGATCCCTGCTTTCCACAAGCAGCTGGAATCTCAGTCTCTCCAGGTATTCTGCCTGTCTTAGCTTTCCAACCCCCTAATCACGAGAGTACCATGAAAACACCATGAAATGTAGGTTTGTGCTCCCAGAGCAGATCTCCAGAGTTAGGTATTCAGCAGTCCCAGGCCTCCACTACCTCCCCACTCTGTTTCTCTTCCTCCTGCTGTGAGCTGGTGTGGAGGAAGGGCTTAGGTCCCACCAGGCCACGGCTTTGGTACATTACCCTCTTCCATGAGGTTTATTCTTTTCTCCAGGTGTATGCAGTTTGATGTAGTCCTCTTTCCTATTGTTATTTCAGGATTTGTTATATTAATTATATTTCATGTTACATGCGGTTTTAGGAAGAAGCCTCTGTCTCACCTCTCATGCCACCATCTTTAATCCTCACTTCAGGAATGTGGTTGAAAATACAATTTTGGGCTTGGAGAATGGAGTTGAGGACTTTGGTGACTTCATTTCCTTACCTACCCTGCTCTGCTCTCTGCTCTTCTTTCTACCCACTAAGGCCAAATTTTCTCTTGTGGTAATATTCAAAGTGCCACTTTCTGGTATTCTGTATTTTATGAAATGACAACCAATCCATTTCTCTGAGCTGAACCTGAAAGTATAGCAGGTAGAATATACCATGATCAAAGAGTGAAGGCTTTTTCAGCCATAGCCATTCACCATAAACTGTTTTTCTTTATTCAATAATTTATTCATGTTGCCATCATATATTTAGGGAGTTGTATGTCAGGCAGTAATTTAGATAATAACATTTTGGATTTTACTGATTAAAGGAAAACCAGAACTTAGAATTCTAACAGGCACAATAGTCTAGACATGGAGAAAGAGGAGCAAAAATAAATGTACTAGGAAGAACTGGCTGTGGTTTTTTTTTCCTTTTAACCATTCCCAAATTCCACAAGATAAAGATTAAGGACAATAGGAGAATTTAATTGGATCCTTCCCAGAATGACCAATCTTGATAATTACCAAGAAGAGAAGCCATTATAAGTAATATATTTCTTTTCTGTATTGCTTGAACTCAAAGAGGACTAGAAAATAAGACAAATGTGCAGGTGTTCAGAAGAGGGCATACTGATGCTAAAAGAAGGGAGATGTGCCTTAATATCAATAGTGCAACACCCAAATTAGTGCCTGCCTTGGAAAAAAACCTGTGTTTAATCTAATAGGTTCAACACCCAGAGAACTAGATGAGCTTAATCTCATATCAATGGAGACAATGAAAGTAAATTTCAAGATGGAGGAGCCAATTTCAGACTAGATCATAGCATCTGAAGTACATGAGCACCCACTACCTGCTATTTTTCTAAGGGACTTTTATCACTGGCTGGCCTTCAGAATCCCAGATAACGTCTCCAGACAGAATGTTGTAGACTTTAGCATATGTGTAGAGTAGGGCTGGAATGAATATGGGGAGCAAGATTCTAGCCGTGCTTAGAGATGGGATTTCTTAACACAAGAAGGAGATGTGAGTACTATAGGGACTCCTAGAAAAAGACTCATGAGTAAGGAATCCTCAGACCCCAGGGTAAAGGAAACTGATAAAAATTCAAGGAATCCCTATAAGAGCACTTCTAACAACTCCTTAAAACTTCCACACTTAGACTCTGGGAAAAGTCAAAATTAGTAAGAACTTCATTCCCTTTCTACTTATAATAGCCATTTATAATATGCTACATATTTTATATGCATATACACTTGTGTCAGTACACTTAACTGTTTTAGGAAAACTGAAGAGGGGGTGGTTACACAAAAGGAAGTCCTGCTCTATCCCACCTCCCTCAATGGAGCGAACACGTCCTCTTATTTAAAGGACTTGGGATTTCTTTTGGTGGCGGAGCAGCCGCCACTGCCAGTGAAAAAGAACTGGTAAAACTGAGGAGTGATCTTTTCCCTCAACCATTTCCATAGTTCTTTTATTGCAATGTGGCTAATCTTTGAAATAGCAGGAGGGTAGTTATCTTGGCAATAAATTAGGAAAATAAGCAAATAACAAAATCCCATTATGGATAATTCAAAATTATTTGTTAAAAATAATTAACATTATAAACTGAAATACCAGGGGGAATGTCAAATAGTATTACAAAGGACATAGGTTTGATACAGAAAAATAATCTTTAGGACACAGATGGTTAATTACTGGCATAAGTAGTTTGTTTTTCTCTCTGGATCTTTAAAAATATTATATATCTTACCTGTGTGGAATGGTTTATGATTGAATATAAAAATCTGGAAGTAAGATTGTGAGAAGGACTTTTAAGGTTTTATCCTACTGTGTGATGAGAGTTTTGTTTTAGGAAGCTCACTGAGTTAATGGAGTTAGGGACAATGATAGCCTAGTAGCAGAATTATATACAGCACCATATAAATTAAAATTGTATATCTAAGGCACTAGCAGTGGGTATGGAGAAAATGGTTATGAGCAGGAAAATGTGACATGATTTAATAACAAATGGTATTGTAAGAGTCTGGAATGATTCTCAAGTTTCTGGCTTGGATGACTGTATGGATGATAGATCCATTCATTCATTGATAAAAGAAAAAAGAGGAGTAGATTTTAAGGAGAAGACAAATTATTTTGGACATATGAACATTTAGGTACCTAATGAAGCATTCAAAGGGAAATCTCTTGTAGATAATTAATTATATGACCCCAAATGTCCCACATACCACAGGACTCCTTAGAACTACTCCTATATGCTGCTGTAACTTCAGGCAAATTATCTGGTCAGCGATTGTCATGAATTAATAAACTTCATGGGTTTTAATCCACTGCCTCTCCAGTGAGAGGAGCAGTGGCAAAGTAACTGCCTGGGGCCCGGCAGGGCAGCCTGCACTGTTTTCATTAGCTCCCCACCCAAGGACTTTCAGGTTGCCTGATGCTTTTTCCACTAACTCCGCTATTACTGTTGATATCAGTGAGTGACACAGGCTGTGATTGTTTCAAGCGATTTTGGAGGATAAGCAAGAACAGAATTTAAATACTCCAACCCAGATGCCCCTTCCACAACAGTGTAGGACCATTTTGCTACATGCTTTCCCACTATTCTCACCACTCCTGAGACCCTATGCATACACATGCATACAGTGTAGTCTTTCGTTTCATTCTTTTCGTACTAGCTTCCCAGGGGAAGTTTTATTTTAATGTTATTCTCATAATTTTAATGTTAATTCCTCTGATCCACATTTCTATTTTACAAACATAGTTTCTCTTGGGCTGATTTTAGAGGAGTGAGCCAACAGCCCATGCCATTGGCCATCTTGTCAGAATTTCAGGGCATTATGAATCAGTAATGTCTCTCTCATTTGTAATTCTTCTGAAATAACAGTCACTATGATCTTTTCTGAACTTCAGGCTTCTCGTTATCCTTAACCTTATGCAGTATTTACCCCTCAATGACAACTTTCCAGCTTTAATTCTGTGCTGTATTGGCATCTAGAAAAATATATATATATAACGAGGATTGTTCAGTGCCAGCGTTATTATCATTTGTTGAAAATCAATGGCATTTAAATTAAAAGTACCACATAGACCCAAATATTTCCATTTAAATGAAGAGAAAGGTCAGCTCTTTCCCTAGTGATCCTTAGTAAATTGGCATTTAAAGTGACATTGTGGGTACATGTTTTTTAAGAAATGTCTTGCAATAAATACCTTTTTATGAAGTCCATTTTGATTTCAGAAAGTTTTTACATAGTACATTGGAACACGTAGTGAAAAGGTTTCTGCAAGTGTGGTTTCTACTTTGTTCTTTTAGTGAGAAAAATAATAAAGAGGCTATCTATTGCAAATTTACTTCTCCATTTCTTACTGTGATATGGCACCAAACAATCTTTATCCCCCTCAATTCTTTTGCATTCATACAGCTACATTTTTGTCAACCTTAACACTATAGATAAGGACTGGCTTACATTTCTGAAGCATTCTCAACACTCCTGTAAAACTTTAGACATTAGTACATCTTTATTCTTGTCTGCTAATAAGAACCCTAGTTTCTGCTTCTTTTTTTCTCAAATTAGCCAACCAACTGTATTCATTATCTGTTGCTTCATAACAACCACCCCGAATAGTTGTGGCTTAAAATATCAACTATTTAATTCATCTCACAAGTCTTTGTGCCAGCTGCATGCCTTTTCTGATCCCAGCTAGGCTTCTCCACCTACCTGTAGTCAGCTGGCAGTTTGACTAGGGCAAAAGAGGTGACTGGACTATGTGCTGTCATCATCCAGGAAGTCAGCTCAGACTTGGTTGTATGGTGGCAGTAAGTTTCAAAGAGAGAGCTTGGAAACAATGCTCCTTCTTGGAGCCAAGGCTCAGAGTTGGCACATTTCCACTGTTGGTCAAAACAAATTACAAGGCCAGCTCAAATTCAAAGGAAGTGAAATAGCCCTCTCTTGATAGGAAAAGCCTCAAAGTTACATTAGAAAGCAGCATGGTTACCAGGAGGGGGATAATTTTATCAGTTTTGCAAATCACAACCTATTGGCTGTTTTGGACAAGAAGATAACTGGATGGTTGTGGTCCTCCACTATCTGACTTTTTCTCTTTTCTTCTACCCTGGGCCTTATCCTTATGAGCTAGTGAATTAAATGATAAGAGAGGTAGCCTTATAATATAAACATCAGTTGTAGTATACAGTTCTTGAAGGCAGAGTGTGCCTTCCACTTAAGACATCTCTTTCTGGATTGTACACAATGCTGATATACAAGTACAGGAATACTTTTTCTTTAGAGCAAACATCTGTTCTGGTTGGGATGCTATGCATTCTGATTGGTTAGTGCTTATGCCATATGGAAGGTTAAAGATTTTGAATATCATCTCTGATTGAATACATATTTATACTTGGTCATTGATTAATTAAACAACTCCCCAAGAAATCTGGAATTTCACTCCAAACTGAAGGCTCAGGTAAAGATAGTTAGGAACCTCACTCCTTTTTGCTAAGGAGTATATAACTGTTACTCCTACTCCAGCAGAAGTAAGAATTGAGTTCTATCTGCTGAATATAGAACTCTGGAAATTATATCCAGGCAATTCTGTATTTATAATTTTTTATAGGAGCAAAGTTGTTTGACTCATAATTCTACACATGACAGACAATTTATATGAATGCATCAAGGCTTGGCATTAAATAAATAAAAGCTCTTTCAGCTCTCCACTAAGTTCAATTTAGCAGTAGCAAAACGTTCAGTTATCTATATTCATCATTTTTAACAGTGTTCCTTGTGAAGTGCCTCATGGTAATCCTCTAGCTCTCCCCTTCCCCCAACTGACTGGAAAGCCATTACTTAATTAATTAATTTATTATATATATTTTTTATTTACAATTTATTTTGGTATCATTAACCTACAATTACATGTGCAATATTATGGTTATTAAACTACCCCCTTCATCAGGTCCCCCCCCCAGGCCCCATTACAGTCGCTGTCCAACAGCGTAGTGAGATGCTATAGAATCACTACTTGTCTTCTCTGAGTTGTACTGCCCTCCCCGTGCCCCCCCTACCTTACATCTGCTAATCGTAATACCCCTTTTACCCTCTTATCCCTCCCTTCCCACCCATCTTCCCCAGTCCCTTTCTCTTTGGTAACTATTAGTCCGTTCTTGGGTTCTGTGAGTCTGCTGCTGTTTTGTTCCTTCAGTTTTTTTCTTTGTTCTTATAGTCCACATATGAGTGAAATCATTTGATACTTGTCTTTTGCGGCTTGGCTTATTTCACTGAGCATAATACCCTCTAGCTCCGTCCATGTTGTTGCAAATGGTAGGATTTATTTTTTTCTTATGGCTGAATAATATTCCATTGTGTATATGTACCACATCTTCTTAATCCATTCATCTACTGATGGACACTTAGGTTGCTTCCATTTCTTGGCTATTGTAAATAGTGCTGCAATAAACATAGGGGTGCATCTGTCTTTTTGAAACTGGGCTGCTGCATTATTAGGGTAAATTCCTAGGAGTGGGATTCCTGGGTCAAATGGTATTTCTATTTTGAGTTTTTTGAGGAACCTCCATACTGATTTCCACAATGGTTGAACTAATTTGCATTCCCACCAGCAGTGTAGGAGGGTTCCGTTTTCTCCACATCCTCACCAACATTTGTTGTTGTTTGTATTTTGGATGTTGGCCATCCTGACTGGTGTGAGGTGATATCTCATTGTGGTTTTAATCTGCATTTCTCTGATGACCAGCGATGTGGAGCATCTTTTCATGTGCCTGTTGGCCATCTGAATTTCTTCTTTAGAGAAGTGTCTATTCATGTCCTCTGCCCATTTCTTAATTGGATTATTTGCTTTTTCTTTGTTGAGGTGCGTGAGTTCTTTATATATTTTGGATGTCAACCCCTTATCAGATGCATCATTTATGAATATATTCTCCCATACTGTAGGATGTCTTTTTGTTCTACTGATGGTGTCCTTTGCTGTACAGAGCTTTTCAACTTGATATAGTCCCACTTGTTCATTTTTGCTTTTGTTTCCCTTGCCCGGGGAGATATGTTCATGAAGAAGTCGCTCATGTTTATGTCCAAGAGATTTTTGCCTATGTTTTTTTCTAAGAGTTTTATGGTTTCATGACTTACATTCAGGTCTTTGATCCACCTTGAGTTTACCTTTGTGTATGGGGCTAGACAGTAGTCTAGTTTCATTCTCTTACATGTAGCTCTCCAGTTTTTCCAACACCAGCTGATGAAGAGGCTATGATCTCCTCATTGTATATCCAGGGCTCCTTTATCAAATATTAACTGACTGTAGGTGTTTGGGTTAATGTTTGGATTTTCTATTCAGTTCCACTGGTGTGTGGAACTGTTTTTGTGCCAGTACCAAATTGTCTTGATTACTGTGGCTTTGTACTAGAGCTTGAAGTCAGGGAGCGTAATTCCCCCTGTTTGATTCCTCCTTCTCAGGATTGTTTTGGCTATTCGGGGTCTTTTCTGGTTCCATATGAATTTTAGAATTATTTGTTCCAGTTCATTGAAGAAAGCTGTTGGTAGTTTGATAAGGATTGCATTGAATCTGTAGATTGCTTAGGTAGTATAGCCATTTTGACAATATTTATTCTTCCTAGCCAAGAACATGGGATGCATTTCTATTTGTTAGTGTCCTCTTTAATTTCTCCTAGGAGTGTCTTGTAGTTTTCAGAGTACAGGTCTTTCACTTCCTTTGTTAGGTTTATTCCTAGGTATTTTATTCTTTTTGATGCAATTGTGAATGGAATTGTTTTTCTGATTTCTCTTTCTGTTAGTTCATCATTAGTGTATAGGAAAGCAACATATTTCTGTGTGTTAATTTTGTATCCTGCAAGTTTGCTGAATTCAGATATTAATTCTAGTAGTTTTGGAGTGGAGTCTTTAGGGTTCCATTACTTAATTTAATCAGGAAGTTGGGAGTTGAAAGCCACTGAAGGAAATCATTCCCACCTAGAAGGGATACAGAAGACTTTTCAGTTAAAATTGTCTCAATTTTAATATCAAACAAATTTAAACATGCTTAATTAATAAACAGGGGTTTAAAATGAAGCTACAGCTTCCTTTATTCTAGTAAATGTTAACTCAAATAATTTTTCATTATTTTCTGAGAAAGCTCTTCCTTGTGGTGTGTGAGTGAAGGAAAAATTTGTGTTTTCCTTGCCTTTACCTTAAACTGGTTGACCAAACTGTGGTTAATGAAACATACTTGAATTTCAAGGGCATGTCCTGACTTCTAACTTACAGGCTAGTGCTAACTGCACTAGTCAAGTAGGAAGAGCTTATATGTGTTATACAGAGTCTCTTTCCATCATTTCTCCAATCTTTTACTCTCTATTCCAACTTCCTCTGAAGGTATTGTGGCCACATGGATTTTTCTGTCTTTCTTCTGTTTATACCTACTCTCAGAAAATCACTGTCATGAATAAAACATGATTAATATGCATTAGGACTGTTCCTTCCAATAGTAGATATGTTTTGTTCTATATTGTATATTATAATCTAATATCAGAGGTCCCTAACTGGTGGTCTGCTGCTATCATCTGGCCTCCAGATGTGTTTTATTTTGTTATTTTTATTTATTTTTTTATTTGGGTATCATTAATATACAATTACATGAACAACATTGTGGTTACTAGATTCCCTCTATTATCAAGTCCCCACCACATACCCCATTACACTAACTGTCCATCAGCATAGTAAGATGCTATAGAATCACAACTTGTCTTCTCTGTGCTATACTGCATTCTCCATGCCCCCCATTCCTTATGGGTCCTAATCGTAATGCCCCCTATTCCCCTTCTCTGTCCCTTCCTACCCCCCATCCCCCTAGTTCCTTTCCCTTTGTCAACTGTTAGTACATTCTTGGGTTCTGTGAGTCTGCTGCTGTTTTGTTCCTTCAGTTTTTGCTTTGTTGTTGTGCTCCACAGATGAGTGAAATCATTTAGTACTTGTCTTTCTCCACATGGCTTATTTCACTGAGCATAATACCCTCTAGCTCCACCCATATTGTTGCAAATGGTAGGATTTGTTTTCTTCTTATGGCTGAATAATACTACATTGTGTATATGTACCACAACTTTATCCATTCTTCTACTGATGGACACTTAGGTTGCTTCCATTTCATGGCTATTGTAAACTGCTGAAATAAACATAAGGGTGCATATGTCTTTTTGAGACTTGGAAGGAAACTGTATCCTTAGGGTAAATTCCTAGGAGTGGAATTCTGATTCAAATGGTATTTCTATTGTTAGTTTTTTGAGGAACCTCCATACTGCTTTCCACAATGGTTGAACTAGTTTACATTCCCACCAGCAGTGTAGGGGGGTTCCTCTTTCTCCGCATCCTTGCCAGCATTTGTTGTTCCTATTCTTTTCTATGTTGACCATCCTAACTGGCATGAGGTGTTATCTCATTGTGGTTTTAATTTGCATTTCCCTGGTAATTAGTGATGTGGAGCATCTTTTCATGTGTCTGTTGGCCATCTGAATTTCTTCTTTGGAGAAGTGTCTATTCCTGTCTTCTGCCCTTTTTTAATTGGGTTATTTACTTTCTGGGTGTTGAGGTGTGTTAGTTCTTTATATATTTTGGATGTTAACCCTTTGTCAGATATGTCATTTACAAATATATTCTCCCATACTGTAGGATGCCTTTTTGTTCTGCTGATAGTGTCCTTTGCTGTACAGAAGATTTTTAGCATGATGTAGTCCCGCTTGTTCATTTTTCATTTTGTTTCCCTTGCCCGGGGAGATACGTTCATGAAGAAGTTGCTCATGTTTATGTCCAAGAGATTTTCGCCTATGTTTTTTTCTAAGAATTTTATGGCTTCATGACTTACATTCAGGTCTTTGATCCACTTTGAGTTTATTTTGTGTATGGAGTTAGACAATAATCCAGTTTCAGTCTCTTACATGTAGCTGTCCAGTTTTGCCAACACCAGCTGTTGAAGAGGCTGTCATTTCCCCGTTGTATATCCATGGCTCCTTTATCGTATATTAATTGACTATATATGCTTGGGTTTATATCTGGGTTCCATAGTCTATTCCATTGGTCTATGGGTCTGTTCTTTAGCCAGTACCAACTTGTCTTGATTACTATGGCTTTGTAGGAGAGCTTGAAGTCAGGGAGAATAATTCCCCCACCTTTATTCTTCCTTCTCAGGATTGCTTTAGCTATTTAGGGTCTTTTGTGGTTCCATATGAATTTTATAATGATTTTCTCTTGTTCGTTGAATAATGCTGTAGGTATATTGATAGGGATTGCATTGAATCAGTAGATTGCTTTAGGCAGGAGGGCCATTTTGACAATATTAATTCTTCCTATCCATGAGCATGGGATGTGTTTTCATTTATTGATATCTTCTTTAATTTCTCTCATGAGTGTCTTTTAGTTTTCAGAGTTTAGGTCTTTCTCTTCCTTGGTTAGGTTTATTCCTAGGTATTTTATTCTTTTTAATGCAATTGTGAATGGAACTGTTTTCCTGATTTCTCTTTCTGCTAGTTCATCATTAGTGTACAGGAATGCACCATATTTCTGTTTATTAATTTTGTAACCTGCAACTTTGCTGAATTCAGATATTATGTCTAGTAGTTTTGGAGTCTATTCTTTAGGGTTTTTTAAGTGCAATATCATATGATCTGCAAACAGTGATGTTTGACTTCTTCCTTGCCAATCTGGATGCCCTTTATTTCTTTGTGTTGTCTTATTGCCATGGCTACAACCTCCAGAACTATGTTGAGGTACTTGCCCTCTATAGCCATTTTGTTGAGAGTTTTTATCATGAATGCTTGTTGAATTTTGTTGAATGCTTTTTCAGTATCTATGGAGATGATTATGTGTTTTTTTTCCTTCTTTTTGTTGATGTGTTGGATGCTGTTGATGAATTTTTTAATGTTGTGTGATCCTTGCATCCCTGGGATGAATCCTACTTGGTCATGATGCATTATCTTTTTGATTTATTTTTTAATTCTGTTTGCTAATATTTTGTTGAGTAATTTTGCATGAGTGTTCATCAGGGATATTGGTCTGTAATTTTCTTTTTTTGTGTTGTCTTTGCCTGGTTTTGGTATGGGGGTGATGTTGGCCTCATAGAATGAGTTTGGGAGTATTCCTTCCTCACTACTTTTTGGAAAACTTTAAGGAGGATGGGTATTAGGTCTTCAGTAAATGTTTGATAAAATTCAGCAGTGAAATCATCTGGTAAAGGGGTTTTGTTCTTAGGTAATTTTTTATTACCAATTCAGTTTCCTTGCTGGTGATTGTTCTATTCAGATTTTCTGTTTCTTCCTGTGTCAGCCTTGGAAGGTTGTGTTTTTGTAGAAAGTTGTCCTTTTCTTCTAGGTTGTCCAGTTTATTAGCATATAATTTTTCATAGTTTTCTCTCATAATTCTTTGTATTTCTGTGGTGTCCATAGTGATTTTTCCTTTCTAATTTCTAATTCTTTTTTTGTGTGTAGACTTTCTTTATCTCTTGATAAGTCTGGCTAGGGATATATCTAGACTAGGAAGAAACAGAAAATCTGAATAGACCATTTACCAGCAACAAATTTGAATTGGTAATAAAAAAACTACCTAAGAACAAAATCCGTAGATCAGATGGCTTCTCGGCTGAATTTTATCAAACATTTCATGAAGACCCATCATCCATCATCCTTAAAGTTGTACAAAAAGCAGAAGATGAGGGTATACTTCCAAACTCATTCTAGGAGGCCAGCATAACTCTAATACCAAAAGCAGGCAAAGACACCACAAAAAAAGAAAATTATAGACCAATATCCCTGATGTACGTAGATGCAAAAATACTCAACAAAATATCAAACCGAATTCAAAAATACATCAAAGAGATCATCTGTCATGATCAAGTAGGATTTATTCCAGGGATGCGAGGATAGTACAGTCTTAGAATATCCATCAATATCATCCACCACATCAACAAAAAGAAGGACAAACAGCACGTGATCATCTCCATAGTTGCTGAAAAAGCATTAGACAAAATTCAACATCCGTTCATGATAAAAACTCTCAACAAAATGGGTATAGAGTGCAAGTACCTCAACAAAATAAAGGCCATATATGAAAAACCCACAGCCATCATTATACTTAACAGAGAGAAACTTAATAGTTTTCTTTTAAGATGGGAACAAGACAAGGATGCCCACTCCTCCGCTTTTATTCAACATAGTTCTGGAGGTCTTAGCCATGGCAATCAGACAACACAATGAAATAAAAGGCATCCAGATTGGCAAGGAACAAGTTCACCTGTCACTGTTTGTAGATGATATGGTATTATCCATAAAAAACCCTAAAGAATCCATTCCAAAACTACTAGCTCTAATATCTGAATACAGCAATTGCAGGATACAAAATTAATACACAGAACTCTGTTGCATTTCTATATACTAACAATGAACTAGCAGAAAGCGAAATTTGGAAAAACGTTCCATTCACAACTGCATCAAAAGGAATAAAATACCTGGGGATAAACCTAACCAAGGCAATGAAAGACTGATACCCTAAAAACAAGACACTCATGAGATAAAGAAGATACCAATAAATGGAAACACATCTGGTACTCATGGATAGGAAGAATTAATATTGTCAAAATGGCCATCCCGCCTAAAGCAATCTACAGATTCAGTGCAATCCCTAAGAAAATACCAACAGCATTCTTCAATGAGAGAGAGCAAATAGTTCCAAAATTCATATGGGAACCTCAAAAGACCCCAAATAACCAAAACAATCCTGAGAAGGAAGAATAAAGGTGGGGGGATTACATTCCTCGACTTCAAGCTCTACTAAAAAGCCACAGTAATCAAGACAATTTGGTACTGGCACAAGAACAGACTCATAGATCAATGAAACAGAATGGAGAGCCCAGATATTAACCCAACCATATATGGTCAATTAATATATGATAAAAGAGCCATGGACATACAACGGGGAAATGACAGCCTCTTCAACAACTGGTGTTGGCAAAACTGGACAGCCACATGCAAGAAAATGAGACTGGATTATTGTCTAACCCCAAACAAAAAAGTCAATTCAAAATGGATGAAAGACCTGAATGTAAGTCGTGAAACTATAAAACTTGTAGAGGAAAACATAGGCAAAAATCTCCTGAATATAAACATGAGCAACTTTTTTCCTGAATGCATCTCCTCGGGCAAGTGAAACAAAAGCAAAAATGAACAAATGGGACTGCATCAAGCTAAAAAGATTCTGTACAGCAAAAGACACCATCAGCAAGATAAGAAGGCATCCTACAGTATTTGGGAATATATTAAAGGACATAGCCAACAAGGGGTTAGTTAACATCCAAAATATATAAAGAAGTCACATGCCTCAACACCCAAAGAGCAAATAACCCATTTAAAAAATGGGGAGAGGTTTGGCCAACAGGCACATGAAAAGATGCTCCACATCACTAATTATCAGGAAAATGCAAATTAAGGCCACAATGAGATATCACCTCACACCAGTTAGGATGGCCAACATCAAAAAGACTAGGAACAACAAATGGTTGCGAGCATGCAGAGAAAGAGGAATTCTCGTACACTGCTGGTGCAAATGTAAACTAGTTCAGCCATTGAGGAAATCAATATGGAGGTTCCTTAGAAACTAGAAATGTAAATACCATTTGACCTGGGAATTCCACTCCTAGGAATTTACCCAAAGAAAACAAGTTCTCAGATGCAAAAAGACATATGCACCCCTATGTTAATTGCAGCACTCTTTATAATAGCCAAGATATGGAAGGGACGTAAGTGTCCATCAGTAGATGAATGGATAAAGAAGAGTTGGCACATATACACAATGGAATACTATTCAGCCATAAGAAGGAAACAAATCCTACCATTTGCAACAACATGGATGGCACTAGAGGGTTTTATGCTCAGTGAAGTAAGTCAGGTAGAGAAAGACAAATACCAAATGATTTCCTTCATTTGTGGAGTATAACAACAAAGCAAAACTGAAGGAACAAAATAGCAGCAGACTCACAGACTCCAAGAAGGAACTAGTGGTTACCAAAGTTGAGGAGTGTTGGATGGTGGGTCAGGTTGGGGAGAGAAGGGGATTGATGGGTATTATGATTGGTACACATGGTGAGGGGAGGATCATGGGGAAGAGAGTTTAGCACAGAGAAGGCAAGTAGTGACTCTGTGACATCTTACCACAGTGATGGACAGAGACTGCAATGGGGTATGGGGAGGGGCCAGATAATTTGAGTGAATGTAGTAACCACATTGTTTTTCTTGTGAAACCTTCATAAGAGTGTATATCAGCAATACCTTAACAATAAAAAATCAACTGACCATAGACTTGTGTGTTTATTTTTGTACTTCCAATTCTGTTCCATTGATCTATGTCTATTCTTATATCAGTGCCACGATATTTTGATTATTGTAGCTTTGTAGTAAATTTTGAAATAAAGATGTGTGATAAAGTAAAAAAAAATCATATCTGGGAAGTATTGGCTCAGCAGAAATGTCATGACCTGAGAAGAGTAGTACAGGCTCTGCTACAGAATAAGATAATTTATTAAAAGAGCTGCAGATCTCGGTAGTGTATGCCCACAAGAAGGAGAACATATCTGAGAATAGATTTTGACACTACTGCACCTGGGTAATGTAGGTATAGAGAAAACGAAAATTCCTATGGCAAAGATCTCACCTGACCCTGACCCTGGTCTGCCTGCTCACTGCACACATGTGGGAAATATGTTATTACTGACTATATAATAAAGGGCTCTGCGCAGTGCTCTGGGCTGCATGGCTGCAGGAGAGCAGAGGCTGAAGTGTTGGCGGCACCCAGTACAGAGATGGAGAAGGCTGTGGGGATGGAGAGGCCTGGAGGCAGAGACTGGCTTACTGCATGCAGACTTGCTCTGAGGTGTACTGGATTCTAGTGCTTGACCTGCTACTGTGAGAACAAAACTAGGTATAAATCCTTTCACCCCAAGAATGTTCCATTGTCATTTTTGTCTTACCGAGTCAAGAGTGAACTTGCCTGGTGCTGAAACACATTGACAAGACAATAGGACATAAAATAGATTAAAGTCTACTGAGATGGGGCATCCTTCCACGACTAAGGATTCAAAGGAAGTAAATTTGGAGCTTATCTCATTCCATTTTTGTTATTTCTCTTTGAAGTTTGGAAACAACAATGGCTTACAGTAAATGAGGCAGTGCTGTGAAACTGCCTTAGAAAAGTATCAATAATGTGGTCAAAAGTCTCAGAGAATAGGATATTACAATTGATGTTAGACCAGGGCATACACAGCTGACTTTATCCTTTGGCAGATCCCAAAGGATACATTCTTTGCAAAACAAATATGAATGTATCAATGAAGGGATATATGCATTGTTGGAATCTAGTAGTAGACTGCTGTGGATCTGGGCTCCTGGTTTCAGTGTGCATTATAGGACTACCAAAAGGCAGGAATGTAAGATGATGGCATGTGACAGTCTCAACCAGGGTGAACTACAGTATGGGGGAGCATGGATCGAATAGCAGTCAGAGAGCTTTGACTGATAGGAATTTATGGATTTGTGTAGTGGATCATAGTGAACTTAAGTTTGTGATAGTTCAACAGAAATCCAGGGTGCTGCTCACTTATATGACCAGAAAGCTAAAGAACAAGGAAGAGAAATTTAGAGTCATTCACCAAATGGAAAATCATAATTCTTTTTCCAGATTTTAGACCTGACCCAGTTCTCAAACCCAGAGAATGAAAGACTCTACATTTCCATTGCATGTCTTAGCAACTACCCCTGTCCTTCTACAAAAGGATCTATGACCATTTTCCAGAATAAGTTGCCTTATGGGAAAGACAATACCCAAATCATTTGATGATTGTTGAAGACAACATCTAAGCTGATATTGATTCAGTACACCAAGAATATTATTCCCCCTCTAAAATGAGGGCATACGGAGGCCAAGTAATAATGAAATCTTAGTTCAAGATCATTTCACGAAGATCTAATGGATCTATGGACCAAGCTGCGGGACATATCCTTGATCTCCTGAGTGCATAACTGGAATGGTTAGAGTTAGCAACCAGGATAAAATTTACATCGGTTTTATGAACTGTGGAAAGGAGTTATGGTAAGAAAGTAAAAGTGGAAGCACCAGAGAGTAGCCCTACCCTGATGCTGACCAAGAGAGTAAATCAGAAATAATACTGAATTTTAGTTAGAAAAGATTTGTCTATAATTTGTGCTATCTTCAAAGACTTAAAAGAATACAGGAGTTGTGGTACCCACCATATTCTCATTTAATTCACTACCTTAGTTCCTTCAAAAATCAAATGTTTCATGATATATGATGGTGAAATACCATGAATTTGACTAGAGGGTTACCTGAGTTGTTACTGTGGTAGATATGGCACCTCTACTAAAATTGATCATTATAGCCTCTGGAAATTGGAATGTGCCTATAAATTTGGCAAGTGGATTTTCCCCCAGTTCCTATCAGGAAAAAAGTCAAAAGCTATTTGCATTCTTCTGGGATAGACAGCTGTACACATTCATGATCTTGCCCCAGGGCTATGTTAACTATTCTGCCCTGCTATAGTACACTCCAAATGGAAGATGATAATCTGGGATTTTCACAGATATGTTTGTTCACTATACTAATGACATTGTGTTAATCAGACCTCAAAATAGTTTTTGAGTTTGTTTTTCATATGCAACCCTATTACCACTCTCCCAGGTTTACTCCTTTATTATATATATTCCAATATTCTCTTAGCTAATTCTTTGAACTATCGTCTTTCCCCTAATCCAGTGGAACTCACCATAGTCCCTTGTTGAGATCATAGGATCTCAACAGTGTCCCCTTGGGATACATTCAGCAATGTTTAGAGACATTTTGTTTGTCACAATGGAGAGGTGCTACTGGCATCTAGTTGGCAGAGTGCAAGGATGCTGTTAAACATCGTACAAATGCATAGGACAGTTCCCCATAACAAAGAATTGTCCAGCATAAAATATCAGTAGTTCCAAGATAGGGAAATAATGTCATGTCAATCTACTCTTAATACTGCAATTAAGTGTGAAGAATATGAGGTTTTACCCATGTTTACAAGCTCATAAGTTAAGCTATCACAATTGTTTGGATGCTGGCAGAAGATTCCAGAATCAGAGACAAGGAAATTTATTTCCTATGGCCCAGCAAACAGAATAAGTATCAGCATATATGCATAATTCTTCTCCCTCTCAAGTACAAGAAAGTAACTCAATGGGCCTAGATGAATGCTACCCCTGCAGTGGCTTTGCTTCTCAAGCTGAAGAACCCAGGAGTCTGGTGGTTTTGGAGCAAGCAATACACATTAAGAAGAAGAAAACAAGCCAACCCCTTTTCTCCTCTTGGATAGGAGCACTTACATAGTACATATAGTGTAGTCACCTTGACCTACTTATTTGCCTATGTGACTAACTACAGAAATTCTTCAGTCCCTAGAGATGGGTAAATCTTGCAAGAGATGGGTAATTCTGGTAGAATTAGCAAGAACATGCAAGAATTCTGAGACTGGAGTGGATTGTCTTTACTCCACTGCTTTTATAGTATGAAGTTCAACCTACTTCATGTGGCAACTAAGACACTTTGTAACTTGCCTTCTAACTCAGAATTCACTTTTTAACTCAATTTTTTAAACATCAGTAATATTGACTTGAAATTATGTCATTTTATCAATTTATGTTTTTTTAATTTTTACTCATCCTTATCCACTCAGATAAATCATCCTTATTTTCCAAGACTCGGTTCAGGAATCCTTTATTCCAGGAAGCCTATCCTGAACTTCCTGATTGAGTTAAACATTTCTATTCTGACTCTGATAGTATTTGTATCTAGCTGTTTCAATCTTTTGTCATTGGATTTAAATTCTTGGAGACAGAACTAAGTGCTGCCCCCTGCAAATTCCTGACATTTAAGTAGTACCTGCCACATGGTGGACATATAAACATAGTTTCTATTTATTTTTAAATTTATTGTTTTTGTTATTACTGTTACTGCTAAGCTCAACTGAATTCATGGTGTCCTCTTAGTACATGAATTCACCCCCATTTGGTTTTCCTTGCTTTCTTTACAACCTTTTTCCACCAGCTCATACACAAAGGATAGGATGCTTTTGATAGTATCTAGCTGGAACTCACATGCCCCAGTCTTGAGATATCTCTCTATTGCCATCATATGTTTGCAGAGGAGATATACAGAGAATAAGCGAAGCCCCTGCAATGCCAGCTGGGTCTTTGCTTCCCAAATCCTGGCCTTAGTTAAACCATGTGGAGTGTTGCCTAGCTAGTTCTCCAAGCACACTAGTGTCATGGGGCATGGTGTGCTCATAACAATACATGCTTGGACAGAGATTGAGGGATTCTAGGTCTCTGCTTGACTCCCTCTCTCTTGCATTATCTGCCAGTTTCTCTGTTGCAATGGTAGAGACATGACTATTATATTTAATGTATAGCTGCCATCGCTAAAGAGTGATGATGGAAGAGATGATGACTGGAGGCTTAGTTTATCAATACTTTACTTTCTTTTTGCTTTCAAGTTGATGTGTTCATTGCATACAATTCTCCAAAAACTGCAAAATGGTACATTAATTTCTTCTCCTAACCATGCCATTAATTCAAAATGCTGTGCAAGTAGTGTGGATTATTAAATTGTTTTTAGTTTTTAATTTTGAGTTTAACTTAGTAAAAACTAAGAAGAAAGTAGAACCTGATAAACTCTTAACAAGTTAATGTGTTCTCTGTAAGTGTGCAATAAATCCAGGTGCACAAAAATTATAGAACATTGACACAGACTGTGTTCTTTCTGAGTTTGGTAGCACTGTTACTGATATAATGGGATCACCCTGTTACTCTTTTCTTAGCATTTGATTTTTCTTAAACATCCACCTAAACTACTGCTGGTGAGTGACACCATATGGAGTGGGTTTATTCACATTTTAATTCAACCATGAAACAGCTTCAGCCAGATGTGCATTGTGTACTTTTAAAATCTACATTCCTTCCCTCCCCGCAACCAGTGATAATGACATCGTTCAATGAAATGTGAGCTAACATCCATTCCAGGTCTATAATTTGTCTATATTCTAAAGCTGCAATATAGATAATGGCTTTAAGGATTTGGACCAAGGTTTCAAAAAGAAAAATTATAATAAAAATGTGTGCAGGAACATTTTTTTTTCAAAGAACAGAACTTTTGCTCTGCCATCAGTAAAATAAACAGGACAAAATTTAATTGCATTACCATTGCCATTTGATATGGATGGTTAATTTCTATTGAGAAGAAGACTCCCTATACAATACGTAAGGTAAATTAGATTAAGAGAGACAATGTAATTGCCAAAAATTGAAAGATACGTGTTTTATTTCCATTACCAAAGCTAAATATTTCTGGTAATTACAATAAAATATTTGGACCTTCTTAGTCCAAAGCTTATTGAAATGGTGCTGCTGTGCTTTTGGAAGGAGCCGTGTTAAACCCTCTACTTCATTATCATTGTCATCATCCATTCATGCAAGTGCCTTTGTACAATCTAGATATTTGTCAGTACTCGGTATGGCAGTAGCAGAAACAATATACCTATTAAGTATTTCTGAGATATGTTCTAAATGTATATAAATCCAATAAATTCCATACTAATAGAACACCCACTACTTGTCAGATTCTGGTTATTATACTTAATTCCTATGGAGCCAGGAATAGTACCTCCCTTTTATGGATCAGAGAGCAGGTTAAGAAGTTAAGCTATTTCCAAAGTCATGCATCTAATATATATCCTCTCCAGTTCAACTTAGTTTGTTGAGTTCTTTTGTTATTTTTATGTAAAAATTTCAGAAGTTTAATATTTTAACATTTTAAAGTGTATAGCTCTGTGGCATTAAGTACATTTACATTGTTCTGCAACCATCACCACCATCCAACTCCAGAACTTTCCTTCCCTTTCCTCTCCTCTCCTCTCCGTTCTTTTCCCTTGCAACACTGAGTCAAAATAGACATTGTCCATGGGCTCATGGAGCTTAATTTTCCTGGAATTAAGAATGATCAATCATTACACAAATACTGTTTAGCTCCTTACTTGTAAGACAGTATAAGACATACTGCAAGACCCCAGACATTCAAGTTTTGTAGACATATATTAATCACAGTAATCACACAAATAATTACAAATTTATAATTATATAAATTATAATTTTGGGATAAGTGCTATGAAGGAGGAAGAGATGCACTGGAGCTATGAGACTATAAAATAAGGAAATTTGAGTTAGCAAGGAGGTAAGCATAGTTTTTTGTTGAACTAATATTTGAGCTGAGATCTAAAGAAGAAACATGTTAGGCAGGAGTGTGTAGGGGGAAAGATGTTTATAAAGGAGCTACATGTACAAAGGTACAAAGGAAGGAGGACAGAACATTCTAAGAACCTGAGAGAAAGTTTTTGTGGCTAGAGTCTAGAGAGGGAGCTTTCTGTGATATGAGCAGTTGTGAATGACCACAGAATGTCTTGGTATTCATGTTAGTCCTTAAAGAGCAAGGGGAAACCATTGAAGTGTTTTAAGCAACAGAGGAATATAATCAGATTTGCATTTTGAAAAAATGACATTGACCTCTTGTCCAGAACAGAATGCCTGCAAGGCAGTCTAGTGGGTGTTCTAAGACACCAGTTAGCAAGTTCTTTAAGTAGCTCAGGTGAGAGTAATTGTGGCTTGGCTTCTGGTAGAGCAGAGGAAATGGAAAGAAATCTAATGGAAAAAATGAATTACTGGGAAGTAATGATATTCCAGTGAATGTGTTAGTGTTCATACTGTCCACTTGAGGTACTTCAGGGACAGGGAATGTGGCTTCTTAAACTTTCTTTTTATAACTTTCAGTATAATAATTTAGGAATTTAAATAGCTGTTACTGATCATAAAATCATGGGCTTGTAAAGACCCTGAAAAATCGTTCTACTTCATTGCCTTTCCTTGGAATAGGAAAATTTTATTCTTCTAGTCAGAAAAGGGGGTTTTGGATTAATTTTGGACTCTAATTAAAACTTCCTACAATCTAATCGGCTCTGAGAAAATCCACCGGTATTTTCATATCCTCAACTATGCCTTGGTTTTGGATACTCTTCATGACCCACCTGGATCGTTTCTAAGAGCTTCTGTGTCAGCTTGTCCAAACTTTAGAGTGGGTTAACCAAACAGAAATTAATTTTTTAAAATCATGTAACAAGAAGTCTAAAGTTAATATTATTTCTGATTTTATTAATTTTATGTGTAAATACCCCAATCAGATCAATATCTCAAGGATGTCTTTCTATTATTCTTTTGGCCTTTTTCATGTAAGGCCAGCATATAGCTTCCATTATGTCTCCATTCCTGGCAAGAAGGAAAAAGAGGTAAAAGAAAGAAAACAGACAGGCAGTTATGTCAGGAGAACTAAGAATTTTCCAGGTATCATAAGAGAACTCTTCTTTTATCTCATTGGCCAGGAATGTCACATGAAAAGGAGTCTTGGAAGATATGTTTTTAAGATCACCATACTTTATAGTTAAGTAAGGCTGAGGAAAAGGAGATTTGAATTAGGGCTGAGATAGCTAAACTACATTATCTATCACAGTTTCCTAAATAGTACTTGTTTTTTCTGATTCTTTGTCCTCTTAATTTTCCTACCCACCTACACTTCCCAATACAATGCCAAGTCTTATCAAATTAATCTTTTTAAGTATCACTTTGGTAATACAAATTTCCATTTACTACAGGAAAAAGTAATTCTTAACCTGAAATTCAAGGATATTTACATCTTGGTCCCAAACTACTATTAAATTTTATCTCCAACTATTCTCATAAATAATGTACTCCAAGGAACATCTGGAATGTTACTCTCTCGTGTCCTGTGTTTTTCTAATTTAATTCTGTTTTACATGATCTTTACCTTACACAGAATTCCTTTCTCTCTTCTTTTATACATAGATATCACATACAAGTTCTATTTTAAATTCTGTCAAACCCTCCCTGCCTCCACCATCATTATCTGTGCCTTTTCATTCTTATATGCATATACTTACTTGCCTTGTTTTTACATCTTGGCTTTATTAATTATTTTATGCAGTCAGCCAATTATACTGCTGTTCAGGGAGGCCAGGATCTATGCCTTTTGCCTTTTCTTGTGACTTGATATACATATCAATCATAGCAGAGCATAGCACAGCATCGCATCCATACCATATTGCACAGCAGGAGCAGAAATTTGTGGGCTGATAGACCATGTTGAAACAATTTAATATGGGAAAATTATTCTTATCTAAATATCATCCCGGTAGTACTTTGATGTTTAACAACCTCTAATGTCAAGAAATCTCTCTTTAGGTTTTACCACTTTTGTCCTTATGGTGCTCCCAAATCAAGATAAACAGCTATATATTAACATTAATCTAAAACTATAAATGTTTACCTTTTCAAGATCTGATCAACTATGTACAAGATTAGCATTTCCTATTTCTATTAAATTTTCTTTTATAGTCTTATTTCCTTAATCATTTACACATTTGATAATGAAATTGACTGTTACTACATTTAAAAGCTTCACAAAACAGAATTCACCTCATGACCTTTTCTTATTGTGATTTAATAGTTTGTATGGTATAAATTGATATAATTATGTTGCAAAAAATGTCAGAGACAAACAAATAATATTATCTTATAATGTATACAGTGATCTGGGAGCTGTGAACACATTTTAAAATTTATTTATATTTTGGGGTATGCCTCCCCATGACTCCATTATGATGAATTGAATAACCTTTCAGTACAAATGTTTATAGTGTCTCAGAATAACAACAGCATTTACTACTAGAAATTTTTCAGACTAGACAAAGTTAATTAGGTTAGCCAAAAGTCAGGCAGATGAAAAGTGTTCCTTGCGAATTCATTTTCCACTTGGCAGCTTCATTTCAAATATAGTAACTGCTTTCTGGATCAATTACAGGTGTCCTTAAATAAATGTAAAGAGAGACTATTTCTGTAATATTACAGTGTGATAAATTGCATTATGGACTAGCACAGTCGGAGTAGTATCAAGCAGATATCTAATTTGTAAAAGGAATTATTTTGAAACAGACGTTTTCTGAAATTATTTATTTAACACTGATATGTTAACCCCTACTCAGCAAACATTTTCAATCTTATGTGGAAAAAGCAGCATTTTCAATCCAAATATTTGTAACAAATACAATCCAAATATTTTTTTGTTTTCTTTATATTTTACTAGGATTGGTAATTAATTTATTTCAGTGGCACACCAATTTCTTTGGCTTATACAATGGTTTCTGGATGTAGTTCATAAAATTCAGAATAAAATATCTGGATGTGAATCTTGTCTCCATTATTTGTTAGTGTGGGCTGATTAACCTCTCTGAATCTTGGCTTACTTATAATCACAGAGTGACTATGGACATTAAATACAAAAAAAAACAGTTTATAAATAGAATAGTACCTGTAATAATTGAAGCTTAATAGATGTTAGAATCCTTTTCCCTAGCAACACGTTTTTAATCCATTAAGGGCTTTACTGACTTTCACCGCAGTGACCTAGATGGCCCAGTTTGAGCATCATTAAAAAAGCAAAAAATAAAAAACCAGCACATAAAAAAGACAATTGCAGCGTGATACCAATTTAACTTGTATATTTCCAATGGCTCTAAATTTTATTCAGGTTCATGTCTCACAAAAATACTTCCAAAAATCATCCTTTTTTCCTCTCTGTATTTGTTCAAAGCTGACAGCTTCTTATAAGCCTCTTATTTCAGAATCTTTCACCCTTTCTCTTCAAAAAATTGCCTGGACTTTAACTCATGAAGATTCTTGTGTCTTGATTTTTCTGGCTGCCTCTTGAATTTTGTTTCTCTCCACTCATTCGTTGAAGTCACTATCTGGAATTTGGGAGAATGGTCTGGTAAAGGTATATTTTATTAAGGGATGGAGAAGAGGTAACAGAGGAGAGAAGAAAAAGAGAAATAGAACATTCACATTTCAATACATCTTTTTTTGGCCCTTGTCACAATTGAATGGAATACATATTTTAAAAGTTACTTTAGGCAAAACATTTTGGTCTTGAGTTATCAACTTTGTCTTGAACCTCAAAATAGAGTTTTCTTATAATTGAGATTAGAATGCAATTATTATTAATGAATTCTATTTCCTAGAAATTAACCAAAGTTTATAATTTTTACATCTCTACATCATTGAGAAATCAAGATACCTTTTTATATACATTTCATTCTTCCTATTTTTTCCAACATTGTTATTAAAAAGTATGTCCTGTCCAGATTTATTCTATTCATAAAAATTACAGAAAATTTCCCTTTTATGTTTGTCTGATATTTTGAAGTAGTAATTTAGCAATCAACAAGCACTTACTGAGCACCAAATATATATTATGGACTGAGTCATTTCCTGGAGATACAAAATCAAACAAGATAGAAGCTCTATCTTTAAAGCAAGTGATAGTAAACTCTAGGCTGTTCTAGGCACTATATAAAAAGGGTGTACTTTATGAAATATTTATAATTCTTAGATGATTCATAATGATAAATACTCAATAATATTGACTTGTGCCACATTCTGGTAGTAATGGATGCTTCTTATGGGAAACATAAAATCAGAGGAATGAAAAAATTTCCCCTTCCTTCCAAAAAAGCCAACTACACTTTGTTGTATTTTTGTTGTGAGTTGAGATGTTGGGAAGGGCCATAATATTAGGGAGAAACTGAACAATTAAGAAAGGTGTTCTAAAGGGCAAAAAGAATCTAAACTTGGTAACTGGGAAAAATAGACATGTTTGGTAGTGTTTGGGAGGTGGGAAACAACCTACTGTTTTCTTGAGGAAGAAGCATTTGCTTTTCTTGGTTGACGCAAAGCTCTATGTAAATTGGAACTTACCTGGGACAAAAAGGAAGTTAAAAAAGGAAAATAAAGTTAATAGAAAATATAATTATGAAAATGTTAGTAGTAATTTTTAAGGACTCATCATTCATACCTTGATCAACAATTATTATTTGAGTATCTACTGTGTATCAGACATTGTGTCAGATGCTGAGAATACAACAATAAAAAAATAGACCCCTTTGTGATCTTTGGGAGCTATCAATCTGGGAATAAAGAAAATTATTTATTTTTATGATTTCTCTAAGTGTTTAACATCTACAAAAGTTTCTGTGATAAGCAGGCACTTTTGAAATATTCAGTGAGTAAGACCTGAATATCACTCAATAATTATTTGCTGAACAAAAGACGCAGTTCCTGATCCAAAGAAACAAACAAAAACCTAATAGGAACTCACATTTATTAATCCCTTGCTGTGTGCTAAGCAATTCTATGTGCTTTATGTAGATTTTAATAATTGAATCCTATATATAACTCTATGAAGTAGGTACTGTTGTTATAGATGAGGAAACTAGGTTAGAAATTAACTAAGTTGTCCTAAGATTCTATAATTAAGTGACAGACAAAAAATTGGAAAGGAGCATTCAGAGTCCATGTTCCTCTTAACTGCTATATATACTGTCTCTGTGGTAGGGTTGGCTGGTTCCCAAGATCTGAATGTCTGATATGTTTACTTTCCATTTTTGGTATTGAGACTTGGATAGAACAATTTGAGAAGCCTCAAATACAGAAACTGACTTAGTTGTCACATCAATTCTGTGAAAGTTTTCTTATATGTAATGCTTATGCCAGATTAAGTCATCAGTCATCAAATGGAATAGAGAAAAAGATCTACTTACTAAATCGGCATTTTGTCTCAATCAAAAATCCAAACTGACCACTCCCTGACTGTTAGAGTTCCTACAAGTTACTCTTCTGGGATAACACCTTAAATTCTCAATGAAAATATAAGCTTATTTGTTTGGGATTGTTTGAATCACTTGTCACTACTTTCCAATAATTAATATTCCAATAAATAATTCCAATAATTAATTGAACAAATTCTACTCAGTATCTTGTTCGTTAAATTGACATAATGTTTACATCACCTTTTATTTGTCAGGTTGTTTAGCTACTGGACATGTCACAGTGAAATGCAGTTTTTATAGATGATATCAAATTGTTCTCCACAGTTGTCATACAAATTTATATTTCTACCAACAAAGTACAAAGATGCTTCTTTCCCCTCACCCTTTACAGTAGGTAAATCTAAAAAAAACCTCTTTTCTGACGTAATTGATTTTTTAAAAATGTTACCTCATTATGGCTTTATTTTGTATTTCTCTTTTGTTTGAGTGAGGTTGAGTATCTTTTCACATTTTTAGGCTGATTGCTTTTCCATTTCTGTGGACTTTCTTATACTTTGTGGTGTTTCTGTTAGGCTGTTCCTCTTTTCTATTGACTGCATGGGAATATTACATACTGAGGTAATCTACTAGATGTTCCCCCAACATCATTTCCAGAATAATTTTTAATATAAATTTAAAATGTCAGCTTTATCATATTCTAAATTCTCAGATGTATTGGGTACTATCTCTAGATTTCTATTTTATGCCTTTAAAATTTCAGTCCTTCCATAAGCCAATAACATATTTATTTATTCTGGCTGAATAATATTTAATATCTGGTAAAGCTAGAACTCTAATTACCTTTTCATATTTTCTTGGTTCTTCCTGTATTTTTTCAGGACAACTTTTGAATTGACTCATCTAGTTTTTTCTAAATTCAAGTATACTCAATACACAATCTTATATTGGTTCCAGGTATATAACACAGAGGTTCAACAGTTACCCACATTATTAAGTCCTCACCTCAACTAGTGCCGTTACTATCTGTCAACACAGAAAGATGTTACAGAACCACTGACTATGTTCCCTATGCTGCACTTCCATTCTCCTGACCAACTTACATTATGATTTGAGATTTTTATGCCCCTTTTAGTTAAAAAAAAGGATAGGTGTAGACATTTATATAGATATAATAGATACTTATATTTGTGAGTATTGAATTATAATTACTTATTTTGAGAGTTTCTGTATAAGAATAAGCTATGCCTTTAATTTTTATGTATATTTATGTTCAAGAAGTGTTTTAAAGTTTTTGTAACAGGTATTTTTAAACAAAATTGTTCTCAGATTTTTTTCTTTTTGGTGTCATTTTAGACAGTTTTTAAAATCATAGTTTCTAATTGTTATATATTTGAAAATCATCAATGCCACATTAGATTCTTTATTATAATTATTTGTAATAACATTATTATTGTTATGTTTAGTGTTAGTGTTAGTAGGTGCAGTAATAATAATACTGATTTTCTTAGTTTATCTAAGAAATCCAATAATGACATTTGCAAATAATGGTAATCTTTATTCTTCCCTGTTTGCCATTATCCCATTATTTATATGTTTGTATATATACATATATATATTTCCTTTTGGCTTAAAAATTGTTTAAGAGACTTCAAAACATTTCTTGTATGCTTGTTTATTTCTGCATGTTATTCATTTCTACTTTAACTGCATTATGCTCAGAAGATATTTTTTGTACTATTTTTATTTTGAAATTTATGGAGAGTTTTGTGGAGCTTAATATATGCCCATTTTTGGCTTATATAATAATTTTTGGGGTTACCTAATAATTTCTGGGTTATTTAATAAGTATATGTTTAATTTTCTAAGAAACTGCCAAACTGTTTTACAAAATAAGTGTATCATTTATCTTCCAACCAGCAATGTTTGAGGTTCTAGTTTCTCCGTATCTTCATCAATACTTAGTATCATCAGTCATTTAAATTTTAGCTATTCCAGTGTGGGTATGTTGTGGTATCTCATTGTGTTTTTATTTGGATTTTTCTAAAGACAAATGACACTGAGCATTTTTCTTGTAAATCACCCACCCTATGTCTATCAATATGTGTGTCACTTGGGGAGCACATTCACTTTGCCAGTTCTCACTTCTCTCACACCAAATCTTCTGGTTTGGGCCTTAGGTTGGTCAAATTACTATTCTCATCAACAGAATTGGGAGTGGGCATATGGGCATGTCTAGGCAAGAAGACCAGAGACCCTCTTGTTTTAATACAAAGCTCTAGCAGTTTTTCCAGAATAAACAGTTTGCAATTTGTTGTCTATCTTTCATCAAATTCCAGAGCACAGGATGGCTAGTTTGACAATCTTTGCAGGGGGTGGTGTAGAGGGTAAATCTGCCACCTTCATCATACCACCATGTCCAGAAACCTTATTTTTGATAATTAATTTTTATTATATATTTAGTGAAATATTAGTCTGTGATAGATTAAACATTAAAAAAGGAGAAAGAAACCTGATCCTTCACTAGAGATAGCTTAAGAAGGACTGCTTCCTACTAATTATCTTACTTTTACACAATACCAATTTACTCCCTACTGTGATTAATAGCATAATTGGTTATTTCAACTTTCCCTACTTTTCTCCCTCCCTTCCACACTTGACTTCTGTAAGTTACATTATTTTCTTAGTATTTAACTTTATGGAGTTTAATTAATATACAGATACTTCTTTTACGACTTTGCCAACTTTTAAATATTTATTTAAAAACAAGCCACTAGAGATAACAGTCATCCTACTTGAACTTTTACTTCTATTGAACTTCTAAGTTCTGTTTTAAAGTTGTATTAATTAGAACATGTCTATATCATCAACATTTAAAATAGTCACATTCTTTACTATAATCCTAATTTCATTTCCTTTGAGACCTAAAGTAAAACAGATTAAAAGATCATTACCAGTTTCTTTTTTAGTAGTTTCATCATTTTGTTAGCTGATATAAATATCAAGCTCTCCTTCAAGAGGAGGTCATGAAAAATAGATTATCTGAATCCTTTCAAATTGTTCTATTTGTTGGTTAACTCCCTATGAGAATGACCAAATGGTTGGATCACACTTTCTCTCCATTAGGTCTTTGTAGATACTACTCTACTAGCATGGCATGTTACTCTAGAATAAAAGGTTATATTGACTTTTTTTTCTCTTTTGAGAAGCTTGATTTTTAAAAATTAATTAAATTACAATTAAACTTATTACAGTATAGTTGATATATAATATATTGGTTTCAGGTGTACACATAGTCATGTGACAATTATATACATTAGAAAGTGATCACTGTAAGGTGCAGTATTTTTGATGGTATTTCCTATGCTGTACTCTTGATCTTTGTAACATATTTGCTTTATAATTGGAAGTTTGTACCTCTTTGTCCCCTTTACCTATTTTGCCCATTCCTCCACTCTCCTTCCTTAGGCAATCACTAGTTTGTTCTCTGTATTTATGTGTCTTTTCTGTTTTGCTTGTTTTATTTTTTTACAGTTCACATATAAGTGAAATCATATGATATATATCTTTGTCTGACTTAATTCACTTAGCATAATACCTTCTAGGTCATCTCTGTTGTCACAAATGTCAAGATTTCATTTCTTTTCTTTGCTAATATTCTATTTTATATGTATATATATATACCACATCATCTTTATTCATTCATCTATTGATGGCCACTTAAGTTGAGGGAAGCTTGATTTTTGTACCTGGATATCCAATAACTTTATAAGAGAATGTTTCAATGTTTATTATTTTATATTAATCTTTTTTTGTGACATGGAGTGTGCTTTTCATCTGTAGATTAATTCTTTTACTATAAATATTGCCTTTAAAATTCATCTTTGCCATTTTAATTATTATATATCTTAATATTGTCTTCCTTTGTTGTACCTTGTGTTGGGCGATCTGGGCACCTCCATGGCTTGAGAAACTATCTCTTTCCCCAGATTGGGGCAGTTTTCAGCAATTACTTCCTCAATGACACTTTCTATTCCTTTTTCTCTCTCTTCTTCTTCTGGTACCCCTATAATGCAAATATTGTTGCATTTGGATTGGTCACACACTTCTCTCAATATTCTTTCATTCTTAGAGATCATTTTTTCTTTCTGTGCCTCAGCTTCTTTGTATTCCTGTTCTCTAATTTCTGTTTCATTTACTCTCTCTTCTACTACATCTAATCTGCTTTTAAATCCCTCCATTTTATGTTGCATTTCAGATATGGAATTTCTTAATGATTAAATCTCCAACTTAAGTTCGTTCCTGTGTTCTTGAATATTTTCCTGTACCTCCATAAGCATGTTTATAATTTTTATTTTGAACTCTCTTTCAGAAAGATTGGTGAGTTCGGTTTCATTTGGCCGTCTTTCTGGGGTTTGTGAGATTTTGGTCTGAGCCATGTTCTTTTGACGTTTCATATTTCTGTGTGGTGCCCACTAGTGCACAGAAACTCCAGTCTCTGGAGCTGCTTCACCCCTAGAGTGAGGTTGGGGGTCCTAGGGGAGCAGAGCTGGTGCCTGGGAGGGAGGAAGATCTGTTTCCTGATTCCTGTCTGCGGTGCCTGTCTCCAGTGTCAGAGCCAGTGGGCCAAGCACACAGCTGTGAGCTTCTGTGATTTGCATCTCTAGCTGTTGTAGGTGGGGCCTTCCTCTGGCTGGCCTGACACCGGGGCAGTGGTTTGCGAGCAGGTGCCTGCAGGCCAGTAGGAAGGTTTGGCAGTCTGTGTGTCACAGTGGGGGGCCTTGGAGCTGAGTAGGCAACCAGGAGAATGGAGCACCTGAAGCTCTCCAAAGTTCCCAACCAGCTGGGCAGAGTGCGCCCAGGCAACCTTGTCCTGCTCTCCCTTCTCCCTTGCAGCAAGCTCCGTGCAAACCCCACCCCTTCTGCAGCCCTCTCACTGCTAGGAAGCCTCTCAGACTGCCCGCCCCTCCTCTGACCCAGCGCTGCCGGGTGTGGATCCCGTCTCCACAAACGGCTGGATTGTCAATTTCTCAAGCACTCCACCTGTCCTAGCTCCCCAACGTCCAGGGCATCACACACTATAGGAGTCACAAAGCAGATCTCCTGGGTCAGCTGTTAGCAGTCCTAGTCTTCCACCTACTCCCATGCTCTGTTTCTGTTCCTCCCACCGGTGACCTGGGGTTGGGGAAGGGCTTGGGTCCCGCCAGATTAAGGCTTTCCTATGTTACCCTGTTTCATGAGTTCTGCTCTTTTTGTGAGGTTTGTTTGCAGTCTGGTTCAGCCTTCTTTCTTTTTGCTGTTTTAAGGTTAGTTGAATGAATTAACTATATTTTTGTACAATTTGTGGTTTTGTGAGGAGCTTTCCATCTCACTTCTCACTCCACCATCTTGCAAGTCCCTCTATTTTCTTTTGAGTCCCTTCAACTATATACTTCATTTCTATGATTTCATTTGTTCTTTCCTACTTTTTTAAGGAGCTCTGACAATTAAAATTTTTCCTTCTATTGCCTCCTTTACAAACCTGAGCAATTATATCTGTTTTTACTCTTTGTATACAGACAATTGATACCTTGATTTAAAAAAATTTATGGAGATGTGTTTGGTAGAAATTTTCTTCTGTTCTATGGTAACCATCTCTGGGGCACTTTTTTCTTTGGCAATGTATTTCTTTTGTTTCTTTACTCCTTCTTATAGTATTTTTGCATAGGTCTTTTTTGCATTCCTTTAGGAATAGTTGAAATTATAAAAATAATGATAACAAAATGATGAGTAAGAAGAGAAGATGATTAACCATGGATATAAACAGGCTTGTCAGTAATTCTTCTAATATTGCAGAATTGAGTGTGTGAGTGAGCTTGTTTAGCCTTTATGTTTTCACTGTCAACTGAAACCCTCAAGGCTGGTTCATCTACAGTGGATATTCTCTCTTTTCTCTGTGTCATCATTATTTGCAGAGGCAGATGGGCCCTACCCAAAATTTGGTACAGGTGTAGAGGCTGATGTCACAAAGACAGGAGGGTGTGAAAGTGTTTATTATTTACATAACTGAGTTCTCTGGGGAAAGCAGGGCAAGTCTCTTTACAGGTCTGAAATGGCTTGAAAGAGCAAAAGACTGGCTATGAGCTTTATTGTCACTCAGAAGTGGGTCAAAGGTGAGAATGGCTGTGCACAGGCAAGGGTTTCCATGGTTTAAATTTCCTGCCAGCCAAAGGAGGAAACGCCAGGCTTATTAGTTTGCCCAGATATGGAGCACAAAGGGTAAACCATGAAGGTAAGCTTAAAAATGGTTGCTAATAAAAAAAATTTTTTAAAGGAGTAGGATTCCTCACCCTGTCACACTGATAGAATACTTCCTGTAAATATGGCTTAACTTTTTGCTTCCCTATGTGGAACCACCTTTCTAGATTTGCACAATGTTTGCTAAATAGATTGCACTGCTTTCCAGATCACTCTACTTTTATTCATCCAAATGGAGTCTTGGTGACTTTATATCTCATTATATACTATTTATGCTGAGTAAATCTGCCAGAGTTTACACAGATGTGCAGCAGCATACTCTCTCCACATATTCTCACACCACTTTTATTGTCACTGTTTATCAGTCTCTCTTATTGCTCATGGTTTATTGTTTCAGTTGCCTCTTGAGGTTATTAGAGTTGGAGATGATGTCTGTATCTTTGTGCCCTTTCATTACATTTTATTTCAATGATGGGAAGTAAAGGAAAATGGTACCATTTATTTTTATTTGTTGTATTTATTTTACTGTACCATTTTTATTTATATGCCCCATCCCTATACCTCATTCTTTTTTTTAATGGAATCATTTTATTATAGTGTAGGGAATACAAGTGTGATTTACTTGATTATTGCCTTACTAATGCATACTAGTGTTGTTCTGAGCTTTTCTACTAATATAAAAAACAAAGCCATCACGTTTAACTTTATAGCACATAATGCTTTATGCATATTTGCTAATATATAGGAAGAAATTTTGAGAAATAGAATTGCCCAACCAAAAGTATTTTATAGTTTAGTAGTTGTTATCAAATTATTCTCCAGAAAAATTGTTCCAACTTACAATCAGATCAAAAAATTCTAGAGTCTTGGGGAGATTTATTTGTTTTAAATAAATTCTTAGAGTACTTGAAATGAGGTCTAGAAGAAACTTCAGAGGGCAATTTATGGCATCCTCCTTATGTTCACATGTGTTTGCTGGAGTCATTAAGTTGACAATATGACATAACAATTTTTATACCTCAAACTTGATTGTACTGGCTACAAAGCAGGATAATGACATACAATGATGTATCTTTCAAAAAGACCACTGTGGTCTGCTATATGGAGAATGACTTAGAAAATATGAGCAGTACATGAAGTAGAATAAGGTGGCCTCGACTCAGGGAGTAGCAATGGAGATATTGAAAAGACAATCTGAAAACATTTTTTTCATTATTACTTACTGATACTGAGTGCTTTACTTTATCTTACTTAATTAATATATCTCTGTGGAATACTTCTTACTAATCCCAGTTTTCAGATGAGCAAACCAAGTCTCAAAGAAACTATGGACTTTACTAACATCATTTAATAAAAGCTTGAGGTGAATTTTGACCTCCAGTCAGTTTAACTGTAAATTTTCTTCTGTTTTGTTTGTTTTGGAACATCAAAAACTCATTATTTAAAATAAAAACAG
Organism: Phataginus tricuspis; assembly: GCA_029783875.1. Taxonomy (NCBI): domain Eukaryota; kingdom Metazoa; phylum Chordata; class Mammalia; order Pholidota; family Manidae; genus Phataginus; species Phataginus tricuspis. The sequence continues at coordinate 14,183,961 of JAQQAC010009165.1, read as the reverse complement.
AGCAAACAAAAAACCTGTATCATGGAAGAGGGAGATATAAACACAAATTATCTATAACAACCTAGTATAAACATTGAGTCATTTCAGTGTATACTTCTATACAATCTCTTTTTGTTTTTTTCTCTGTGTAAATATATTTTTCCTCATGTAAATCAGTTTTATAAACCTCAATTTTTACCTACAATTTTAATATAAGCAGTTTCTCATGTCATTAAAATTTTGTTAGGGTGCTCAACAAATGAAAAAATATATATATATGTGTTTCATATACATATGTGAAAAAATCCTGGAAGAACTAAATCTACAAAAAAAAGCAAAATTAAATTCTAAGAAATGTTTATTCTGAAAAATTATCAATATTGATATACAGGTATATTCTCTGTACATTATTGCAGTTCAAATGATTCTTCAAGCAAAAACTAGGGCCTTATAAAGAGCAAAAGTGTTCAGTTGGACTTACATTTTTAATAAGAAATATTCAGTGACATAAGACAATTGGGATATGTTTGAATGGAAGTATAATGCCCAACAGAATAAGATTATTTTGAGCCAGTACATCATTTAAATTCAGAAACAACTGGTATACATTCCCAATCATGAAAGAATACATGCAATAATTCACTCATGACTCTTTTTTGAAGGAAATTCTGATAAGAGGTGAATTTAAATAAAGAACTCAGTGGTGAAGTCCTAGAAAAAGGACTGGTGGTGAACAGTGAATGATTTAAGTCTAAACAACTTTGGAAAAAATGATTATAAATTAGAATGTAAATTCAATAAACCTCAACAATCATGAAGTTAATGAAAACTGAGATGGGGAAATTTGTGATGACAGTGTGAGAGTGTAAAGTACCTTTCACAAAAGAAAGTCAATATATACTATCCACATTTGAAATATAATATGAAAGTATGATTTTGTACTCTTAGTTATTATAATATCTCTTCAAATAGCCAGGGATTTATTTTTAGATGATACTGTGTTACAGAGTTTAGCATTTCTTTCAATTTCACTTCAAAATTTTTCTTTCTGCTAAAATTATATTATCTTAATTTTAAAATAACTTATGTAATATGATCCCATTATTTATAAAATTATTTCTATCTTTGTATTTATTTCTCTTCTATATACATATGTCTCTAGAATATTAACAATTTTGCATGGTAGGTGTGTGAATATTTTATCTGCATGATTTAAGAAAATGAATTCTTTGGAATTTTCTCTTTATATTGGCTTTTGATAATGAACTATTATTTTTCAAAAATTTTATTTTTAAAACTTATATTGTAAGTCAAAACAAAATTTTTAATTACTGCACAGTCATCTTCAAAAGAATGGACCATGTTTTATTCAACCATTAGGCTACAGTATATACAATTTATGTTATTTCCATTTTCCATGTGTTCACTTATTCAAGAATTATTTCAGTATAGTTGGGGAAATATTTGCTGTTGTTGTTGGCTATTGCCACAGTAATGCTGTATATAACAACTCACCCCCAAAACTGACAGATTTAAAACTAAACCACTTTTTTTTCACTCAAAAATCTCTGGGCTGATCCTCATTCTGCTAAAGTTGGCTATTGGATGCAGTTCTGCTCCAAGAATTTCACATTCTCTGGCTATGTAGTACACATTCCTCCTGTAAATGATGGAAGAGCAAGAGCAAGACAGCAAATAGAAACACAGGATGCTTCTTAAGAACTTGGCTCAGACATGGCGCACATTCCATTAGTTAAACAATTCACATTACAAGTTTCAACATTAATAGAACAAGGAAGTATGCTCTGCATCAAGGGGGAGGGTAATAAATATTTGCAGAAAAAATCCAATCTATCACTATCATTAATCAAATATTCAAACCAATGAATGTGTATCTATCGATCAATCAGGTCTATGTTTGTATTAACTATTCTGAGGTTAAAAGCATGTTTTCTGGAGGTGACACATGGCTGACAATACATAGAATCTCTTAGGTAAATGAAATTTCTTTAGGCAGTAAATAGGATTTCATAGGGAGGGGGAGTGAAGAAGTACTTAGCCTAGTGGGACACTTTTCAAAAAGACTCATTTATAAAGGGAGCATAATGTGATACCTTAAAAAAAAAGTGTTAATCCTCCAAGTTTATAGAAACTATCATGTAACAAATTACTATACACTCTGCTTTAAACTTTTAAACCTGTGACTTGATTATTGGGTAAATATTCACTTTCATTAGATAACTTTTCGGCCAAATGGTCACTTGGCTTTCTGAATATTTTTCTTTCCTAGAAAGTTGACTCAAAATTATACTGTCTCTTTTTCTCACCATGCTCTCAGGCACAATAAAGCATGTCCCTTCAACACAAGTTGTCTTCGGGTAAATTCCTAGGAGTGGAATTCCTGGGTCAAACGGTATTTCTATTTTTAGTTTTTTGAGGAACCTCCATATTGCTTTCCACAGTGGTCGAACTAATTTACATTCCCACCAGCAGTGTAGGAGGGTTCCCCTTTCTCCACATACTCGCCAGCATTTGTTGTTCCTTGTCTTTTGGATGTTGGCCATGGAGGATTAACACCTTAGTTTTACTTTTATTTTTAATATATTACTGCTGTTTTTATGAACTGGCCAAAGTTTAAAGTATTCATTTTGTTTTCTGCACTTGGGCTTCTTATTCTAGAAAATGAAAATATTTTACATACTTTTAATTTTATCATCTACGTGTTTTGAATATCAAGGATTTTTTACCCTCAAATCACAGTTTCCCTCTTCCAATAAATTTACGAATTTTAAATATATTGTAGTACATATATATCTTGATTTATTTGATTACGTGAATATTTTACATTTATTTTTAAAATGTAATGCATACTAAATATACTCAGTGGGTATACATGATCTAAGCTGCACCGAGAATCTATGGTGACTTGATGTTGGGGAAACTAAAAGCAAATTAAAACAGAGCTAAAACTTTGAAAAAAGAAAAGTTCTAAAAGACCATTGACTACATTCCATGGAGATAAATTCATACAACTTTACATATAATTAAATGGAAGTACATTTTAAATTTGTGGAGATGGGTGTGTATGCATATGCATTAGGCATGCATGCATTCAGTGTGAGTCTTTGGTAACTCTTAGTTTCATTATTTAAAATATGCATTTCCCATTTCACACAAAAATTAACCTACCATCTTTTGTTTTCATATTGAGAACTGCATGATTGCCAGTATGTACCAATACTAGTTTGCCTTTTCTTTATGAATCAGTCCCAAGACTAACTTTTTTAGTCTGCTTTTAAATTTGATTTAGGTTTATTAGGGCTTCTTAGTCATTTATTGTTAAAAAGATAATGCTCCATTGTTAGCATTCCTTAAATTGTTAGCATTTTTACTGGATATATAGATATCCAGTATGAAATCAATGTACCCCAAAATTAAACCACTAACCAATGATCCAACAAGTTGAAACATCAACAAAAAAAGCAATATGTCAATTCATAAATTTCTTCCCATTTGTTCCTTTCTCAAATAGTGTCATTCTTTTAGAAGTGTTTGCTTGTGGTGGAATCCACTGCCTCTACTTTTGCTGACAAGAACCCTGGGGAATCACTGATGTAGAAATAAGACTCTCCTAAAATAAGAAATGACTCCCATGACCGATTAGTTACTATGTAGTTTTTAGGTCAGATCTGGTCACATTTTTTTTCTTTTCACTCTGTTTTCTTCTCCTAAGCATTCATTTCATGGCTTACTTTTTATGAGAATCGATCCCTTTTCAGAATCTATGCCTCTATGTGTCCTGTTGCTATACACCAGGCACAAGTAGACCTTTTTTCTTGCTGTTCCTGGTGTCTTGCTTATATGGCTTACACAAAGAGTATTCTTGCTGCTTCGCAATTGTATCCTGCTGTCTTTTTTTTTTTTTTTTTTTTAACCTCATGTCTGTTTTGGACAGTACTCCTAGCCAGCCCCTATTCTCTCTCTTTAAGTAAGGAAAACTTCTTTAACTACTTTTCTACATCATGATGCTCCTCATCCTATTTACCATTTCCACATTTGAAAAAATAAATTCATATGCCTTTGCGATTATGAGGAGATAGTATAAAAGAATATTGTGAATTGACATGTCTTGTGTATCATATCTTTTTACACATATATTTAAAAATGAATTTTATTACTTTTAGCTTTAGCTCATAAGATCTCTGTTTAAATATTTGAAGCAATAAGTATTTTACAGTATCATATTCCATCCCTCTGAGTGCTTCCTGGTGCAAATTTATAACATAATTTCTTATTGACAACCTTTACTCAAACAGAACAACTTCTTAATTTTGGTATTTTTCTACCAGACCTTCCTGTCTAGTTAAGCCCAGGTATGTCTGCATCTGTATACATGTATTACATATATTTTTAAAAGTCTTTGGCATTTATATTAAATTAATAAATGCACTTGATAAAATAATTCATTTATTATGAAATCCTTACCTCCCTTTTAAGATGCAGACTCTCCCCCTTCCCATTTTAGAAGTGATTTGATAAAGTAAAAAGCCTATAGTATTTGGCCTGCCATTCATTTCACTCCCTGTCAAATGTTTCTTTCCAACATCTGTTTGAAATGTGGTGTGTTTTCTTTTTGGTTACATTTGTTGACTTTGCTGCAATGTTCTCTGAAGACCATGAATACAGTTCATTTTTTTCTTTTCCAATAGTCATAATTACTGTACCTTTAGTTAAATCTCCACAAACTATGAATTATTGAGTTACTTGCAGTTATTGGATTTGTGTTTCTTGCCCACCCAGAACTTACATTCCCGAATCACAGAGCAGGCTGCATTTCCCTTCCTTCCCTATATTTTACTTTGCAAGGCCAATATAAAATATGAAGAAATCTATAATCTGAACATAATATATTTGTTTTTCCTTTTTTATATAGAAAAATATTGACTTATAATTTATTTTTATATTTGTTTTGATTGCTTTCCTGTAAGGATTTTTCTCAAGGGATCTGATGGTATCAAAACTCTAAAATAAAATATTCTTACATTTCAAATTTCCTATAGATTTTTAATACCTTATAACCCATTTTAGAGTCTCTCACTTTCATAAAACACTTTGTTCATTTCTCATATCCCACTCCCTGTGCTTACTTAATCTCGCTTTGTTCATGTTTATATACCCAGTTTTTCATTATAATTTATAAGACAGGATAAACTACAGAGCCAATATTTTTTGTTTTAGATATATAGATACCCATTTAACATAAAGCTTTATCAGTTTTATTAGTCCTTTTTCAAGTTGGGTTTTATTTGATTGCTTAATTTCATCACATAAGGTCTTAACGTTGGTTGTACTTTGAGACCATTGTAATAATCCATTTCATTTTCTATATTTATGTGAGTCCATTTTTTGTCTCTATACACTATTCTATTGATCTGTCTATTCTTTCACCAATATTGCACTGTTTTGATTATTGTAGTTTAAGAATAAGTCTTAAAGTTAGGTAGTGTCAGTCCTCTGACTTTGTTTTTCATCTTCAATATTGTGGGATATTCTGGCTCTTTGCCTTTACAAATAAACTTAAGAGCCAGCTTATTGATGTCTATGACCATTGAGATTTAAAATATAATGATTTTACACATAGACACATATGGAGATATTTAGAAGTCTTATTGGTTTCTTTGTGTTAACTTTTCAATTTTCCTCATTTATTTATAGTATCATTCTTTGTCTATTTGTATTCTTTTTAGTTTAAATATTTTAAATATTATTACCTTAAATCATGCATCAGATAATTCAAATATATAACATCCTAGTGTGTCTAATTATGTTACTTATTGTTTCTGATGACGCTCATGAAGGATATGTGTTTTTCTTTCATGTAGCTTGATATTGTGGATCATGAACTTATATTCATCAGGTTTTAAGTGTGAGAATAATATCAGACCTTTATTGAGCATGTATCCTATAAGGGAGTGTAGCTCTTGGGGCAAAGATATTACTAGCCTAGAGCTAGTCCCATAGGAAACTGGTGAAACCGAAATAAATCAAGAGAAAGGTTAGGTTGGGAGAAAGGCTTTTACTCCTTAAAGTTGCTAGCCAAGTCTGACTCTGTCCATTCCTTATAACTGCGGCTCATGCCTGCCCTTTCCAGGAAGAGCTCTGTGGGTGGGTCCTTGGTGACTGGCAGGTGCCAGATCAATTACATACCAAAAATAGAGGGGAAGAGAGAATGGCCGTTTTCTCTCTACCCCTTGCCCAGGAGGCTGCAGGAGGCTGCAGCAGTAAATACCTACTGATACATAAATGGACTAACCCACATTACATGATGCATTGGAGATTAGAGGGGTTGGAAAGCAAAGACAGGGGGAATACTCAGAGAGACTGATATTCCAGCTTCTTGTGGAGAACAGATACTCACAGACAGCTGCTCCAGGACAAAAGAAAGGTGAATGTTTTGAAAAATTCCAACAATGAGAGGGCTGCTAAAAGGGCAAGAATTACACAGATTTTGCTACTCAGGAGAAAGGACAGGTGGAAAAAATTGTCCTGGCACACTCAGCCCAGCAGGTTGGGAACTTCCAGAAGCTTCATGCACTCCATCCCTCTGGATGGCAATGCAGTGCCAAAACGCCCCCATGAGATATGCAGCCTGCAGTTCCTTCCTCCCCATCGGACCTGGATTACAAAACTGCTGTCCCCACTATTGAGCAAGGCCAGCCAGAGGGTGGCCCTGCCTATGGCGCTACAAGGGCATAGCAAAGAGGCTCCGCCCTGCATGCTCAGCCCACTGGCCCTGGCAGTGAAGGCAGGCACTGCAGCTGGGAAGCAGGAAAGAACTCTTTCCTCTCGGTCGGCTCTGGTGCCACTTGCCTATGACCCCCACCATCACTCCAGATGCTGGGCAGCTCCACATAGTAGAGTTTCTGGATACTAGAGGGTGCTGCTGACACAAAGTTATTATTCCAGTAATCATTAGGAATATGAAACAGCAAAAGAACCTGATACAACCCCAAATCCCTCAAACACAAGAAGGAGGGCTAAGTGAAACTGAAATCACCAATTTTCCAGATAAAGATTTCAAAATAAAAATTATAAACATACTCTCAGAATTACAGAAAAATATTCAAGATCTCAGAGATGACTTCAAGAAAGAGAAACTTTGAAAAATACAGTATCTGAAATGAAACATAAAATGGAGGGATTAAAAAGCATATTAGAACAGGTAGAGGAGATGGTAAATGGAATAGAAATTAGCAGGAATACAAAGAAGCTTATGCATAGAGAGCAAAGGATCTCTAAGAATGAAAGAATAAAATGGCAACTCTGAGACCAATCCAAATGGAACAATATTTGCATAGCGGTAACAGAAGAAGAAGAGAGAGAAAAAGGATAGAAAATCTCCTTGACTAAATAATTGCTGAAAACGTCCCCAGTCTATGAAAGGAAATAGTCTCTTAGGTGATGGGAGTGCACACATCTCCCAACGCAAGGGACCCAAGGAAGACAACACTAAGATATATAATAATTAAAATGTCAAAGATCAAGGACAAGGACAGAGTATTAAGAGCAGCCAGAGAGAGAAAAAAGATCACCTACAAAGGAAAACCCATCAGGCTATCATCAGACTTCTCAGCAGAAACCTTACAGACCAGAAGGGAGTGACATGATATATTCAGTGCAATGATACAGAAGGGCCTCCAACCAAGAATACTCTACATGGAAAGATTATCTTTTAAATATGAAGCAGGTATTAAATAATTTCCAGATAAGCAAAAGTTGAGAAAATTTATCTCCCACAAACCATCTCTACAGTGTATTTCAAAATAATTGCTATAGACGGACGTGCCCCTAGGGCTAAATAGCTGTCATTGAGAAAATAAAACCACAGTAAAGGAAGTAGACAAATTAATTACTAAGAAAATGCAAAATTAAACTAGCTATCCACAAAGTCACTGAAGGGATACAAAAAGAGTACCGAATATGACACCTAATATATAAAGAGTGGGGGAGGAAGAAAAAGAAAGGACATAAAGAAAAAAACTTTTAGATTGTGTTTGAAATAGCATAATAAGTGAGTTAAGTTAGGAATGTTAGGTAGTAAAGAAGTTGCCCTTGAACCATTAGTAACCATGAATCTAAAGCCTGCAATGGCAATAAGTACATATCTGAAGATAATCACCCTGAATGTAAATGGACTGAATGCACCAATCAAAAGGCACAGAGTTACAGAATGGATGAAAAACAAAGACCCATCTATATATTGCCTACAAGAGTCTTACTTCAAACCCAAAGACACACAGACTAAAAGTGAAGGGATGGAAAAAGATATTTCATGCAAATAATAGGGAGAAAAAAGCAGAAGTTGCAGTACTTAATCAGACAAAATAGACTTCAAAACAAATAAAGTAATAAGAGACAAAGAAGCACATTAAATAATGATAAAGGAGTCAGTTCAACAAGAGGATATAACCATTGTAAATATCTACATATGTGAAACAAATACTAACAGAATTAAAGGGAGAAATAGGATGCAATGCATTCACTTTAGGAGACTTCAACACACCATTCATTCCAAAGGACTGATCAACCATACAGAAAATAAGTAAGGAGCAAAGGCACTGAAGAACGTATTAGAATAGATGGACCTAACAGACGTCTACAGAACACTCCACCCAAAAGGAGCAGGATACATATTCTTCTCAAGTGCACATAGAACAGTTTCCAGAATAGATCACATACCAGGCCACAAAAAGAACCTCAGTAAATTCAGAAGGTTGAAATTGTACCAACCAGCTTCTCAGACCACAAAGGTAGGAAACTAGATATAAATTATGCAAAGAAAACAAAAAGCCCACAAACACATGGAGGCTTAACAACCTGCTACTAAATAATCAATGGATCAATGACCAAATCAAAGCAGAGATAGGCAATATATGGAGACAAATGAAAACAACAACATCCCATAATCTCTAGGAAGCAATGAAGACCATTGTAAGAAGGAAGTATATTGTAATACAAACTTACCTCATGGAAGGAGAAGAATCCCAAATGAAAGTCTAAACTCACAATTAATGAAACTAGCAAAGGAAAAAATGAGTCCCAAAGTCAGTAGAAGGAGGGACATAATAAAGATCAGAGGAAAAATAAATAAAATTGAGAAAAATAAAGGAATATAATCAATGAAACCAGGAGCTGGTTCATTGAGGTTATAAACAAAATACATAAAACCCTAATCACACTTACCAAGGAAAAAAATGTACACATATAAATAGAATCAGAAATGAGAAAGGAGAAGTCATTACAGACATCACAGAAATACAAAGAATTCTTAGAGAATGCTATGAAAAATTATATGCTAACAAATTGGATAACCTAGAAGAAATGGACAACTTTCTAGAAAAATGCAACTTTCCAAGACTGACCCAGGAAGAAACAGAAAATCTGAACAGACCAATTAACAGCAATGAAATTGAATTGGTAATCAAAAACTACCTAAGAACAAAACACCAATACCAGATGGCTTCACCACTGAATTTTACCAAAAATTTACTGAAGACCTACTACCCAGACTCCTTAAAGTTTTCTAAAAAGTAGAAGAGGAGGGACTACTCCCAAACTCATTCTATGAAGCCAGCATAACTCTAATACCAAAACCCTGTAAAGAAACCACAAGAAAAGAAAATTACACACCACTATCCCTGGTGAATGTAGATGCAGAAATACTCAACAAAATAATAGCAAACTGAATTAAAAAATACATCAAAAAGATCACCCATCATGATCAACTGAGATTTATTCCAGGGAAGCAAGGATGATACAATATTTGAAAATCCATCAACATCATATACCATATCAACAAAAAAGGACAAAACACATGATCATCTCCATAGATGCTGAAAAAGCATTTGACAAAATTCAACATCCATTTATGATAAATACTAAACAAAATTGGTATAGAGGGGAAGTACCTCAACATAATAATGGCCATATATAACAAACCCACAGCCAACATCATACTTAACAGCAAGAAGCTGAAGGCTTTCCTTTAAGATCAGGAACAAGACAAGGATGCCGACTCTCCCCACTTTTATTCAACAAAGTACTGGAGGTCCTAACCATGACAATCAGATAACACAAAGAAATAAAATGCATCCAGACTGGTAAGGAAGTAAGTTGACATGATATTATACATAAAAAAACATTAGGAATCCAACCCAAACTACTAGAACAAATAACTGAATTCAGCAAAGTTGCAGGACACAAAGTTAATACACAGAAATCTGTCACATTCCTATATATTAATGATTAGCAGAAATGGAAATCAGGAAAACAATTCCATTTACAATTGCATCAAACAGAGCAAAATACCTAGTAATAAACCTAACCAAGTAAGTGAAAGACCTATACCCTGAAAACTACAAGACATTCTTGAAAGAAATTGAGTAGGACACCAATAAATGGAAATACATCACATGCTCATGGGTAGGAAGAATTAATATTGTTAAAATGACAGTCCTGCCTAAAGCAATCTACAGATTCAATGCAATCCCTCAAAATACCAACAGCATTCTTCAATGAACTAGAATTAATAGTTCTAAAATACATATGGGAACCCCAAAGACCCAGAATAGCCAAAGGAATCCTGAGAAGGAAGAATAAAGCTGGGGGGATTACTTTCCCCAACTTCAAGTTCTACTACAAAACCATAGTAATCAAGACAATTTGGTACTGGCACAAGAACAGACCTATAGATCAAGGGAATGGAATAGAGAGTCCAGATATAAACCCACACATATATGGACAGTTAATATATGATAAAGGGCCATGGATATACAATGGGGAAAGGACAGCCTCTTCAACAACCAGTTTTGGCAAAACTGGAGAACTACATGTAAGAATGAAACCGGATTACTATTTAACTCCATATACAAAAGTAAACTCAGAATGGATCAAATACCTGAATGTAAGTCATGAAAACATAAAACTCTTAGAAGAAAATAGGCAAAAATTTGTTGAATATAAACATGAGCAACTTTTTCCTGAACACATCACCTCAGGCAAGGGAAACAAAATAAAAAATGAACAAGTGAAACTACATTAAACTAAAATCTGTACAGGAAAGGACACCATCAGTAGAACAAAATGGCATCCTACCAAATTGAATGTATTCGTTAATGACATTTCTGATAAAATGTCCAATAAGCGATTAACATCCAAAATATATAAAGAATGCACATGCCTCCACATGCAAAAAGCAAATATCCCAATTAAAAAATAGGAGGAGGATATGAACAGACACTTCTCCAAAGATGAAATTCAGATGACCAACAGGGACATGAAAAGATGTTCCACATTACTAATCATCAGAGAAATGTAAATTAAAACTTCAATGAGATATCACCTCACACCCGTTAGGATGGTCAACATTGAAAAGACAAGGAACAACAAATGCTGGTGAGGATGCAGAGAAAGGAGAACCCTCCTACACTGCTGGTGGGAATGTAAATTAGTTCAACCATTGTGGTAAACAATATGGAGATTCCTCAAAAAACTAAAAATAAAAATACCATTTGACCCAGGAATTCCACTCTTAGGAATTTACTCAAAGAAAATAAGATCACAGATTCAAAAAGACCTATGCACCCCCTGTTTGTTTATTGCAGCACTATTTACAATAACCCAGACATTGCAGCAACCTAAGTGTCCATCTGTAGGTGAATGGATAAAGAAGATGTGGTACATATACACAACAGCCATAGGAAGAAAACAAGTCCTACCATTTGCAACAACATGGATGGATCTAGAGGGTATTATGCTTAGTGCAATAAGTCAGGTGAGAAAGACAAATACCAAATGATTTCACTCATTTTTGGAGTATAATAACAAACCAGAAACTGAAGGAACAAAACAGAAGCAGAATTACAGAACCCAAGAATGGACTAGTGGTTACCAAAGGGAAGAGTGTGGGGTAGGCAGGTGGGAAGTGAGGGAGAAGGGGATTAAGGGGTATTATAATTAACACACATAATGTTGGGGGTCATGGGAAAGGCAGTGTAGCACAGAGAAGACAAGTAGTGACTCTATAGCACATTGCTATGCTAATGGACAGTGACTGTAATGGGGCCTCTGTGGGGGGACTTGACTCTATGAGTGAATATAATAACCACAGTTTTGCTCATATGAAACCTTTATATGATTGTATATCAATGATACCTTAATAAAAATAAAAAAATAAAAAAATTCAATAAAAACCCCCACAAAAAAACAGAGGAATGCATATATCTTTTCAAATTAGTGATTTTGTTTTCTTTGGTAAATTCCCAGAAGTGGAATTACTGGGTTATATGGTATTTATATTTTTAGTTCTTTTGAGAAACCTCCATACTGCTTTTCATAGTGGCTGTATCAATTTCCATTCCAACCTGCAGTGAACAAGTGTTCCCTTTTCTTCACTTCTTAGCCAGTAATTGTTATTTCTTGTCTTGTTGATATTAGGCACTCTGACTGGTGTGAGATGAGATGTCATTGTTTTAATTTGCATTTCCCTGATTTATAGTGATTTGACCATCTTTTCATGTGTCTGTTGGCCATCTGTATATTTTCTTTGGAAAATGTCTGTTTAGCCCATTTTTTAATACATATATTTAAGCATATTTAAATTATATATATTTTAATGTATTAAAAAAATTTTAAATAGCTTTGTACATGAAAAAATATATAGAAATGCCAAATTTTGATTGATTTTAATTTTATTCCTCTCAAATAAAAATTTCCTAAATCCAGAAAAACAGGAAAAAATGTCAGCATATTTTTCTGTGACTTCAATTGTTTTAAAATACAGAATACAGTCCATCCAAAAAAGATGACTATATATTTGATGCACTGGTTGGAGATTTTGTCCTCTATCTAGTATAATATGCCCTCCTATTTAATATAATTGCAATATTGTATTAGGTTCTGGAGGATATTTAAAATTTAGGGAAGTATGTTTATATTTGTGTGGGAAGTTCTTAGACCATTAGATTAAAACCTTCAAATATTTAAGGCTTCTGAACCCAAATATTTAAAAAGCCATAATTTAAAACCAGTGGGAAGAATATTTTAAGGGGATAGTTTAGAAAATAATAAAATAGAATGGAAAATTTCTTGATTTGAATTTGAAAAGTGAATAACTCCTTTGGAACTAAAGCAGTGAATAGCCAATTAAACAGCCAAAGTGATACTTGTAACAATGAACAGGAAGGTGCTGGATAACTTAGCTTCCTTTTGCAATCTGAGTTCTCTTTTGAAGGACTCCTAGTTTACATGATAATAGCTGTTATTTTATGAAATGTGGCTCAATCTCCTGAGGATGTTTGTGAAATGTACTGTTGTAGTTATGAATAATCCTAGTTACTGACTGTATCTCTTCATTTTTAGTAGTTAGAAGAAAATGTTAAGCCATTAAGCCAACCTAATTGACGAAACACACTTCTGAGGACTTATTATGGACACTATTCTCAATACTATCTTCTCTGCTCCTCCCTTTTTTTGGAGGGCATATTTCCCTAGTATATACAGGTCTTTCATACAAATTATTTCTTTTCTTAAGAAGTTGAAAGACACTGATTGACCTTAAGTATTGAAACATTTAAGCATGCTTGATTTTATATGTAGGCTTGTTGGTACAGTCAAGAACCAGCTTCCTTTATCAACACTTCCATAATTCACATATACCCTCATAATAAAGTATATCTAAGGATCACTAAGATACCTATTTTTTTCCAGAGGTCTTGTTAGTCTTGTGATTCTTCCTCCTTACTCTATCCTTTCTTCTGATGTCTACATGTTGGTAGCTATCAATTAAAGCTTTCTTTCACACTTAGGGTTTAGCAAAATTATTTACCTCTCACTTAAGAAAATTGTGTTCTTTTCTTCTGTATTTTTTCTAAATATTTTTTACATTTTTCTAAATTTTATACCGTTCATATTCTATTTCAAGCTGATGAGGAGATGACAAAGTTATTACTGGTCTATTAATTGAACATTTCTATATAAAAATACATTTATACAAAATAGATGAATCCATCTGGTATTATTTCACATCAAACAATTCCTCAAGATATAACCATTCCAAGATGAAGCCAAAAATCATTTATTTAACTCCATGTTTATTTAATCATTTCACAAACATTATCAGGTAGGTACTATATACTTGGCACTGTAATATGATCCCTGTTTTGGGGGAAAATATGTTTCATACATATTTTAATTTCTGAGGTTCCATATCACAAATGACATGTACATGTTATGTAATGTTTATTTTTCATATCAAATCTAGGGTTGGGTTTAAGGTGAATTTAGTAATTGGTATTGAAAAGGGGGTTATTCAGCTACCCGATTCACTCATTCACAAAGAGAGGACACAAGAACTCCAGCAGCGAAGTGTATTGCCTGACAGAGTGGCTGTCTCTAAATGAGAGAGCAGCAGCAGTGAGAGCAAGGGGGAAGCTGCTTATAAAGGAAGTTGAGCAGGAAGTGGGTCTCGTGACTTCTATGCATTTACAGGGTTCAGGAAGAGGGGGTGCTAATTGGATGGTTTAAAACAAGTATGTCTTGTACATTTTCTATAGGCTGAACTCAGTTGGTGCTGAGTTGCCGGCTGATGTAATTTAGAAGGTATGTAGGTAAAGGGAAATAGGTACCTTTTATGGTAAGGGCAGATTACCTTTGCCCTTTACAGTAGGGTGGCTGGTCATTGCTAGGGAAACTATCTAGAATGAGAATCACTAGAACAATGGATGGGTTCTCCAGTAACTAGAACACAGTTTTCTTAGAACTAGGTTGGGGTGAGGCCTTGGGGGGATTCAAGGCTGGGGTGCAGCTGCTGCAGGTGATACAAGGGGGGCTTACTAGGCCTGGGGGTAGTTCTGGGTTCTAACAGGTATTGTACTACAATTGAGGAATTATGGAGTCTGGTACAGACAAGATGGCACTTTTTTTTTTTATCTCAAAAGAAATAGTAAATGATTTTTAATTAAGTTGATAGACTCAGCAACAGAGAATACAGTATGAAAGAACATAGGAAAATGAGTCAAGAAAAAGAGGGGTCAGTGAGGAAACTTCTAGAGGTACCATTGCATTTTCAAGGGTAATTAAGGCCAAGTGGGAAGAAGAGATAATGATGAGCTTGAGAGGATATTGCTTGTTCAGGGAAATGAATTATGTAGTATGGTTGTTGTGTAGGATTTAAGGAGAGGGGAGGCTGACTCTGAAGGAGAGCAAGGGCCACATCAGGGCAGGCCTCATATGTTAAGCCAAATATTGCTGTTTAAACTTTTGGGAGGGTCTGGAATTAGTGACAAGGTATTTACCTTTCTGTGACTCAGTATCCTTATGTGAAAAATATGGATAATAATGCTGACTACCTCATATCGTACTTGCAAGAATAGAAATAATTTTATATATATCTCACATAAAACTAATGCCTGGGATAGTACATACTGGATAGGTGCCAAGTTAACTATTGAAGAATTTAAAGCAGGAAAATGGCACCATATATAAGGTCTCATCTGGAGCACATGTCTTTCTTTATGGTATGTTTGGTATTTCCTTTATTATCCTGGGATTTTCCTGGTTTTCTTAGAATAATAAGGTAAACTAAGTGAACAATTGTTTAATCACCAGGAAATTCATTAAAAATGGTTTAACTCAAATTAAAATTTCAGATCACTTAATTATTATCACTCAAACATTCTTTTTTAAGGATAACTTATTATTTTTTCCACAGTCTGTATTTGGACAGCTACCATAAACATGGCTTGATCAGCTCAATATTCTCCATCAATCTAACAGAAACCAGAGGCTCCTTGGCTATATCTGTTTCCTGAAGAGAAGAGTTCATGCCAAGTTTCTGTGGCAAAGGTCAGTAATTAATAGATACTGTTGTACACTTAATAATCCTATGAAATCCTGGATGTTAAACCACAAGTTGGAATCACAGATATATTTTCCACATGTGTTCTTTTGTACATAGCTTTAGGTGCAGAAACAGATTTTCTAAACATTTCACTTTTTCCTTTCAAATGTATCTACTATAAAAAAATAAATGTTCCTGTGTTATTTCCACCAATGCCATCCTGTTTCTTTCATTTACACACCCTTTCAAGGTAAAATTGGATCAGTAATTGCAAAGAAATTGTTTCATTGAATAACAAAGCACAACTGTTAGTGCTTTTCAAAATTATGTGGGAATAAAGGTAATGGCAGCCCTGCTTAAAGTCTTCCCTTCCCTGTCCTTTCTCTATATATGACATCATCTCTGTAGACAGACTCTGGTTCCATTAAGATGATCGTTTTCCAAACCATTTTTTATTCAAAATTATAAATGAGTGATTGAAAAACAATAAAAATGTGTCGATATTAAAACATTCCACATAAAGAAATGTTTGGAACTTTCATATAACATGTTTACCCAAAAGTTGGGTGTTGCATATTGAGATGAATGTATGTTTATGTGTATATGCTAATTAGGGGAAGAATATGAGTTTACAAATAAGATGCTCTTTCTCACTCCATTTGCTTCTTATATATAACTGCAAAAAGAGTTCTTGGTATTCATAATACTGGAATTTGAATTGATGCTGCCGAGAATATAGCTAGTACAGTATAGTTGCTAGAGGTGCTCTGCTAATTTCATATCTATTGATCGAATAGATTACATTTGACTAATATCTATATGAAATATGATCACATCTTTGAAATAAAAAAAAGGAGTTTTAGTAATGTTCTTAAACTGTGGAACTGAAAAGAACCTGGGAGATCATGTAGTCCTACCCCCTTTTGGATAGGAGAGGACACTAAGAACAAGGAAGGTGAGGTTGATCACCATTGTTGCTGAAGTGAGGGACACTTACCTCAAATGGAAGGAAGGAGTATTCCCAGTTGGTCCTTTTTCATTTCTCCTTGATGGCCATGATTTTCAACTAAAAAATACTCATGAAAGTAATGTGTACATTTCTGTAAAGACAATGGGCTATTTCTTTTTTACTCTGCCTGTTCCAATAGACCATGATTATGTACTTTTTCAGCTATGAAGGAGAGGGTGACAAAATACAAGGATCTTCCAGCTCTACAGTTACTCATCCTTCAGTCTTCTCAAGTCATGTCTATCATTTTATAATACATATTTATAGAAGACTTTCATTTGATAGGACTTGAAACTATACTAATAATGTTGGTCTCTGCTATGTTTTTGACTTAGAATAATTACTTTTTTAAATTAAAGTATTGTTAATGTACAATAATATACTGGTTTCAAATATATAACATAGTTATTCAACAGATATATACATATTAAATCCTCACCTAACTAGTGTAATTACTGTCAACATGGAAAGATGTAACATAATTATTGACTATATTCTCTATGCAATACTTTCATCCCTATGATTATTTGATATTAAGATCGATATTTTGTGCCTGTTTGTTTCCTTTATCTATTTCACCCACCTACCTCAACTCCTCTCCAATGGAAACCACCAGTAACTTCTCAGTGTCTATGAGTCCACTGCTGTTTTGTCCATTTGCTTTGTTTTGTTTTTTTATTCTATAAGTAAGTGAAATCATATATTTGTCTTTCTCCACCTGGCTTATTTTACTTATTATAATACCCTGTAGGTTCATCCATGTTGTCCCAAATGGCAGAATTTCTCTCTCTTTTTTATGGCTGAATATATTCCATTGTATATATATATACTACATCCTCTTTATACATTCATCTGCTGATGGACATTTTGGTTGCTTCTATATCTTGGATATTGGAAATAATGCGGCAGTAAACATAAAGGTGCATATAACTTTTTGAAACAGAGATTTTGTTTTCTTATGGTAAATTCATAGAAGTGGAGTTACTGGATCATATTGTATTTCTATTTTTAGTTTTTTGAGGAACCACCATACTGCTTTCCACAGTAGCTGCACCAATTTACATTCCCATGAACAGTGTAGCAGGGCTCCCTTTTCTCCACATCCTCATCAACACTTGTTATTTCTTGATTTTTGATAGTGGCCATTTTGACTGGCGTGAGAGGATATCTCATTGTGGTTTTAATTTTCATTTCCCTGATGATTAGCAAAGTAGAGCATCTTTTCATGTGCCTGCTGGCCATCTGTATTTCTTCTTTGAAAAATGTTTATTTAGGCCCCCTGCTCATTTTTAAAATCAGGTTATTTGTTTTTTTGATGTTGAGTCATATGTGTTTGTTATATATTTTGGATGTTAATGCCTTATCAGATATATTATTTATATTCTCCCATACAGTATGATGCCTTTTTGTTTTGTTGAGGGTTTCCTTTCATGTAGTCCCACTTGTTTTTTTTTTGCTTTTCTTTCCCTTGACTGGGGAGATATGTCCATAAAAAATTACTCATGCTTATATTCAAGAGATTTCAGCCTATAGTTTTTTCCTAAGAGTTTTATGGTTTCATGTCTTATATTTAGTCCTTTATTCCATTTCAAGTTTAGTTTTGTATGTAGTGTTTGAAAGTAATCCAGAATCATTCTCTTGCATGTAGTGTCTAAATTTTAGGATTATTTGCTCTAGTTCATTGAAAAATGCCATTGGTATTTTGATAGGGATTGCACTGAGAATATAAATTGCTTTGAGCAGGATGGCCATTTTGACAATATTAATTCTTCCTATCCATGAGCATTGGATAGATTCCAATTATTTGTGTCTTCTTCAGTTCTTTCATCAAGTTTTATGGTTTTCAGAATACAGGTTTTCACCTCCTTGGTTAGGTTTATTCTTAAATATTTTATACTTTTTGATCAAATTGTAAGTGGAATTTCTATATATAGTGTCATGCATCTGTAAATAGTGACAGTTTTCCTTCTTCCCTACAATTTTGATGCCTTTTATCTTTTTTTCTTGTCTGGTTGTCATAGCTTGGATTTACAGTTGAGTAAGAGTGGTTAAAATGAACATCCTTGCCTTGTTTCTGATTTTTGAGGGAAAACTTTCAGCTTTGCACCATTGCATGTGATGTTGGCTGTGGAATTGTCATATATGTCCTTTATTACATTGAAATACATACCTTATTCCCATTTTGTTGAGAGTTTTTATCATCAATGGATGTTGAATTTTGTCAAAAGCTTTTTCAGCAACTATTGAGATGATCATGTGGTTTTTAACCTTCTTTTTGTTAATGTGGTTTATAACATTGGTTGATTTACAAATATTATACCTTCCTTGCATCCCTGGAATAGATCCTATTTGTTCATGATGTATGATCCTTTAGATATATTTTTGAATTTGCCCATATTTTGCTGAGGATTTTTGCTGTATGGTCACCAGAGATGTTGGCCTAAAATTTTCTTTTTTTTGTTGTCTCTTCATCTGCTTTTGGTAATAGAGTAATATTGATCTCATAGAATGCGTTTGGAAGTACTCTTTCCTCTTCTATTTTTTGGAATACTTTAACAAATATGGGTATTAGCTCTTCTTTAATGTTTGGTAGAATTCACCTGTAGCCATCTTGTCCTGGATTTGGTTTGTTGGGAATTTTTTTTAATAACCAGTTCAGTTTTGTTACCTGTAATTGGCCTGTTCAGATTCTTGGTTTCTTCTTGGGTCAGTCTTCAAAAGCTGTACTTTTCTAGGATTTTGTCCATTTCTTCTAGGTTGTCCCATTTGCTGACATAATTTTTCATGGAATTCTCTTATAATTCTTTGTATTTCTGTGCTGTCAGTTGTAACTTTTCCTTTTTCATTTCTGATTTTGTTCATTTGTGTACTCTCTCTTTTTTTCTTGTTAAGTCTGGCTAGGGGTTTGTCTATTTTGTTTATCTTTTCAAAGAACCATCTCTTGGTTTCATTGATTTTTTTCTATTGTTTTATTCTTCTCTATTTTATTTATTTCTGCCCTGATTTTTATTATGTCCCTCCTTTACTAACTTTGGGTTGTGTTTGTTCCTTTTCTGGTTTCCTTAGTTGTGAATTTTGATAGTTTATTTGGGATTGTTCTTGTTTGTTAAGGTAGACCTGTATTGCTGTATATTGCTTTCTTATGACTGCTTTTGCAGCATCCCAAATGTTTTGAACTGTCATGTTTCTATTTTCATTTGTCTCCATGTATCGTTCAATTTCCTCTTTGATTTGTTTATTTAGAAGCATGTTGTTTAGACTCAGTGTGTTTGTGGGTTTTTTTCCCTCGTGTAATTGATTTCTAGTTTCATGTCATTTTGATCTGAAAAGATGCTTTATACAATTTCAATCTTTTTGGATTTATTGAGGCTCTTTTTTGTGCCCTACTATGTGATCTATTCTGGTGACTGTTCCATGTGCACTTGAGAAAGATGTGTATCCTGCTGCTTTTGGGTGCAAGGTTTTGTACATATCTGTCAAGTTCTTCTGGTCTAATGGGTCATTCAACACCTCTATTTCCTTATTTATTTTCTGTCTGGATTATCTCCATTGATGTAAGTGGTGTGTTCAAATCCCCTAATATGATTGAGATGCAGTCTGTTTCTCCATTTAGTTCTGTTTGAATTAGTTTTATGTATGTAGGTACTCCTATGTTTGGTGCATAGATACTTCTTCTTGGACTTATCCCTTTATCATTATGTAATGTCTTTTGTCTCTTGTTACTTTATTTGTTTTGAAGTCTATTTTGTCTGATACAAATATTGCTAGTCTTGCTTTTTTCTCTCTTTTATTTTCATGAAATATCTTTTCCATTCCTTCACTTTCAGTCTATGTTTTTAGGTCAAATGATTTTCTTGTAAGTGGCATATAGATGGGTCTTGTTTTTTATCCATTCTTCCCCCTGTGTTTTTTGATTGATGCATTTAATCATTTGCACTTAAGGTAATAATTATTATACTATAAGGTAAGAATATCAAGTGCACTAGGTATGCACTTACTGACATTTTATTAATTGTTTTCTGGTTGTTTCTGTATTTCCTCTCTGTTCCTTTCTTCTCTTGTTTTTTGATGGTTTACTTCAGTGGTATGATTGATTCCTTTTTAAAAAATTTTTTTGTGTATCTATAATAGACTTTGGGTTTGTGATTACCATGAGGTTCATAGATAGTTTCCTAAATATATAAAACTGTCTATATTGAGTCGATAGTTGCTCTATTTCAATCATGATCTTAAAAGACAACATTTTTCTTCTTCTTCCTCCTCCACACTATGTATAAGATGTTCTATTTTACTTCTTTTTTGTATTCCTTGACTGATTTTGTCAGTATAGTTGATTATACTTTATAATGCAGTTGATTACAGTTGATTTCAATATATTTTTTTTAACTTCATACTTGCTTGGTAAGTAATTAGCCTACTGCCTTTACTCTGGGTTTATTTTCACTAGTGAAAATGTTTAGGCTTAAGAACATTTCCATCTACAGAAGTCCCTATAACTTATCCTGTAAGGTCGGTTTAGTGGTGGTGAATTCTTTTAACCTTCATTTATATGGGAAACTTAATCTCTCCTTAAATTCTGAATGATAACCTTGCTTTGTAGAGAATTCTTGGTTGTAGGTTCTTCTGTTTCAACACATTAAATATTTCATGCCATTCCCTTCTGGCCTGTAAAGTTTCTCATGAGAAATTTGTTGATAGCTTTATGGAGTTTCCCTTGTAGGGACTGTCTGCTTCTCACTTGTTGCTTTTAAGATTATATCTTTATCTTTAATCTTTGCCTCTATAATACTATATGTCTTGGTGTTGTCTCTCTGGGGTTCACCTTGCTAGGAGCTCTTTGACTTCCAGGACCTGGGTGTCTATTTCCTTCCCAGGATGTTTTCAGCTATTATTTCTTCAAAGTGACATTCTACAGCTTTTACCCTCTCTTCTCTTTCTGGGACTCCTATTATACAAATATTGTTTCATTTGGAGTTGTTGCACAGCTCTCTTAGTATCTTCTCATTTTTAGAAATTCTTTTTTTTCCTCTCTTCTCCAGCTTGATTGATTTCTTGTTCTCTATCTTCCATCACATTCTTTTCTCTATTTTCAGCAGTCTATTGCTCATTCTCCCTATTGTATTTTTCATTTCAGTTATTGTATTCTTTAGCTCTGAGTGGCTCTTCTTCAAATTTTCTCTCTTTGTTGAAGTTCTCACTGAGATCATAAATTCTTTTCCCCAGGTCAGCGAGCATCTTTATGAATGTTACTTTGAAATCTTTAAATCTCCATTTTATTTAGCTTTTTCTGGCATCTTATCTTGTTTTTTTTTTTGAACATATTCCTCTGCCTCCTCATTTTCTTTGGGTTTCTTTGTTTCTTCCTTCATATTAAATAGATAAGCTATACCTCCTTGTCTAGAAAGTAATGGCTTTATGAAGTAGGTGTCCTGTGGTGCCCAGAAGTTCAAGACTCCTTTGAAGTGTAGCTGTATTTACTGTTCGCTGGACTTGAACAGGGCTGCCTTTCTGCCTATGTGCTGACTGTGGCTCATCTCTGAAAGCAGAGGCTGAAAGCTCCTGTCTGTGCCCTTTGTGTGATGTGAGGTGCTTCTGCTGCGATTCCTTGTGCATGGGGCCACCCTCTGCCTGCAGGGCAGCAATGGTGGCTGCTCCTGGGCTGAGCAGGCCTGGTGGGGCAGGTGAACCAGGAAGCACCATGGGGCTGAGCCACCAGTGAGGGAGTGTTTGGAGCTGTTCCCTGTGAGTGCCCAACCAGTTGGGCTGAGGGAGGGCTGGGGAAGTGTCACCCACCTGCCCTTTCTCCTCTGTAGAGAGCTTTCTCCAATCCCTGTCCCTCTGGCACACTTCCCACTGCTGGCAAATCTTTCAAACTGCCACCTCTCTGTTGGTTCTCATGGGGACCAATGGATGTTGCCTGGCTTCACAAGTGACAGGAGTCTCAGTCTCCCAGAGTGCTCCAATTCTTCCTTGTGTCCAGCTGCATTAACCACCAAAGCCCAATGCAGTGTGGACTCAATGCTGTCAGAGCAGATCCCCAGGGTCCAGTGTGCAGGATTCCTGGGCATTTATCTCTTCCCTGCTCTGTTCCTCTCCCTTCCACTTGTGGCCTGAGATGGGTAAAGGGAGTTATACTACCTTTTATCTCTGTGTGATCTTCTCATTTTCCCCAGGTGTAGATGGTCTGTTCTGCAGTGTTTAGGTCATTTTCGGGTTTAGTTGTATTTGCTGTAGTTGCTTCCTTGGTGTGTATTTGGGAAGAGGTTTCCACCTTGCCTTCATACTCTGTCATCTTTTTTTGACTGTTCTAGAATAATTTCTTTTCTTCAATATTTTTTAGTTTTCTTTTGTAGTCAAAGAAATGAAAAGCTCGTATTGTTGTTCTTTTAACATCAAGAACTTATACTAGCTAATGTTTATTGAGAATCAGAAAAATATTAACTATTGTGAAATGGAAGAATGGGACTTGATTCAGGAGGGATGCTTTTATGCCAGGTTCTTAGGGTAGTCTCAGGCCAAAATAGGCTATCAGAGGATTTACACATATTGTATCATCAGCCTGCCTCAGTCATTGGCTGGGAACAGCCCACAGGAAGTATAGCCTTTGTATTATATGTTGTGGTGGATTCAGAATGCAATATCTAGTAATGTCAATTAATGATTGTCTCTGTAGCAGAAGATCCAAGTGTTGCATTTTCATGGTTACACATACTCCCATCAAATATGGAACTTGTTTCCTTTCTGCAGCAATCTGTGCTGAGACCGTGAGTTTTTCTGGCCAATACAATGTGCAGAAAGCTGTGTGTAACTTCTGCAACTGAGCCTTTAGATCTGCAGTGTCTTCCTATACTGGTTGTAATGCTTTTATGGAAATGAAATATCATATAAGAAGTCTGAATACCCTGAGATGACCATGAAGAAGCCTGTGTTAGCCACATAAAGAAAAAAATCCACATAGAAGAGCATGGTGGTGCCCAACACGCAAACAAAGCTTTGGGGATCTTCTTGCCCAGCTCAGATACTAGGGAATGCAGCTGAGAAACTGGCCTATCCAACACTGCCTGGACAAACTCTGCTCCAAATCTTGCTCCACAGAATCATGAACAAATACAATGGTTTGAAACCACTAAATTTTGGGTGCATTTTGTTACTCTATAGATGGACCTGCCTTACCATTGATTGATATCAATCAGTCACACACAGGCGATCAACTGAAACAGAAGGGTCTTCTGCACTAACAAAAATTTTAGATATGTGTCATTGGCTTAGTGATTAACAACAGAAGTGACGGTCTACAAGGAGAGAGGATCCTATTGTGGAGAATAGGAAGGAAGTGAGGAAATCACTACTGGAGGCTGGAGAAAACTCAACTTGTTTCATTTGTTAGAATATTTGTCAACAGTGTACCTATGGTATCCTGCAATTAACTTGTGGATCTGCCTATGGTAATTCCCAGGCAGAATATTGAAAACGCTGACTTCATTTAATGCATATTTTTAAATAAGGTGAGAAAAATCAACAAACACAGGAAATGCTTCATTTTTAAGCAGAATTTAGAGAAACTATTGCTAATGTAGGACTTGCCAGGTTAGAATATAAAACTGTTTCTTATTTCCAGTTTTTCCAGCTGTCACAAAGTCTCTAAAATAGGAAATGGACAGAGAGCCAAGGTCAAATCCATGTGCTCCCTGTAAATTGTGACCTCAGGATCAATATCGAGCCCAGGATCTTCCTGGAAGAACTTTTGTTAAACCCTCAGAAAATCTGAAGTGAAAGTGCTATGACCTTTCAGCCTGACCAGGGCTTCTAGAAATCAAGTGATTTGTTCCAAAGTAGAGGGGAGCATGTCTTGAAGATATTTGTGGATGTGAGGTTTGTCTATGGTAGTGCATTATAATTTGATATATAGAAAAGAGACATTTCTTTTTAGGAACTGTACCAGTCTGGACTGAAAGGGAAAAAAAAATTCAAAATGAGAAGAGGCCTCTGGACCCCCAAACTTCTACAGGCAGGAAGCAAGCAGAGAAAACCACTCAGCTGCAAACATGGGCAATGTCTTATGGAACATAAAGCAGAGGGTAGAGCCTAGTTCCGAGAACTACTCATTGGGAACAGAGATGGCCTGTAAGCAATGTACATTCCTTTTCCCAGAGTAACAGAAACTAGTGACATATACTCAGTGGATTTCAAAATTGCTATTGATGAGTGACTACTGTGTGCCTCCTATTCCCCTGCTCCTTTTGAATGAGAGGGTCCATTGCAGTTATTCTGTCTCTGTTTACCCATTATATGTTGGGTGTGGGTGGAAGACATGCTTTTTGTTTTGCATTCATGTGTCTCTGAAGCTAACGTGCTGTACCCAAAGAACTGTACTTGAATAAATTTATTCTTGACTGGACCCAATTTAGATAAAGAAATCCTGATCCTCAAGCCTGGCCCTCATGCTGTAATAGAATGAATTTTGGGAGAGAGGGGTGAGTATATTTCGCCTGAGGGAAGAAATTGTTGTAGATAGAGGGCAGACTGCGTGTTTCCAAAATTGGTCACAAAAATGCTTTTCATACTAATGTCAGCATGCAATATGACTTTTCCTTGACCTCATTAATTATGGATCCTATTGATCATATGCTGGAATCTGGGCTGTCCCTGGTCACTGTATGGCCAATAAAATTTAGCATAATTTACTTTATGAAACTTCAGTCTTGGCTTTAAAACGTCCGTAGTTTCTGTCTTTACCAATGGCCCTGTAAGAAGACTCACTGTCCTGAAAACACCATGCTGTGATGAAATCCAAACTAGTCATGAGGATGGAGAGCAGCCATGTCGAACCCTAATACATCAGCAATGTGAGTGAAGCCTTCTTGGACCTTCTAGCCCAGCCCAGCCACCAGCTGACTGCTCTTCCTCTTATTCTAACTTGTTATATTTGTTGGCTGAAATCAACAGGGCTGTGATGAAAGACGAACTTTATTCAGAGTCCAACTGTGGACTATAGCTGGCCTATAGCCTGAGAGAACAGTCAGTCTGAGTGTTTCTGAGTAGACTGCTCTGAAGCCTTTATTCTGGAAACATCTTATATACTTTTCACAACAGGGGATACCTGCAAGAAAGAGATTACATTAATCAATATATCAAAGCAGTTTGTTAAGGATGCATCTGGTTAGTGTCTTAAAAGAACATTCTATACACATTCCAATGCTATCTAAGTGTGAGAGGAGGCAAGCATTAGGATTAATTATTCTCCTACAAAATTCTCCCAAAGATATGAGAACCAGACTCCCATCCAGTTTATCTTCTTTGAGCAGTCCAGGTTATTCTCTTCTCAGCCTTGGGTGAGTGGCTGCCCCAGTCTTGCTGACATAGGGGAGAATGGTTGCATGGCATCTTCACAGCACAGCATGGCTGACTTTGGACCTCTACAGCTTGCCCACCACTCTGTGCCTATAGGACCATCATGTAGAACAATAACATTTTAATTTTATTTCACATATTTATCAACTTAGGACATTTCTTCATGGAGAACAAAAAACAGAACAAAACACATGAAACAAAGCCTCCTTCCTTTGCTGCACTTTTCTCCTATGGGTGCTTTTTCTTCCATCTTCCTGCAATGTGTTTTAATCTGAGTTCAGTATTTTCCCTCCTCCCATTCTCAGAGCTTTAATGCATTTATTTTTAATTTAATAAATTAACAGTCATTCAGTGTTTTGGTGGGAGATGGGATGAGTAAACCTGAGTGCCTAATCTATATTCTAGAATACTAAATCCATTCTACATTCTAATCAACATTTATTATTCATTTCCTTATTACTTCAACAAAAGGATTTTCTTACATAAAGCATCATAGTAGGCATTAAGCATATTCTGTAGGAGTTTACAGTACAGCAAAGGAGACAAGTATTTGAAAGATAACTAACACATATCAAGATTGAAATGAGAGGAAGCAAGGTGGATAAATATGCAGTTTGGTCACAGAGAATGTAGGTCTTAAATCTGATGTGTACATGTGGAGATGACTTCACAATGAAGGGAGCATGTGAGCACCTAGCACATAGCACACGGCATAGTATGCTCAAGTAGGCATATGGAATATATTGGTTAATTAAAATATTCAATGAAAAGCCTTGAGTCTTACAATAGAAGTATACCTTCAATAGTCAGACAAGATGAAATGGGTTTTTATACCCAGGGAAAAGCGTTAAGTAACAGTTTGAAAGAGCCAACAACTGTAACAGGAAATCTTCTGGCATATCTGGAGTGCTTGATATCTCACCAGAGGGTTTCAGCCCCAGGCACGTTCACTCTGGATTTGGTGAGACTAAACAACAACAATGGAACATTGTGGGTAAAGGATTTATACCAAGCTTTATTCTCATGGTGACAGGTCGAGTGCTAGAATCACATCTGCATCCAGCAAGTCTGCAATCTGTCTGTCTCCACTTTTGCCAGCCCTGGAGAGCACTGGGTGGAGATCTTCATATAGCAACACAGACAATAATGGCTCATTGCCAACAAGTGTGTAAGCCTGCACCCATGCAGTAGGCCAATTACATCATTGCCCATGCACCATGGGCAAGTAGATTAGGGTCAAGTGAGTATCTTGGCCATTGAAACTTCCATTTTCCCTACACTTGGTTTGTGTCATGATGAAGTGAGTCATTTCGCTCTTAAAATACATAGAAATTAATGGTAAAACTTATATAACTTGTAAGGGTATATACATAAAAATGACTTCTTTTTATAAGATACTGGGGAGATATGAATATTCTTAAAATGTAAAATATGAAAAGAAAATGATGATGGGATTATGTTGATATGGCAATTGTTAGGATGTAAAAGATAAAGAATAGAGGAAAATCACAAGAATTTTTAGGTTTTTTGCTTGGAGACTGATCCCTAGCTAATTTAGCAATGAAAGCAGGTGGAAACAAACTATTAAGTATTACAAAAAAAATCTGAATTAGAACTTTCCAACTGAAGCTTTTTTTATATAGTTAATATGGGCATTGTGGCAAAGGATCTTTCTATGGGTCAGATACTCCTCTACTCCACAGCTGTCGTCACATGACCTAGATTGTGACATTGAGCTGCCACGTAGTCTGATTCTTTAAACAATGTCCTAAAAATAGACAATGAAGTAGTAACATGAAAACTTAGCAGATGGGTCTTAATGGAAATCTAAAAACTCATTACATGGTGACTTGCTTATTTTTTTCTGATAAAAATGGATCATTCATATCATTGGTACCTCTTAATTGCATTTAAAGGAGTTCACTGAAAGAACTCCTTTCTAGTGAAAATTCAATGAAATTCTTGTAGCTGCAATCCAAAGAAAATAAGAAAAATGATTAAGTGATATTTCAAATCAAACCTAATTAGTACATTTTGAAAATTTTATACCAGACTTGTACCTGGTATATTATCTGAAAAGGAATCCCATTGGATTCACAATCTTAATAATAATTCTAATCTGTGTTGTGTTTCTGGATCTTTGTGCTACATATTATCCTGTCACTTAAAAACTTTCTGAATTGGAAACTTATTCTCCCAACTTTGTCACTCCAGGATTCATACCTGTAGATCTTCCTCTCTTGAGTATGCAGGTTTCACCTGTTGTCTACTTACAAAAGCTTCCTTTCAACAAGACATAGATACCTTATTCAGTGTTAGGAATGAGTAAGAGATATATGCATCTCTGGTTGTTCTGAGCTTTGAAATCCTTGGCAAAAATCAACTTTTTCTGACCTGCAAAATGATCTTTCATTTCTTTTCACCTAATTCCATACTGCCTTCTAATGTTCGCTAAAGTGTCAATAGCTGATTTTTCTCCCTGAGGGTATTTGCATTTTAAAAGCTTTTGAAGAAATACTTGAAATGTTGACAAAGAAGTTTTCGGAAGATCTTGAAGTGTGAAATAGAGAAAGCATGGAAGAGATGAGGTTATCAACTTGAATTTTCATGAAGCGAGGAGACTGAGGAAAGGAATTTAATGAATAGGGAACAAATTTGGGGAAGAAGAGTCTTCTCAGGATCTGGAAATCACATCATACTGGGAATTATCTACTTTCCCAATTTGTAAGGCCAGCATTTGGTCAAGTAGTCACATTTGCTTGTATTTATGTTATCTCAGCCCAGGCCATTTCATTTGTGAAACAGACTAGTGACATTATCAATTATGAAGAAAATCAAATGGAAAATACTGTTTCTGAGAGTCAGTGGGAGTATCAGCACTTCCCTCTTACGAATGCCATGGGATTAGGAAACGGAGGCGGTTCACAGTGCAGCCTGGAAGTAAGGGGCGTACGCCTCTATGTGAGTATAGGGAGAACAAACACACAGTACAAATTTAAAATATTGACTTACATGGAGGGAAATAAAATGGCAAGTGGCAATGTTTTATCATCGTACTAGTAAAACAAATCTCCCAAATGTCCAACACAAACAATTCCAATATTAAGAAATCTCATTAGCAATTTATCATGAGAGTATATAAACACAAATGAGATTAGAAATTATATCTCTAGTACATACTTTAGCTCTATATCTGCACAGATTTGAAGCCTTCATCAAATTAACATGACCTGTTGTAATTAAAATTCAGCCAAGATAGGGCACTAAAGACAATTTATGGGATTGGACTTCTGTAAGAGCTGCACAACCTGATGAATCATTTCTCCAATCGCTGCTACAGGTCCAGGGTCCTTATTATAATTCTAGTGAATTATAAAGGTACCTAAAGAAACATTTCTGAAGAAACATGTTTATCAAACTTTACTAATTGTATTATCCATTGACTATCTAATAACTCTACTGATGAGACCCTAAGGGAAAACTGTTAACAAAGGAAGATACCAATTCATCTCTACTTAAAAGGAGTAATTTTTATTCTCTAAAAGTGTTGGCAGTGAGAAGATTATTCTTATCTTTTAATGTGGGAGAAATTTGAACCTCAAACTAAAATAGTAGCAAGGTGTCTTTATCACTTCTTCATAATTGATACCACTTTGGCCACACTCCACTGGTTGTGCCAGTACTACCTAATTTCAGTGTAAATGAAAAGCTACATCTCTGAATTTATTTTTACTCTTCAACTTGGTAAAAGTTTATTAAAACACTATTATTTCAATAAACCTTGCAAAATTTATACCCACTATTCTACTTCTCTTCTCACTTTTATTTGTAGAATCAGAGAGAAGCAAGCAGAACTGAAAATAGGAGTTTAAAATATATAATTTATGTTTAAAGCCAGGTTTACTTATATATAATTTAAATACAGTAAAATCACCATTTTTAGATGTGCAGTTCTACATGTTTTGAGAGACACATAGAGTTGTGTAGTCACTATCAAAATCAAGCTATAAAACATCAAAATGGGATATTTGTCTTTAAAAACTTCTTACAGAATTGGTAAGTTATGAAGGATTAAAGTGGTAAAATTGAGTAAGTTGATTATAGAGTAAGCAAGACCATGAGAAAATAAGGTGGAGGTAGAGGAGACAAAAGAGATGGTTAAAAGATAAATGGAAAATAAAAGGTGAAGAAAGAGTCAAATAAAGGAAGGGAGGTGCAAGAATGGCATGCAAGTTGATAAGGGCTGGAAATTATATATCTGTTTTCTTACCACTCCTCTTCCCCCCCCACCTCCCCAGTATCCTGTGTTTACTTCTCTCCCTCAGTGAAGCCTACCTGGTAGGATACTGTTTTAAGCCAACTATGCTTTGTGTTGATTGTCTAATCCAATTAATATATGGAGCAGTAATTTTCAAACTGTAGTATAATTCGTAATTATCTATGGGACATATAAAATATATATGATTAGGTCCAACTCCCAAAGTTCATGATTCAGTAAGCTTATGTGGGACCCCTTTTAAAAGGTTGAAAAAATACTGCAAAGAGATGTTGGAAAATGGACAAAAGTATTTTAGTATCAAGAATACTTAGAGACATAAAATTTACTACAGAGTGACTATACAGTG
This sequence comes from Phataginus tricuspis, assembly GCA_029783875.1. Classification (NCBI taxonomy): domain Eukaryota; kingdom Metazoa; phylum Chordata; class Mammalia; order Pholidota; family Manidae; genus Phataginus; species Phataginus tricuspis. The sequence goes on along the minus strand of JAQQAC010009165.1, from coordinate 14,153,099 downwards.
AGACCTATTCTTGCTAAGATGCTAAGATGTACACTTACATAAAGAAGACCCCTCGGGGGCCCAGCTCTTACTCCTCACCCTACACAGAGAAGGAAGAGTGGGATAACTGGATGCAGAATTGAGAAAGCTGCCACTTAGTGTAGTCTTCAAGACCCCCCTGCTCTCCTTTCTTAGACTATACTCTCCATTCCTTTTTTTTTTTTACAATTTATTTTATTTTAGTATCATTAACCTACAATTACATGAGCAATATTGTGATGATTAAACTACCCCCTTCATCAGGTCCCCCCACCAACCCTATTACAGTCACTGTCCATCAGTGTAGTGAGATGAGAATCACTACTTGTCTTCTCTGAGCTGTACAGTCCCCCCCGTGCCCCCCCACCCTATGCCTGCCAATCGTACTGCCCCTTTTACCCTCTTATCCCTCCCTTCCTACCCATCTCCCCAGTCCCTTTCCCTTTGGTAACTGTTAGTCCATTCTTGGGTTCTGTGAGTCTGCTGCTGTTTTGTTCCTTCATTTTTTTTTTTTCTTCTTATACTCCACATATGAGTGAGATCATTTGGTACTTGTCTTTTTCGGCCTGGCTTATTTCACTGAGCATAATACCCTCCAGCTCCATCCATGTTGTTGCAAATGGTAGGATTTGTTTTTTTCTTATGGCTGCGTAATATTCCATTGTGTATATGTACCACATCTTCTTAATCCATTCATCTACTGATGGACACTTAGGTTGCTTCCATTTCTTGGCTATTGTAAATAGTGCTGCAATAAACATAGGGGTGCATCTGTCTTTCTCAAACTGGGCTGCTGCATTCTTGGGGTAAATTCCTAGGAGTGGGATACTCTCCATTCCTTTTTAAATATACCTCCTCACACAGAAGAGGAGGAGTAGTTATTTCTATTCAGACTAAAACTCATTCATTCTAGTTTATTAAATCTCTTATTAATATTTTCTAGCTCTTTAAAAACACAAAAAAATATTTAAATTTAAAATAGGGTCCACAAAACAGCAGCTTGCCAAATTAATATGTATTTTGTTTGGTAAACAGTATTTTTAAAAATGAGTAGATGCCAGTATTTTTAAATGAAGATATTTTACAAAATGTATATGAATTTCCTTCTTGGGAAAATGTCTGTAGTGTAAAACACTTCAGGGTAATCAGTATGATGCTACATATCTGCATGTTAGTTTAATTTTAATTCTCTGGGTGGTCACCCAAAGCTAGTAGTTCATTGAAGGGTCATGCACCCCAGACAGCTGTTTTAAGCCTCTTTTGCTTTCTTTCAAAAATAGTTTTTTGTTGGTGAGATTTTGGTCATTTTACTTAGCCTGAATGAATGTTAGAATTGGGTGTCAGTAGAGAAATTAAAGGTATTTACCAGGATGTGTGCTTTGGCTGCTCATATATGTTTTTAAATTCTATAAGGTTATTATGAATCATACCTGAGCCTACATCCTGTGTCCCATTGAGATCACATCCCAAGTTGGTCTCTAATCTGCCCTATGTATAGCTATTCTAGGAGTTTTTAGGATTACATCATGCCAGCAAAAGGGCACAGAACACTGACTCAGGAATCTTGCAGTTTCTGCTTTGATTGAACCTTTCATAAGGCTGTGACTAGAGCCCCTGAAAGACCAGAGTGAGACTTTATCTATAAAGAACATACCATATTAACTTTTTTCTTGTTTGCAACTCAGTGTTTATGTAAAAAAGTGCCTGTGTATAGCAGATTTTGGTCTGAAAGTTGCTTGCCTTATAACCTGGTAGTGAGTTTGTGGATGAGAAGCCCACCTTTGTCACCCCAGCATCCTTGTCAGTGACTGCTGTCTAGAAAAACCTAACAAGTTGTGCACATCCAAACTGGATTATTTCTGTTTTCAGCACTCCTCTTGAAAAATAAGGTTTGGCAACATTAGGCCCCCATTATTTGAAAGAGAACAATCAGAAAGACCTGAGAAGCAGCTGCATCCTTTACTGAGTCATGTAATCTTTACTTCCTGCAATAAATACCACTTGCTGTTGCCTTAATCCCAGCCTGATGCTCTTATTTATATTTCCTGTCTGGCCCCATGCACATTGGGGCCTATGATCCTTTCACTGAAGGAATTTCAAATCTTGTCAAAACAGGTGTGGGAACAGCTTAAGCTTAGGCTACTTCTCTTGGTGTACAAAAACATGTATATGAATAGTTCCCAAGACAAACTTGCATTTATTCATTTTGTTTCTTAAAATGAATTAGATAGGCATTCAGAATCACTGAACCATCCTCATCCTCTTCCATTCTCTTTCCTATGCCGTTATCTTACTCTTTCCCATACTTTGTCCCTAATATCACAGGGTCTTGCTTCCTCTCCCTGCATAGTATTAATGCTAGCTAACCAAAGCCGTCCATAGCCCAGTGACCTGATGGCTTTAAGCAGTCCAGTAACTAAGGCACCAGAACTCAAAATGAGTAGATGCTTTCAAAATCCTCTAGTGAGTACATGAGGGAGGTTATATCAAAGGGAAGAATAGGGACCCAGGACACAAACTACAGTCGGTGGGAAATAAGATGAGTCTAGGATACACTGTGGGTGGTGTGTGTGTGTGTAAATAATGCTGAAGATTAAAAGAGTATGCAAATACATGGGGTCCAGGTAAATTTGGTTCAAATAATGAGTGATCAAAATAAGAGAAAACTAGGCATTCTTTACTATACAAAGTAAATGTTCATCTCTACCATCTGAGTAAGCTGCCTCTTATATATACTCAAATCTCATTAGAACCATGATTATGTATGCCATGAAATATAATTTAATATTGATTTAAACAGAAACAGCTCCTTTTATTTCCATTCTTAAAGTTTGTTGCTTGTTTAATACAGTCATGTACAAACCTTCATGGGCAATTATTTACTTAAAAAAATATATATGATCCATGGCAGTAGGGGTTTGTTTGGTTTGTTCACAGTATCCCCAGTGCCTTTACTAGTTCTTGGCACACAATATTACCCATTTTTAAAGAATGGATGAATGATTGTGTATGTGTTTGTGTGAGAGTGTATGGGTGTGTGTGTGAAAGAATGAGACACAAAGTGAGAGGTGTCTGAACATTTGAGTACAGAACTATACTAATCTTTATAATTACATCTTTGTTACTTTGTTATTGAGTGAAATGATGGACTAAAAGTATTCCAATTCTTATGTACACATTTCTTTATTCAAATTGCACAATGATACTATTAAATATAAAATGTGTACTCTTTTATTCACCAATATAAATTTTAGGTCATGAAATCTTTACAGTGAGTATTTTTCACTCAGGGTCTGCTTTGTGGTTAACAGGTGTTCTGAGGGAGATCTCAGAACACAAAGCTCTTCTTCCCTTTCCCAAACAAAATAAAACAGTCAGTGGCCTAATCTTGAAATCATTAGGAGGGTTTGATATGAGATAGTAATTATTTAGTGAGTACTTGAGTTCTTTCAGTGAAAGATATTAATTGTCACAAATGCCATCATTATTTAGCAGTCTTGAAAATCACTGGAATGACATACATGTCAGAAGGCTAGCCCTGAGGAATCTAAAGTTATGATTTTTTGTATTTTTCATATTGATCATCCGTGTGTTGGAACCTCAAAATATTGGGAGAAAAAAAAACATTGATTTTGTCCATTCTGCCATGTGCTACTAAGCATGTGGAGAATTGTAAAACAGAGATAAGAGAAAGGAAAAATGCAGAGGACTGGATGTAAGGTCCCTAACAGCAGAAAACAGCACTTCATTTTTCTTTCTATATCTCTGTACTAATATAACAGTGCCCCTTTCCATCACTACACTGATACTAGGGGAACCTGGTTTACTCTGTTCCCCTAGAGCACAAGGAGTCTTCCCCTTCCCATACTCTTGCTGCTTTCCTCAGTGTTAGGGCTCCACCTTCCACTTAAGATTATAAATGCCCTGGGCCATTGAAAAGTTAAGTAGTCCGGAATAAATCAAATGCAGCAGAGAAAAGTGTCAGGGCAGATATGGCAGACACTGATTAGCAAACTGGGAGGTCCTCACCACACAGCACCTATGAACAAGCCAGAATGGCTTGTTGCTCCTGGTGATGAAGGGTGCACACTCAGAGGCACCCCAAATTGTGCGTGCAGTTTCAGCTTTCCTGGGACTTCTGACAAAGACAACTACTGGTGCAGGACTCAGTGAAGGTGGTATATCCCCCCCACCCCCAGTCACGTGCTTCTTCCTATTTAGTTTATATTTTTTTCTTACCTACCTCTGTTTATTACCTCCTCCAATTTTCCTCCTTTCCTGTGATCTGTGAAATTGTTTCTCTTTGAGGAGAGAGGTGACCTGGGCTCCTTTTGCTTTTCCCAGCCTATGTTTATGGCATTGACTTTGTGCCCTGATTTTTTTCATGGTTATGATTTTGAAATTTACAAAGGCCAGTCTCCGTGGTGATGTTCAGAGTTAACTTAAGCTCAGTGCTGCATGTGCACATGTGTAGTGACCACTGTGGACTTATAAATTCTGCTTACTTGATTTTAAAAATTGTAGTGCTTGATAAAAGGTCATTTATTGCCAATAAATTAATATTCAACTACAGTAATTATCATTGGAATCTAATTAAACTTCCATTTTATTATAAACAACGTAAAATATAATAGCTATACAAGTGATTTTGTAATAGTGTTTTACACTTCAAATTATGCTTTTTTTTACTTGGACAAAAATCATGTATCAACTTTAGGTTTGTTATTACTTTTTCTTCTTAGTACTAAATATTGGCATAAGCATAAGAAAGGAAAGGAGTGTCTCTTCAGAAAGAAAACTTCCAAACTATTCAATAAATACAAAGACCAAACACATCTTTGAATTAAATGAGTGAGTAGGTAACAGAGAATAGCAGATAAAGGAGGAGAGGGGACGGATAAAAGACAAATGGATGGATAGAAAAGCATATAAAAAGTCAAGAGACTTAGCAATTCTAAGATAAGTTAGAAATAGAAAAACACACGTTTACCTACGCAGAGAGAGAAGACAAGAAATGATCCAATGGGACACACAAAGAATGGGTTTAGCTCAGCATTTAATGTATGTTAGAAACTCGGCACATGTTTATTAAATAAGAGAATGAAAGAAATGCAGAGAAACTTCGTGAAATAAAAGAATCCATACTGTGATATTTCTGTTGCACCTGAAGACTTAAATCTGATGTGATTTTTCACATAGTGTTTAGGAATATATTCCTTTCAGTGTTTGAAGTACAGTCTAGCTCAAAAAAATAAAAGATCGCTCTTTTGACCATGTTCAAGTTTGGACAATTTCTGCTGTTGGAAGGAGAAAAACGTATGTAATTTAATACAGAAAATACATCATAAAGCAATTTCTAAAGTTATGCATACTAGATAAATGACTGTGTCAATGGATTATTTTCTGTTAACTATGATTTTCATTGGAAAATACTAACATTACTATTGTTTTTCTTTGGGAAATAGTATTATTAGGTAAGACATTTTAGAAAACTAAAAAGTCAACCTTGTCAAAAAGTTATCAGAAAAGTAAATGTCCAAACATTGAGAAATGGTTATGTAAATAATGTTATATCAACTTAATTAAATTTTAAAGGCCATATAATCAATCATAAACATTCTTACAAAAAGTGATGTTACAACTATGTATGAGAAGGCAAATATACAAAGGTTAGGCAAAAAATTAGAAAAATCTCTTTTCTCTAGTGAATTTGTGGAGACAAGCTCAGGTATTTTCAAGACTTATCTTCCTTGGGTGATATTTTGGTTGTTCAAGGTCATCGCTCTGATAGAAGAGATGGATGATAGGTTCTTCAGAGGTGAAAAGGCAAATTAGTTTAAGACATTTCATCAATATTCCTTATGCAAATTACAAGGCTGTGTAATTTTTACTGCAATTATTGGTAACTAATTAACCTTTGGTAGCAGTTGAGAACAGTGAGCTGGAGGCATTTGTTTAAAAAATTAATGTTATTTTTCTTTTTTCCCCAAAATATGATTCAATAAAATAATGATTATAATTATTCAGTCACAGAATCCTCTTTACCTGGACAGAAAACATAGCATCTTTGTACTGTCAGCAGAAAGCTCATATTGTGATATTAACAGATAGAATGATGATACTAACAGAAGGATATTTCCCTAATGATGGAGAGGCAGAAAAGATGCTCTTGATTTTGTCTGTTTAATTTTATTTATCACAATTATTAAGTTAAATTCAAAATATATATTTAAAGTTTTAAGAATAAGGATATGTGATCTTGAATGTTAAACAAGTTAAGGTGAACCTGGTGAAAATGGGAAGACATGAAAAACTGAGGACAATGAAAGTTAACATAAATTGAGATAGGGCACAGTTATTAGAAAGGAAGTGTTTGACAATATTTTCTGATGTTTTGGACATAGTAGCCATGATGGAAATATAACTTAGGTCCATTTAAGTAGTATCCAATTTGGAATACTCAACTTCTGCTGATTATTAATTTGTAGACTGAGAATCTGAGCCACTGTTCAGTTTGATGGCTCCCTTGAGTATGACATTAGCAAATATGGGTATAATAAAAGGGAAGAAAATAAGTGAAATCATATTAAGTACCTGATGAATTTTGGTGATTCTACTTCAATGCACATATATTTAGAGTCTGGATTTTAGCTCTATAATTACAGTTTTAAAGCATTATGAATAATTACAGAATTATCTCAGTTCATATTGAAACTCTCTTTGATATGCAATTATTTGACAATGGACACTATGTCCACAGACTTTAGTTACTGGTCAGTTATTACTTTTTATTATGTTCTGATTTTTCTCTCTGATATTTGTAACTACAGTTAGTGGCCATCTTCAACAAAAAAGAATTCTTTTCCTATTTTTGTACTCTCAGAATTTTAAAAAATATCTGAAAGAGTTACTTTTAACTATACAGGATTTAGAATTTTATGTATCTTTTTTCTCTTCCTTTGATTACTAAGAATTTTTTTTAGTTGTATTTATTCTACTTGACTAAAGATACTGAAAGGATGAGGATGAGAGAATTTACTTGGAAGATGACTTTTCCAATTGAAATATGAAAAGAAGTATGTTCTGGGTAATATATAATCTAGCAGATGTAAAACAAAAGATGTTTTTCTTTGTGAAATAAAATTTGACTTACAATTGCAGGTCAGTTATTAGTAAGAGTCAGATGTTTTCTTGACCTTGCTTCAGAAATGCATGAACTAAACATTTACATGTTTTATATAAATTAATGAAGCCTTTAAAATATACCCTACTCTTTGAATGTTCTCTCTAAAAACTTAATGTTATGAAATGGATTCATTAAAGTTCATTTTTTGTTCATGGAAAACAAGGTGCATTTTATAAGAGATACCAATGTTCATATATACTATATATAAATTTCTCATATATATAAATTATATATAAATAGGATTATCAACATTTTTAGAACTTTGTCATAGTACTTCAGGTGTGGTTTCCAGTATTTACCTATAGAAATTAAAAATATCTATGCCTAAACTAAATCCCTAGAAATCTGTCTTAATGCCTCTGGACTGGGGCCCAGACATCTATTTTTAAGATGTTCTATGGGTAACTATGCAGATAGTTTTGAAGAATACTGATATATATATAGTCAGTAGTCTAAATATTTTGAAATCATTTGATTATTACTTTGTTCTCTTTATGGTCAATCATGTGTACATGTATATGTGTATAAACTTACATAACATTATATATATATAATATTTTATTTAGTTTTAAGTGTATATATCTCACCTATTATTATCTGAGCACAATGGAAGATAATTATAATTGTGGCTCAGAGGACCATCTTATTAGTTTCCTATGGCTACGGCAATAAGTTACCACACACTTGGTGGCTAGCACAATGAAAATTGATTCTTCCACATTTCTGGAGCCCAGAAGTCCAAAATCAAGGTGTCAGCAGGGCCATGCTCCCTCTGAAGTCTAGTAGGGAATACTTTTACCAGCTCTGGTAGCTCCTGGCATTCCTTGACTTGAACTTGTATGTAACCAGTCCATACCTCTATTGCACATGCCTTCTTCCCTGTGTGCCTCAGTGCTTCAAATCCCTCTCACTTTCTCTTCTGAAGACTCTAGTCATTGGATTTAGGGCCCACAATTTTATCTTGAGATTCTTAACTTAATTATATCTGTAAAAGCCCTATTTTTAAGGTCATATATACAGAGTCAGAACTTCAGTATATCTTTTGGAGGAGACAAAATTCAACCCAATACAACTATATACAATATATGGTTGTTTTTATTTTAAGACAACTGACTTGCATCAATCCTTTTAGCAATCGTGGCTTTTTTAGCTGACAAACAATAGTAGTGATACCTTTCTTTAAAAAGTACCAGACTTACAAATATTTATTTATATTTCATCCAGTTTCTACCAAATAATGTGGATTATTAATAGCATTTTCATACCTGCTGCTACACAGGAGCAGACTATGGCATGTTAGTTTAGTGGAAATGGCCAGCATGCATTTGCAGGATGTTGGTGCGTGGAAATCATGGATTTCTTCTTGATATTAAGCTATCACATGTTTTTTTTCACAACTGAAGAAAACTTAAAAGGCCAGATATTTATGAAAGAAATAAACAGTGGTCCTGTAGGAAGTATGTAAGAAAATTCATTTATGAAGTTGCTATTTTACAAACCATTAGTAGAGATTTTATACCACTCATTTTAGAGATGAAACTTTGCCCTAGACATTGATAATTGCATCAGGGGAGAATAACAGAATTTCAGATTCAATTAGATTATGTTTCCAAGAAATTTTAAAATAACCTCCACATAGAAATCAGTCATATGGTGTTAGGTACTGGAACTGAAAGATCATGATAAGTTCATGCCAAATGAGAAGACCTGTCAATGCAAAACCACTTGAAAAGTGGAGGGAAGAGAAAGCAAAACTTGAACACTTTGCTGAGGAAGCTAATTTCACAAAGGTGAATGAAATCTACAAACAAAAACATGCACATAGGAGCAGGCTTGAGGTTCCACATGATGTGAGAGTAGCTGACAGCACTTCAGTTCCTGTGAGATTTCAGATGAAGCTAGGGTCTCTGAGATTTCCCTAGATCCTTACCCCAAATCTGGCTTGAGTTGTTCTCTGTTCAGCAACCAAACTATTACCTGGATAAAATTTGATATCAAACCCCTAGGTGTTCAAAATAGCTGGAAAAAAAAAGTGCTTAAAATAGGAAAAAAAACATAAATAAAAATGGGTTTAATACCTTGACATGACTGTGTTTATTTGAAGTAAATGGTGAATATCTTTGCCAATAATTAAGTCCTGCACAGCGGCATTAAGAAATACAAGTTTTATACAAAACATCCAATTGAAAGCAAATGGATGCTCTCAGTTAGTATAAAGTGATTGAAAACAGCTTGCCCACCAGGAAACTGAACACTTCCTCTGCACATATTTACACTATATGCTTATTTTTCCCAACATTTTTTGTAGATAGCAAAAATGTGCATTTCTATTCTATGTAAAATAGTCAAAGCTCCTTACTTTTCATAATATTAGTAATGGTGATATAGTAAAAATATAATAGTACCATTTGAGAGCTTATTAAATGCTAGGTCCTGAAAATGCACTGTGCCTTTAATAGTCAAAATTATTATCTGATAAGTACTATTACTGCTTACACTTACTAGATGAAGACCCTGAGATTAGGAGATTTAAAATACTAACCTAAAAGCAAAGCTAAAATGTGGTAGAGCTGGATACTGAACTAAGACTGTGTGATGGAAAACCCTACTTTATTGATTCACCAATACACTGAACTTTCATAACAATTCACATCAATTATATTACTGAAATTATATTAGAAATAAAAATGGAGAACACATTTGAACAGCTTCATTAAACAAATACTCAGAGTAAATCTGGGACATGTAGAACTGAAAGAGATTTTAGAAAATATCACCTTCCACTCCATACCTCTTTTATGGGACTGATCAGATAAAAAGATAGTATAAATTAAGGAGCATTTTGTTTTTTGGTAACAATGTATAGTGTTTCTTTAGAAATGAAATAGTCACTGCTAGTTTAAATTGGATGCTGTCATGTAGACTGAAAGCTTTTCTAAAAAAAATAAGATGTGGGAACTTCTAGAAGGGAAGAGAAGCAGAGCTCAATGAATTATTGTCTCAAACTTACCATATATGTCCTTGAGAATACTAATAATCTTTGTGGGTCTCAGTTCTTTGGGTGTAAAACAGGGATCATTAATTTTACTAACCTTGCCTAGGTTTTATAAAACATAATGAGTTAATTATGTCAAGAACACATTCTATAATTCTTTAATGACGAGTTACATGAAAAATGTTCAGTATAGTATAGAGACAAAGAAAGAAGTCTGTGTTTATCAAGCTTGCAATCTAATGGGCTGTCATAAGAGTTAGGATTAAGTCCTTTCCTTTTTAATATTACTGATGGGAAGAAACTCATAATGCCAAGAGCCTGAAGGAATGTTTATGAAGTAACTGGGAGGGAATATGCCAATTAAAGTAACAGCCATCCCTACAGTCAAAATGCCCAGGTTCTGACACTGCTTCTGCCACTAACTAGCAACCTAACACAAGGGAAGGTCCTTTACTTTTCTGAACTATAGATCCTATACCTGGAAAATGAGAACAATAACATCTGTCTCAGGTGGCACCTGTGCCATTTATTTAGCATAATCTCTTTATCTAAAATATCAGGTGCTGTTTTTGATGTTAAAGACACAGGGACAGAAAAAAATCCTTATCCTAAGAGAGCTTACATTCTAAAAGGTAGACAAAAAATAAGGACTTCCAGGAAGATGGCGACGTGAGCGGAGTGGCAGAAATCTCCTCCCAACATTATATTTATCCACAAAAACAGAGCAAATACAACTATTCCTAAAAGAGAGACCAGAATACACAGGAAATCTCACAGTGTGCAGCTACACCTGAGAGGATTCAGCACCCGGCGAGGCGGTCATAAAGAGCCCAGCTGACATACGTGGCAACTACCAGCAACCAATTCTATAGCCATGAAAAGACAGAGGAATATGGTACAGACAAAACTTCAGACCCAGACAACCCCAGAGAGGGAACCTGAAGGGATGGACATGCACAGTCTTCCTGAAAAAGAATTCAGAATAAAAGTTATAGCCATGCTGACGGATCTACAGAGAAATGTGCAAGAGCTGAGGGAGGAAGTGAGGGAAGTGAGGAAAGACTATGCATAAATCAGACAAGCCATCGACGGGCTTAAGAGCAGACTGGATGAGATGCAAGAGTCTGTTAATGGAATAGAAAATAGACAACAGGAATACAGAGAAGCTGAGGCAGAGAGAGATAAAAGGATCTCTAGGAATGAAAGAATATTAAGAGAACTGTGTGACCAATCCAAATGGAACAATATTCACATTATAGGAGTACCAGAGGAAGAAGAGAGAGAAAAAGGGATAGAAAGTGTCTTTGAAGAAATAATTGCTGAAAACTTCCCCATGCTGGGGAAGGAAATAGTCTCGCAGTCATGGAAGCCCACAGATCTTGCAACACAAGGGACCCAAGGAAGACAACACCAAGACATAAAATAATTAAGATGGCAAAGGTCAAAGATAAAGACAGAGTATTAGAGGCTGCTAGAGAGAGAAAAAAGATCACCTACAAAGGAAAACCCATCAGACTATCATCAGACTTCTCAACAGAAACCTTACAGGCCAGAAGAGAATGGCATGACATATTTAATGTAATGAAACAGAAGGGCCTCCAACCTAGAATATTGTATCCAGCACGATTATCATTTAAATATGATGGAGGGATTAAACAATTTCCAGACAAAGGAAAGTTGAAAGAGTTTGCTTCTCATAAACCACCACTACAGGATATCTTAAACGGACTGCTCTAGAGGGAAGCACCCCTAAGGCTAAAAAGATGTCACCAGAGAAAATAAAATCATAGCAAAGAAAGCAGACCATCCAAATACTAACTAAAGACAAAGAATAAAACACCTAATATATAAAGAATGGAGGAGGAAGAATAGGAAGGGAGAGATAAAGAAACATCAGATGGTGTTCACAATAACTTAACAAGAAAGTTAAGTTAGATTATTAGATAGTAAAGAAGCAACCCTTGAACCTTTGGTATCCACGAATCTAAAGCCAGCAATGGCAATAAGTATGCATCTATCAATAATCACCCTAAATGTAAATGGACTGAATGCACCAACCAAAAGACACAGAGTAACAGAGTGGATAAAAAAGCAAGACCCATCTATATGCTGCTTACAAGAGACTAACCTCAAACCCAAAGATATACACAGACTAAAAGTGAAGGGATGGAAAAAGATATTTCATGCAAACAACAGAGGAAAAAAGCAGTTGTTGCAGTACTTGTGTCAGAAAAAATAGACTTCAAAACGAACAAAGTAGCAAGAGATAAAGAAGGACATTACATAATGATAAAAGGGTCTGTCCAACAAGAAGATATAACTATTATAAATATATATGCACCCAACACAGGAGCGCCAGCATATGTGAAACAAATACTAACAGAATTGAAGGAGGAAATAGACAGCAATGCAATTATTTTAGGAGACTTTAACACACCACTCACTCCAAAGGACAGATCAACCAGACAGAGAATCAGTAAAGACACAGAGGCACTGAATAACACACTAGAACAGATGGACGTAACAGATATCTACAGAACTCTCCTCCCAAAAGCAGCATGATACACATTCTTCTCAAGTGCACATGGAGCATTTTCCAGAATAGACCACATACTAGGCCACAAAAAGAACCTCAGTAAATTCAAAAATATTGAAATCCTACCAATCAACTTCTCAGATCACAAAGTTATAAAACTAGAAATAAATTTTAGAAAGAAAACAAAAAGGCTCACAAATACATGGAGACTTAACAACATTCTCCTAATTAATCAATGGGTTAACGACCAAATCAAAACAGAAATCAAAGAATATGTGGAGACTAATGACAACAACAACACAAAGCCCCAAATTCTGTGGGAGGCAGCAAAGGCAGTTCTAAGAGGAAAGTATATTGCAATCCAGGCCTATTTAAAGAAGGAAGAACATTCCCAAATGAATAGTCTAAAGACACAATTACTGAAATTGAAAAAAGAAGAACAAATGAGGCCCAAAGTCACCAGAAGGAGAGACATAATAAAGATCAGAGAAGAAATAAATAAATTTGAAAAGAATAAAACAATAGAAAAAATCAATGAAATCAAGAACTGCTTCTTTGAAAAAATAAACAAAATGGATAAAACCCTAGCCAGACTCATTAAGAGAAAAAGAGAATCTACACACATGAACAGAATCAGAAATGAGAAAGGAAAAATAACGACGGACCCCACAGAAATACAAAGAATGATAAGAGAAGATTATGAGCATCTATATGCTAACAAGCTGCAAACATAGAAGAAATGGACAACTTCTTAGAAAAATACAACCTACCAAGACTGACCAAGCAAGAAACAGAGAAACTAAACAGACCCATCACCAGCAACGAAATTGAATCGGTAATCAAATACTACCCAAGAATAAAACCCCCGGACCTGATTGATTCACCTCTGAATTCTACCAGACATATAGAGAAGAAATAACACCCATTCTCCTTAAAGTTTTCCAAAAAATAGAAGAGGAGGGAATACTTCCAAACTCTTTCTATGAAGCCAGCATCACTCTAATACCAAAACCAGGGAAAGACCTCACCAAAAAAGAAAAATTACAGACCAATGTCCCTGATGAATGTAGATCCAAAAATACTCAACAATGCTGAATTCAAACCGAATTCAAAAATACATCAAGATGATAATACACCATGATCAAGTGGGATTCATCCCAGGGATGCTAGGATGGTACAACATTCGAAAATCCATTAACATCATCCACCACATCAACAAAAAGAAGAACAAAAACCACATGATCATCTCCATAGATGCTGAAAAAGCATTTGACAAAATTCAGCAACCATTCATGATTAAAACTCTCAACAAAATGAGTATAGAGGGCAAGTACCTCAACATCATAAAGGCTATATATGACAAACTCACAGCTAACATCATACTTAACAGCGAGAAGCTGAAAGCTTTTCATCTAAGATCGGGAACAAGACAGGGATGCCCACTCTCTCCACTGTTATTCCACATAGTACTGGAGGTCCTAGCCACGGCAATCAGACAAACAAAGACATACAAGGCATTCAGATTGGTAAAGAAGAAGTCAAGTTGTCAGTATTTGCAGATGACATGATACTGTACATAAAAAAACCCTAAAGATTCCATTCCAAAACTACTAGAAATAATACCTGAATTCAGCAAAGTTGCAGGATACAAAATTAAAACACTGAAATCTGTTGCTTTCCTATACACTAATGATGAGCTAACAGAAAGAGAAATCAGAAAAACAATTCCATTCACAATTGCATCCAAAAGAATAAAATACCTAGGAATAAACCTAACGAAGGAAGTGAAAGACCTGTACTCGGGAAACTACAAGACACTCCTAGGAGAAATTAAAGAGGACACTAACAAATGGAAATGCATCCCATGCTCTTGGATAGGAAGAGTAAATATTTTCAAAATGGCTATACTACCTAAAGCAATCTACAGATTCGACGCAATCCCTATCAAACTACCAACAGCTTTCTTCAATGAACTCGAACAAATAATTGTAAAATTCATATGGAACCACAAAGACCCCGAATAACCAAAGCAATCCTGAGAAGGAGGAATCAAACAGGGGGAATTATGCTCCCTGACTTCAAGCTCTACTACAAAGTCACAGTAATCAAGACAATTTGGTACTGGCACAAAAACAGTTCCACACACCAGTGGAACTGAATAGAAAATCCAAACATTAACTGAAAGATTTACAGTCAATTAATACTTGATAAAGGAGCCTTAAATATACAATGGGAAGATGACAGCCTCTGCAGCAGCTGGTGTTGGAAAAACTGGACAGCTACATGTAAGAGAATGAAACTGGACTACTGTCTAGCCCCATACACAAAGGTAAACTCAAGGTGGATCAAAGACTTGAATGTAAGTCATGAAACCATAAAATTCTTAGAAAAAAACATAGGCAAAAATCTCTTGGACATAAACATGAGTGACTTCTTCATGAACATATCCCCCCGGGCAAGGGAAACAAAAGCAAAAATGAACAAATGGGAATATATCAAGTTGAAAAGCTTCTGTACAGCAAAGAACACCATCAGTAGAACAAAAAGACATCCAAAGTATGGGAGAATATATTCATAAATGATGCATCTGATAAGGGGTTGACATCCAAAATATATAAAGAACTTACACACCTCAACAAACAAAAAGCAAATAATCCAATTAAGAAATGGGCAGAGGACATGAATAGACACTTCTCTAAAGAAGAAATTCAGATGGCCAACAGGCACATGAAAAGATGCTCCACATCACTGGTCATCAGAGAAATGCAGATTAAAACCACAATGAGATATCACCTCACAGCAGTGAGGATGGCCAACATCCAAAATACAAACAACAACAAATGTTGGCGAGGATGTGGAGAAAAGGGAACCCTCCTACACTGCTGGTGGGAATGCAAATTAGTTCAACCATTGTGGAAATCAGTATGGAGGTTCCTCAAAAACTCAAAATAGAAATACCATTTGACCCAGGAATCCCACTCCTAGGAATTTACCCTAATAATGCAGCAGCCCAGTTTCAAAAAGACAGATGCACCCCTATGTTTATTGCAGCAGTATTTACAATAGCCAAGAAATGGAAGCAACCTAAGTGTCCATCAGTAGATGAATGGATTAAGAAGATGTGGTACATATACACAATGAAGTATTATTCAGCCATAAGAAGAAAACAAATCCTACCATTTGCAACAACATGGATGGAGCTTGAGGGTATTATGCTCAGTGAAATAAGCCAAACCGAAAAAGACAAGTATCAAATGATTTCACTCATATGTGGAGTATAAGAACAAAGAAAAAAAACGGAAGGAACAAAACAGCAGCAGACTCACAGAACCCAAGAACGGAGTAATAGTTACCAAAGGGAAAGGGACTGGAGAAGAAGGGTGGGAAGGGAGGGATAAGGGGGAAAACGGGGCTTTACGATTAGCAGACTTAAGGTAGGGGGTCATGAGGAGGGCTGTACAACTCAGAGAAGACAAGTAGTGATTCTATAGCATCTCACTACGCTGATGGACAGTGACTGTAATAGGGTTGGTGGGGGGGACCTGATGAAGGGGGTAGTTTAATTACCATAATATTGTACATGTAATTGTAGATTAATGATACCAAAGTAAATTAAAAATAAATAAATAAATAAATAAAAGTTAGACAAAAAAATCAGGGGAAAATAAACAATATAGTTTCAGGTAATAAAAACTACCGCAGAAGAGAGATTCTCAAGATGGTGGTGTGAGTAGGGTGGCAGAACTCTCCTCCCAAAAACATGTATATTTTGAAAATACAGCAAATACAAGTATTCCTAAAAGAGTGACCAGAAGATACAGTATACTAGCCGGGCTACATCTACATCTGCAAGAACTCAACATCTCACACAGTCCAAAATCCCTCAACACCAGAGAGAGGGTCTGGTGAGACCAAAATCACCAATCTTCCTGAAAAAGAATTAAAAATAAAAGTCATAAGCATGCTGATGGAGATACAGAGAAATATGCAAGAGCTAAGGGATGAATTCCAGAGGGAGATAACAGAAATGAAACAAACAATGGAAGGATTTAAGAGCAGACTGGATGAGGTGCAAGAGACTATTAATGAAATAGAAATCAGAGATTAGGAATACAGAGAAGCTGAGGCAGAGAGAGATAAAAGGTTCTCTAGGAATGAAAGAATATTAAGAGAACTGTGTGACCAATCCAAATGGAACAATATTCACATTATAGGAGTACCAGAAGAAGAATAGAGAGAAAAAGAGATAGAAAGTGTCTTTGAAGAAATAATTGCTGAAAACTTGTCCAATCTGGGAAAGGAAATAGTCTCTCAGACCATGGAAGCCCACAGATCTCCCAACACAAGGGACCCAAGGAGGACAACACTAAGACATATAATAATTAAAATTGCAAAGATAAAAGACAAGGACAGAGTATTAAAAGCATCCAGATAGAGAAAAAAGATCACCTACAAAGGAAAACCCATCAGGCTATCATCAGACTTCTCAGCAGAAACCTTACAGGCCAGAAGAGAATGGCATGATATATTTAATGCTATGAAACTGAAGGGCCTCGAACCAAGAATACTGTATCCAGCAAGGTTATCATTTAAATTTGAAGGATGGATTAAACAATTCCCAGATAAGCACAAGTTGAGGGAATTTACCTCCCACAAACCATCTCTACAGTGTATTTTAAAGTGACTGCTCTGATAGAAGTGCTCCTAAGGCTAAATAGATGTCACCAGAGAAAATAAAACCACAGCAAAGAAAATAGACCAACCAAATACTAACTAAATGAAAAATAAAATTAGTTATCCGCAAAATCAGTCAAGGGAAACACAAAAGAGTACAGAATAAGACACCTAACTTATAAAGAGTGGAGGAGGAAGTAAAAGAAGAGAGAGAAATAAAGAATAATCAGACTGTATTTAAAATAGAACAATAGGTGAGTTGAGTTAGACAGTTAAATAGTAAATAAGCTACACTTGAACCTTTGGTAACTATGAATCCAAAGCCCGCAACGGCAATAAGTACATATCTATCGATAATCACCTTAAATGTAAATGGACTGAATGCACCTGTCAAAAGACACAGAGTAATAGAATGGGTAAAAAAGCAAGACCCATCTATATGCTGCCTACAAGAGACTCTCCTCAAACCTAAAGACACATACAGACTAAAAGTGAAGGGATGGAAAAAAGATATTTCATGCAAACAATAGGGAGAAAAAAGCAGGTGTTACAAGACAAGTATCAAATGATTTCACTCATCTGTGGAGTATAAGAACAAAGAAAAAACTGAAGGAACAAAACAGCAGCAGACTCACAGAACCCAAGAATGGACTAACAGTTACCAAAGGGAAAGGGACTGGGAGGATGGGTAGGAAGGGAGGGATAAGGGGAAATAAGGGCATTACGATTAGCTCACATAATGTTGCAGGGGTGGGGATACGGGAAGGCAGTATAACACAAAGAAGACAAGTAGTGATTCGTAGCCTCTTACTCCACTGATGGACAGTGACTGCAATGGGGTATGTGGTGGGGACTTGATAATGGGGGGAGTCTAGTAACCATAATGTTGCTCATGTAACTGTACATTAATGATACCAAAATAAAAAAATACAAACAAAAAAACTGCAGGAGAAATAAAACAAGGAAAGGGGATAGGAGAATTATGTGGGGTAGAAGGGATAATTTACATATGGTCAGGGTGGCCTGAATAATGCAAATAAATAGGCCATGAGGATCTGTGGATGGACTGTTCCAGACAGAGGAAAGAATAAGGGAAAGTCTCTGAAGCAGGCAGGAGCTTGGCATGTTTGTGGAAAAGGAAAAAGCTTTACTGTGATTGGAACAGAGTATGTTAGAGGGACATGGGAAGAGAGTGGTAGCTAAGAGCCATGTTATATAGAACCTTTGCTCCTAGTAAAGAGTTTTCATTTTAAATGTGAGAATGAAGTGAAAGGTTTTAACATAGAAGTGAAGTTTTCTGAAGATCTCTTTAGCTGCTGGGTTGAGAATAGACACACGAGAATAAGAATACAAACAGGGAGATTACTATAGTAATCCAGATGAGATAGGATAGTGAATTGAAGTTAGTGAAGATAACAGGTAACTGTAAGACTTGGGGTGTATTTTGAAGTTTGAATACACAGTTTATTCTGATGGATTATAGAAGGGAAATGAGAGGAAAAGAGGAATCAAAGATAGCTTTTGGGTTTTAGTTCTGAGCCTAGCAGGTAAGAGCGTAAAATAAATAGATGCAAAAGTTTACCAACATGTTAAAAATGGGAAGCCATACCAAATCCTCAATGAAATGGAAGCAAGAAAAATGAAGATTCATATTGGTAAAAATGTAAATACTGGGATGCTTGAGAGAATCATACAAAGCAGCTTTGAATTCTTCCAACCACTTATGTACACCACAGCAAGTAATCATTCGTGAGAATGGATTAAGGAATGAAGATGTGGATTATGTAACAGGAAAAACACTTCAGCCACATAAATCTTTCTCACAATTTGTATCTTGAATTGTTAAATTGATGTTGAAATTTCAAAACAAATGAACATATTGGTAAAGACCAGGTAGAGAGAACTTTGAGTGAAAAAGAAAGCAACTCCCAATGTGATAATCTGGTTTGCAAAATAAGGTTTGTTCTGTATCTGGTAAATGCCATATAGACATCTGCTAATCAGAATATATTCTTCTGTCATTTTGGAGGTCTAGTCCAAAATACCATAGACAATGATTTATATAGTAGAAAAAAAAAGGTCAGCATATCACAAATGAACAATAGAATTTGATTTGATCACAGGTGCAAGAAAGAGTTAATATAGTGAGCAAATTGTGTTTGAAACAATTTTCCCATATGAGAGAGACAGAGAGAGAGAGAGAGAGAGATAGACAGAGACAAATTAAATTAAAAAAAAGAAAGGAAACACTGCTGGTATTAGTTTATAAACAGAAAAGTGATTTTCAATGATATGAATACTAGTCTCTCTCTCAAGTAAACACATCTGAAAGATGCCCCTCTGCTGATGGGAAAGCATGGAATTAGAGAAGATAAAACTCAGCTGGAAAAAATTTAGGAGAAGCCAAAAATGGTGCACAAAGTGAATAAAAGGAAATAGTCTGAGAAAAGGAAATAGCTGAAAATCTGTTTCTGACTAAAAAAATTCCCCAAATTTTGTATAGATGAGCCAAAACTCTGAATTAAATAGTTCAGCACATTCCAGGACAATTAGAAAAATATGGAAATTAGACACAGAGGCATAGAAGGAGACGATGGACAGCAATCCTGCAACACATGTAAAGCAGACAGAACAGGTGAAAGAGATTGCTACAGTATGGGAATTAATTTGCTTACACCATGAACATCTGAGCCTTCCCTCTATAGTCATTGTATTTTCCTTGACAAATGATTTACTAGTATCTCATAATTTGTTATGCCACTGTGGGTGAAGAGATACATAGATAATTTACATCTTTTAAGGAAATACTATCCCTCTACTAGTTGTGAATGGAAACATTTGCAAAGAACAATAAAAATATAACCAGTTGAAAGTTATTTCTTTTTCCTAGACTTTTGTTTATCATTATGTAGGACACCCCAAAATTTTAAAGAATATGATATTATTATTAATGAAAAGATTGATTTTTAAGATTAATCACAATATAAAAAGATCTCTAATTAGCATTAAAAAGGGAATACAATTGTATGTTACAACTAAAGTTATTCTAAATACAATTTATTTTTGAAAACCCAGAAGAAACTGATTTTTTTACAATAATTAATAAAATACAATAATTTAAAATAAATCTTGTTGAAATTTCAGGCTGTTTAGACATTAATTTTTACATAGATGTTAACTTTTTTCCTCCCCTATCTTAGTGAAGGTTCATACTAGCAATAAAAAGAAAAATTGTGGGTTTTTTGGTCTCATATTTCAGGGGAAATATGCTTAAGCAGAATGGGCTAAAGAAATCAATTTTAATATTCTTTTCATTTGTAGGATGGTCTCATATTCCTTGTGTTAAATTTGAAATACAAAAAAAATGTCTAACCAATGGAATGAGATGTTGATTTATTATCAATATATCTCTTTCAAATTTGTGATCCTGAATATTGTTGAATGTACTCTTAAGCTGAGTTAGTAAGCAATTATTCTCTTAGAATGATATTAATGAACAGTAGTTGAAAGAAATAATTGCCTACCCATTCTAAATTAACTCATCTTTAATTACTAAATTATTTAGACATATCAAAGACTTATTTCTAAAATATTGTACATAAAGTTAACCTTAGTGAAATGGAGATAGGCCATAAAACTATTAAACAGAATTCAACACCCTTGGAAAACAATTGTGTCTTGCTTGAGTATTTCAGCCTTGGGCGAGTTCATTATGGATTCAGTGAGAATGAGAAATTACAACAGAACATTCTTGGGGTAAAAGGGTTTATACCTGGCTTTATTCTCATGACAATAGACCGAGCACTAGAATCATGTCTGCGTCCAGCAGTCTGCAGGTCTTTGATATACCTCCATCTCTGTCTCTGCCCAGAGTTCTGGTGGATCTGCTTATATAGTGACTCAGTCAATAATAACTCATTGCCAATGAATGTGGAAGCATTAGCCTTGCAATAGGCCAATTATATCATCAAGTAGTTTAGGGTCAGGTGAGGATCCTGGCCATAGACCTTCCATTTTCCCCACAAGTTTTATTTATAAACATTATGTTACATTGAGTTAATAGGCAGAATATATACATTATTTTGCCATTTTGTATTTGTTAACAGTGTGGTAAGAGCTAAATTTTATTCATTAGTAAAACTAGAATTCTTTTGATAATCTGTTAAAATCCTACTAATTGATCTGAACTGTCCTCAAATTTGATAGAATAGAGATCATAGGTGTCATGAGACATGAATTATGCCCCTAGTGTAAATAACCAAATAACAAACTGTGTCATAAATTGTCTCAATATATTCTAATTCTTACTATTCAGATTTATATTTTAAATAGAAAACAGTAATACATTTGTGTAGAGAAAATGAAAGTTCTGATGCCAGGATTCTTACCTGACCCTGTCTTCTTGCTCATTGCACACATATGGCAAATACGTTATTATTGACTCTATATAAAGAGCCCCACCCAGTGTTCTGGGCTGCACAGCTGCAGGAGAGCAAAGGCTGGAGTGGTGGCAGCACTGAGGACAGAGACTGAGACGGCTGTGGGGGCAGAGACTGGCTTGCTGCAGGCCGATTTACCCTGAGGTGTATGGGATTCTAGCACTTGACCTGCCACCATGAGTTGGGTATAAGCACTTTCACCCCAAGAATGTTCCATTGTCATTTTTAAGTCTCACCAAATAAAGGGTGAACTTGTCCAGGGCTCAAACCCACTGCCAAGACAATTTGGATAAAAATTCCACGTTTGATTTTAGTTGTACTCAATATTTGAATGAGAGAATGAAACATTCTCTCTGCATACTTTTAAATTCTTATAAATAGGGATATTAAAGAGCTTGTGAAAAGAGATAACTATCAAAACATATAATTACCCTAAATTTTTCTTTCCTTTGAAAATAAACATCTTGAATTCATTTAGAAATTTTAAACAACTTATCCTTTGTCTCTGACCAAATGGGCCACAACTGGTATCTACAAATAGACACAAATGTTTGCATGTCAACTGCATAAAGAGTGGCAAGGTGGACTCTGTGTAAAATGAAATGTTTTTAAAGTGATAAGATGAAACTATTACTGATTTGTGAACAATCTCTATAAAATATAGTACTGTGAATATTTGGAAAATATACAAAGAAGATAAATTAGCTACTGTGTTATGCTCTGATTCTTTTAATTAACCTAATTTTTTTATATAGGAGTAGCCCTAAACAATTTTTAAAAAATTATGGGTCCTCCTTTTAGCATCAGGTTGATGTCAAAATTTTAACAATGCAAGACTTATTTAGGGGACAAAACTGATTCCATTGCTGTTCTTTTACTTACTTATCCTATTCATTGATCTAGCTATAAAAGAGCAGATGTTTGGCTTATACATGGATTATTTTAATAGTTTTCATTAGGTCTTTATCTGTAGTTTGTCAATGTGGTGTTATAGATATATTCAACCATCTGTTGTTTGAACCTGTGCTTCATGTGACTTACAGAATTGTATTAATTTTATTGGGTCAATCATTAATGCAATCAGAAGGTTGTTTGCCCTGGGAGCATTCCAAAAAAACAGACTTTGCCAATAAAAAATATCCACACTCTTGCTAAATAATATTTCTATTTTTTATATAATTTATCCTATTCATTGATCAGTTACAGATTTTGGGAAAGCATATTTCAGAACGTTTTTTGGTTCTCAGACTTTAGCATTCATTTTCCTGAGGGCTTCCATGAGCAATACTCAGAAACACTATAGCCAATATTTTTAAGAATTTGCTTTTTCTGGCAAAAAGAAGTAACATAACATTGTATCTTTGTTACCTCTTTCACATCCATTTCCGAAATGACATATTGTGAAACTTTTATGGAATACTATGGATTGCTGACTGGAAAATTTTAGAAATGTGAAATGTGATATTTATCATAAAGGGAGTTCTCTCAAGATTTCAGTTCTACAGTCTAGTAAATGAGGCACCACTGGTAATAGCATCAGCTCCCACAATAACTGGGATGCTGCCCAGAACTAGGTAAAATGAATCCTAACTTTCAGAAATTCACTTCAAATACTGAGAATAACCTTAGGTCAGGCCTTTTTCTTTGGTTGACCCTCAAGCTGGACCGAGGCTCCACGCCCCCACCCCATCCTTGAAATGTACCTCTGCCCACTGTTCCTGTTCTAAGGACATAGCCTTGAGAGAGTAAGGTGGTGCTGAGACTCTCTGGACAGTATGCATGAACTCAGTTAAGGCCTGTATATAAACTTATGATTTGGTGCGCAGATCCAGAGATCTACTCATTTTGCAGCACCCAAGACAAGCCTTGTAAGTTCCTTTGCTTATTAAAACTGCCACATACCAGTCTAGAATGGTCTGCTTCTTTCTTTAGTCTCTTCTTGCCCTACTAGTACTGGGCTAGTTTGTGAATCAAGAGCAGCACACATATCTCATTGTTCTTTAGTTTTCTGAGGTCACTCTTCACTTTATTTGTTCTAGGGTGTCGCCTTGGATCTCCCTGCCACATGCTATGGAAAGACTGCTCACATTTTGGTGAATTTGTAACTGCTAGTCTCTCTTCCCCTAAACATGATTATTCTGAGTATTTCTTCAGAGAAATCAGCTTGAACATTTTTGGGATTCCTTTATTTCCCCCAAAGTTTCACTAACATAAAGCTATTTTTAATGGACTTTTACTAAAGGTTGATTTGGGAGTAACAAAAGGAGATTACAAGCCATAATATAAAATGGAATATTGAATCTCACTGTCCTAAAATGCCAATGGGATTCCTGACTGTTGAAAATTTTTTCTCTTAACTTCCATATTTTTGAGCTTCTTTATATCTTTCTCTCCAGAAATCTCTCCTCCAAGCTCTCCAATACTATTTATTTCTTGTGCAGAGTTGTCTACTTGTTTGGCTGTTTTTACATTGCCCAAAATTGAAGAAGGTGTCCTGCTAAACAAATGACTATTTCTTTTGAATCCTAACCCTTTAACATTAGTGAGGAAATAGCAGAAGCTTTGCTAGTCATTTGTTTCATTTATCAAATTCCTAAGCATGATCCTTCATTCTAATCTTCATAAATGATAAAGATTTCTTTTTCCTCTGTCCAGAGCAAATCCTTGTGGTTTTACTGTATAATATATTCATAGAGTTGCATAGGCTTTAGCATCAGACAGATAGGCTGTATAGCTTTGAGAAATTGAGAAATTTACTTTACTTCTCTGACTTTGTTTCCTTCTCAGTACAACAAGCAAAGTATTACTTTAACGATTGTTGAGAAACTAAAAATACTGAATAATGTAAAACCTCAACCATGTGATATCTATCTTTATCTCCCCTTAGCAGAGTTATCATTTTATTATTCAAAATACTTCTTTTTCTTGCTAGACATTATATTCCTAATTTCCCAAATGTGTAGGGTGTCTTCATTCACAGTACTGCAAATTACTGATCCAGCCCAATCCATAGTCTGAGAAATTACCTGTGTCAGCTTTAGTCATCACTTCATTGACCACTTGGAGCCAGTTTGTGATTTTTGCATGGAAAAGCCCACTAACTCTGAGACTTTAAATCCTTCTGTAAGAATCAGACCTTTTAAATATCTCCTCTTTACAAATAAACTCCATTTGTTTCCTCTTTCTCTTCTCCTTATTATAAGTGAATAAGGAGAATTTCCACTTATATATCTTTGGCTTGGTGATTTTTTAATTACTATTAGATGTAAACTCTAGATTAATTAATCCCACCAGATGACTTCTTAATGTATATTGTATTTAAAGCATTAACCCTGCTTATATGGCAAACCTGTTGATAATATTTAGTGCCCTATCCCTGGTACAGTCTCAGTTGCCTCCAATTTTAAGTTGCCTGCCCCCTGACTCAGGCCTAAGGATTGAATGGCTCATAATTATTTCCATTTGCCTCTGAACAAGACCTGGTTAGCACACTTTGTTTTACTTTGTACTCACATGGTATGGTTTTTCCAATAATTCTACACAAATTGTTCTCAATGTCCCATCTTTAAAAATTAGGTATAATTTAAGGGCTCATATAAACATTTTTTAAAAGTTATATGAATAATATATCCTAGAAAGTTTCCTTGGATTATTATTTTGTCAAATGCTTAGGTAAGCATAACTAATTTTTAAAGGTAACCATTGAAACTTGTTTCAATCCAGAAATTTCTGAGTAACTTGGAAATTATGGAACAAACAGGTAGCACCTGGGCCTTTCCACAGGGCAGAGTTGTCCTTTGGGTACAGGAGCATTGGCCTATCTCCTGTCATGTCACTGGTTCATCAAGATGAACATACTGGAAACCCAGTGGTCTCAATCATGAGAACCAGTTGTGCACATTGCTTCCCAACTTCAGTTCAGCTGATACCATATTCCTAGTTAGAAATTGGCCATATCAGTAGCTTGAACTTGACAAAAGCTACAAATCAGGTTTGTTTATTTTAAATACTCCAGATAGTCAGTTTATCATTTATCAGCATACCACTGACCCTAAGAGATAGGCATGTGACATTTTTAAAACTCATTCCTTAAGAGTTTTCATCTCTTCTTTTAGGTTGTGTTTGCCATAACTTTTCTGGTCCCTGCTGCTGATGAGTGAGAAACTCCAGAGAGATATTTTAATGAGAAATTCTCAAACTTTTCTGATGCATATATACATTCTCAGAGAGGTGGTAAACCAAATAGCTTGCCTCTTTGTATCCTAAAATGCCTCAGTTATTAAAATGATTATGATTACAACTTGAATGGAAAGGAAGTTATCACATACACATGATAGATAAAATTGATAAAGATCTAAAGATCAGTAAAGTATGTTGACAATAGCATAGATCAGAGAGAAGAATGTGCATATGCAAAAGTTGTCTCATTTTTCCATGCCTTGATTTTTTTGTGGGTGAGAACTACCTATGTGGGTGAGACTTTAACAGTTTGCCTTATTAATTAATACAACTAAGTATCAATAAATATGAATACAACCCAATATTCATTTAAGAGGAGAAATTGTCAAAATTTGAGTATCAGTTCACATACATGTTAATTTTGAGAAGTTTCTCTGGGTGTCACAAGTATTAACATATATAAAATATAACATTTAAGATATTCACCAATAAAATAGATCATATTTAATTCATAATGTTTTAGTAGTAATGTTTTTCCCCTCCTTTGTATTTAGAATTTTTCTCCAAGTTTGTTAAAATTTTTCCTCCAAATAGTATCGATATTTTGTCTGCTTGTGTACTAAAGTTTTTCTTTATAAAGGGAGAGATATTGAAAATTCTTCCAATTTGATTGTAATTGTGTTCTACAAATAATACATTTCTATTCACTTGCCATTCAGTGTTCTTTTTTAAATTAGTAAATGGAGATTTAAATTAAGCAATTTTTTATGTTTAATGAGTGAAGTTTGCAAGTAGCAAAAGCTGAAGCCTTTCTTCATAGGTATAATTGCAGACTTCTTATATGTGAGTTCAGCAAACACTTCGTGTTTTTTATAGGTAAACCCAAGCAAACTTTTTCTGACATAACTGGATTAAAAAGTTTAAGGCTTAGTAAAATGTGTGTGTGTGTGTGTATATATATGTATTACACATATCAAAGGCATCCATCATGATTAAGGTTGTACTCTCCTACAAGTAATATATTGATACTTTGCACAGTGATATGATGAAATACCTCCTGATAGTCAACATTTTTGCAGCAACATCAGTGAAAGTCAAAACTTGCAGAAAATTTCCAGAAATATTAAGGAACTTTAAGTTTCTTTATTTTTATCTTAATATTTATTAATAGCATAATTCATTATTTATTTATATCCAAGGATCCATATTTATTTTTAGTGGTTACATTTATATAATAATCAATTTGTGTTGTTTATATTTTTAAAAAGTTCTTTTATGATTTAGTACTTTCAAATATTCATTGCTTTGTGAGTATATCTTTTGATGTTATTTTGTAGCATTCAGTTTTTTATCCTTACCTTCTCAGATTAGGCATTGACAAAAAGGAAATTTCATTTTAAAATAAGTCAAATGATCCATTTAGTTATTATTTCCACTTTTCTTCTTCAGAAAGATACAAGACCTGTGTAAATGAAGTATGACTTTAAAAAATTTATACAAGTGCAGCAAGCTAACAACCACCTAGGTAATACAAGTTAGACCTGCACTTTCTAGTATGGACACATGTGACTACTAAGCACTTGCAATGTGGCTAGTCTGAGTAGAAATATGTATTAAGTATAAGATAAACAGCAGGATTTCAAGACTTAGTCTGTAAAAAAGAATGTATAATATCTCAGTAATTTTACACTGATTACAAGTTGAAATGATACTCTTTTGGTATGTTGGATTAAATATTTTTATTCTTAAAATTAATTTCACTTGTTCAAAAATGTGTATTACTAGAAAGTTTTAAATTACATATGTAGGTTGTGTTATATTTCTGTGGAAAAGATCTGAGTTAGTCCATCACCTGCTGGTGCTTTCCATGTATTTTACTCAGGTGCATTTGTGAGTAGTGTCATTGTTCCCTAATGAATGAAATTTCAAAGACTTTTCCACTTTCATGTTGACTAGGAGAGGAAGTCCAGGTGATGAATTATTCATT
Organism: Phataginus tricuspis; assembly: GCA_029783875.1. Lineage (NCBI taxonomy): Eukaryota > Metazoa > Chordata > Mammalia > Pholidota > Manidae > Phataginus > Phataginus tricuspis. Next base: position 14,125,085 of record JAQQAC010009165.1, on the reverse strand, counting down.
TGTAGCCCTGAGGAAGCATTTAGTGGATCCCAAGAGGAGTGTTTAGTTGAGGGCAGTTTTAGGTAGACAGGCCTCTGACATCTGTTTCAGCCCATACATTTATCACTATATTCCTCCTATCACCCAGCTGGGTATTTACTCTCAGAAAGAGTTAGCCATTGCTTTCCCAGATTTGTGGAGATATGTTGAGTAGATTATGCTAAAATTTTTCTTTGTTTTTATTCTGACTCATTTTTCTAACTTTATTGAGATATAATTGACATACAACATTGTGTAAATTTAAGGTTATAGCATGATGATTTGATAAACATATATATTGTGAAATGATTACTATCATAAGTTATTTAACACATCCATTGTCTCATATAGTTACAGTTTTTTTGTGTGTGTATATGGTGAGAACTTTTAAGATCTACTCTCTTAGCAACTTTCAAATATATAATATAGTATTGTTAATTACAGTCACCATGCTGTACAATACATCCCAACATTTATTCATCTTATAACTGGAAGCTTGTACCCTTTGACCACATTTATCCAGCCCCTCCACCCCTACCCTGGCAATTACATATCTACTCTCTGTTTCTATGAGTTTTTTTTTAGATTCCTTACATAAATGAGATCATACACTAGTCATCTTTCTTTCTCTGGCTTATTTCCATAACATAGTACCATCAAGATTCATCCATATTGTCATAAATGGCAGGATTTCCTTATTTTTTTATGGCTGAATATATATATATATATATATATATATATATATATATATATATATACACACACAAACACACACATATACACATACACATATATACAACATTTACGTATAATATGCTAATATGTATGCTATATATATGATATATATATATGTTTGTTATATATACACATATATATAACATTTTCTTTAGTTATCCATTGATGGACACTTACGTTGTTGGTTATCATAAATTGACCATGTCTGAACTATTATAAATAATGCTGCAATGAATGGGGGTGCAGATATCTCTTCAAGATAGTGATTTCATTTCCTTCAGATGTGCAACTAGAAGGGGTGTTACTGGATCATACTGTTTTCCATAGTGGCTGCATCAATTTTACATTCCACTAGCTGTGATTTTTTTTTTTTTTTTTTTTTTGCCATGACCACATCTTTATTGCATCTCTACGTGAGGAATGGTGAATAACTTATTAATACAGGGAACACTCCCCATTCATAGACAGGCCCATAGAATACAGGGGTGAACCCAGTGTGAAGCTATTTACAGAAGCTGAGGAACAAGTGGATGGAGAAAACTCAGTGCTGGGAATTTACAGTAAGAACTGCCCAGATTCTCCAGGCAGAGAGAAATTGGACTTGTCCACCCTTGAGGTCCAGAAGAACGTCTGGGAAAGCATATCAGGACGATTCAGTGCGGGGTGGGCCGCAAGGTCAGGAATGGTTCAAGAAATGGGTGACCTATGAATCGGTGCCCTGAGTTAGGCACCCCAGAGATGAGTAAATTTAGGGAAACCTTTAGCCTCTCCTACCCAGGCAAGACGGGAGGATGCCAGGAAGTTGGCTTCCAGCGTAGATTCAGGCAGGGACAGGCCTTCGCTGTTTTTGCTCAGATTTGCAGTTCTGCGCTGGGCCAAGCCATCCTCACAAAACCAGCCTTGAGTCGGAGGAGCAGACTCCCGAAGCTGGATGAGCTGGAGTGTGGTCAGCTGACCAGAGCTTTAGGCACATGTTGAATGACAGGGAATAGTCAGAGGCGAACCCTGAGTTGCCAGAGACTCCCACTTAAAAGAAATACCCTAAATATGGGACAAAGGAAAAATACTGCAGAGCTGCTAAGCACTGTAGGCTGATCGGCCCCCATCATCTCCAGAACAGAATAGTGGTTGAGGTCGGCAGAAAGGGAAGCTCTTCCCAGATTGTCTTGTACAGTTTTGTAGTTTCTGGACTCAGGGTTTAGCCGACGTCCCTTTAAATTCCCTGCCGGTCCCGCTGACTTGCATGTCCCACTCCTCAGAACAGTTAGCTGCCCTCTTTCCAGCCTTCATAGTCACCATAGGGGCTGGCCCGGGCGTGGGCCCGTGGGATGGAGAAATCCTTCTGGGTGGCCCGATTCTGCAGCTGAAAGTGGGTGGAATAGGGGGCATAGAGCGTGTCACCCAGCTCTTCAAGACCTTGTGTGATTTCCTCTCGAGAGTAGGCTCTGTTCTCCACGCCATAGCTCTGCTTCATGAGTTGAGGTTTACAAAAAGCATCCTCAACAGGATAATCCATAGGGTTCTGTTGCTTTGTGAGTAGCTGAAATTCAGGCACAACATAAACCAACAGGAAAACCCAACCGTTGGCAACCAAGGCTGAGCTGAGGATGGTATCATCCCACTTGGGACCTGGGGTAGGAATCAAGAGCAGGGTGATCCATGCCACCCAGATGGCGATGGACAGAAGCGTGGTGAGGTAGATGTGGGCCCCGTGTCTCTTCCAGCCAGAGAAGGACACGCAGAAGGTGAAGCTAGACGCGAGGAAGGTCAGTGCCATCAAGAAGAGGACATAGATGAGAAGCATGACGAAGTCTTCATTGCGCCTAGAAGCGGGAAGCTCGGAGAAGATTGCGACGTTGGTCCTGTTCATGGTGAGGATGATGTACTCAATCGCAATGACGTCCTGCACCAGGCTGAAGCCCACGGCCAGGCCCAGCATCACCAGCAAGGACAGGGGCTTCCTCCCGCGGACCAGCTTCGTCAAGTTGAAGGCGTGAGCCAGGAGGCAGGAGAAGCACAGGGCGAAGAGGACGCTGAAGAGGAAGAAGCGTGTGGCGCCGGTGCTGCCGTCCAGCGTGACGATGAAGGCGAAGGTGAGGCCAAAGATCCCCAGCACACCCAGGAGGAAGAGGAACTGGGTCGGCAGCGCTTTCCGCCGGTTGGAGTCCTGCACCTTGCAGATGAAGATCAGGAGCAACAGCATGAAGGCTGAGATTCTCCTTTCTCCACATCTTCACCAGAACTTTTATTTCTTGCCTTTGTGATAACACTATTATAACATATTATAATGACTATTATCTCTTTGATAACAGTCATTCAAGTGGGTGTGAGGTGATATCTCATTGTGGTTTTGATTGCATCAGTCAAACCTGATGAGTAGTGATATTGAGCAGACTGAAAAGTTTATTCTAAATAAATTTTTATTATTTAGAAATAACATAGGGAGAAAGAAAAGATACTTGACATTGGTCTTGGCAATATATTGCTAAGATATATTTTTGGATATGACATCAAAAACACAAGTGACAAAAGCAAAAATAAACGGTAGGACTACATCAAATTAAAGAGCTTATGCACAGCAAAAAATGACCAAGAAAATGAAAAGGGAACCTATATAATGGGAAAAATATTTACAAACCACATACCTGATAAAGGGTTAAGATCCAAAATATATAAGGAAGTCATACAGTTGAACAGCAAAAAAAAAAAAAATCTGGTTTTGATTCATTTTTGATGCAATATTCTCAATATTAATGTGATTTTATTTGTAATAATTATTTTTGATGCTAATATACTTTCTGCCAATGTAATACACTGTGCAAGGGAACTAAAATATTTTCCATAAAAAAAAATCAAATGGTAAATGCGACTGACATTTGTAGAAATGAAACTGACAGCAAAATCATGAGTAATTATCCAGGCTGATTTGGCAGGGAAAAATTATTTAAATGCTAACAAGATTAACAATAGGTGTGTGGAGAGTCTGGGTACTCTTTGTCAGACACAGCCACTGATGTGCTTTGACTGAATTGTCAGGATTAAACTCATTTGGATATTTAGCCCTTTATCAGGATGCTAGGAAGATAAATTTTAAAATTGATGCAAGCTATGCCCTTAATGCAACTATTCTGATGTTACAGTTTCTCTAACTCAAAATTTATTTACTCAAGTAATTTCAACCAAAATAAGATCTCAACTCAAAGAAAGTATCCACCAGGCTATCTTTTCAGACAAACTAAACAACTATTGGTTTTACTTTCTGTATCATTTTTTAGTAATACATCTAGGAGCTGTATGGGTTTAATTTCATGAATGGCAAAATAGTCATTCAGAATTTAGTTCATTACTTTGATAAACATGCTTTTATTAAAATCCACCTATCCATCAGTCACTAAGCTGAACTCTGTGGGAAATAAAAATGCCTTGCATACCTCATACATTAGCTATGAGTGAGTTTCCTTCCATCTTAGTGGGAATGACTCTGTATTGATCTAGATAATAGATGAATTCTTAATTGTATAAAACTGCAACCATCCCTCATTTGTGACAAAGAGTAGCAGTTACTTGCAAAACTGGAATACACAGAGTATTCTCAGACTCCAGACCATCACATTGTTTCAACCATTTTTCTGTCTTTATTTTTTTCCTTAAAGACCTCTTTTAAAATTAGTAAAAATGAGCTAATTTACATTTCACTTCATTATACTGTGAAGATATGGGATAAATTATAATTTTGCCCCTGGAGCCCAGCACAGATCCTAGTGTGTTATGTACCTCATCAGTCAGAAGCTGGTGATTAGAGTGAGCAAGATTTGGGTGGGATGAGGACAGCTGAATAAAGGAAACACTGTACCAATCAGCTTGTAGGTATAACTTTCTGATTTCTTTTGCTTTTATTTACCCTTTTGTATTTCTTGTACAGTCTCATTAGAATACCTTTGCATACAACAAATGGCATATGACACAGGGCCTTGGTTAACAACCAATAAGCCAATCAAGAGTGGATCATGTAAAACTGATGATTCATGGCTCTGCTATGTTGATAAAGAAAAAAGAAATTTATTCTGTTTTTCTTTTTTATTCTTTAATATTCTTACAGGGACTTCATTTAGGGATAAATATATGTTTATTTAGGATATATAAGGGATATGGAGAAGCTACTATATATAAGGTATTAATGGGAAATACAATTATTTCTTATTTTCTGGAATGCTACTATCTTATTTTTTCTGAATAAATCTGTGCTATTAAGTTGCCTGAGTTATGCAAACCTATGTCCTTTCTTTCCCCTAAACAATTCTCCAAGATTATACTGAAATTTTCTCTGAGGATAAACTAAAAAATGTAATGTTTTATTTGACCTTGTCAGATATGACCTTTATTTATTTTCCAGCCTCATCGCTTTTCTTTTTTCCCTTATTCTTCAAGCCAGCCTACTTGCAAGTACCATGTTCCCCTATTTCAGGGTCTTTGTAGCCATTGTTTCTTGGCTAACTCCTATTCATCTTCCACCCAAGATTTTTAATCACTTTATTTGTGACACCTTCCCTGATATCTTGATCTTCAGTAGGTACCTATTTTGGTTGCTCTCCCTGCATTGCATAACACTTATATTATTGTGCATTTCTTTTGTCACCCAAGGTAGTACTTTCTCTCTGATGGTAAGAATCATGTCTTCTATTGTATCCTCAGAGTTTGCAAATAGGATCATTCCAATTCAGCATTAGTTGAGAAATAAATGAATGACAAAATAAAGCAAAAAAAAAAAAATCCCACAACATTTTAGTGGGGGAAGGATGAAGACAAAATGATTGAAATGCCTTGTGAACACTGCAGAAATTGATGAGATTAATGATAATTTCTCCTTTTATTCTATAGGTCTCTAAAGTAGCATAGTTTTCTATCTATTTATTTTTTGGCAGCATTTCCCACATATTAATTTATTTGAATCATAAACTGTAGTTTTTTAGTACATAAAATCACACTGAATTGTAGATCTTTCATTTGTTTATGGAAATACTGATTTTTTTTTCTTTTGGGAAAAGAGTAATTTTTCTCAGCTACAAAAAAAGAGCATTTTCTTCCATGGAACATTAGGTTCATCACTCTAATTTAAAAAGTTTTCACTTATGATTATGGCACCAGATGTTAAAATTACTTCATTGTCTAACCATCTGAAACAAAAGCAGATTTTGTTGACCTCAGTTTTTTGGAGCTTTCTCTCTTTGGGAAAAAAATCTATTTTATATCATAAGTAACATTCACAAATCAATTCATGGAATATTTGAAAACTGGGGTATAGTTATTTATGATCTCATACCTTGAAAAGTAGATAACTGTCAAAGCACTATATTGTACACTTGAAACCAATATAATATAGTATATCAACTATAGTTCAATTAAAAAATAGAACAGTTATTATCAAAAGAAGTTGGTTTAAGAAAAGGTGACTTCCTTTTCTTTTGTTAAATAAACATAAGAATCTATGGATCATCAAAGTCTAGTTAAGTGGAAAAAGAATTAAAAAAATAGAAAATTATATATATATGAAAATGAATGATTATATGTTTATCTGGGTTAAAATATTTATTTTATTAGTTTTACAAATTTCAGGTATCTGAGATAGTATAAATCCAAAGTGATGCAATATAATCCAAAGTGATGCAATATGGTAAAGAGACTATCCTTTAAAGAAATCTGTCATAGGGAATCTGCCTGCAGCAAGCCACCTTTGGAATACTGATACCATTTTCATGTTGTCTGCGTTCTCAATTAAGGTCACAAACTGACGGTGCCAAGTCCATATGCTATCTGTAGTGGGTTGAATAGTGTTCCCCCCAAAATTCACCTGGAACTTCAGAGTGTGACCTTACTTAGAAATAAAGTCTTTATAGATGTAATCAAGTTAAGATGCCATCATACTGGATTAGGGTAGGCCCTATGCCAATGACCTTCATGAAGTCTTCATAAGAAGAGAGAAATTTGAACACAGAAATAGACAGGGAAGAAGAACATATAATTATGCAGACAGAGTTTGGAGTAATGAATCTACAAGCCAAAGAACACCAAAGATTGAAAAGCAAAAAGTAAGAAAAAGGCAAGAAAGGATCCTCCCCTAGAGCCTTCAGAGAGAGCATGATCCTGCTGCATCTTGAATTCAGAAGTGTAGCCTCCAAAATTTTGAGAAAATAAACTTCTGTTTCTTTAAGCCAACCAGTTTTATTTAAAGCCACCCTACTTTGTTGTGGCAGCCATAGAAAACTAATATGTCCTAGAACACTAGATGAAAAAGTAGAACAACTGCCTTGTAAAGGTACCTCAGGAAAGCACAAGACAGACTGAAGCGGAGCTGAGTTAGGGCTCCCTGAGGACTGGTGCCCTGGAATATCACTGAGAAGGATGCAGGGGGAATATGCATGGTCTGTGCAAGGTTAAATCAATTTAAGGAAAAGTAGCCTCTGGTAATATGTGTAACAATCAGTGCCTTGTCTCCAAACCTGAAGAGTGTGTGGGAGGACAGGGATAAACAACGGGGATCGTGGCAAGTTTTAGGTTGTGTAGAAGCTGTTATTAGGGCCATGCCCTTTAGAGACTCAAAGAGTTAATTATAAGAGGATAGCACCAATTCTTCAGTATTCATTCCAGATAAAGTTTACATGAAATTGGAATCAGGATTTGGTGTATTAGAAGTTTTTTGAGTGCAATTTAGAATCAGTAGTTTGTAATGTCATATTTATGTTTGTGAGATTTTAGTTTCTTTGTGCTTCCTATTCAATTTTTTTTTAATATTTCAACCTTACCTCTGATAAACTGGGAGAACTTATTTTACTTATCTTTGAAAGTATCTTCCAACTTCACTTCACCCAGTGTCCAGGTAAGAAAGTGAAGATAGGTCTTCCAACTCCAGTGACTGAAAGAGCTGCAGAGTTGCCATAGACGCCAAGGTGTACGAGACGATCAGATTTGATGTGAGCTTGAGAATTTTGTATTTAGGCCTGAAATTTTCCTCACATTACAGAAAGCAAGCTGGCAAATGCTCTTGATAGCCAGTGATTTCCTCTGGCTGCCTAATAGCAAAATAAAGTACACTTGATGTTGGCAAAAGTCTCATTGCTCCTTGCTATGGACCGAGCAAGGATGTAGGGATGACAGCATGCATATTCATTGTGACATATTTTACCTGCCTCATATTGACAACTCTGATTATAATCATTAGAATTTTGCCATTTTTCTGTCTGATTCTGAAATGTTCTGATTATTTTAGCCTTGACTGAATATCCCTTAATCTCACTTAAATCCTAAGAACCACTTAAAGAAACTTCTTCCAACGTATACTATCTTGGAAGTCTTCCACTGAAGATGGACTTAGATTTCCCTTGGAAAAATGTGTGGCTGCCTTAATCATCCATTATTAATACCCAGAAGGAGCCCTAAAAAAATTTTTTTTATATTTCCTCCCCTCTTGTTTGTCATCTCTTTTAATCAATGATATTTTTAACCACCTAGTGTCATGGAGAGAACAGAGTATATTTAGTCCCAATATTTAATAAATAGTGCCTTATAGTCATATATAGAGGAAGTACAACCTTTAAAGGAGAAATATTAGGCTTCTTAACACCCTGATGAAAAATTGGCCCTCACTGGGACATACCTAATATTATATAAAGAACTGTCTTGGACTGATTTTATATAAAACTGGCAAAATATACTTATAAAATCAATAAATATTAGCATTGCCAGCGTTAGGAAGGAAGGAACTCAGCACGGTGTCTCAGGGAAGTCAGATACCATGAGGTGAAAAACCGAAGTCAAGAACGCAAAGTAAGTTTTAATACACTCTGCATAAAATAACAGAGCGAGCCTGCCTAAGGTGGATGCTCATTCTGAGGTTTCTTTTATGTGGTTTTGGCGGGGCAGAGAGGTCCTTGATTGACAGCTCTCCCTCTCTAGGCTTGTTTTGATTGGTGAAATGAGGACATGGGCTGGGCTGTGCCTGTGCCTCTGATGTTTCTTATCTTTGGGAGACCCCAGACATTTCCTGAGTCACTCTTGGACCCTGTGGCTTCATCTAATTAACTCTCTGAGTCATTTCTGGTTCTCTGGGTCTATCTGATCAACTCCCTGAGTCATCTCTGGGGGGCCTCTTTCTCCTTTTCATCCTGCTCACTTCTGTCTTTCTGCCTAACACCAGAGTGTCTAGCATTCATGTAATCTAATCTCATTTACTGTTGAAGAAACTAAATTGAGGGACGTTAAGGGACAGATATATTTAACCAATCCCTACTTTGTAGACATAAATGGTCCTTGCACACACTTTGAACATAGCACTTCATTGAACTCATTACATGTCAATTTTCTTGCTGGACTATAATCTCTGGAAATTCAGGGGCCAAATATAGAGCCCTAAAGGTTTGGACAGTGCCTGTCTACTACTTGTGTCTTATGAATGCCAAGTACATATTCTCAAGTTGTGAATATGTTGTTCCTAATATACAATTATGTTGTAACCCTAGAGAAAGAACTAGGAAAAATCAACAATGAACTCTCAGATGCTACAAGTTTCTCTAAGAAAAATCAGGATATCTAGTAATAAAAAAATGTGCATTGTACTGAATAAGAAGGAGCTATTGGTGTATGGATTGGGTCAAATAATTCCAGAAATATTTGTTTCTTATTACCTTATATATTTGTTTTTATTACCTTAAAGCTTCTCAAGCATTATTTAAATTTTGATAGTAAACTCTTCTATGTTGATGGACTAGTTTAATAATGCAAGTTTCATTTTATCAAATATTGATTTATATTTGAAATTTTATATCTCCAGAGATGTATTAATATTGTGTGAAAGCAACCAGGTCCATTTCAAAATTATCTTTAATTGGATGCTAGCATTCCTTATCTCTATGTCCTATTCATCCAAGTTCTTCTTTTCTGTTTGATATTTATACAAGGAAATTCTCATTGTTTAATTTTTCCATTCCTTTAGAGCTTTCCAGTTTTATCTTATAGTCCACTGTCTGACTCTGCCACATCATAGTAATGTGAGTGGAGCAATTTCAAGAGTTAATGGTATTCAGGAAGTCAGAATAATAATGTACGTGGGATTTTCTTTCCAGGGAACTCAAAAAATACTGTAAGATACTACTTGATTTTTTCCCAACTCCTAATGTCATGAAAACAAATCCTGAAATATTGACTAAAAGTCCCTCTTTTTATTTTTAAACCTTCCTTAACTGTTTTCTCCTTGAAACAAGTATTTGATGGCCTCAGGTGAAATCTAGCTGCCTCTATGTCTCAGTCCACATTTACCGAGGAGCTCTTCTGGCCTGGAGGCAAGGACTGGTTCAAGCATCCTTCTGTAGTCAGTTGGTACCTGCCGAGCTTCTCCTGCGAAAAATGTGGCCCTGTGTTCCCAAAACTCATGAATGAAACAATTCACGGCAGGCTTTGATTTACTCAGCATTCATAGCTTTAGGATACTTTCCTTTGGAATCACACACACCTGCTTTTTCAGACTGCATTCTGGATCTTAGAAGAATTGGAAGGGCTATCTCAGAACAATAAATAAAATAATGAGGTGGAAGAGATGTGACATAAGATTGAGAGAGAGCTGATCCTAGTGTGTGTCCTGGCCAAACCACTAATACCGGTGTAGAATTAATTTCTTCGGGGCTTCCTTGCTTCTGAAGCTAATAGTCTTTGAACAGATGATCTTCAAATTATCTACCAATGTTTAACTTCAGTAATTAATGATAAATTAAAATAGGTTATACATGCCAATCTATTAGAGAAGAGAGGAGATAATGTAAATAGAACAGTCAAGATCATATCTATCTTTATAAATAAAAAGAAGAATAAATAAAAAGAAGACTTCCATGCCTAAACATTCAATCACAAAAATATTAAGAGGGCATTCTTTAATACAGCAACTTGGTCTTCTCTTACTCAGTCTGAAATTTTGTACACTATGCCAAATTTCTTTTTTGTAGCAAAGATGATAACTCAAAGTTCTGATTTCAAGACACCTCAATTCATTTTTTTAATTCATTCTGATTGACAACTGTTTCCTCTTTTTGGTTTGGAAAGTAGGAATTAATCCTTATTGAAACAACATCTATATGGTTGTGGTGCATTTAGTTGAGGAAAAGACTCTAGTTTCTGTACTTCAAACATTACAATCAAATGCAGGTATTTGGATATGTTCATTAGCATTCTTCAAATTCCTTCATTACTATAAAAATTCCCAAAATCTTCAAAGTTTTTGAGAAAATGATCAACAAAGGGAAATATGCAAGGCATGGATGACTTCTGCTGCGCCCAATCCTTCCCACCCCACATACCCTTTTGCTTTGGCTTCAGTGAACTCAGGAAACAATTACTGCTGAAAATACCATGTCCCTCACCCTTGATAATTATTATGCCAACAAATTCTTTAACCTTCCCCACCTCAGCATTACATTTGTCAGAGTCTGGGGAATCAAATGTAATTAATGCAACTGCTTATAGTCAATTGCTTTCAAGAAGAAAAAAATCATCCTTTTTAAAATTTTATGTGCACGATAAACCTTGAGTATGAATAGCAAACTCATTGAGAGCTGTTACATGGGGCTATGGTTTCTAGATTTCTGTTCAAGTTTGCAGAAGGTATATCTTTTCTTTCTTATCCAGACTTCAACCAGGTTATCAAATTGCCAACTGATTTTTGGAAAAGGTATTTTAAACTAGTTTATCATTTGCCTTTGACCCCAGATAGTTTTACTTTCCTTGTTGAATATAGAGGAGATAAAAATTCTCTAGATTCACCTAATTCTATCATTTTGAGAATGTGAATTAATACCTACTATATTTAATAATTTGAGTAAGACTTTGGGATAATATCAATATAGGGATAAGGTTTATAGGGAAAAGGTTTGTAAAAAAATTTTATGTACTCTTTGTGGGCTAATTTTCTAATCAACCTGTTGTTTCATTAATTCTCTAAAAACCTTGTGAGAAAGTTTTAATTGCTTTTTCAGTGTGAGTCTGAAAACCTTAACCTGCTCATGGTCATATAACTTCTAATACATGAAGAAACCAGTATTCAAACATGAATATGGCTTCAAGTGCATGCTTTTGCTAACTCTGTGCTGCTTTCTTTTAAGAGCTTATGGGCTATTGGGAGAAGTGAACATGAAGATATCCCAATGATGCCGAGAAATACAATATTGACTTAAAATCTGTCTGAAAAGTACAGACTTGTCATTTTTAGTTTCTTTCATGAAACACAAGAATTCTAGGCAGATAATTCAAAGGATTAAATTTCGTGGAGACTGAGGTTGATATGAGACTCCCTCTGTCACTAAATAATCTCTACTTCCAATTCTTGTTATCATCAAAACAGACTCATCTTCTCATTGATTAATTTTCTAATTAGGAATTGGTTTAAATTTAGACTCATGCTAGTAAAATTATATGGACACATAAACAGTTTTTAATTTAAAAAATATTTTCATGGTAAAATTATTAAAGAAAATAAGACTACTCCAATGTAATAATATTCATTTTGCTTGTATTCCTCTAGTATTTCTTAATGTGAATATTCCTTTATTTATTTTTTATTTTGGTATCACTAATATACAATCACATGAGCAACACTGTGGTTACTAGATCTCCCCATAATCAAGTCCCCACCACATACCTCATTACAGTCACTGACATCAGCATAGTAAGATGCTATAGAGTCTACTTGTCTTCTCTGTGCTGTACTGCCTTCCCCGTGACTCCCCCTACGTGCTAATCATAATGCCCCTTATTCCCCTTCTCCCTCCCCAGTCCCTTTCCCTTTGGCAACTGTTAGTCCATTCTTGGGTTCTGTGAGTCTTATGCTCTTTGTTCCTTCAGTTTTTGCTTTGTTCTTATGCTCCACAGATGAGTGAAATCATTTGCTACTTGTCTTTCTCTGCGTGGCTTATTTTACTGAGCATAATACCCTCTAGCTCCATCCATGTTGCAAATGATAGGATTTGTTTTCTTCTACTGGCTGAAAAATATTCCATTGTGTATATGTACCACATCTTCTTTATCCATTCATCTACTGATGGACACTTAGGTTGCTTCCATTTCTTGGCTCTTGTAAATAGTGCTGTGATAAACATAGGGGTGCATATGTCTTTTTCAAACTGGGATCCTGCATTCTTAGGGTAAATTCCTAGGAATGGAATTCCTGGGTCAAACGGTATTTCTATTTTTAGTTTTCTGAGGAACCTCCATACTGCCTTCCACAGTGGTTGAACTATTTTACATTCCCACCAGCAGTGTAGGAGGGTTCCCCTTTCTCTGCATCCTCGCCAGCATTTGTTGTTCCTAGTCTTTTCTATGTTGGCCATCCTAACTGGTGTGAGGTGATATCTCATTGTGGTTTTAATTTGTATTTCCCTGATAATTAGTGATGTGGAGCATCTTTTCATGTGCCTGTTGACCATCTGAAATTCTTCTTTGGAGAAGTGTCTGTTCATATCCTCCATCCATTTTTTTAATAGGGTTATTTGCTTTCTGGGTGTTGAGGCACGTGAGTTCTTTATATATTTTGGATGCTAATCCCTTGTCGGATATGTCATTTACAAATATATTCTCCCATGCCTTTTTGTTCTGTTGATGGTGTCCTTTTCTGTATAGAATCTTTTTAGCATGAGGTAGTCCCATTTGTTCATTTTTTATTTTGTTTCTCTTGCCCAGGGAGATACATTCAGGAAAAAGTTGTTCATGTTTATATTTAAGAGATTTTTGCCTATGTTTTCTTCTAAGAGTTTTATGGTTTCATGACTTACATTCAGGTCCTTGATCCATTTTGAGTTTACATTTGTGTATGCGGTTAGACAATAATCCAGTTTCATTCTCTTGCATGTAGCTGTCCAGTTTTGCCAACACCAGTTGTTGAAGAGGCTATGATTTCCCCATTGTATATCCATGGCTCCTTTATCGTATATTAATTGACCATATATACTTGGGTTAATATCTGGGCTCTCTAGTCTTTTCATTGGTCTGTGGGTCTGTTCTTGTGCCAGTACCTAATTGTCTTGATTACTGTGGCTTTGTAGTAGAGCTTGAAGTTGGGGAGCATAATCCCCCCTTCTTTATTCTTCCTATTCAGGATTGCTTTGGCTATTCATGGTCTTTTGTGGTTGCATGTGAATTTTAGAACAATTTGCTCTAGTTCATTGAAGAATGCTATTGGTATTTTGATAGGGATTACACTGAATCTATGGATTGCTTTAGTCAGGATGGCCATTTACACAGTATTAATTCTTCCTATCTATGAGCACTGGATGTGTTTCCATTTATTGGTATCTTCTTTAATTTCTCTCATGCGTGTCTTGTAGTTTTAAGAGTATAGGTCTTTCACTTCCTTGTTAGGTTTATTCCTAGGTATTTTATTCCTTTTGATGAATTTGTGAATGTAATTGTTTTCCTGAATTCTCTTTCTGCTGGTTCATTGTTAGTGTATAGAAATGCCACAGATTTCTGTGTATTAATTTTGTATCCCACAGCTTTGCTGAATTGAGATATTAGATCTAGTAGTTTTGGAGTGGATTCTTTAGGGTTCGTTATGAACAATATTGTGACATCTGCAAACAGGGACAGTTTAACTTCTTCCCTGCCAATCTGGATGCCTTTTATTTCTTTGTGTTGTCTAATTGTCATGGCAAGGACCTCAAGAACTATGTTGAATAAAAGCGGGGAGAGTGGGTATCCTTGTCTTGTTCCTGATCTTAACGGAAAAGCTTTTAGCTTCTCGCTTTTAAGATGTTGACTGTGGGTTGATCATATATGCTCTTTATTATGTTGAGGTACTTACCCTCTATACCCGTTTTGTTGAGAGTTTTTATCATGAACGGATGTTGAATTTTGTTGAATGCTTTCTTTGGCATGTATGGAGATGATCATATGGTTTTTGTCCTTTTTGTTGATGTGGTGGATGATGTTGATGGATTGTCTAATATTGTACCATCCTTGTATTCCTGGAGTAAATCCTACTTGATCATGATGGATGATCTTTTTAATGTATTTTTGAAATCTGCTAATATTTTGTTGAGTATTTTTGCATCTATGTTTATCAGGGATAGTGGTCTGTAAATTTTCTTTTTTTGTGGTGTCTTTGACTGATTTATCATTAGGGTGATGCTGGCCTCATAGAATGAGTTTGGAAGTACTCCCTCCTCTTCTACTTTTTGAAAAACATTAGGGAGGATGGGTATTAGGTCTTCACTAAATGTTTGATATAATTCCGCAGTGAAGCTGTCTGGTACAGGGATTTTGCTCTTAGGTTTTTTTTTGATTACCAATTCATTTTGTTGCTCGTAATTGGTGTTTTCAAATTTTGTTTCTTTCTGGGTCCATCTTGGAAGCTTGTATTTTTCTAGAAAGTTGTCCATTTCTTCTAGGTTATCCAGTTTTTTAGCATTTAATTTTTCATTGTAATCATAATAATTCTTTGTATATATGTGGTGTCCATAGTGATTCTTCTTTTCTCATTTATGATTCTGCTTATGTGTGTAGACTCTCTTTTTTTCTTGGTAAATCTGGCTAGGTGCTTATTGATTTTGTTTATTTTCTTGAAGAACCAGTTCCTGCTTTCATTGTTTCTTTCTATTGTTTTGTTCTTCTTGATTTTATTTATTTCTGCTCTAATCTTTATTATGTCCCTCCTTCTACTGACTTTGGGCCTCATTTGTTCTCTTTTTTCTAGTTTCCTTAATTGTTAGTTTAGACTGTTCATATGGGATTGTTCCTCTTTCTTGAGGTAAGTCTGTATTGCAATATACTTCCCTCTTAGCAAGGCCTGCAGATTTTGCAGTGTTGAACTATTGTTCTCATTTGTCTCCATATATTGCTTGATCTCTGTTTTTATTTGGTCATTGATCCATTGGTTATTAAGAAGCATGTTATTAAGCCTCCATGTTTTTGTGGAATTTTTCTTTTTCTTTGTGTAATTTATTTCTAGTTTCATACCTTTGTGATCTGAGAAGCTGGTTGATACAATTTCAAACTTTTTGAATTTACTGAGGCCCTTTTTGTGGCCTACGATCTGATCTATTCTTTAAAGTGTTCCAAGTACACTTTAGAAGAATGTGTACGCTGCTGCTTTTGGGTGTTGAGTTCTGTAGATGTCTGTTAGGTCCATCTGTTCTAATGTGTTGTTCAATACCTCTGTCTCCTTACTTATTTTCTGTCTTGTTGATATGTCCTTTGGAGTGAGTGGAGTGTTTTAGTTTCCTAAAATGAATGCATTGCATTCTATTTCCTCCTTTAATTCTGTTTGTATTTGTTTCACATATGTAGGTGCTCCTGTGTTGGGTGCATAGATATTTATAATGGTTATATCCTTTTGCTGGATTGACCCCTTATCATTATTTAATGTCCTTCTTTGTTTCTTGTGACTTTCTTTGTTTTGAAGTCTATTTTGTCTAATAAAAGCACTGCAACTCCTGCTTTTTTCTCCCTCTTAGTTGCATGAAATATATTTTTCCATCCCTTTGCTTTTAGTCTTTGTATGTCTTTGGGTTTAGAGTGAGTCTCTTGTAGGCAGCATATAGTTGGTTCTTGTTTTTTTATCCATTAAGTGACTCTATGTCTTTTTATTGGTGCATCAGACCATTTACATTTAGGGTGATTATCGATATGTATGTAGTTATTGCCATTGCAGTCTTTAGATTTGTGTTTACCAAAGGTTCAAGGATAACTTCCTTACTATCTAAGAGTGTAACTTAACTCACTTGGTATGCTATTACAAACACAATCTAAAGGTTCTTTTTTTTTCTCTCCCTCATCTCCTAGCTTTTTAACCAGAACTAATAATAGTGTTTTGTTTTTGTTTCTATGAGGTTGAAAAATATTGTTACTCAAAACAAAATATAGGTCATTTAATTATTTGATTATCCATATTTTTCTACCCCTTCTTACTTTGCTAGTAGTTGTATATGACATATTTTATTATTTTGTTCTGGTTGCACAGAACACTTTTGTTACAAACTAATAGTTTTACTCAGAATTACTGCAAAAAGACTTATAGAGTCCTGTGTACATTTTTATCCTTTTCATTAAAGCAGGTGTACTGTGGATCTTATTATCATTTAGAAGATGTAGGATCCTTGCTTTGTAATGAGTAAAACAATTATAAAATTCTATTATATCATAGAAAAGTTTGAGAGAAATGTAAAGTGTCGAATATCTATTTGCTTTACACTTTTTTCACCAAAAGTGTTTAAGTTCCTTATTTATTACCTGAGGGCTTGCTTGATTTGTTATGACATTGATACCTCAGATCTACTTGTTTTCATTAAATACTGAAGATAATTGTAGTTAAACAACCTTGGTATCTAACAAAATGAACAGGTGAATCTTTTTAGTTGGGGTTTTAATTGGGAAGCAAATACAATGTCTTGGAATTTGACATTATCAAATGTATTACACTGTTGCTCAATATTTTATGTCAAATAGATTGTTATCAGGATGTTTCTGAGAAAGAATACTAGTTGCAAAATAATGTGAACTTGTATTTGAGAAATGAGTTGAATGCCAAGATCATAATTATTATTACAGCAGGTTAGGTTATTAGCAAAGTTATTTTTTCCCTTTGAATTTTGGAAGCTGTCTCTACCAAGCTTTAGGAAAAAGGAAATTAGGCATTTTGTTTATTATGGGAAAAAAACAACTTTGAGTATGGCCAGGTTGTTAGTGCTCACAAATATGGTCCAACGTGGCCCCATCTCTTTTTAAACATTATCTCTTACCATCCATTTTAATTAGTACTCTTGTCTCTGTTGTGTACCCACACACCCCTCCTTTCCTCTACAGGGACCATGCTTGCTGTTCATTTGGTTTGGGCTACCCTTCCCCACTTATGTTTCCTAAACAAAAATCCTGTTTTTAGATACCTTCTTTAATCTCTCTTAATGCTTGATAGGTTATTATTAATGTTTCATAGCATTTATTAGGCTGTGTTGAATCTGTATGACCTCTCTTCTCTTTCATTCTCCCTCTTATCTTGTTTCTCTTCATTTATGAATCATCCAGAAGAGTGTCAGATATCTTAAAAGTGCCTTGTAGATACTAATATAACTAAACTAAAAATGAGTAGTCTCTTTAATAATAAATCAATGTACTTAACATATAACTCCTGAATTAGGAGGTTCCATTAAAGTCTTCTGCTCCTAAACAATCTTGTTCTGATGATTATTTATATAAAATATTCAAATTATGATTCTGAACAAATGTAAAATTATTTGAACTCAGAAAGACATGCCAGATCAAACTAAGAAATGGCTCTACATATGATCTGAGGATTCCTATTTTAGCATCAAAAGCTATATAGATGCACAGAGAAGCTATAGACTAAACAGCCTTCAGGTGCTTTAAATAGCTCCATGGATGGCATGTTGGATTAAATAGTGACCCTCACCCCAAGTTTTATGTCCACCCGGAACCTGGGAATGTGACCTTATTTAGAAATAGTGTCTTTGCATATATAATCAAGTTAAGATGGGGTCATACGGGAATTGGGTGGGCCTTAAAATCAGTATGATTAGTGTTTTTAATAATAAGAGGAACACAGGGACACAGACACACAGGGGAGAAAGCTGTGTAAAGATCGAAGAAGAGATTAAAGTGATGCATCTACAGGCCAAGTAATGCCAAGAATTGCTGTCAACCACCAGAAGCTGGAAGAGACAATGAATTATTCTTCCTTAGAGCTTTTGGAGGGAACATGGCCATGCTGACATTTTGACTTCAGACATTTAGCCTTCAGAACTATGCGTGAATAAGCTTCTGCTGTTTACAGTCATCGAGTTTGTGGTACTTTGTTATAACAGCCCTAAGTTTTACAGGTAGTCTGCACTTACAAATAAGGAAATATTGTTTTAGATCAATTTGATTAACACTTATTAAGTTTGTGTGGTAGACATAATCATAGACATTAGGAATATGTCCTTGAAGAGTTTCAAGGCATGGGAAAGATGGACATATCAATAGAAATGTCAGTGTCATATGTAGCAAGCACTATTGGCTACTCAATCATCAGCCTTTTACTCTTTCTTTCTGCTTTTGCATACAGTTAGGTGAGCAAATGAGGTTTGGAGCTATGGTAGCAATCTTAAGAGTAAGAACTGCAGAAAAACTGACCCAGATACCTGACATTACAAAGCCACCAAAATTAAACCTAAAATGATACTCTGCTAATCACCTTATTATGGGAGATAATGAACACTACTGAATAAAACTTTTTTATTTGTATTCTTTTATATTTGCAGCTCGGTTATTCTAATGAATACAGTTAACCTTTGACAATACAGGTATTAGGGTTTGTGACCCCTCTCATAGTCGAAAATCTGTATAGGACTTTTTACTCCCTAGAAACTTAACTACCAAATAGCCTGTGTAGACCAGAAGCCTTACAGATAACACAGTTGATTAACACATATTTTGTATATGTATTATTAAAATAAAGTAAGCTGGAGAAAAAATGATTTTTCAAGTTGTAGCAGATTTTCAAAATATTTTCCAATGTATTTCTTGAAAAAAATCCATGTGTAAGTGGACCGATTCAATTTAAATCCATGTTGTTCAAGGGTAAGCTGTACATTGAAATGTGTTAAAGGTCTTTGGAAGCATAAAAAAAGGACCTCTTGCTCCAAAATGGAGGCTTAGCCAGTTTGATTTCGATAAGGATGGAAAGATGAGTAGAGGTTATCTGGATCAAGAAATGTGAGAATATCCTCCTAAGAAAAATAATAGATGATAAAGGCAGAAAGCTACAAAACAGCCTGGTGACTAGCCATAAGTATTTTGACATTACTATAACATAAAACATAGAAATAGGTTGGGTTGGGGAGGATCAAGACATGATAACTTTTGTATGCCCTAATAAGGTCATCAAACTTTATTCTGTAGGATGGGAAGCTACTGGAACATATGAAGTTGAGTGATTTGAATTTAATTAAGTTATATTTAGATACTTCTGTTTATATTGTGCACTTTAAAATTTATATCATAAAGCTAGAATCATAGTAACAATCTCTCTTTAATAGTTCAGGCAAGAGATGATGAAGATGTAAATCATAACTAGTAATAAGATGTTAAAGAAGGGATATTTTCAAGAAATAGTTGAGAAGTAAAATTGAAAGTACATGATTTATTGGATGTGAAGATAAGAAAAAAATTTAGGCGATTTTCAGGTTTCAAGCTTGAGGAGATGGCGTATAGAGAATGCAGGAGAAAGAACTAGTTATTGTAGGAAGTGACAATTAAATTTCCAAATGCCAAATACCTAAACTGTTGTTTTAATCATTTTCTAATGGAAAGTTAAATAAAACACATGCCCCTAGTATAGCACATACAGAATATAACTCAAATTTTCTTGATGACTCACAGTACAATTGTGAATGTTAGTTATTGCTTGGGGCTGTAAAATATTTATATATTCTTGGGCTTGAACTGATATGATACTTTTCTATAACAGGCAATTATGAAATTCTATGGGATTATTTGAATTGTTCTACATAGTTTTCATGGTCACTCTTTATCCTTCATTATTTTGAGGCTATGGGTTATCATTTCATTTATTTCTTCAATCATATATTCAGTCCACAGACATTGTTGTAGACACGGAGGGTATAGTGCTGAGCAAGACAGACACAGTCACTCTTCACAGTGGCCTTCAGTTTTACTGAGGAATGACAGAGAATAGATAACCATAGACATAAATATCAATTCTACATAGAAGTAATTACTTTGAATGAGATGAAATAGAAATGGCAAGGAGTTGGGCCAATAGAAAGTATGGTAATGAGGGAAGTCACCTTTCAAGAGGAACTTTTTAAGTGAAGCCTAACTAGATGACAAGGAGATGATAAGATCTCTGAGAGAGAAGTATTTCAAAGACAGAAACCAGTCAGAGGAAGATGGAAAGTAGGAAGTAAGCTTTCTGAGTTTGAAGAATTGAGAGATTGTTGAAGCTGAGTGATCAAGGGCTTGGGGGAGTAAGAGTTGAGTGTAGAGATTTGGACACGGCACACATCACACAGACCTTGTAGGCTGTCATAAGGAGATACATATTATTCCAATTGTAATGAGAAAGCACTGAAATATTTTAAGTGTGGTGATGACATTTATGTTTTAAAAAGACAAATAGAGCTGCCCTTTGGAGAATGGAATGTATGGAAATAAAAGTGAAAGGAAGATCAGTTAGGCAGACATTGCATTAATCCAGGCAGAAATGTAGCATTTGGAAGGAAGAGAAGTAGATGAATTGAGTATGTATTCTGAAGGCAAAGCTGACAGAACCTATTGTTAATAGCATATTTTCCCCTTTCAGTTTTGCTGCTGCTTTTCTGTGGATTATGGCCTTTGGATTATCAGGTAGGTAGATTTATCTAAAATGGATGCTGGATGATAGTTTGAAGAGTTCCTTATAAGTACAGTTTTAATTTTAGTGTATAATCTTTATGTCTACACTGCTGTTTGTTTTCTCTGCTAGCTGTTGAAGAGGACTTCAATAAAAATGTGGTATTGATGTATTAGTAATTTTAAGGTTTTTACTTTGTGAGCATAAACATCATTTTGAAAGAGCCTGCTTGATAGTCCCAAAACACTAGGACAAAGCAGTAAATGTTTACTAAGAAATTATGTCTCCTAACAGATAGACCAAAACTTAGAACCTTTGGGATATTCTCATTTTTACTGATCATATATTCTCTGACCTTGCTCAGTACATTTAATAGCTCTGTGTTATAGTTTCTCACTCTTTGAATGGTAATAATGATCTTTTCCATCTAAATTGAGATATATTTATAAAGTGCATGGAACTTGCAACAGGAAATCATACCTACACGACAATTTATTGTTAGTTTTATGGCCATTTCAAATCCCAAAGGAATAGAAGTCATTGCTATTTGAAGCCTGTCCAGTTTTTTTTTAGACAGATGACTGACCCAACACAACAGTCACACACTTTTCTCCTCTAAGCATTTGGGAACTGTGAGAACATGATTGAGATTGGAGGATTGAGGAGAAGTTAGCACTGTTCTTTTAAATATTGTTTCAATTTTGAGTTGAGAGAATTGAAGACTGCCTAGGTTTTTTCTTAAGTATTCATGAGAAATATTTTCATTTAATTCAAAATTTACTGTGTACCTCATGATAATAAAGTCAGAATCTGATGAGTGTGAGAAGAGGTGCTAAGTATTTATAGTTGCATGAGTTTGCAAAAATTACATTTGGTGAAATGAAGTAAACTAACAGAGAAAGTGACATTTCAGGTAGGTCTTAAAAAATGAAGAGGATATCTGCAATACAGATAAGGAGGAAAGGTTTTCCTCAAGGAAACAAGGTGAATCAAAACATTCAAATGTAAATAAAGTGGTTATATTTGAGGAGAACTGAATACTTTGATTTCAGTGGAGCACACAGGGAGCAAAGAAACCAGATAAATAAGAATAAGAAACAGAGTAGCCACATTGGAAATAGCTTTAATAACGTCCTTAACATTTAAATTTATATCATAGATGGGGATAATATGATCTTTGCCTAATTAAAAAAAAGTACTTTCAGATGGTGTTTGCATAAAAACACCATTGCCTAATATTGGCCTTTAAATTACCCATGAGAAGTAAACAAAAAATAGGATCAGTTTAGGGACTAAAAAATATTCATTCTGTTTTTCATTATGATATGATTCACAAGCTATAAAATTCATTCTTTTAAAGTGTATAAGTTAGTGGTGTTTGCTATTGTGAGTGTACAACAATCACTGATAATTTCAGAAGTTTCATTACCCCTAAAAGATACTCCATACCCAGTGGCAGTCACTCCCTCCCCCAACCATCCCATCACTACCAGTAATACTAATTAGTGGCAGAAACTACTAATCTGTTTTATGTCTTCATGGATTTATCTATTGTGGACATTTCATATTCTCAATATCATAAAATGTGTAAATTTGGGGGGACTTTTTTTTACGTAACCTAATATTTATAGTTTATCCATATTAGAGCATATAACAGTAAATACATAATTCTATATTATTGGCAAATAATATTCCATTGTGTGGGCATACCATATTTTTTTATTTGTTTGTCAGTTGATGTACATTTGGGTTGTTTTATTTTTGGCTGCTATCAATAGTCATGTATAAGTTTTTGTGTAGAAAATTTTCAGCTGTCTAGTATATGGCTCAGAGTGGAATTACAGGATAATAGGATAACTGTTTTTTAATTTTGAGGGACTGCCAAACTGTTTTCCAAAGTGGCTACTCTATTTGACAATTCCACCAGTGATGTGTGCAGGTTCCAATCTCTCCACATTTTCTCTAGTGCTTATTATTGTCTGTCTTTTATTTTAGCCATGTAGTGAGTGTGAAGTCATATATCACTGAAGTTTTGATTTGCATTTCCCAAATGACCAATGATGTTGGTTGAAGACCTTTCATGTGTTTGTTAGTCATCTATATTTCTTCTTTGGAGAAATATCTATTAAATTCCCTTTCTCATTCTTATTTTGGGTTATTTGTCTTTTTATCATTGAGTTGTATGAGTTCTTTATATATTCTGGTAAGTTCCTTATTAGACAGATATCTCAGAAATGTGAAATTTGATGAAAATATATGACATATTATCCTCCCTTCTGGGCTGTCTTTTTCTTGATTGTTTCCTTTGAAGCACAGTTTTAAAAATTTTGATCAACTTCAATTTATGTAATTTTTCTTTTGTTGATAATGTTTTTGGTGTCATATCTAAGAATCTGTTGCCAAATTGAAGGTCATGAAGTTTTATCTCTGTTTTCTAATAAGAGTTTTATATTTTTACCTTCTATATGTAGTTCTTTGAGCCATATTGATTTAGTTTCTTATATATGGTCTGAGATAGGGGTCCAAGTTCATTCTACTGCATGTGAGTGTCCAGCTGTTTCAGCTCCAGGTGTTCAAAGACTACTCTCTTCCCATTGAATTGTCTTGATACCCTTGTCAAAAATCAATTGATCATAAATGTAAGAATATACTCTGGACTCTCGATTCCATCCCATTGATCTATATGTCTGTCTTTATGCCACTACCACAATTGAATACAGTAATTTTTTATCAGTTTTTGAAGTCAGAAACTGTGAGTACTTTTACTTTTAACACTGTTTTGGGTCCATTGTAATTCCATATGAATTTGAAGATCAGCATGTAAGTTTCTGCAAAAAAGCCACCTGGCATTTTGAAAAGGATCATATGTTATTGGTAGATCAATTTGAGAAGTATTATCATCTTAATATTAAGTGTTCCAATGTAGGAACATGAGGTTTTTTTCTATTTATTTGATATTTATTTCTTTCTTTTAACAATGTTTTGTACTTTTCAGTGCATAAGCCTTATGCTTCTTTTATTAAATTTCTTCCTAATTATTTTCATTTTGTTTGATATTATTGTAAATTGATTTATTTAGTTAATTTAATTTTGGATTGTTCATTAACTAATTTATAGAAATACAATTGCTTTTGTATGGTAATCTTGTGTCCTATATTCTTGATGAACTCATTAATTAGTTTTAACAAGTTTTGCAGATTACATATAGTTTTCTATATGTAAAATTATGTATAGGAAAATAGAGATAATTTACCTCTTCCATTCCAATGTGGATGGCTTCCCTTTCTTTTTTTTTGTCTAATTGCTTTATCTATAACCTTCAGTAATATTGAATAGAAGTGGCAAGAGCAGACATCCTTGTCTCATTTCTAATCTTGGGGGTGAAGCTTTCAGTCTTTATCATGAATTACGTCGACTGTGAGTTTTTTGGTAGAAGTCCTTTATCTTTTACCAGGTTGAAGAAGTTTCATTTTTTTCCTAGTTTGTTTATTCCTTTCTGTGGCTGAAATAAATTTTCATTTTAAACAAATTTAATCACAATGCATGAAATTTAAGTTCTTCACAGCCTCTTTTATAAACATATTTTATACAAAAGATCCATTCGTCATTCTTGGTGGTGTGAAGATCGCTTAAGAATTTAAAATTCTTTAAATTTAATTTAAAAATATTTAATTCTTCACATAGGTTTAAATTACTCTGGGCATTTGTTATTCAGGAAAGCATCATTGAAAAATGAAAACCATCATGGCTAGTGTAAAAAAAGCCACTCTTCTAGACCTTGAGAAGGTGAGTTTACAATGAAATGTTAATCTCCCACTCTTTCTGGGCACAATAAGACACTCATTATTCACCCAGAAACAAAAACTTCATGAATAATTCCAAATATATATTTGTTTTTACCTTTGCAAAGAAGAGAGTGAAAGAAATAGAATAGAGAGACAGTGACAGACAGTAATGGACATTGACATTCAATATTTTATTTGATTGTGGGAAGCCACCTTGGTAAATAATGACTTAATCAAAAACCACAATCAAAATTTTCTCAGTACATTTCAAAGTTCTGTGTCACTCTTTTCTTTCCTTTAATTGGTAGCTTTTAGCCTTATTTGGATAATATGAAAGTCTAGAGAAGCAGGTATGTGTTTAGATATTTTCTTAGTTCATAATGAGCCAGCATTATCCTATAGTCCTTGGAAACATGATTATTGTAAAATAAGTGGGTTAATGTCCTCCTCTCCCCTTTGGCATACCACAGGCAACTGTTAATGAACCCCCCAAAGTATTCCTAAGGTGTATTGGTGGAAAAGCAATAGCATTTCTTATATTTTCTGCTTATATCATTTTGCTAATTTATTTAAAATTCACAAAATGTGAATACTTTGTCATAATCCTTTGTAGCATTTGTTTCTATTTCTCTATCCTAATTTGTAGTCCATATTCATACGTGTCCTGTTTCCTATTCTGAAGTGAGTGATTTTAAATAGCTTTTACCACCTACTTACAATAAAGGAATAATAAGATGATTAGTGAGAACGTGTATAAAACATTTTGAAGCCAGGAAGGAGCAGTATTTAAAACTAAAAAGAATGAACTATTATAGGGAACATTCTTATTTCTTTATCAGTAAAAATACATTTGTTTTTGGCATCCCTCAAGATGCCATATTTTAGAAATGTATGTCTTCCCTGTGAGTAGAAAAATGTGTAATTATTGGATAAATTTCTTTTGAAATAATATTTTATTTTTATTATAAAATAGTTAATGTTTATAAAAGAAATATTATAAATAAAAATTAAAAATGAAAATTAAATCCCTTATATTCATTTTTCCTCAAAGTGGTTAATCAATCAGCAAATGTCTTTCCATTTATCATGTTATAAATCATATAGACATATAGTAGTTTATCACAATAATTATTAAATAAATGAACAATGATATGTGTATAATTTGATTTTTCTATAATGTAGTATTATACTGTACATTATATTGAAATTATGCTGTTTCCAGAATTCTACCCCATTATTTAGTGGCTAAATAATGTTCTATAGCTAACATAACCAATTTTCTGTTGTTAAACATTTTCATAAATTGACTTTCTTTGTTCTATTTACAATCCATGATGAATATCCTGACAATTAAATCCATTCTATAACTTTGGGAAAAATTCTCAGAACCAATAGTACGAGGTGTTCTGTTTCTGAAAATACATGTTTTAAGGACTTAATATATACTGGCAAAATGCCTTTCAGAAAGATGATTCCAACTACATTCCTACCAACAATATAGGAAAATTCTCATGCCTTGTGACCTAGGCTGGCTATCTTGTTTATTTTTAATACCATTTGTATATGAGAGAAAAAACATCTGACATCTTGTTATTTTATTTTATTCTAATTAAAGCCTGAATTAAGTAACAATACTTTTTTTCAGTCTAGCTCTCTCTAAATAACTTGTTTTGCTCATTTAAGTTTGAGATTCAAGGCCAATAACCTCAAAATGAATAATTTAGATTATTTTTTCTAAAGTTGGGGGAGAAAAGAAAATCATTTATCAAATAAAGTAATTTTTACTTGAGACCTTTTTCTGTAGGAAAACTTAAAATATTTTGTTATCAATATTTTGTTTCATGAGATACATTAACTTGCAATTGGGGAGGGACATTGCTCTTACTCTTTTCAACTATATTTTATTTTTAGGCTTTCAAATATTTTGGTTAATATGTAGAACACCTTTTTAATGATTTCTTAGATATGGATACTCCAGCACTAGTTTACCTAAGAGGTATTTGAATTTCAGAATTGTTTAAGAGCAATGGGTTTCTCTTCAAAATACTAATTTTTCCACAATGGATAGTGTATTAAAATTTCTAAAATATTGGCATAGACTATATATATCTGAAGTATATTATATAAAATTATATATATGTTGTTACCCAGATATTTTGAATGAATGCACAGTTCACTTGATGAAACATTGTATGAGTGATGTGTGTGTATGTGTATGCTTTACTGTATGGGCTAAATGGGAAAACTATTTTCTGCAACGTGTGATCTAAGCTAATGTGCATGAGGTACTATTAAATGAATTTCAGGTTATGAGAAAATTGAACTCTGTAAGAATTTACTCTTTCATCGCATTTTGGGGAATCTGTTTTTTAAGACCCTAACGATATCAGACAGGTAATTACTCACAATATAGTATACAACTTGAAAGGTGTTAGACATATCACCTTTTTTATAACTGCTTAGAATATTTGTTTATCTTTATTTAAACTGCCAAAGTACCATGTGTCTTTTTTAGAATATGGATTTTTATAGTGAATCTCAATTTCATAGCATTCTCAATTTAAAGAAAGATTGTAGCAGTAAAAGCATACATTCTTCAAGAGAACTTAGCTAACAGCAAGTTTGAATGGAACTTAATACCTAAACTAACAGTAAGTTTCTCCATTCAATAAGATACCCTCATCTTTCAGAACAACTTAAATAAGAGGTAGGGAATGCTTATTGATTATGTGTAGTGATTCCTGAATTTTAGTTTTATGTTTCCCTGCCTGGGAAGACATATCTAGGAAAGAAATTATTTTTTTAAATGTTGATGTTCAAGTGTGTAAGGCCTGCATTTTCTTTTAGGAGTTTCATGATTTCACTTCCTACATTTAGGTCTCTAATCAATTTCAAGTTTATTTTTGTGTTTTTGTGTATGGTATAAGACAGTGGTCCAGTTTCATTGTTTGTCTGTAGCTGTCAAGTATTCCCAACACCATTCATTTAAGACATTGTCTTTTCTCCACTGTATAGTCCTGCATCTATGCATGGTTTTATGTATCTGTTCTTGTGTCACCACTGTACTGTTTTGATTACTGTAGCTTTGTGGTACAGTTCAAAATCAGAGAGATTCATGTCTCTGGCTCTCTTTTTCTGTCTCAAGATAGCTTTGTATATTCAGGGCCTTTTGTGGTTCCATACATATTTTAGGATTATTGTTGTAGTCCTGGGTTTTAGTTTTAACTAACTAGTGGAATTTTAAAAGAAACTGGCTGTTATTAGCCCACTTTTAATTTTTCCAAATAAATGTAACAAGTGAAAATTACCCTCAAAAATCACAATCATTGCATAAAATAACACCAAAAGAGTAAGATGTATATAATTACATTTTAAAGCACAGTCCTGTAAATTGAAAATATTTATACTTAGGGAAATATCATTATGCTGCCTTGATTTTATTAATCTGCTTAGATCTACAAACCAGACTTTAGGAATGACTGACTACAAACTTCTTTTGAGAAGCTTATATTAGAATACTAGAAAAGAGAGATTGAAACTTGGGGGCAGTAGGACTAGTCTTGATTAAACAAGAGAAATAAAGTCTATTCCATTGATAAGCCTTTCAAGAAAGTAATTTTGGATTACTTCAAATCAGACTCACTAGGATATATGCTTAGGTCACATATACCCTCCAAGAATGTTAATTTATCTCTGCATGGGTAACTCATGTCATTAGTTTGAAAAACTAGTCCATGTGCATTATGTTCTATCTCAACACCCACTCCTCCTGACTTAAGGGACCATAGAAATACATAAAATATGGAAAGGCTTCTGACACAAATGTCTTGTTATATTAAGAACAAGGTTAATTGAATAGAAATGTGTAATATTAAGTTACCAATTTGGACGTAGAAACTGCAGCTCTCTGTGTCTAGAAAATCCCCATCTTTAGATCGATTTCATCTTACCAATAATGTGTAAAGCTCTGGGTACCTTAGTTTATCTTCCTCATTGGCCTTTGATATAGAACTCTTGACCACTTAGTTCAGAGAAACTTCCAGAACTTTCTGAACTCTTGCCAGAAATAAGTTTATCTATAGTCTGGGTTATAGGAAATTTACCATGCACAGTCATTGACAATGGAAAGAGAATTGTCAAAATAGATTTTTTGACAAAAAATATGACAATCCATATTTATCCCTCTTTTTCCCCTCAGAATGGTTCTCATATATCTGGGATATTTTCATTTAAAAACAAATTTTTATTGGTATATAAAATATATACTATGAAGTACACAAATATTAAGGACTCCCCAAAATACAACCATAATTTTTACTTCTATCATCACATATAGGTTTTTTCTATTTAACTTTATATAAATTGAATCATACAGTAATGTTATCAATTGTAGCTGGCTTATTTCACTCAACATTATTTCTGTGATATTCATCTATAGTGTACATGACATTTGTTTGATATTTTTTATTGGTCTATAACATTCCATTGTAAAAATATACCATGGTTTATTTATTTTTCTATTTTTGATTAACCTTGTACTGTTTCCAACTTGGTACTATTATTAATAATGTGGCTATGAACATTTCTGTATGTGTTGGTGCATCATTTATCAATCTTTATTTGATTTAGTATTTTTGACTATTGGAATTGCTATATCATTGCTTATTTCTATGTTTAGGTGTATCATATATTGTCAAATAATTTTTCAAAGCCATTTTCCATTTTAAATTTCTAAATTCCAGTTACTTAATGTTCTTGTGAACATTTGTTTATGCAGTTTTTAAGGTTTTATTTTAAGATCCATTCCAGTGGCTGTGTATTGATTAGTTAAGAATTTAATTTTCTGTGTGTACATGGACACATATTCAACAACTCTGAACTTCTATCAATTGACTTAAAAGTGCAACCATTTCAAAACAAACGTTCTTTTTTTTATTAAGGTATTATTCTTTCACACTCTTGTGAAGGTTTCACATGAAAAAACAATGTGGTTACTACATTTACCCATGTTATCAAGTCCCCACCCATACCCCAATGCAGTCACTGTCCATCAGTGTAGTAAGATGACACAGATTCACTATTTGCCTTCTCTGTGCTACACTGTTTTCCCCTTGATCCCCCATGCCATGTGTACTAAACATAATACCCCTCAATCCCCTTCTCCCATCCTCCCACCCACCCTCCCACACCTCTCCCCTTTGGTAAACACTAGTTCCTTCTTGGAGTCTGTGAGTCTGCTGCTATTTTGTTCCTTCAGTTTTGCTTTGCTGTTATACTCCACAAATGAGGGATATCATTTGGCACTTGTCTTTCTCCACCTGGTTTATTTCACTATCCACCAGCTCCATCCATGTTGTTGCAAATGGTAGTATTTGTTTCTTTCTTATGGCTGAATAGTATTACATTGTGTATATGTACTACATCTTGATCCATTCATCTACTGATGGACACGTAGGTGGCTTCCATATCTTGGCTATTGTAAAAAGTGCTGCAATAAACATAGGGGTGCATATGTCTTTTTGAATCTGAGAAGTTGTATTCTTTTGTTAAATTCCAAGGAGTGGAATTCCTGGGTCCAGTGGTATTTCTATTATTAGTTTTTTGAGAAACCTCCATATTGCTTTCAACAATGGTTGAACTAGCTTACATTCCCACCAGCAGAGTAGGAGGGTTCCCCTTTCTCTGTATCCTCACCAGCATTTGTTCTTAGTCTTTTGGATGCTGGCCATCCTTACTGGTGGAGGTGATATCTCATTGTGGTTTTAATTTGCATTTGCTTGATGATTAGTGATGTGGAGCATCTTTTCATGTGTCTGTTGGCCATCTGAATTTCTTCTTTGGAGAACTGTCTTTTCATATCCTCTGCCCATTTTTTAATCTTGTTATTTGCTTTTTGGGTGTTGAGGCATGTAAGTTCTTTATATATTTTGGATGTTAACCCCTTGTCAGATATATCATTTACAAATATATTCTCCCATACTGTAGGATGCCTTTGTGTTCTGTTGATGGTGTCCTTTGCCGTACAGAAACTTTTTAGTTTGATGTAGTCCCATGAGTTTGTTTTTGCTTTTGTTTCCCTTGCCTGAGGAGATTCGTTCAGGAAGAAGTTGCTCATGCTTATATTCAGGAGATTTTTGCCTGTGTTATCTTCTAAGAGTTTTATGGTTTCATGACTTACATTCAGGTTCTTGATCCATTTCTAGTTTACTTTTGTGTATGGGGTTAAACAATAATCCAGTTTCATTCTCTTGCATGTAGCTGTCCAGTTTTGCCAACACCAGTTGTTGAAGAGGCTGTCATTTCCCCATTTTATGTCCATGGTTCCTTAATCATATATTAATTCTCCACATATGGTTGCATCATATAAGGGCTCTCTAGTCTATTCCATTGGTCTATGGGTCTGTTCTTGTGCCAGGACCAAATTATCTTGATTACTATGGCTTTGTAGTAGAGCTTGAAGTTGGGGAGCATAATCTCCCCAGCTTTATTCTTCCTTCTCAGGATTGCTTTGGCTATTCGGGGTCTTTGTGGTTCCATATGAATTTTAAAATGACTTTCTCTAGTCGTTGAAGAATGCTGTTGGTATTTTGATAGGAATTGCATTGAATCTGTAGATTGCTTTAGGCAGTATGGCCATTTTGACAATATTAATTCTTCCTCTCCATGAGCATGGGATGTGTTTCCATTTATTGGTATCTTCTTTAATTTTTCTCATGAGTGTCTTGTAGTTTTCAGAGTATAGGTTTTTCACTTCCTTGGTTAGGTTTATTCCTAAGATTTTATTCTTCTTGATGCAACTGTAAATGGAATTATTTTCCTGATTTCTCTCTCTGGTACTTCATTGTTACATTGTTAGTGTATAGGAATGCCACAGATTTCTGCATATTAATGTTGTATCCCAAAAACAAATGTTCTTTAACACTCCTATTTATAATGTATTTGATAATTAAAATATATTTTGTTTGCATTAGTACTTACTTATTTTAACTGACCTTCAAGTAGCTACAAGGTGACATTCCCCGTAGTCTGACATTTAGGAATCTCTCCAATCTGGTCACTTAATTTTTTCCTGTGTTATGTAATTCATGACATCTCAACAGCTGTGGTATCAAAATAAAGTAATTTTGACATAACTCAAGTTTGTCAGGTCAATTTTCCTTCCTACACCTACCAAAACCAAGGCCTTAGACTTCTCTAAAGAGGATTCCCACTTGCATCTAGAACCCCTCTTGGTTTTTTCTGGGTAGGAGATGATATCACATATAATGACAAAGAGCCTGAGTTTTTACTGATATACCTGAATAGATTTATTCAGCTCTACTAAAATCCATGCTTCCCTCACTTACTGGCTATGTGACTTATGTATGCCTATTCTTACAGTGTTTTTCCCACAGAGTTAGTGGTATAGTTAAATAATATAGTAGGCAACACCTAGTTGTGTTTTTGATTTATTAATAAGTGCACAATACTTATTAGTTTCATCTTCCTATACTTCAAAGTCAAATTCAAGTCATTTATTTTCCATTAATTTTTCTTTAAAAATTTTAAATGTAGTTTTCTTAATCATGTCTTTGATAAAATTCCTCCTTCAGATTCATTTTGTATATCTATCATTTTTATTTTCCAAGAGCACCTTTTATTCCTTGCATGCTTCTTTTCATAGCATTATAGCATCCTGTTCTTGTCTTATAGAAGCAAAATTATAATAGCCTCTGTGGGGCTATTATAGACTTTTTAATATAAGAAAAGTCTTGTGATGTTTTTATTGTATATTTCCTCACAGCTTTTTGTTTTTCCAGTTGTGTGCTTTTTATTTTCTGTATATATTTCCAGTTAGAGGACTTCTTCAATCTCTGATGATCATGAGCTATCTACTAATTAAAGGATGAGAAGCAGAAAAACAGATTGGACAACTGTGTGCATGGACATAGTTTGTTGGTTGGTAGATTTCATTGAAGAATGGTTTCATTGGGAGATTCCTTAAAACTTTATTACTTCCTTTTACATTGATCAGTTTTTGCAGAAAGTAATTGTCAGTTTCCTGTCTTGGAGTATAACCCTGGCTATTGAATTTCTTAGAGAATAGAGAAGGTAACTAGTATAATGTATAGACTTTTCTTTTTATTGAGGTAAATTTACATTTAAGAATATATACAGGTTTTCTTTGTAGTCTAATGACTACATTTATTAACAATTTGTAAAAAGTAAACATTTATGTAACAATTACCCCAAATATAGAACATATCTATCACTTTGGAAAGTATCCTCTTTCCCCCAGGTTCAACAATTGCCCCTGCATAGAGGTAACCAACATGCTGATTTCTATCAATTTACCTGAACACTGTAGGCTTACTTTTTTTTTTCTGCAGTTCATCATATCAGTTGTCACTTTGCCTTCTAAGTTTCAAAATATATTGCTGTCACATCTTATTCTGATCTCTTTTCTTTGTTAATCTATCTTTTTAATAATCATTTTAGTGTCACTTTTGTGAGATTTTACAAGGAAACAGAAGTAACTATGCAGTTAATCTTACATTTTTAATGTACTTTTCAATGTAATGTCATAATTTTCTGTTTCTTATATTTATTTAATTCTTGAGCCATTATTCTCTTAGTTAATTATATGGATGAATTAAATCTCTTAGTGTTCTAATACTGCCATATCTCTTTTGAATAACTGGATTGGTATTTGCAGCCATTTTATAGGTATTATTTTTACCCCTCTAATCCTTTTCTGTCAGTCAAAAATAATTAGTTTTGACATTATTCTGTCCCCATATCTTTTTTTAACAATGTTAAGTATCTCTCTTACAGATTATTTTACTTCTATATTTATTCATGTTGATAATACTTTGCTGTATAAAGTGCTGTTTATTGATATAAGCACAAAATCCCTCTGCATATAGCTCCAGCTGACCTTCAATAGACTACTACGAGATAAAGTGGGTTGTAACATGTCAACACACTTATTTTCCTAGATATGACCACATTTTATCAATTCTCATAAACTAAACCAGAAAAGATATCAGTATTTTATAGTCATGCAAAAACATGTCACCAAAAGAACTTGATTATAATTTCTTTCTTAACAAGAATTATGTGATTCATTTATCATTTTTTATATATGTAAATATTCTGTAAATGCTTAAATGATTGTTTTGAGATTCAATCTTCTCAACAAATACTTACGGTCTTGCTTTATAGATGAGTAAACTAGGGCTTAAGGAGATCACAGTGGCTCCAAGTTCACACAGTTGTTTACTGGCAGTCAAGATTGTATCCCAGGAGCCTTAAGGTTGACCCAGGGATTTTTTTATTTTTTATTTTCCTACTTTATCACATTGGTTGCCTATATTGACAGATATTAGAATTATTAGAAAATAAAAAGAATGTTCATCTGGCAAAACACTGGCAATATTCTCTGAACATATCATAGGGAAGCTTACATTTTTATAGATATTTTATCTCTTAGTAACTCTGAGACTGAAATCCAAAATGTAACACAATAGGTCTTCAAAATATGGGAGAATAGTGTGTTTGTTTTCATAATCAGGAAGCTTTACTGCAACTGCCCAGGGAGAGAGTTTCCTGCATCAGAGTCAAGGTCCTGAGATCTGCAGGTCTTAGCCTTTATTCATCATTAATTACCCAGCCCCCTGTCCACGTACCCCTCTGATAAACATGTACAGTGAGATGTGGTGCATTGAGTCAGGTATTTCAAAGTTATAGACCACCTTAATGAGGTACAAGAAAGTCCTGTCAGGGCAAATTTCCAAAGATCAATAACATACTTAATGAAGTAATCAAAGCCAACTCTAAGGCACCTGGAGGGGTGCCACAGTGGAACTCTGAACATCACTCCCTAGAATTTAGTCCTACCATGGACTTTCTTGACCCTGGATTCAATTATTCAAAGTAGTCAACAGTAAGTAACATGAGAGCAGCCAATCTAGTAACACCTGCCAGTGCCTGATGCCAATAAACTAAAAATCAAAAGACTAACCCTCGGAAGCTTGGCTTGATTTGAACTCTTCTTTCTTTCTGTTTGAAGCTTTCTTGTGTCTATATTCATAAACAAAGCCTAATTCTAGCTAGTAATAACTTGCTTTAATAGACTCTAACTGGGGTAAATCTTTCTTGACCTGCCATTAGGCTGGTTAACAGAAGCCCTTGGAAGCTTTCCCAATGTCACAAATACACTTCCCACCAAGGATTTTGTCTTTGAATGTTTTCTGTGCATTATTCTTGCTTAACCTGATGAAATAATGTTATATAACAAAAAGGTGACTTTGAGATTACATTAAATAGGATCCTAAGAAACAAATATTGCCAGTTTATTATGCAATGTAGCTGAGGACAAAATATAGTACAGGGCTCAATGGCTTGGGGTCTCAGACCTTAATGTAGAGCCTAGTGAGAAAGGCCTAATTTCACAAAGAAAACTTTTTACTTTACTGTAAGCATCCACAGACCTTAAAACAAATGCATTCAAATGTCTTATTCTATTTCAGTGTAGAAAGCTCACAGGCAAGCTTTAGACCTTATCACATCACTCAGAAAGAAAAATTGGAAAAAAGAGAGAGCTTGTTCAAATACCTAGGTCATAACTAATCTAGGCTTTTAATTCCAGATTTGTCAAGGTTGAAAACAGTTCTCAAGTAAAGCAGTTGCATGACTATCTTCCTAGTTGCATAGCAAAAAGTCTACCCAAGGGTGGGTGTACCAACACACACAGAACATGCAGATTGAATAGTTTAGTGACAACCCATTGCCTTGAGACCAAAAAGCAGCATTCTTCGGTAGCTTAGCAATGGGAGTTCAATTGCCTTAATTACCTTCTCTCTAATACCAGTGAAAATGACCACTACAGTATAAAATTAGATAATCACATTGATGTTGATAACTAGGGACCTGGTGCTAAAACAATAATCCCTAGCATTATTAAAGATATAAGAAAAGTGGCATGTGAATTTAATTTGTTACTACTTTCCGGAATGCAAAATGTTATACATTTTAATCTGGTCATTATACTTCCAGTAATGCATTCTTATATATACTTCGAAAAAGGCACAAAGATATTCATTTTTTTTAAAAAAGTACTTATTAATTTTAAGTCTAAAAATTGGAAATAAGTCAAATATCCATCAATGGAAACATAAATAAATAAAGCTATGTAATGAAATACTATGCAGTTGTTACAAAGATGATACAGAACTAAATTCTAAGGATCATGACATAACTTAATGAATAAATCATGCTAGTGTATGGAATGTAGAATATTATTTATATCTAGATTTGTGTGTGTATTTGTATATGTAAATATACTTGCAAAAGAAGATATCTGGAAAAAAATACCCAATATATTATGAGTAATTAATTCTTATTGGTCAAATTTAGGTTTATATTCAGTTTTCTTCATGTTCTATTCCATTACTGATTTTAAAACTTAAGCAGCATATATATAACTCCTAAATACCAAATGTGGAATGATTTTTATTTTTCACATGGGTTATTTCAGTAACACAGGTGGTGCTCAAAGACACTATGTTGCCATTTATTATGTATGATTTCTTTAGGTTTCCTTCAGTAGATTTCTTGCACAATCCAGGAAAGAAGCTTAAAACTGAAAGTCTTGTAGGAGTGATAAAACCTAAATGAACTAAAGAAAATATTTTCCCATGTTTAGTCATTTTATATTTAGTTATTGGGTTATGTATAATTAGTAAGGGTTGTTTGTATACAGTTGTTTATAATTTTAATTGTAACACTTTGTAGAAAGAGTCCAAGCTAAAACTGTTTTTCAGAGAGGAAGATTGGGAATGGTCATCTAACTCTACCCTGGTGGCCTAGAACCAGGTTTGCTCTGGCTTTATTGAATATAGAAAGTAATTTAAATGACTGGCACTCTTCCAGTGAAAGCCAATTGATACTACTCTTCAGCCCAGTGAAGACAGCAAATGGTTCCAGGCCAGCTAAGAATTGGTGCATGGGAAAGATCTCTGGAGAGTCT
This sequence comes from Phataginus tricuspis, assembly GCA_029783875.1. Lineage (NCBI taxonomy): Eukaryota > Metazoa > Chordata > Mammalia > Pholidota > Manidae > Phataginus > Phataginus tricuspis. The sequence continues at coordinate 14,088,157 of JAQQAC010009165.1, read as the reverse complement.
TATATAAACCCTTGCAATATGATTTAGGGCTAGTACTATTTTGAATTGTAGAAAAAATAAATGCTAACTAAATCCAAACACGATTATTTAAAGCAAATTATCCAGGAGACTCAATGATAGTAAACCCAAAGAATTTGGATTTGTTTGCTATTGCAGGTACACATGAAGATACTTGTTTTGGCTTTTGGATATGTTGTTATGAGCTGAAATAGTAAAAAGGGCCTCTAGGATACAAAAGTACAACAGGTGCATCCACCTGCAAATCAAAAATTCCAAGTCAAGGTGGTGATACCACCGATTTCCTCACAGTTCTGTAGAGAACCTCTGAATTACTTAACTCTTTGGTGCATGAATCCTCTCTGAGTGATACCCACTAAGCAAAATAAATGAAAATTATAAAGTTACCCATAATACACCAACAAAATTATTGCCCAAAAGCCTTGGTTGTTTCTTTCTAGACTTGTTTTCTCACACAGTTTTATTTTCTTTATAGGGAAGTCTTTTCATATTAATTGTTACTTTCAATATGTGGTATACTGTGTGTCCCTAAGGAAAAGTCTTTTGGGGTGGAGGAGGATTTATGTCCAGTAGGATTCTTGGATTCAGAAGAAATATACTTTATAATGAAAGTCAGTATTTGCCAAATATTTGTCAAATTCCTATTCTATGCCAGGCTCTCTGCCAGGCCCTGAGGAGACAGTAGTGAACACAGTACAGACATGGTGACTTTTCCGATGCCACTTTCATTCAGATGCAATGTATTTGCTCTTAGGCATTAATTAACATGACACTATTTTGAAAAGAACACATTTCATGGTAGACAGACGGGGTACCCTTTCTTTACCACTTACTAATGAGTGCACATGGGAACTTAGCTATACTTAGCTTTACTTTCCTCATCTATGAAATGTGTATAATAATAGTTCTTGCCTCAAAGGTTTGTTCAAGGAATGAAATAATACATATTAAATGCTTAGAACAATCCAAGCACATGCTAAAAATTCAATGAAGGTTAGCTATTATTTATTTTTTATTGAAACTTCATTTGTGTTATTGAGGAAATCAGAAAATAGTTTGCAAATATTTCTCCTCAAGAATCTATGAATAGAGGTAGAGGTGTTTCTGTCGTCGGAAGTTGCACAGGGCAATCGCCTAGTCTTTTACACTACAGATTCCTGAATCTTTAATACTCAATTCTGATTCATCACTTATTCAGCCTGATGTACTTTCTTCAAGTAATTATTTTAAAGAAGCATTTTCTGAACTTCTGATTGGCCTTGTCCTACTGCCTTTACATACAGAAGACAATTGTATTGACTATAAAATCCTGGGTATGACCAGCAGCAGCAAATGCTGTTGGTGCCTGCTCAGATCCCTTCAGCACTTAGAAATCAGTACGAACCAGGTTTCCAGCTGACAGTATTTGCATCTCTTTACATGAGGTCCTTCTTTGGATGGCAGAGCCCGCTCTGTTCACTGTGCCTGTGTATACAGTAATTGGAAAGTGAAATTAATACTGCCCAGAAGCAGCCCCCCACCAATAAGTGTTAGAAGTTGATTGATAAATACCTTTGCTCCCTTTCCTCTTGGTTAGAATGACTGTGAAGTATCTGCTCTACACCATTTCTCAGAGTTCCTTGGAAGGAATAGTTTCCAATTATGCATGAAGGAAACTTGTTTGATAATATGCCTAACTTCTTTCCTGTCTCACTTCCCCACACCCCTTTTAGTGTTTCTTGGAATCATATCCAAATAAATTACTTGTGCTAAAATCTTTTTCCGAACTGCTATTTAGAAGAATCCAATCCAAATCCATCCTTTCACTTTGAAAACTATGAACCTATCACTACGAATTTTCTCTGTTAAACACTTCATTGTTATTTCTGGTCCAGTTGTCCTGGTCTCATTTCCATAAATAAGTCTAATTTGGGCACTAATTATCTGTTCTGCATTTCTTTTATTCTTAGTCTAATTATTTCTAACATTCATTAATTTTTCTTCCTACATTTAAGGAGAGCTTGCTTGTCTTTCATGTTATTGATTCAATTTCCTAGTGTCCGTTTTTTTGTTTTCACAACTTCCAAAGCGTAATTTTGCATTCAGTTTCTTCCAGTAAAACTCTTTTCGTTGCACAGGAAAATCTTTTATTTCTTATACTCATTAGGCATTTCTGCTCCTGCTTCCTAGATCATAACATTTAGCATCTTATTAAAGTGAAAAGTTATTTCTCAAAACTTTTTAGATCTTCACAGGGTTCTCTTAGAAACTCCTTGGTTTGTAGTATATTTCCTGTATTTTATATAATATTTCTTTGGAAATGCAAGAGAACTTTATCCTGAGTATGCAGTTTGCTTCATGCTGTTTTGTGAATTGCTATTTTCCATCTCTTTCTGCCTTAATGCTGGTGAAATCCCTCCTAAGTTATTCAGTTGAGTAGTCTAAAAATAGGAACAGCTCTTAGTTTAATTTTTAGAGACTACTTTTATCTTCTATGGCTTACCTGGCCTGAGATGAAAACTTAACAGGATGCCATTGTCTGGCTCTCCAATACTCAGAACATATGTAGTACATGAACATAATTCTCATATATACATAAATGCATGTATGTTATTTTTTTGTCTTGAAAAAATGATTTATGACACCCAGTCCCAATTATGCACTCTATCAGATCTCTCTCTCTGTGTCCAATCCTATTTATAGTACTTTAATCTGGTACCATATTTCAATATAAAACATACCTGCTCAGGCATCTTTCCTTCTATGTAGTTTTTCTCCTCCTTTTATTTATTTATTTTCCTCTGAAAGGTGCAATTTCTGAATCAGTGTAGGTATAGGTGAGCAGATGGGCTCTTTAATATACCCAAAGGCAGCCACATTGTAGAAGGATTCTGCTCAGTTTTCTGATTTCTTAATCAAGGGACAGACACATGTTCATACTAGCTACTCTCTATTGGCATAATAGAATAAGAGTGGCCAATTATCATTTTTATTTCAGTTGGATCACCCTTTATGATATAATTTATTTGTATATTTCCATAACACTGATTGTGTTATTGTGATATTATGCTTCCTTTTGTCTTCTGTGTCTTTACCGTATTTTAATTGGTAGAAATTTCATACTACTATGTTAGGGGATGCCAACTACTTTACACTGGAAATTGGAACAGTTTTCTAAAGGGAAAACTTATGATAAGACCACTGATGGCCTTAAGGCAGAAAGAAATGAGTTCAAATCCTGACTAAAACACTTAACATCTCTTGAACTTGGATGTGAGCAAGTTCAACTCTCTGAGCCTCAATTTCCTCATGGGAAATGAGAATAATATTTACCCCACAAAGCTGTTGAAAGGATTAGATGAGACAATGTCTTGCAAAGTGCTTCGTTCAGTATCTAACACAAAAGCACTCAATAAGCATGGCTGCCATTCAGCTCTGAATATGTCTGCTAGCGAGATGATTTTTCCTGGATAGCATCAAGGTTCCTCAATTTAACCTATTTCAAACCAAATTTATTATTTAATCCGCCATCTGCAACCTTTTCTCTTCCAGAGTTCCCTTCTACATGCATATTAGGTAAAAACCAAGAAACTAGTGCAGTGACCTGTCAGACAGATTTGACATGCCATTGCTCTGCATCATCATCCACATTTTATGTCAGTCTTTTAAAGACACTCTAGTGAGTGTATAATGGCATCTTGATGTCATATGTTCAAGTCTTTTACCTATTGCTATTGAATTGTTTGTCTTCTTATTACTGGATTATGAGAGTTCTTTATATATTCTGAGTACAAATCATTTGTGATATATCTTTATTAATACTTTCTGAAGCTTGCCTATTAAATTCTTCGATGGTATCTTTTGATGAGAAAAGTTTAATTTTTTTTCTATTTAGTAATTATTGATTTTTGTGTCCTAAGATATCTCTGTTTAACCCCAGGTAATGAACATTTTCATCTGGAAATTTTATAGATTTAGCTTTCATGTTTAGGTCTATAATCTAATACATATTGTTAAATTTTGTATTTGGTATGAGGTAAGGTTCATTTTTTCCCTAGGTGCATACCAGTTGTTCCAGTTCCATTTATGGAAAAAAACATTCTTTTCCCCATTGAATTGCTTTGGTGACTTTGTTGAAAGTTAATTAATTATATAAGTATAGATTAACTTGTTCAAGCATTTTCTTCCTTAATAGATTTAGTGTGAAGAATATTGATTGCTGAGTTAAATGCACAACACAGAAGGGCTATTTTTTGTATTAATCTTTAAATTTGTAATTTGCAGACTAAATATACTGTTTACAAAAAACTGTTTACATTTAAAGCTTTTTATATTTTCATGAGGCCACCTGACAGATAATATGATGGGCAAATATACTGGGAAAAGATGACAAAATGTTCAAATGAGCCATGAGATGCCATGGCCAAAGTAGTTAGGGAAATTAAAGGACAGAGAAGGATAAGGGAAATATAGACCAAATATATAACACAAAAGAACATGGAAGATAATTTAAATTTTTGTTACTTTGAAATACACCCATTCCCATAGATTTAGTTTTTTACATTGTAATTTTTGAATTGAACTCACTTGTGAGAGTAACAAATGAAAACAAAATGCTAGTTGTGATGAAAGGTGATTAAGTCCCAGTTTACTGTCACACTTTTCCAGTTTGTTGTTTCAGCCTTCAAAAATACAGATTTTTTTCCCTGGACATGAATAGATGGAGGTTACTTTTTTACCTTCAATGCACTTTTCCACGTATTGGGACACTTAGTCTTTTATTTGAAGGGAACTATCTACTGGGTTGAATTTTTTGGCAAATTTAAGGCTGCAGTGGTTCTGGCAGAAATTTACTTACAGTAATTTATGATGGGAAACGGATTAGTCAGCTATACAAATGATCCACTTTCCTCTTGCCTAGAGATTTCTTATCCCATTCCCACCTTCTAACATACTCCAAGGATCTGCTGAACAGTATGGATTGCAGATAAGCAGGCATGCAGTGCTATCAGTTGGTCATTTTCCATGTTTCACACACACACACTGGATATGCAAAAAACCAATGTCAAGTTGCTTATAAGAAAATGCTTAAATGAACATACTCTGTTCATCATTTTGGAAAAATTGCCTCCTTGAAAAATATCTATTTTTGACAGATGGAGAGCTTATGTTGGATAAGTTGCACATTTCCTAAAGTTGCTTATCAATTTAGATCTTTATCTTTCTCACAGTGCCAATTATTTTTTACATTTCCTTAATTTTCTGTCCAAAATAGTGTTTTTATTTGGAAATAAAATCTTTAATATGGCATGCATAGTTATTACTACTGAGCTTGCCTTTTTGAGGCAATAGCATGAAATAGACTATAAATTAGCCATAGAAGAAAAATTTAAATGTATGCCAGAGAGAATTTATAAGCTAAAGAAAACTGAATTTTGCTTTTTTAAAAGTCATTGTTAAATATATCATTTCAGGAATTACTTCTTTTTTTCCTAAAGAGGTACTTGACTGTACTGATTTTAACTGACTGTTTTTTGTATATGTAGTTGAATTAATTCAATGCTTCACATATAGTAGCATGCTACTATAAAATAACAGAAGTATTTTCAAGGCTGAATTTCAATTTAGTACAAAATAAAAAAAAAGTGAAGACCTGTTTTTCTTCCATGATAAAATTCAGTATAGTTAGGTATTTTTATGACTTTAATTTTTCATCTCATCTCAGGAGAACATAGTGACTTTATGATCATACAAATAAAGCATAGACTTGAAAAGATGTAGTTGTTTTTATAGCCATATTATTAACTGATGTATTTGATAACTTTATTTTAGGATTTTTGTGATTTATCTATGAAATGCTGTTTTGTAAATGGACTATAGGGAAAGGTAAGAATTCTTGACTCTGTAAACTAGGGATATGAGGAATGATTAAAGCTACAAAGCAGTTAGGAGGAACATTTTCTATTTTTACTAACCACAGCCAGAGGTCTCTTCATTTAAAAATAAACTTAAAAAAAATTTTTCTAAAAACTACACATATGTATTAAATGAGGAAAAATGGTGACCTGCTGGTGGCCTTCAAGTACAATTTAATGAGGACTTTGCTCATTCCTGGCGTTAAGGATCCCCTGCCCTGATCTTTATCTGCTTCAGCCTAAACCAATAGGGAGACAAACACAGATGCAGTTATCTTCCTCCCCTTTGTTCCTTGCTTCTGTTGCTTCCCAGGAGGTAACTGGATTTTTGTGGTAATTCTTTGGCAGTGAAAACTAGCAGATCCTTATGGTCCACCCAACAATCTGAAGATATATATATATATATATATATATATTTTATGGTGCTGATCTTGTTCTCTTAATTCAAATATGCTTTTTCTTCTTCAGTAAAGTCTTTAAAAGTATTTAATAAGCTGATATCCTGTGTCCACTCTAAATTGATGAAAGAAAAAGAAAATATTATTTTAGAGTTTTTAGAATTTTATTTAGAATGACTGTACAGTATAAAGGACTGACACTCTGCACTCTTTTCAGGGATTAAAAAGACAGTAGGAATCAAGTAGCTTGCTTTCTGGTCTGTAGCTTTATGCATGGTACTTAGCATTGCCTTGAAGTCAATTGATATCATTTGTTTTGGAGACAGGGTATATATTCACCAAACAGGTACTATAATGTGCAGTTTACTATCAAAAAGAATGGAATAAACCTCAATAACATTAACAAGCCTTTCCAACGTTTTATAAATATGGACTAATAATACCACAAAAAGTTGCCTATTTGTTACTCTAACATTGAGCATAGATGCCAAATGAATTTGGACATCTGGGTCAGACTTAAACTGGTTTCCTTATTGCCAGACTTTACAAAATCCTGTACCAATCTACTGTCCTACCAGCAATATAAGAGAATTCCACATGCTCTACATACTTAGTTAATAATTAGTATTGTTTGCCTATTTTTAAAAAAATTAGTCATTTTAGTGGGTATGTGTTATCTCATATTTTTAATTTGCATATCCCTGATAACTAATGATATTGACCATCTCTTCATATACTTATTAGTCATTCACTTAGTTTCTTTTCATTAGGTCCTCAGGTGAAGTGTCTACTCAAATATTTTGCTAATATTTCAATTGAGATTTTTTTTTTTAATATTGAGTTGTTCTTTGTATATCTTAAATTCAAGTCCTTTGTCAGACTTATGTATTTCTTCTAATCTTGGCTTACCTTTTCACTATTTTTAACAGTGTCTTTACAAGAGTGGAAGTTATTAATTTTTACTCAATCTAACTTACTCATTTGTGATTCTCATTTTTTGTGCATTCCATAAAGTAACTATATGCCTTGTCAGAGGTCACAAAGATTTTCTCCTTTTTATTTCTAGACCTTTTGTAGTTTTAGCTTTTATATTTAATCAATGTCGATTTCAAGTTAATTTTTTCATATGGTATAAGGTAGGGGGTCTATGCTCATTTTGTTTTTCCTATATGAGTGTTCAATTATTACAATGTCACTTATTGTAAAAACTATATAATCACCACTGAACTACCTTAGCACCCTTGTTGAAATTCAATTTACCAAATCAGTCTGATTGTTCTGCTAGACTATTTTGTTCTATACATATATGCCTATCAATATACCAATATTACACTGTCTTTGTCATGGTCATTTTCTAATATATCTTGAAATCATGTAGGGTAAGTCCTTCAACTTGATATTCAACATTATTTTGGTTATTTTATATCTCTTGCATTTCCACATAAATTTTGGAATCAGGTTGTCCATGTCCACAAAAAACTTGCTGGATTTTTATTTTGATTGTTACAGATGGATTTGCAGAAAACTAATGTGTTTACAAAACTGAATCTCTAGGTTCATGAACACGGTACATCTTTCTATTTATCTAGATCTTTATTTCCTCTCATTAATTATTTTGTTTCCAGTGAATAGATTTGAAACATATTTTATTAATCCCTATTTAATGTTTTGGGGGTCTGTAGTAAATTGTATTTCATATTTTTAAGCTAGTAAATAGAAATATATTTGATATTGATCTTGAATTCTATGACTCTGCTAAACACAGTTATTTGTTCTACTAGTTTTACTTCTCTATAATTATCAGGATTTTCTACATAATCATGTCACTTGATAATAAAAATTTTTCTCTTCCTTTAAATATGTTTGATCATTTTTTTCTTTCTGACCTCATTATACTGAGACCTCCAGAAAAATGTTGACTCTAAGTATTGAGATTGGATATCCTTGTCTTCTTCCTGATCTTAGAGGGAAAGTATTCAGTTTTCAAAAGTAAATGTGGTGTTATCTGCAGGTTTTTTCATAGACACCCTTTGTCAAGTTAAGGATATCTAATCTACTGGCATAGTACTCTCCAGTCCAAATCTACATCAACATGTTTATTTCTATTGTACAGTATTTAATTTTAGTGAGCACTGTCTTTAATGGCATTTATTTTGTGGGTCACAGGACAATCCTGATATATATTGTTCTGCCTAACCAATAGAATGCCCATGTTATATTTTTAATTTTTTTTCAAATTATTACTTTTAAGAATTTTTTCCCTCATTCTACACATATGTGGGGATTTTCCCTTTGCATTCTTGTTTTGTCCTTACACCACTCCCATACTTCTTTTTGCCTAAGTCCATCTTTCGAGGTTGACATAGTTAACCTAAGACATCACAATCTTAGCAGTGTTTCTTTCTATGAATAGTAACTTTTTTTGATGTGAGGGTATAAATTCTTTAAATTTGAATGTCATTGTAAACTAAAATTACCAATACTCTTAATTTTTACAAAATGAAAAGGAAACTGATAACTTTTTACTAGCTAATTATCCTCAAATTCATATAAACATTTTCCTATTATGATGTAAACCTTTTAATTCATTTTTCTTGACCAATTATTTTTCCCAATATTATATAACCTAGTCCATTAAGTTGACTACACTTGAATGCCAAGGTACTTTCACATTGAATATTTAAGTTCCTTTTAGTTTTTTTCCTGTTTTCTATATTCATTATGTCATTTATGACAAACTTATGTGTCCTACCAATAATCAGGTTTCATGAATTAATGAGCCTCTTTTCCTTTTTTAACAGTTTTACTAATTTCAGGAAGTCTTTACACCTGCCTTCATTTGCATAAATCATATTAGTTTCTTTTCTTCTTCACTAATCAGATACGAAATGAGAAGGCAAAATGTCAAACATTCTAATTCTACTTCCTCAGTCTGAAAAAAGATAACATGTCTTTTCTCTACAATAATTTATTTAAAAAATGAAACAAAACTATTAACTTACCTATCAAGTTAGTGAAGCCACTCAATAGAAGCAAAAATAATTTGTTTATACATAATCTCATAATTTCTTAGGAGTAAATCAACATTTAATAATTTCTCTGTAATATTTTGAAGTTTTACCTCTTGGCCCAGTATTCATTATTTTATATGGTGCCTTAAATATGCTTTTGAACAAATAAATATTTATTTGTGAAAGAGTTTCCAGGTATCAAAATTTCTCCCCACATTTTATTAATTAATTACCTAAGAAACAAGTGTTTATTTCAATCCACAGTAGGTTTGTATTGTACTAAGCATGTAGACTGCCTGAGTTAAAATCTCTGCTTTTTCACAAATTAACTAAGTTCTTAGACTACTTATTAAATTTCTTTTTACATATAATTGGATAACAATATCATTCAAGTCATAATGTAGTTGTTAACAACAAATGAGGTTTTTTTTATAGTGAATAAAACAGTGCCTAGAACAAAAGGCATAATAATTTCAACCTTAAACTCAAAGTAAAGATAATCATAAAGCTAATTAATTAGACCAACACCAAAAGTACCTCTTTACAATGCTTTATTATATATCTTTACATACTTTCCATATGCAAATATAGATTGACAGAAATTATCATACAAAACATCTTTTCTATTACAATGTATCATAAATAACTTACTATATGCAACTTCATCCTGGAAGTGACACTTGTTACTTTCACTTAAAACCCATTGGCTAACATTATTTTGAATGACTGTGCATTCTAATTATTTCTTTAAGTTTATTGTAGAACATCAAGGTTGTTTCAATGTAAAATTGAAATGCTTCTAACAAAACTTCTAAAATAATTTATAATGATGAACTGTATTATCCACCTTTGAACATTAGTTGGATATATATTTTAAAGCAGTTAATGAGCTTACAGAAAAATAGAAAAATCCCTGATTTTTCTTATTTATATTACTCACTAACAGGGGTTTTGTTATGTTTTCAGTTTCCTGTTACAGGTGCTGAGCTGAATGTTGAGGAGAGCAGTCAATTCTTGAACCATTGTAGGACCTCATATTTGAGCAATTACCTTGAAAGGGCATCAGCAGTACTAAACAACCCTTATTATACTGAATGGGGGATAATTGATGAAAAGCCTGCGTGAGGCATTATTTACTACCTAAAAGTCACATAATACCAATCGACTACTCTATTTTTTCCCTCCTCTGGGTAAAGTTATTTGGGGTGGAATAAAAGTTGAAATAGAGTAGTTGGCCAAGATCAGAGATAGAAGCACTACAATTCATCACGGAATCTATTTGTCAAAGTAGGTTAGGGAATTTCTCATGACTTTAGCCAGTGTTGCAACATTTTTAAAGATAACAATCCATTGTCACTTCTCTTCTGCCATCTGAAAAGAATCATCCTATGGAATTTTATTTCCTCCTGGAGTGACATGACACTGCTCAGAAGGCAATAAAACACCCTTTCTTTAGAATACTAAATACCATTTGACAAACTCTAAACCTGAGCCATGTTGTTTTGTTCCTCAAGTCTGTTGCATATTTCTAAAGAAACAGGAAAATTAAATAACTCTGATTTTACTATGTTTGAATTTAGTTTAATTTTGATTATATCAGTAGTAAAAACAAAATTAACTTCAATCATATTCTAAAAGACATAATATGTCTTACAGATGCCATTAAAATAAATGTATAACATATAATTGTATGTATAGTGTTTACACTTATAGAGATAATGTGTTATATAGAGAGTTATATAGTTATATATAGGAAAAGTATAGCTTGTGTTTTGTTGATATGCCTAAAGCCAATGAACTTAAGCAAATTGAATCTAGGATAGTTGTGGGGAAGACTTTTTTGTAACAAGAAATTGGTGAGTTCCAATATAGTGATAGCTACCATCTATTAAAATCACCAGGATCTTAGACTTTGTTGTGATGAAACCACTCTAAGGACTAAACTGAGAACAGGATTTGATTTTCTGGTATAGAAATCCATTCAAGGATAACTAAATTTCTTTTAGTTATTCTAGAACTGAACTCTTAAAAATGAATTCATATGGTGATACTCAGTTCCAATATTATACTTCTCTTTCCTAGAAGAAACCCTCATAAAATTTCAGAATATTTCCTGGCTATCAAATAAATTTGGTACTTACAGCAGAGACAGTCAACAGTCACTGTTTACTGACTATTCATGAGTAACCCCATATTACCCACATCTTTGGAGTTAGGCAGGACCTTGGAACTAATTCTAGCCAATGGGTTCTAAGTGAAAGAAACAAGTGTCACTTCCAGGATGAAACAATTAAGAACCAGTGTATGATTCCCTAACTTCTTTTTTCCTGTGTCATTGAAACGACTGACGCCGTGGAGAAATGTGACAACTAGTGTCTCTAAGTGGTTGGGTAGGACAGGGCTTCCCCGAGAAATTCACACCGAATAGGTTCTGTAAGTTAGAAGAAACCATCTGTTATAATAAACCACTGAGATTTTAGAATTCTTCTGTTACTGTAGCATCTTCTGGATTATCCAAATTAAGTCAATGAATTAAGCCAAAGAAATATGACACATGGATCAAGTTTCCCTAATAGTAAGTATGGTTAAATGGGAAAACAAAAGAAGCAAGAACATCCTAATTATTACCAAAATGTGAACTCTATTGAAGAAAATTATGTGAACTGTCACTCCATTTACAAACACTGAGCTGATACTGCCTTTAAAGCCTCACCTATGAATTAAAGTTTCCTCATCTAAGAGGCTTTGCTGCCCTCAGAGAAATTGATTCAGGCAGACTATGTGGAAGAGCAGATATACTTGAAAGTTCAGAGAAACAATTTTCAAACTTAACTCTGTGACTACTCTTACAGTTCTCTTACACTGTTTCTCAAGTAGGAAGTGTTTATGCTTGTCTCATATGAGCCCATCTGTTGTTAAAATCTCTCAAATAACATGTTTTAGTTATGATCAGTCAATACCCATGGAGGGGAAAAAAAAGCCTGAAAATGCAGTTTATGTAAGGAACTGTGTTTTTCTTTGGTCATACATGAAGCACCAACATGTGGATTTACCTACATATAGAGCACTAGAATATGAAGGTACTTGGCAAATATTCCGAAAATTAAAGCCTGACTTAAGGCCTTACTTGATGCTAATGTTAGCTTTTGGGAAAATTGGACTTATCCAACTCTAATTAAATATGTTTGTTTACCTTCAAATTTAATATTTAAACTGTACTCACAATAGCATCTGTCCCAGATTCATATTTATAAAATATGCATTTCTGGTCTCAGATCTCTTGATATGAAAACAGTCATTGTTTATATTAACAATAATTTTCCTGGAAATTTCAGAAGTAATTGCCTATTTATTTGCAAGCACAATGATTAGCCTTTGCCAAATCCTATGTTACACATACCTTCTTTCTCCTACACCCCCTCTGCAACTTTGTTTCATTTTTCCCAGAAACAAACAACATAACAAAACAACTTTCTGATAAAATGAGGGTTTGAATAATAATTTCCCATTCCCCTAGTTACATGTTAAACGCACGTCTCCTTTTACATCCAAAGCAGGAACTTAGTTCAAACATCTGGTGAATTCATTTGCCTTGTTTTAACTGAGATATCCGTCCCATACTTTGGGTTTCTTACTCTCTTTAAATTCCCTCTTGCCTCTTTTGGATTTTAAGCAATTGTAGTGAAATGAACATTAATCTTCCACTTTGCTCTTCTTATTTGGATATCTCTACCTTTACATGGTAAAAAATATATATATGTATAAATACATACATATAAATTTTAAAATCCTAATAATTATTGAAATATGAGGATAATTTATGGTAAAGTGAAGTCACCCACACCACATCTCTGGACCACATTATCAGGGTTACTACCCCTGCTGTGTCTTTAACATCTGAATGGCACTGATGGGTAATAACATTTTCCTGAGAAGCGACACCTAAGGATCATTAGGTGGTGATGAATGAATTCTAGGCATTGCTGCTGTTGTTGATAGAGTGAACCCTCAGCCCTCAGCTGTCAGCTCTCCACTGACCCACCCAGCCCCCACTCCTTCATCCCAGTTCAGGGAAGCAGAGGTTTGGGAATATTCTCATAGGCTTTGACTCCTCTGTGTGGTGTGCTTTGGGCAGCTGAATCTTGCTCAGAGTAGTTCACCCACAGCTCTTCATCCAGGTAGACCTTTGCTAAGGAAAATATGCCAAGCTTCTAGTTGTTCAAATTCCTGTAAGCAGCTACACCACTTCCCTTTCCACTTTGTTCTCTCTCTGTCTTTTTCCCTGTCTCTTGCTTTTTAAATTTCTCCAGTGTAGATCTGAATTTATTTATTTTTTTAAATAAAGACAATAAGAAAAGGCTCAAAGAAAGAACTCTAGTAAGTGAAGATTTTGGTTTTGGCAAAAACCACAAGAGTGTTCAGGGAATCAGATTGTTTTATTTCAAAATATTGGCAATACTTTCATTCTGCATCTCTCCCATGTATCTTCGTTCATTCAGCACTGAAGCTTGAATTAAGCAGTAGAATATATGAGCAGCTGGTAGGACAGTATTAACAGTATTTCGAATTAGGTAGACGAATACTTCTTAGACTGGTCCTTATGCCTGAACAGCAATCACAGTGGTGGAATGCAAATGATTCTGCCTTAGAAAAATCTTTACATTTTATTTTAAATGTAAAGAGGAAGGGTTGCATACATGGAAGGAACCCTGATTCTCTAGGGGGTGCATTTTTAGTTGTTATTATTCTATCAAGGCAGAAAAATGCCAAGAATTAGAGAGACTCTTTCTTGACATTTCTTTATTTCTGAATAGTATCATGATGATATTATGTAGCCAAGACCCTGAAGTTTGCATGTATATACATCAAGCTTTGTTACTGTACAAATGTGTGTTTATCCATAAACAATAAATAATTTCATATATTTATCATCTTAGAAAAATTATATTTTACTATTTGTATTATTTTTCCACAATAACTTTATTGAAATAATTCACACCATAAAATCGCCCTTTTAAAGTGTACAATTAGATGTTTTTGGTATATCCACAGAGTTGTGCAACCGTTATAACTGTCTAATTGTGGAACATTTTCATCACCACAAAAAGAAATCTCATATTAATTAGCAATCACTCTCCATCTTCTCTTTTCCCAGCCTCTAGAAATCACTTATTTCCTTTTTTATGTCTAATGATCTTCCTATTCTTAGCATTTCATGTAATGAAATCATGCAATATATTTCTGGCTTCTTTCACTTAGCATAACCTTTTCAAGGTTTGACCCTATTGTAGAACCATCAATACTGTATTCCTTCTTGTTGCTGTATAATATTCCATTTGTTTAAATATAGCACATTTTATTCATTCATTCATTGGTTGACTGGCACTTGGGTTGTTTTCACTTTTGACCATTATGACTAATGATGGACATTCCTGTAAATGTTTTTGTGTGAACATGCTAATAGTGTAAACCTAGCAATGGAATTATAGGGCTGTAGGGTAACTATATATAGCACTTTGAAGAATTGCCAAACTTTTCCAAAGTAGCTACACCATTTTGCTATCCCAACAGCAATATATAAAGATTCAAATTTCCCTACATCTTCACCAACAGTTGTTATTTTGCCTTTTTAATTTTAATTTTAGCTATATAAATGGGTATAGATTGGTATCTCATTATAGTCTTAATTTGAATTTCCCTAATGAAAAATGATTTTGAGCATATTTTCATGTGCATATTGGCCAGAATATCTTCTTTTGAGAAATATCTACTAAAAACCTTTTTGCCCATTTTAAAATTTAGATATTTGTATTTTTTGCTGGGTTTGTAAGAATTCTTTATGTATTCTGGATACAAAACTCTTTTCAGATACATAATTTGCAAGTGTTTTCTCACCTTGTGTAGGTTTTTGTTTGTTTGATGGTGTTTGAGAAACAGAAGTTTTTAGTTTTGGTGAAATCTAACTTACTTTTTTCCTTTGTCCCTTGTACTTTTGTGCCATATAAAACAATTGCTTGTCCAAGGTCATGAAGTTTACTCCCACGTTTCCTTCTAAAATTTTATAGTTTTAGCTCTAAATGTAGGTTTATGACACACTTTGATTTAATTTTTGTACATGGTATGTGGTATAGATCCACCTTCATTCTTTTGCAGGTGTTATCCAATTGTCCCAGCACCATTTCTTGAAAAGAAAAATTATTTCCTCTTTGAGTTATCTTGGTACTCATGTTAAAAATCAGTTGACCATAAATGTAAGTCTTTATTTTGGGACTCTCAGTTCTATCTATTGATCTGTAGGTCTGGTTTTATGCAAGTACCACACTGTTTTCATTACTATAGTTTTATATTAATTTTTAAAGTTGGAAAGTGTGTGTCCTCACACTTCATTCTTCTTTTTACATAATGTTTTGGCTATTCTGGGTCTCTTGATATTCCATATAAATTTTGGAATTAGCTTTTCAATCTCGGTAAAAAAAAAAAACGTTGGGATTTCTATAAAGAATTATGTTGAATTTGTAACTGGAAACTTTACTTTTTTGGTTAATTGTGTATGTGCTGTATGTGTATGTATTCATCTTTTTAAATGCATGACTATGAAAATTTTAAATTTATTCTAGCATTGGTTTTTTGATAAGATCATCAGTTTTAAGTTTATATGGCCTTTAGTATTAATTGCTTATCCTTCATGCCAAAAGTCTTTTCTATAATAAATATTACGGTTTAATTTAAACCTTGGCTTGTCTATAGTAACTTTTTAGTCAAAATAAGATACTCTGTTCCTGATTTACCACTAGGGGACCATTCAATTAATATTCTCTTATCTTCTATGAGTTGTAGATTTAGTAGTTATTTTTAAATACTATGAATCAGACACTATACTCAATGTATTTTATATACTATAGCAATTAATCTTTGAAACAACCTGAGTCAATATTTTCTTCCATATTTTATAAAGAGAATGTTGCAATGTATGTGTCAAGTAACCAGGGTTATACAAGTAGGTGGTGATAAAGCAAAAGTTTCAAATTTAGGTCAGCTAACTCCAAGTATTGGGTTGTTAGTATTAGGAACTTTCTTGTGTGAACTGAGGTTTATTTCTGAATTTTTCATTTGTTGGCCTTATTTCTGCATTCTAAAGAGTCAAAACATGTTTACTCCCTCTACCACTATAGTGCCATCTGAATTTCTCCCATTTTCTCTGTAGACTAATTATTAAGAATCCATAGACCTTTCAGTGTTGAACAAGATACAGTATACATTTTCATTTATTAGTATCCATAAAAGAAAATGCTCCCTAAAATAATGTATATAGTGGACCAAAACAAGGTAATCTAGATATAGATTGGTTATTGATACATGAGATATGCCCAAATAACCTAGAAAAAATAGAATGTGTATTGTACAGTGGTGATTCCGGTTCTTTAGATACTAGCGGCATTGACTGTGTAGATAAAATGGGAAACAGTGTCCTTACCTGAAATTTTTATATTGAAATTAAATTGACCCCTTTTTGAGTAGGATTTAATGAACATTTTATTTAGAAATGTATTACCTTAATTACATACCATAAATTTGTCTAGATATGACAAATGATATATACATAATCTACTTACTATGATAAAATATAAAAAGTTATAAATACTTAGAAAAGAGACAAACTTAAAAACTGAAACTTAATATTTAAAAGCATCTGGAAAACAAATATTTTTGTTGGTAATCTGAGCTTTAATTCATTCAGAGATAAGCAGTAAGAAAAAAATAATTATAGCCAACCATACTGTTGTTTGTACCTCAAAAGAAATTTTCTTACTGAAGCAGTTACTGGACTATTCACATTGAGGGAATTAATTCTACCTTACTAAAATAAAATTCAGGGCTTTAGTATTTTTCCCCTGAGATATTATTACTTCAGTTAATTTTTTTCTTTATAATTTTAACTTGTCTCCTCCATCTATTTTTCCTGATTTTTCATCTCTAAAACACACCTGCCTGTTATAAAGTAGAGCAGTAATTTTTCCATTCCACTCTCAAGGTCATGTACACACACAGATCATGGATGGGTGCTACTTCATGTACTCAGAAGGATCCGATGCTACAGACTGCCTGCATCCCTCTGTTACAAGGACACAAAGGGTAAACTCTAAGGCATCAGAAAGAGTTCTGGATTCATATTTCTGTCTCTAATAGGAGAGGCAGGAAAGAATGGTGGCAGAGCTTTGATATATTTATCACTCCTCTTCTAACATCTCATTGGATACTAAAGGTAGAAATGCATCACTTCAAGCATAATTCTAAGATGTTATATCTAAACTTAGCTTTCCAAACTCTCATAATCTGTGTTTGCCTCTCATAATCCATGATCAAACTGAAATGACTTTTCTTGATTCCAAATAATCATAATAATGCTCAAAATAAGAATCATAATAAATGGTTCTGCTGTTGCAGGTGCCTTGGCATCACTATCATCATCTGGACATGATTTGTCAACTTGAGGAGACAGCTTGAGAGACACTGATTCCTCCATTTTGGACTGCATCTTTCAGTTGTTTTCATTTAACTCTTTTTTATCTGAAATATATTTTTAATAGAAATGACAACAGAAAAATATAACCCGAGGAGTTCTGTTCTCTTTTTGTCACACATCAATACTTTATAATTAACCAAGAAGTGGGCTTATCCTCTCTTTTATTTTCTTTGAGGGCTAATATAATTTAAAATCATAGCCCATAAACAAACAAATAAAAATCCTGGCCAAATAAAACCCTAAAACAAACAAAAAATACCACCACCAAGACCCACCAAAACATTTTGTGGTGTGTTTGCTTTTATTTTATGATCACGGACCAACTCTGAATTCTAAGCAACACCATTTGTACCTCCCGGAGGCCTTCACACTGTTTCATCTTAATGAGATTGAGGGAAGTAAGGAGTGTTTACTTCATGCTATAAAGTCACAAGTCTACTAATTGGTAGAGGAGGGTGTCATTCTTTAAGCCCAAGTTTAGTGCTACTTCTTCCATAATATTTTTCTTGGAGTCAGGCCAAACTATGGTGCCTAAAAATTCAGTATTGGATTCCTTAGGAGCCCACTTTGAGAGTGTAAGTGTGAATTACACAAGAAGTATGCTTCTAATGATCAATTTTATCTTTTATGAATCACTACTAATTTTACTTACTTGGGATTCTGACTCATTTGTCCTCTTATTTAGAGAGGTAAAGCATGACCAATCAAATGTACGCTTCAGCCTGGTAGGGTTTCTATATGCTACTGGAAGATGACCAGAACTGTTCATTGCTTTGCTGCTGACTTCAGACCCCAGTCAGAGAATCATGTCTGTAATGTTTCCTGCCAATCTCATTCTTTACACAGGCAAGAGCTGCTTTCTTCCCATTTGAGTTTTAAATATCTAACATGTCATAGTACTAAAAAATGTATTCATTCAAGATGTAAGATATACTGACCCTACACTAAATTCATATACTGTAGGTATTAGAAGTTCCTAGATGACAAGATACTATCTCCT